>OU343220.1:59813437-61013437 GCA_910596185.1 Chrysanthemum makinoi
TGTGATATCTTTACCTTTGTCGGGTTGGGGTGTTACAATTTATGGTATCAGAGCCAGGTTTTAGGACCCTTAGAGCTTAGGCTATAACCTGTGAGAATTGGGTAGATTTAGGATTTTCCCTTCTGCGTATCTTCTTTGCGTCCACTATCGTACTTAGATTTTGCTAATAGTTGGTTACTCTTTTAGATGGTTATCCCTCGTCGTTCTAGTTCACCTGATGGGAGCAAACAAGGACCAGCTAGGCAACCTAGGGAAAAGATGATGTGGGCCGTTGTTATTGCTAAAGGCTGCAAGAGGATTGGTAGAGTGAAGCGGACCAACAAGAGGATACGAGTTCCGGCTAGTATGTGGCCATGCACAATTGAGGAGAAGCTGACCTTAAAGAACGTAGACGGAAAAGTAGTAGAGGAGTACGAAACTAAAGTCGTTGACAACCAAGGTTTCACCACTAGGTATCATCATAGATGTCCCGAGTTCTTTGAAGATGGAGGAGTAGGTTGGACTAGGAGTCGCGATTTGTATGCTTTTGTAGATCGTGTGCCGGAAGAAGAAGAGAGGAATCGGAGAAGTGACTTTGCTAGTCGCTTATTACCGCAGCGCGAAGGAAATAAGAACGGATAGATAAGTGAAGAAGAAGAGGAAGAAGAAGAACATGAGGAAGAATACGAGGTGGACTCGGATTTGGAGTCTACGGCTACTAGTAGGTTTAATCCGATACAAGGATAGGAATTTGCGCTCCTAATTAGTTGTCCTCTTTATGAGAAATTTCTGTCATTGGATTTTGAGTTTAGGTCCTTTTGTTTTCATTTAGATGATTGAATATTGGATTATTAAGTTTTATTTTGGGAGTTCATCTTATGACGATTTTGCAAATTTTGTTTGATTAGTGGAAATAAACGAAATTTTGAAAGTATAGTTCCTGTTGTTGTTTCTTTCTGATAGATTAGTTAAGTTTCCGCTAGTCCTCATAAGTTTCGTCTGCTATGTGTTTTCTTAATGATGTTGTTTAATTACAGCTTGAAATGAAGTATGACCATCATGATGGTATACTCATGTGGATCTGGTTTGTTATAGTATGTTACTTGTTATCTGTATGTAATATGTTTTGTATGATACTAGTTATGTGGTTTACCATGACCCGGGACATAATATGATGATAATAAGAACTTGTTATGTGATGCAAGTATTATGACGCCTGATCAACGTGATAATACCGAGATCATATAATTTGGACTTATTGAAATCATATGACGTATGGGGAAATGCATGTGGTTGATATGTGAATGGACTTTGACTTGTATCTGTTATTTGGCACTTCTCATGCTCGTTTGAAATTTCGTACCTAATTGTGAGATTTTCGTCGATATCTGTTACGTATAAGTTTTGTACGATTGGGATCCGAAATCGTTATGGTTTGCGTGAACCTATGAATTGCTATGTCTGCCCTAATCTTGTACGTCTCCACGTACTTCTACGACTAGTGAGGCCGATAGGATTTATTCCGTCTATGTATATGTTGTTCTCGTCATTAGATATCTGAATAAGTTAGAATTTGTCGTTTGATTTCCTACATCTCATCCGTTGCCTGCCATTATTCTGATGAGTATATGATAGTCTGTTGTAAGTATTTGATTATTGATTCGACTTCTGAAATTATGAGTTTGTAGATTCTGATAACAATCCGTTTGTTCCAAGATAAGATTAGCGTTCGTTATATTCCTAGAAATTCTGAAATCCGATTCGTTTTCTGTTCTGTTCCGTCTTGTTCAATTTCGAGGACGAAATTTTAGTTTAGAGGGGAAGAAGTTGTAAAACCCGAATTTCTAAAATTCACAAAAAGACCAAAATACCCTTATGATCAAAAAGTATGAATAATTAATTTAAAGAGTACCAAATAAGCTATGTAAATTCAAAAAATTATCAGATATGATCATAATAAATTTTAAGAACTTTATAAGTTAAATTTTTGTATTTTGAAAAGTATAAAAATCGGCCATATAATTATTTAGGCCCGAAAAGTATTTAAACTAATTAATAGAGTGTATAAATTAAGAACAAGGCCCAAAGAAATTTAAGAAAAATGTATGGTAATTTTTATGAGTCCAATACATTATATAGCCCATATAAAAATTATAAAAGCCATATATAAACACATTATACGGTTTAGTCTAATCCCTAAAAACCGATTATACCTTTGCCGACCTAAGAAAACCCTAGACAATTCGACATTCGTTTTTCAAGGCTTAGAGCTATTTTTCTTGGACGAGTTTGAAGGTAAATAAGGTGTTAAAAATCTGGTTCAAGGTTCTAAGGTGCTGGTTTGATCGTGGTCATTTTCTGGGCCGGTTAGAGTTTTATCGAGTGGAGTTTGTGTGTTCTTTTGTTCTAACGTCCCAATCTCATCAAGGGTATGTTTCCAATATTATTTTCAGTCCTAAAAATCATATAGAACCTGTAAAAATTATTCATGCATATTTAACAAGTCGTATGGAATTGTTTTGAATTAAAACCCTAAAAGCGTATAAAATAGAGAACGAGCATATAATAATTATTGGGACCATGATCTGAATTTTTCTGGAGACTCTTATATGTTATACGACCTGAATAAAATACATATTAGTGAATTTGAAGCTTGTGTGAATTGTTATGGATTTGTTTTGTTCGATCGCGTATGAAAAGGAAGAATTTAAAAAGGGATGATTAGGGCTTGGATAAAACTAGGGTTTGTTTGTTATGGTAAAGATTAATTAATGCTGTAGTAATGATGAATTAATGATGGGTTAAACCTAGGTTTAGGGTTGTTCTTGAATTATGCATCAATCGGTTTTAAATAAAAGTTTTGGGTTGGTTTTGTAAATTATGAAACTTAAAGGTTATTTCTGTAAATGGTAAAATAAAGGTACTGAACGTATAAGAATAAGTATGAGGGTTAAACGTGTAATTTTGGATATTTAGAGGGCCATTCGAATCGTTATTAAATTAAAAAGGGTATGTTTTGTAAATTCTAAAACCTTTGGGCTAAAATTGTAAAATCTGATAATATAAGGTTAGATCGTATAATAAAAGATGTTAAAGGTGTAATATGTAATTCTGAGTAATTATGGGTCGACAAGTGTGAGTTATTAGTGTAAACATGCATGAGTTTTGTTCAACTTCCGTTTGGTTTTTCACAAGTTCTAGGTCAAGGAGTTTGGTCATTTAATCCGTAACCTGTCAATCAAAGCGTATTAAATGATATTAAAAGTATGAGAAAAACCCTAGAACATAAATAGGAAGTCGGTTAGGGTTAAAAGCTAAATGTGTAAATTCGTTATTTTATGTGAGAATGGTAAGTTTTGGAGTCGTTAGTAACTATTGATTAAGAGTAAATGAGCTAGTACTAAGTGTGTCGTAAACATGCGTGAGTTATGATTTTATGCAAGGAGTCAAATATCATGAATTAAAGTATTGCATGCATGGTCTCATTAAGGTTGTGTTCGAACAATGTTACATGTGAGTTGGTCAATCATGTAAGGTATAAAGCTTGTGTAAACTGTTTTGAAAGAGAGTCCTAAAATCCGTTCTTGACATTTATAAACCCTATACCTTGAAAGATGATCATATAAGCCCTCAAATAAGATATTTATCATATTAAACCCCTAAGTTTACCATTTATCATTTGTAACACAAAAGTTTGGCTAATTAATGATTAAGACTCTAAATGTTGTAATTCCGTCCGTCACTAAAAATGAAAATATACTTACAACAATAAGAAGGTGAATGCGATTAATCCGTTATAACTTTAATGATGCTAATAAGTATTAAATAAATCATAATCCGTGTAGATTCGTTGGAGGAGACGCGACGTTGTATCTTCGTGTTCCTACATTCGTTTGCTTTCCTCTCATTTGCTTTAAGGTACAGATATTCTGACCTTTTCAGTAAAGGTTTCTTATGATTTCCTTTCTTCGTCATTTCTCTTATGCTTATTAGGATTTCCTATGCCATTGCTATGATTCCCTTCTATTTATGTGAATCTCTGTTTGTTTGAACCTTTGTATGTTGAATCTTACTATATCTGATTTGAATTTAAGAGTATGAACTTCTGATTATGAACATTTGTTTATGAACTTCCGCTTATGAATGTATGATGTATGACTAAGATATGAACCTTTGACTTCCTAACATTTGTTACTTAACCCTTGATTTGTTTGATCCGTTGTTTATCTAAACTTCGTTTAGTGAACCATGAAATATTTGATTTGGACTTTGTAATATGAAACCTCTGATATATATGTCTGTGACCTTTATGATGAATTATGATCTGTGTCATGTATGAAAATCTGTTTGACCTGAGTTAGTTTGACACCAAATATTTCACTAGTCATGGGGGTTCCATGTCCGTACGTGATGCACCTCGATATGACTCTAGGGCAGTAGAGTGATGTTCTGCCACGTTCCTGGAAGGTGAAGCATATTTTGTGTATGTAGGAAGGGGCGTATGGATGCATCCTAGATATGATCTGTTATCGATATGTTTCTCGGTGAATGATGTCGTGTGCAATACGCGTCTTCACAAAATTCTGGGAGCTAGCTACTCCAATTATTTTCCGAGGTTACCTTTTGAAGAAGAAAGATACTTCTAATATGATATGTTCTGGGCTCGTGGTAGTTGACTAAATCTTTATCTGTTACTTATGTGTTAAGTATTCTGTATGATTCGGTATTTTCGAGTGTTATATTTTGTATTCTGATATGATATGTTAGTGAATGTATTATGTATTCGGATGATATCTGTTCTGATAATTTCTAATGGCTATGTTATGTCTTTGTCTATTTAGTTATAGTTTGTCTCTTGTATTTTCTATCTGTATGTGTGACCGCCATGATGTGATCGCTATTTCCTCACGCTACAATATTGAATTAAGTGTGTTAAATGTAGATTAATTGATTTGTATGAATTCCATGTTTATTTTTTGGTAAGCTCCCGTTAGTCATTAGACTCTTCGTTTGGTTGACACGAAATCTATTATTATTGATATGTTAAGTGTTTGGTTATTCTGATGTGTTTACGTTTGTGTCATAAACGTGTTCTGAGGTGATCGTTAAATGTTATGTGTTTTCGGATTTTGATATTTGCGCTTCCGCATAATCCTCAAAGATTCGTTATTTCTCATTCCGTTGTGATTTCGTTAATTGTATATTATTCTATTTTGGCTTTTGTTTCGTTATATGCATCCGCTCCTGGGCTTTGTAAGCTCACCGCACTTTCTTTTTTGCGCGGTATTTAGCATTCAAGATGAGCTTATGGGATAGGCGATGCGGGTTGAGAGTAGAGGCAACAAAGCAAGATTTGAAATAGGGATCTTAGATTTATTTTGATTATTAAGTTATTATGTTTTCTTTTGATTATTTTGTAAAAGCTTCCGCTTTTGTATAGTATTTAAAGTTCGATATGAAACCGTGTGTGATATCTTTACCCTTGTCGGGTTGGGGTGTTACAATTTATGGTATCAGAGCCAGGTTTTAGGACCCTTAGAGCTTAGGCTATGACCTGTGAGAATTGGGTAGATTTAGGATTTTCCCTTCAGTATCTTCTTTGGCGTCCACTATCGTACTTAGATTTTGCTAATAGTTGGTTACTCTTTTAGATGGTTATCCTCGCCGTTCTAGTTCACTGATGGGAGCAAACAAGGACCAGCTAGGCAACCTAGGGAAAAGATGATGTGGGCCGTTGTTATTGCTAAAGGCTGCAAGAGGATTGGTAGAGTGAAGCGGACCAACAAGAGGATACGAGTTTCGGCTAGTATGTGGCCATGCACAATTGAGGAGAAGCTGACCTTAAAGAACGTAGACGGAAAAGTAGTAGAGGAGTACGAAACTAAAGTTGTTGACAACCAAGGTTTCACCACTAGGTATCATCATAGATGTCCCGAGTTCTTTGAAGATGGAGGAGTAGGTTGGACTAGGAGTCGCGATTTGTATAATTTTGTAGATCGTGTAGGCCTAAGAAGAAGAGAGGAATCGGAGAAGTGACTTTGCTAGTCGCTATTACCGCAGTTTGAAGGAAATAAGAACGGATGGATAAGTGAAGAAGAAGAGGAAGAAGAAGAACATGAGGAAGAATACGAGGTGGACTCGGATTTGGAGTCTACGGCTACTAGTAGGTTTAATCCGATACAAGGATAGGAATTTGCGCTCCTAATTAGTTGTCCTCTTTATGAGAAATTTCTGTCATTGGATTTTGAGTTTAGGTCCTTTTGTTTTCATTTAGATGATTGAATATTGGATTATTAAGTTTTATTTTGGGAGTTCATCTTATGACGATTTTGCAAATTTTGTTTGATTAGTGGAAATAAACGAAATTTTGAAAGTATAGTTCCTGTTGTTGTTTCTTTTCGATAGATTAGTTAAGTTTCCGCTAGTCCTCATAAGTTTCGTCTGCTATGTGTTTTCTTAATGATGTTGTTTAATTACAGCTTGAAATGAAGTATGACCATCATGATGGTATACTCATGTGGATCTGGTTTGTTATAGTATGTTACTTGTTATCTGTATGTAATATGTTTTGTATGATACTAGTTATGTGGTTTACCATGACCCGGGACATAATATGATGATAATAAGAACTTGTTATGTGATGCAAGTATTATGACGCCTGATCAACGTGATAATACCGAGATCATATAATTTGGACTTATTGAAATCATATGACGTATGGGGAAATGCATGTGGTTGATATGTGAATGGACTTTGACTTGTATCTGTTATTTGGCACTTCTCATGCTCGTTTGAAATTTCGTACCTAATTGTGAGATTTTCGTCGATATCTGTTACGTATAAGTTTTGTACGATTGGGATCCGAAATCGTTATGGTCTGCGTGAACCTATGAATTGCTATATGCCCTAAGCTTTGCGTCTCCACGTATTCGCGACTAGTGAGGCCGATAGGATTTATTCCGTCTATGTATATCTTGTTCTCGTCATTAGATATCTGAATAAGTTAGAATTTGTCGTTTGATTTCCTACATCTCATCCGTTTGCCCATTATTTTGATGAGTATATGATAGTCTGTTGTAAGTATTTGATTATTGATTCGACTTCTGAAATTATGAGTTTGTAGATTCTGATAACAATCCGTTTGTTCCGAGATAAGATTAGCGTTCGTTATATTCCTAGAAATTATGAAATCCGATTCGTTTTACGTTTCGTTCGTCTTGTTCAATTTCGAGGACGAAATTTTATTTTAGAGGGGAAGAAGTTGTAAAACCCGAATTTCGAAAATTCACAAAAAGACCAAAATACCCCTATGATCAAAAAGTATGAATAATTAATTTAAAGAGTACCAAATAAGCTATGTAAATTCAGAAAATTATCAGATATGATCATAATAAATTTTAAGAACTTTATAAGTTAAATTTTTGTATTTTTAAAAGTATAAAAATCGGCCATATAATTATTTAGGCCCGAAAAGTATTTAAACTAATTAATAGAGTGTATAAATTAAGAACAAGGCCCAAAGTAATTTAAGAAAAATGTATGGTAATTTTTATGAGTCCAATACATTATATAGCCCATATAAAAATTATAAAAGCCATATATAAACACATTATACGGTTTAGTCTAATCCCTAAAAACCGATTATACCTTTGCCGACCTAAGAAAACCCTAGACAATTCGACATTCGTTTTTCAAGGCTTAGAGCTATTTTTATTGGACGAGTTTGAAGGTAAATAAGGTGTTAAAAATCTGGTTCGAGGTTCTAAGGTACTGGTTTGATCGTGGTCATTTTCTGGGTCGGTTAGAGTTTTATCGAGTGGAGTTTGTGTGTTCTTTTGTTCTAACGTCCCAATCTCATCAAGGGTATGTTTCCAATATTATTTTCAGTCCTAAAAATCATATAGAACCTGTAAAAATTATTCATGCATATTTAACAAGTCGTATGGAATTGTTTTGAATTAAAACCCTAAAAGCGTATAAAATAGAGAACGAGCATATAATAATTATTGGGACCATGATCTGAATTTTCTGGAGACTCTTATATGTTATCGACCTAATTGAATAAAATACATATTAGTGAATTCGAAGCTTGTGTGAATTGTTATGGATTTGTTTTGTTCGATCGCGTATGAAAAGGAAGAATTTAAAAAGGGACGATTAGGGCTTGGATAAAACTAGGGTTTGTTTGTTATGGTAAAGATTAATTAATGCTGTAGTAATGATGAATTAATGATGGGTTAAACCTAGGTTTAGGGTTGTTCTTGAATTATGCATCAATCGGTTTTAAATAAAAGTTTTGGGTTGGTTTTGTAAATTTTGAAACTTAAAGGTTATTTCATGCGGTAAAATAAAGGTACTGAACGTATAAGAATAAGTATGAGGGTTAAACGTGTAATTTTGGATATTTAGAGGGCCATTCGAATCGTTATTAAATTAAAAAGGGTATGTTTTGTAAATTCTAAAACCTTTGGGCTAAAATTGTAAAATCTGATAATATAAGGTTAGATCGTATAATAAAAGATGTTAAAGGTGTAATATGTAATTCTGAGTAATTATGGGTCGACAAGTGTGAGTTATTAGTGTAAACATGCATGAGTTTTGTTCAACTTCCGTTTGGTTTTTTCACAAATTCTAGGTCAAGGAGTTTGGTCATTTAATCCGTAACCTGTCAATCAAAGCGTATTAAATGATATTAAAAGTATGAGAAAAACCCTAGAACATAAATAGGAAGTCGGTTAGGGTTAAAAGCTAAATGTGTAAATTCGTTATTTCATGTGAGAATGGTAAGTTTTGGAGTCGTTAGTAACTATTGATTAAGAGTAAATGAGCTAGTACTAAGTGTGTCGTAAACATGCGTGAGTTATGATTTTATGCAAGGAGTCAAATATCATGAATTAAAGTATTGCATGCATGGTCTCATTAAGGTTGTGTTCGAACAATGTTACATGTGAGTTGGTCAATCATGTAAGGTATAAAGCTTGTGTAAACTGTTTTGAAAGAGAGTCCTAAAATCCGTTCTTGACATTTATAAACCCTATACCTTGAAAGATGATCATATAAGCCCTCAAATAAGATATTTATCATATTAAACCCCTAAGTTTACCATTTATCATTTGTAACACAAAAGTTTGGCTAATTAATGATTAAGACTCTAAATGTTGTAATTCCGTCCGTCACTAAAAATGAAAATATACTTACAACAATAAGAAGGTGAATGCGATTAATCCGTTATAACTTTAATGATGCTAATAAGTATTAAATAAATCATAATCCGTGTAGATTCGTTGGAGGAGACGCGACGTTGTATCTTCGTGTTCCTACATTCGTTTGCTTTCCTCTCATTTGCTTTAAGGTACAGATATTCTGACCTTTTCAGTAAAGGTTTCTTATGATTTCCTTTCTTCGTCATTTCTCTTATGCTTATTAGGATTTCCTATGCCATTGCTATGATTCCCTTTTGTTTATGTGAATCTCTGTTTGTTTGAACCTTTGTATGTTGAATCTTCTTTGTCGATTTGAATTTAAGAGTATGAACTTCTGATTATGAACATTTGTTTATGAACTTCCGCTTATGAATGTATGATGTATGACTAAGATATGAACCTTTGACTTCGAACATTTGTTACTGAACCCTTCGATTTGTTTGATCCGTTGTTTATCTCGAAACTTCGTTTAGTGAACCATGAAATATTTGATTTGGACTTTGTAATATGAAACCTCGATATATATATACGTGACCTTTATGATGAATTATGATCAGTGTCATGTATGAAAATCTGTTTGACCTGAGTTAGTTTGACACCGAGCCAAATATTTCACTAGTCATGGGGGTTCCATGTCCGTATCGCTGATGCACCTCGATATGACTCTAGGCGATAGAGTGATGTTACGCCACGTTCTGGATGGTGAAGCATATTTTGTGTATGTAGGAAGGCGTATGGATGCATCCTAGATCGATCTGTTATCCGATATGTTTCGGTGAATGATGTCGGTGTGTACGCGTCTTCACAAAATTCGAGGCTGGCTACTCCAATTATTTTTCGAGGTTACCTTTTGAAGAAGAAAGATACTTCTAATATGATATGTTATGGGCTCGTGGTAGTTGACTAAATCTTTATCTGTTACTACGTGTTAAGTATTACGTATGATTCGGTATTTTCGAGTGTTATATTTTGTATTCTGATATGATATGTTAGTGAATGTATTATGTATTCGGATGATATCGTTACGATAATTTCTAATGGCTATGTTATGTCTTTGCCTTTTTAGTTATAGTTTGTCTACTGTATTTTCTATCTCGTATGTGTGATTTGCCATGATGTGGCTGCTATTTCATTTGCTACAATATTGAATTAAGTGTGTTAAATGTAGATTAATTGATTTGTATGAATGTCATGTTTATTTTCTGGTAAGCTGTTCGTTAGTCATTAGACTCTTCGTTTGGTTGACACGAAATCTATTATTATTGATATGTTAAGTGTTTGGTTATTCTGATGTGTTTACGTTTGTGTCATAAACGTGTTACGAGGTGATCGTTAAATGTTATGTGTTTTACGGATTTACGTATATTTGCGCTTCCGCGGAATCCTCAAAGATTCGTTATTTCTCATTCCGTTGTGATTTCGTTAATTGTATATTATTCTATTTTAGCTTTTGTTTCGTTATATCTGTTCATTGGGCTTTGTAAGCTCAGCCGCACTTTCTTTTTCTGCGGCGGTATTCAAATTCAAGATGAGCTTATGGGATAGCTGATCTGGGTTGAGAGTAGAGGCAACAACAAGATTTGAAATAGGGATCTTAGATTTATTTTGATTATTAAGTTATTATGTTTTCTTTTGATTATTTTGTAAAGGCTTCCGCTTTTGTATAGTATTTAAAGTTCTGATATGAAACCGTATTGTGATATCTTTACCCTTGTCGGGTTGGGGTGTTACAACCCCAAGGAGGAAAAATTCACCACCAACCCTGAGTATCTAGATGAGCCTATCACAATTAGAGCCGACCGCCCACCTCAGGGCACGGACCTAATCCAAGTATTCTACGACTCGTTCGATACCAGACTTGGGGCGCAAACCCAGTCATGTTCAAGAAAAGCAATGGTACATGGCGTATGTGTGTCAACTGCATCACCCTAAACAATACATGGCCAAAAGACAACTACCTTCTATCTCCTATTGACTGGAAAATGGAATCCCTGTCCGATTTCAATACAAATGCTTTCTTGACTCATACAAGGGGTATCGCCAAATTCTAATGAAAGAGTTTGATGAAGACAAAACTACATTCTATACCAATCAAAGCTTAATTTTCTACACCAAAGTGCCCTTCAATCACAAGAATGTGAGTGCCACCCATCAAGGCACTGATAGACAAAGAGTTCAGAGCTCAATTTGGCGTTAGTCTGGAACCATATATCGATGATATGGCTATCAAAAGCAAAACAAAATATGCCTTATTATGCAACATCATGGCAACGTTCCAAAATCTCAGACGTACAAACATGAAACTAAACTCGTCCAAGTGTACGGTTGGGATAGAAGAAAGTCAATTGTTGGGTCACATAATCGATGCCACGGGAATTAGGGCAAATCCCAAAAAATTCAGGCAATATTAGACATGACGCCGGCAAAAAACTTCGCACAATTACAAAGCCTAAATAGAAAACTCGCAGCTCTCAGCCGGTTCCTATCAAGGGCATCTGACAGTCTTGATCGAGTGCAACAAAAAGAAAGTATGCAAATGGACGAAAGAAGATAAAGTAGCATTTCAAAGACCTCAAAGTATTCCTAGCCGAGTTACCTACCCTGACAACTCTGATACGTAGTGACACCCTCACCGTCACTACAACCAAATGAGCCTAATGCAACACTTTGCAAGCAACAATTAAAGTCTTGCGTTTTTTTATAACATTAGTGATACAATAACATTTTTAAAATTATTGTTGCATATTAAGATCTAAAACATCACTTTTTTTTACAAGTGCTTGCAATTGCTTTTACATAAAGACAAAACTTAGTGAATAGTGTTGGGCAATTTATAGATAATTGCGACACACAGAAGATGTTGCGTTTGTTAAAGTGTGAAGGCAAAACAAGGATTATAGTATTGAAACATTTTTACGAAAATAAGCGTAATCACATGTAGTTAAGTGCTGAAGTACGAACATAATAGGTATGTTTTCACATATATCCGAACATTCTCTTTGTCATCGCAACTATTGCAATACGAAGACGATGTTTTTAACCATTTGACATTGATTTCATTTGACATTCTTTATTTACCATTTTAAATGAGTGAAGTTGCATGATACGAGAACAAAAGATACGCATCCATAAGTCTCTGAGTATGACAAAGAGTAAAGCAGGTTGCAGGAGACACATAATGAAGATTACGTGTTTCGTATAACAGAGCGCATAATTTTTGCAACAAATCTCAGTTTGGAAAATCTGTCAGTATCTAATTGTTGTCTGTAAGAAGGAAAAATATTCATAGTTAAGTGATTGCTTAGAGATTAAAATCAAGTTGAGAAGGAAAATTATCGATTACATGTACCTTCACAGTGTACGCATCAATGCAGCTTCTAATATTTTATTAACCATCCCTCGTCATAAGATGCTACACTAATCTCAATTGTTTCATGGAAGATCATTTTGTCCCTTAACAATTACAAAAAATTATATTCTTGGATGTCGATAAACCTGTTGGAAATGTATATATTTACAAACATGTGAAGGTCCGGATTCGAACTCGTGACCACGGGATTGCACACATTAGCGAATGAGAATTAAAGTTAATAATTAATGTTTATGTTTACGATTAATTATTGCACATTAAGTCCGGTTAACGATCGTTAAGTATTTAACGGAAAAATGACTAACGACCGTTAAATGAAAAGAGAAAGGACTAGAAATGGAAAACTTGGAAAAGTTATGGGTTTTTTCCTTGGGCTTTCTACATGGCCGGCCAAGGGGGGCTTCCCAAGCCCTAAATCATATCTTGTTCCCAAAGTTTCCCTACTAGTATATAAAGAGGGTTAGGTTCTAGGGTTTCATACACTTGTGCATTGAATTAACCCTAGATCTCTCCTCTCCTCTCTCTAGTCTATATTTCGGCCAAGCACCCCATTTGTAAGGGAGTTTGGTTTCGTTTTTCTTAAACGAGGACTTGTGTTAGATCTAGCAATCGCTTGATTCGTTGGTTAATTCGTGTGTACAAGAACGTGGTTGTAAGACATTATTCTTACACCAATTAGTACTTCTTTGTTTTACTTTGCTCGAGGGTTGTTTTGCTTTGCTCGAGGGATTTGACATTCGCAAGAGGTACGTTACGCATACTTTCAGTTAATTAATTTATTTGTTATGATCTTTAGTCTTCCGCTGTGTACTCTTGATGTCTTTAAGTTTTATTGTATTTTATATATCATAAACTCAACAAAACCAACACACAAAAAAACTATCCTGCAACTAGAAAACCACTATATCACCAAAATTAAACCCTGAATCTCGATATGAATGTAAACAAAACCACGTGCATTTTCTTACAAACTAATACTTATACTTTATGCAAGCTAAGATACAAATTTCATTAGAGTTAGAGACAAACAACCTTTATTGTTAGCTTCTCCACTCTTCTGATGTGTGGATATACATCTAGTAGCAGTCCCATTTGACTTGGTGTAGTGTTGGCCCTAGGACTTGAAAAGTCCAAAAGAATATCAGCATTTCCAGAAAAAGAAGCAACTTTTGTCATATTCACCAACCTTTTTAGTATCGTCACTTGTATTTTGTTTCATGAAACTTATTACCTTTTGCGGAGGACATCAAAACTGACTACAATGATGTGCTAAGTCGCATAACATAATCTCTCATCTTGGCATTTTGGGGAGTTGCTTTAATTAGCAGTAGACCCTCAAGTATGTCAGATAGGTGTCGTTCAACTTTAAGAGTTAGAGTCAAAATAGGTATGAATTAATCAAAATAAGTAATCAAAGAAACTAAACTGATAAAGAGTTGGCGAAAATAGCTACGAACTTTGTTTTTCTTTTTTTTCCCTCTTTGACGTTTTTTTTCTAGCGTAACTGGCAAGTTGTTTCTTCAGCCTTTGGGTCCGGACTTGATGTCCAAGAAGAAAAAGATTAGACAACAAAGTCAGTAATTTACTTTGGAATTAAGAAGTGCACAAAAGTGATGCAAGTCCAATTACATCAAGAAAAATCCCAGAAGGTGATCAATCATATAGTAGAATAAACAAAATAAACAATACAAATACAAGATATAGCTAACAGGGGTTACTCAAAGATTAGCACTACATGAGACTGATCTAGAAGCGATTTAGCATTGACAAAAGCTCAGACTTAAATAGTCTTCATTTTACAATAAATAATCACTAATCACAAAAACTGGACTTTTGTTTATGATAACATTGTAAAGAAGTTGAAAATCAAAATGTGCAATAATCAAACTTATTATCTCTTACGACTATGATAAAATTCATGTATTAAACTTGAGGAGGACATGGACATATACAAAAAAAAGATTTTGTTGCAAGTAATTTTCACTAAGACGGCCCATCAGAACACACCGTATGCAAAATTAACAAAAAGAAACAATTATAATTAGGAATTTAGGAGTTTGGGAGACAACATACCTTGATTCTTTGACTGTTTACATAAACGCTATGTCAAAACTTTTTTCTATTTGTTTAGATGAAGCCGAATAATGAGGGAGGGAGAAAAAGGAAGACGGACAACGTGGTGTCACATAAAAAATTGGGCGGGAAAAGGAAACATTTTTATATCACAATTTAGAGCATCTACAATGCAAAAAACCAATAATAGCTTTTTACTATTCTAAAAAGCTTTTTGAGAAGTGTTTTTAGCATTGCATTCAAAGTTTTTTATAAACTACAAGTCATTCTTCAAAGTCTTTGTTATAAATTGTGATATACATTTAATGCATTAAACGCATCAAGTCTTTAAAAACTTGATGCATTGTAGATGCTCTTACAAAGTTCGTTAAAACTTACAAAGCTTTCAACTTTCATGTAACGGGTTGGTTGAATTTTTTCAAACACTTCCCCTATTTGTAATTTTAATTTAGTTAAAGTCATTACTACTCTATTAATTTATTTAAGTAACCTTTTATATTGTATACATAAAAGTAAAAGTTTTGATGTGGCTAGGGAAAGGTCACAAACAGTTGTTAATTAAGTCTGTGAGAACGCGTACATCTGAGTCAAACAAGTTCACGCTTTCTGGGCAACGTCGCATGCATTTTTTTAAGAAAAGGTTTCCACACATACTATAAATAAATGTTACTTCCTTTGTCTCAATTTATAAATCCACACATTTATATTTTGCTTTCTCATTAGAGTGTCAACTTTCATATTTCAAACAATCGAAATTGTTTTCAAAGTTTAACATGATATGTTATTGGTGTACAATGTAATGGTACTTTTTTTTTTTTTACTTTTTTTCTTTTTTTTTTTTTTTTTAATTAATGTGTGAAATATAAAATTGGACTTATAATTGAGGACAGAAAAAGTAGTTGTTACGATGGAGTTAATCATGGCTAAAACGATAGTGCTTGTAGCTAATTTAACATTGAAATTTGTGGAGTACTCTTTTTCTCTCTCTCCTTTAACTGTTTTTCCCGCCACTTTTCGCCATTAAAAAACACTAAAAACCTTCACTTCTTCACCAATTTCAATCCAATAAACAAAACTAAACCTTAAAATTTGATCGAAATTCATCGAGGAACATTCCTATCGATTTAACTGTGTTAATTCTTTCTGTTTTGTGTATTCTACCGTTAAAATCCTTATTTCGTTGTTTTTACCCTAATTTTTTGAAATTAGTTTATTCTAGCTCAATAATAACATGAATCAGATCCTAGTTAAGCAAGCTGATAGATTGGCTGTTTCGTTTGAGGTCATGTCTCCAAACTGGCGGTCTACGAAACGACAGGCCTTCCAGCAAAGTTTAATGGTCATGTGGTTAATACGTTTAGTCAAAAGAAGGTTAATAGTGATGCAGATGATACTGCTAAGGAAATTAGGGCTCGATTGGATGATTCAATTGAAGAAAATGGAGATGTCAGGGGAAAGGGTGAAGGAGTGTTTGGTAACACGGTTAACAGTAATGATGTTTGTGAAATTCCAACTGTAAGCGTTCCTGTGAATAATACTGTTTTGATTGATGAATGCATGCCTGGATAGCACTAGTATTGTTGATGGTAAATAAATAGGATAGTAGACCTAATACTCATTTGCAGAAAAAATCATGCATATGCATATGCTCATATATATTGTAAATGATAATGCGGATAAGTTGACAAATATGATGAAAAAGAGAGAGCTGTGTTTAAGGAAGAATTATATTAGTTAGAGAAGAGAGCATGGAATGGCAACTAACACTGCGTTGTTATTTTTGGGTTATAAGATGCCTTTTTATGAGATGAAGTATGATTTGCAAAGAATGTGGGAAATTTTGGTTTGAAAGAAGTTGTCAGTAATGGTAGTGGAATGTGTTTTTTAAGTTGTCTAACATGGAGGGTTTGAATCATGTGGTTGATAGTGGGCCTTGGATGGTAACAAATATACCATTAGTTTTAGAAAAATGGAGTCCCCAAGTTGATTTGTAAATATTGATCCTAAGAGTCTTCTTGATCCTAAGAGTCTTATGTGTGTGTAAAACTTGTAAATGTACCTATGAAAGCATGGGCTGTGAAAAGGATTTAGTACCATTGCAAAATAGTGTTGGTAAACCTATCATTATGGATGTGATGACCACTAATATGTGTAACACTGGGTATGGGACTAATGGGAGGATTGGTTATGCCATGGTTTTGGTAGAAGTGGATGCTAAGAAAGGCTTGCGGAGGTAATTGAAATTGTCTCCAAAGACAAAGAACATAAGATTACTAGTAGTAAAAAAGTTAAGGTGGATTATTCTTGGAAGCCACCAGTATTTAATCATTGTGAAATGCTTGGACATACCAATAATAATTGTGTACTTAAGCCAATGAAAATGTCTTTATACGAGGCTTTATGAACCCGTGCGTTGCACAAATTGTATCTAATTGTTTACTGCGGAATGTTTGAGTAAATTGCTGAGTTGTTATCATGATTGTGAGGCTAAAATATATAACAATGTATATTTCGGGCTGCCTCACGAGAATTTTGTTAATGTTTCCATATATACTGATATACAAATTTATTCAAGATCTTCAATCTTTATTTTTTTGAAATATATTACAATGCAAGTAACTATCATCGAGATAAGTCTCTTCATACTTTTTGTCAACATTCCTTGAGATCTTATGATAAGAAGAAAAAAAATAGTGAAATATTTATTGTTTAATTGGAGTATTAAAGTTTAAATATGAAAATTGGTTAATTGGTTCCAATTATAATAAAATTTTTATAACGCATGATTTCCAAGTTGCAATTTTGTCAATCTAAATGGTTGTTACATATAATTTTTCAGATCTTATAATTAAAAATTATTGCAACAAATAGTGTCCATTCAACTTATATCTTAAAATAATTGCTTTATTGTTTGTCAACGAGGTGAAAATCAACCCCCGCGTTGCGGGGTTTTTTTTGCTTTTATTTTTTTTTAAATGCGGAGCGCGCCTGCATACGTTTAAGAACTCACAAAATCAAGAAATGTTGGACCTTTGTTACGTTCATCCTAAACTGGATACATTAAAAAAGAGTCGTGAACAAACATAAAAAAGAAGTCCAATAATACAGAAGTATGCGAGTACATGCATGTTTAAGGAGGTTATCGCTATCGACTTTGTGAAAGAATCTTTCGCTGCTCGCGAAGGTTGTACTCGTACAAGTTATACCATGCAAAGGATCCTTTTGTTCCATACTTGAATATCGTTGTGTCATCGAGCTGAATCTTTCGGCTCGAAAGTATACTTCAATCGTCAGCCGATTATGTTGACACACGATGCTCGGGATAGTGAGACCCGTCTAATCGCCCCCTCAAATTCCTTTTGCTGTATCAGGAGTCTTTGTGCAAAGGTCTGCACCAGACGTATTGCTAGACTATTGTCACAACGAAAGGAATTCGAGGGGAAGATGAGAACCGGCCAATATCTTAAACATCCCGTATCAATATCAGCAAATGAAGACTGCATTATTTTACCGAATGGAAAGATTCTAATCGATGACACGACTGTTAGGTTGCGTAAACAGTTCTTGAAGCCTCAACCTGCACAGACTGTACTACCTAAAAGTTTGTTTGCTTTCGTACATGAATATTGTTGCTTTATCGAGGGGACTCTTTCCACTCGGGAGCATTTCAAACGTCAGTCGGTAATGTTGAGACGCGGTGTTCAGGATAGCGACACCCGTCTGATCGACCCCTCGAATCCCTTTTGCTATTTCAACAATCTTTGTGCAACCGTCTGCACCAGACGTGTTGCTAGACTGCTGTAAGAACGAAAGGAATTCAAAGGGAAGATCAGAACGGGGCGGTATCTTAAACATCTCGTTTTAATATAAGCGAATGAAGTCTGCAATATTCTATCGGGTGGAAAGATTCCAATCGATGACACGACCATTCAGTTGCATAAGATTATACTCCTACCGACTATAAACGTATAGACAATTCTAATCACTCCCTGCTTACGGGAATGCAGTAACCTATGATACTGAAGGGCAATATAAGCGTATACAGAATATTAGAATATTGCCATTCCAAATAGTAGTGTTGCAGTATTCAGATTAGAACCTACCGATATAGCAATACATAGACAGCAACGTACATAAAAAACATGACCGGGATCTTGAAACATACACACGCTCAGGTTGTAATGCCCAAAGGTTTCTTTGCTTCCGTACCTGAATATTGGTGCGTCATCGACTGGGCTCTTTCCACTCGGGAGTGCATTTCAAGCGTCAGTCGCTAATGTTGAGACGCGATGTTCAGGATAGCGATACCCGTCTAGTCGCCCCATTGAATTCCTTTTGCCATTTCAACGGTACGCTATGCAAAGTTGTGCGCACCGAGGCGTTTTGCTAGACCGTTGTAAGGACGAAAGGGTTTCGAGGGGTGAATTAGGACAGGGGAATATCATAAACATCCTATATCAATATTAGCAAATGAGGCTTGAAATATTCTACCAGGTGGAAAGATCCCAATCAGTGACACGACTATTCGGTTAGATAAGATTCTACTCGAATTGACTGCAAACGTATTGGCAAATGCAGTCACTCCCCGCTTACGGCAATGCAGTAACGCATGATCCTGAAAGGTCACATAAGCGTATACACAATATGAGAATATTGGCATTCCAAGTAGTCTTATTGCAGTATTAGAATTAGAACCTACCGATATAGCGATACATAGACAGAAGTTGTCAGCCAACATTATTTGGCGTGAAACTTTTTATATTCATTAGTCATGCTTCACGATGTAGCATAAAGTAACGGCAATACATACCTGTTAAATACACACCAAATCTTTGTGCGACGTAGGTTTGTTTAGGGCGTAATCCACGCTTTCGCTAACCGCGTCGTAGGTTACGAAACGCGGATGTTGGCCAGATGAGGCTCGATATCGTATACAATAGCGATACCGGCCACCAACATGGGGCAACCATACGCTCGATATGACTGTCGTGCCATGATGCGCGCTGAAAAAATGTATGCGCTACGGTGAGCATATTCTCATCATCGCCTATAGAAAGGGAGAAGACTAAAATTCGTATGCACTATACCATCCCCAGTCAACAAACAGTAGACAAAAGACTATTTCGAAACCTCAGATACATGTATACAGTTGCGCTAGCAAGTGACCAACATGGCCGCTGTCATGCATTTGATATAACTGCCCTAGCACGATGCGCGCCAAGAGCATCCCACAGTGCATCTTAAACACGAAAACATACTAACCAACGCATGCAAGTCCACGAACAGAAGGAACATAAATTTTAAGCCCCCACTTTTGCTACGGAAACAAATACACACAAAAACAAACGGTATGCAAAACAGGAAAATCACAGGTAGACACATGCATTGTACACACAACCTTCCCAACAACTAAAAACGCATCCCAGCATAGCTGAAGCAAACATATCCGGTACGAAACTACTGAAAATCTTAAGAAGAACAACGAAATTGAAATTGAAAATAAATACCTGTATCCGTAAAGGTTGAAACCTTGTATGAAATATCAAACCTTGTGGTGGATGCATTATGGAAATCATAAGCGGTGATCAGTATTCAACCAAGAAAAAGCAATCCCAGTACATCAGTAGTGGGATTAGTTTTTCGTAGCCGAATACTGGTCACAACATCCATGTGCCGAATACTTGTCAAGAAAGGTAGATGCCAAAGAAATGCAGGACTGAGATCATATCGCACCCCAAGACTTTTGCGGCAGTTTGTTTTAACATATGCAAACCATCAGAAACCCCACTCTTCATAAAAAACATCTCTTTTTCATATTGATATTTAGAAAAACCGATACCATCAGAAACCCCACTCTTCATAGAAAAGTTGCCGCAGAGGCTACTCTATTTTTACCATGGCCTATATTTATAGAAGTTGCATTAAAAGTTCCAGAAAAGTATATAAAAATGGTACGTTTAAGCCGCGTAAGAAAACCAATACTGATCATGCAAGGTGACTATGCTATATATACATGTTCATCTACACATATTGAAAATGTATAAAGCGGTAACTTCAAACCAAATTTGAATAAAATAAGTAATTAGGCTCAGATTCTTCAATGCGAAAGGTAAAAGAAATCCGAGTTCCGCCATGGCTGCAAAAAACACGGTTACATAATGATAACTACATGCCGCCCAGTTATTGCCATGCCAAGTCACGTATCGAACCTCTAATGACCCACTTTATTTTATTCAAAAAACATGTAATCATCACTGCCCCTTAGTATATCATATATTTCTAAATTCCTAACATGTAATAGTGGCTGCAAGCTTACTTAGCTGCCTCGCCAACATGTTACTAAGTTCATTTTTTGTCGAAACCTATGACACTCAATACCATTATATAATAAATAAGGTAAAGAGCAACGACGGTGGTATTTGAATACAATTTCTAAGACATAGTGCTCACATGTAACAGTTGCAGCAATCCAATAAGGCGGAGCAGAAACATCGCAGATGAGATGATAAGCAAGTGGTAGTGTGTTCCAGACAGAATGAAACTGAAACGCGCCACTAATATAACGGGCAAGCATGATATGGGAACAGAGGCTGCAAGCCGACCAACCAAGAAACAAAGCAATAACACAGCCCAACCAACAAACCAAAGTGATCCTTACTTTTTTTTAAATGCCACCGTCGATGGTCTTTACATCTCGACATGCAACCTAAATAAAGGGAACACAAACATTTGAGTTGTAGACAACAACATCCACATCAGTTCTACGACACTGAAAGATACGTATTGCAAGAAAGTTGCACACAAAACCCTGACCAAAAGTAACAAAAGCAGAAACATATAGCAAAAACCTAAAGAAAATCTGAGGTATGCACCGGTTACCAAATTGCCTCTCGTGTAAAGAAACGCAACACAAATTATTCTAGAACGAAACTGAAATGTCCAAGTTAAAAAGTATAGGTAGAGACAACAGGCATTTTATATATCGTGGCTACGGGCGAAGGACCCAGAACATGCAAAAGCCTTCACAAAAGCCGACCATGATCTAATCAAAAGCTATTTTAGTAACCAACCGTCAGCAAAGTAAATATTAAATAGCCACCATCGTTATGTTACTGTCCCGCGAAGATACGGGCTAACGAAATGTATACACAGCGATCGTAATGTCATCACCATCGCCTATAGAAACAGGGAAGGTTCAAATTCATGTATATAATAACGTTGGTTTTCGCCACACTATAAGAGGCTCAGATTGATTAGTAATCTCAAAAACCGGACACGGCCACCATGGCTGCAAACCTAATTTTTTGCCCCGCCAAGGTGCAGAGGTTCGCGACTTTGATGAAACCAATGCAGATCCATCATCGTCTCTTATGTCCAATGGCACCAAGACTTTCGGCCCAACCACAACACAAGTAGTACCCGATACCCGTTATGGCTGCAACCAAATGGCTGCCCCGCCAACATACGGGACTCGGAAAACCACACTCAGTTAGGCATAGAAAGGATACCCGATTCTGAATAAACAAACAAAACTTGAGCAAACGTCTCAAGCTAAGTACACATGAAGGAATTATATCTCTAATGTAAAATGCAAAGACGGTGGCTTTTTAAGAAAAAAGAAACGCGCCTCTCCGATTATACGCTCGAAACCAAACGCCCCAGATAGGCGCAAAACCAAACGGCCCAAATAAGGGATGCACACTTTCACTAACACGTCGTAGGTCACAGAAACCCGCGGATGTTGACACCAAATGAGGATCAGATAAGTGTATACAATAGCGATACCAGGCTACCAACATGGCTGCATCCATACACTCGATATGACTGCCGTGCCACGTATAACACCCCGCATTTTTTGGGTTACTTTTCATATTTTTGAAAAGTTACTATTCACTTTTACTATTCATTCCGTAAAATTTTTATTTCACATTCCCGTAAATTGATTTATTTTAGTAATAACCTGAGAGTTTGAAAATCGTTAGATCATCTTCGCAAAATTTATTAAGAAAACATCGTTTTAAAGTTTCGTTTTGGTCGGAACACCATTTAAACATCTCGCGCATAACGAAAATCAACTCTGGCAATTTTCCTCACATCAGATTAATTTTTAGATCACTCATAATCAAATTGAGAATTTTTAAGATTTCATTTAAATGTTACCAAATAAACCCTGAGCCGTACGAGACTAAACTTACGTTTTAAACAATTCTACTTAGACCCAAACTTAACCATTCATGTACTGTGTTTTCTAAGATATTTAGACACTTTTACATTTTTGGAAAAGTCAAACATATTTCCCTCCTCCTTTGACCATAAAGAAATTAACCTTGTATGTTCTACATTTTTGCTTAAATCGCGTAACTTTTAGACTGCAAATATAACTGTTAAGTTATCCCACGTATGACGAAAACCACATTTTGACATCTCATATCACTTATAGACTAATTTTAGTCTACTTTAAATATATTCACGGTTATTTCCCTGAAATCTTGTTCTTTTATGATAAATTGCATTTTTCACGTATTTAGCTTACGTTTCCAGTTTTAGCAGCGTTTACGCTACCCATTAAACTTATCACTCATTTTTATAAGATAATAATAAGTATATTGATGAGTTTAATCATTCTTATAAGTTTCATATTTTTACGATACCCGGTTTTACGTTTCGTGACTTAACGGCTTACAGTTAGCGATTAACGGAACCAAAACTCACTCCGTAACCAAGATAATACCAAGACTATCCACCTAAGTCATCTTATCTTCATATGGCCGAATTTAGGGGGGGAGTCGTCATCTTGGTGGCTTAATCCTAACCACGCTTTATTTAGATCGTTACATGTGTCCTAACTTAACCATGGTTAACATTTAACCCAATATATGGTTAACCAAACTTACCCTCCTATAAATAGCGAGTGAAATGCATCCTAAGAACCCTCATATTCTGATTTGGGTCGTTCATATCACAAAACATTCATATCTTCCATAATTTGATCTATAAACTCCAAGTTTATGCAAAGAAGTTTCAAGTAGTAAGTTACTACATCAAATCTCTAGCAAGTTTAAGTGATCTTCTTGAGTTTAGATCCACTCAAGTCACTTAGTACTTCATCACCAACTCTTCAAGATCACAAGGGTTCCAAGGTGTAGAAAGCTAGCTCAATTCAAGGTCCTAAGTGTTCAATCAAAGTCTGATCCTTACTAGTTACTCATTTCTTAATTGAAAACCAAAAGTTGTAAGCAACTAATCACCACCATCATCTCATCTTTATTATTCATAATATTAAAAATTTCATACTATATATATAGTTACTATGTTGATTCATGATGTACATATACTCAATCACATGTTTTAATTCACATATTGTCGTAAAAGTAACAAACTAGTAAACTAGTCATATTCTACACATTTGAGACCATTAAAACCAGTCACATATGGACTTTCTAACTTATATACTATGGTATAAAAGATAAAAAGGAAAACGTAGCAATTTGAATCACCTAAAACGAGTACACGAGTCAAAAGATATGGCCAAAAGAAGTTAGCAAAACCAAAACGCTGAAACTGCCAAATTGAATCTGTTAAGGGTCTGTCTGTTTTGAAAGTGGTACTTCTGGTCCGAATCATCAAAAAGTTAAAACACGAAAGTTGTCTAGAACGACATTTTCATTCAATATTGAAGAAGCTCGGACCTTGAAAACGCTTTAATAGGCCATTATCTTTCAAAAACTGAAACTGCCCTATATATAGTCTCACGACTATACTTTTGTCACAACTAAAAGCAAACCAAGAGGCCTAATGGCCATAAGCCAAGACCACGACCACGGATAAGGTCAAAGCTGAGTCTCAAGACCATGGTAGTCAAGACCAAAGCCACGGCAAGGCCATGGCTAAAGCCTCAAGGCTTATTTACCCAATAGCGTTAACTAAGGTGTTAACCTTGGCAAATCAACACCAACACAAACTAAACGACATAACTTTATATACTTACCTTATCAAATGATCATATTTATGAAATGGAGATAATTGTGATAACCATTATGATTTCTTAATCATAACCAAACAACCTTGTAACTTGTGTTTACAAACCATATGACACTGTTAGGAATTGGAAATTCCATGTTAAAGTGTCGGTCACCCCAATTATGGTCTAGCATATGTTAGCTCGTAGACGTGTCATTATTTATGTTATTTAGTAGTTAATTAGTTAGTTTGTAGCGTAGTTTAGTTTAGTGTAACACCGTGGAGGAAAGACGGGTCTTTACTCACTGTATGCCTGATCCACAGTCCGATAGGAGGACGTATGCTTTGTAACTATAAATACCCCTTCCATTCATGGAAGCTGTGATAACTAGCAATTTAGGGAGTCTATTTTAGGTAACGGCATTACGTTAAATTAAACGGAGTTTTGCCTTTAACACTATTTTATAAACCGTGACTTGATTTTATATCATCGATTGGTTTTTACGGTTTATTTCATTATTAAATGAGTTATCGTATGCGTTTTAACTCTATTTGGTAGGCACTATTCGATTCGGCACTAGAAAAGCCTAAAACAAGAGTTATTGTAACTTTTAGACCGTAACTAGAAAATTGACAAATAAATAGTCAAAACTCGTGGAAAAACGTAAATAACGATGTTGGAAAGTTAAATAAATGTAGTGGGACACTCGGGGGACGATATGTGAGCTCGGGAATGGGTAAACGAGATAGATACGAAAAGTTACAACCCGAACCCCCACTTTTTCCTTAAGGCCGACGCGCCCCCCCCCCCTCCCATTTTATTTATTTTCAAGTCCCTAGCTCAAGGATATAAGTATCCCACCCAACCCTCATTTGAGAGTTCCATTTCTCTCACTAGAAAAACACACACACTTTATCTCTCTAGTTTCTCACTCTAAAAACCCTAAACCACCACCACCATTAAAATCCAGCCACTATTCTGGCCACCACCATCGGATTCCGGCGAGTGTCATTTCACTTCCACCCCCAAAAGATAGATCTCTTTCTCCTCTTTCCAACCATATATCATACACTCAATTTGGACTTCATTAACACCTCCAAATTCAAGAATTAAAATTCGTACTTTTAGGGTTTCAAAAGATTTCAAAGGGCTTTTGCAATTGGTGATTAGATAAGGTAAAGGGAACATGTATTGAGCTTGATTAGGCTATAAAAAGCCACGAATTGAATTCTAGGGTTTTGACCCATGAACAATTTTGGGGCTTTTGGGTGGAACATGGAATTAAAGCTAATTAGTGATGAAATAAACAAGTAATTAGTGTTTGGTACATGTGTGGTGCATTAAATTGATGGGTTTTGCATTTTAGGGTTTAGTTGCATGTACTTGATTAAAAATAGTTGATGGGTTTTGTGTTTGGTTAGTGTTTGGAGCTTGAATGATTGGATTGGAGTGTTGTAGAATTGGTTTGGTGATGTTTGGTTGAGACATATGGGATGTACGAACCACATAGGGCTCGTACGTGGCTCTTGAGTGGCGTACGAGACCCACTTGGGTCTTGGGTTTGAGTCGGGTCAATTTGGTAGCTTATTGATTGGTTTTGTTGAGGTTTGGATGAGACGCGTGGAGCCGAAAAGATTTTAAAAGCTTGTTTGGTTCACGTGGTCTTGACCGCGACCGTGTCATGACCATTAGGGTCATAACATTGGTTTCGAGTATAATTGGTTGATTGATTGGTTGGCGAGATTGTTTTGAATTGGTTTGGGATTGAATTGCGACGTTGTGACTATTAATTATGGACTTGATATATATATTGTTGACTTTAAGCTACGTCGGCGTCACTTTGACTTTTTAGTCAATAGTTGACTCCGACAAAGCCGTAACATGGAGTTTAGTATAATTTGGACAATTGATTGATTAAATGCCGAGAAGTTATGACTCGTGCTAGTGGACTCGAAACGAATAACATTATGAGATTTATAATGGGATTTGACGAAATATATATTATATATGAAAATGATAATAAAACTATGAAATGTAAATAATAATGGGCTTTTGTACCAAAATATCGATAACAAGATTTTATCTTGTTATTTACTATTTTTAAACGGAAACTAACGACTAAATTGGAAAGGTTTTGTAATAAATAAGTAATTATGGTTTCGAGTACACGTTTATCAATAAATGTCAATTTTGGACATTTAATATTGGATAAGTAATTATTTATTTGCGTTATGTGTGCATGGGTTACGGATAACCTAGCATTAATAGTGTTGATCCACGTGGGTAGCTGACTTATTAAGTTGACGAATCTAATAAGAGCCCGCTAGGTACGTTGGGTAACCCTATTAATGGGTGTCTTATCCTTATGACTCTTTAGGATACGAATGATTTATGGGATAATAAGCGACACGAATAAATGAATGAGTTTATCGAGTTGACGAATTCGATAAGGTCTGATATTTATTCCAAAACTTATTGAACTATGGAGTTTATCGTTTAGAGGTCTCATTGTGTCGCATTGAGTTATATATTGGTTGTTTGAGTGCATTCATGGCATCATATTGAGTCGGTACACCCACATGAGGATACCAAACACTAGGATTAAATGGTGAAACGAAACGATTTTGGAAATAAAGAAATGGAATATATTGGGGTAGATAACGTTGATTTTGAGGAATATATGTATTAAAGTTTGTCTACATTAATAGGTTGTGCCGAGTCGATAGTTGCTGTGCTGTGATTTCTGTTATCTTCTACTAGTGATATTTGTGCGTTGATTGTGCATTGATTGCTTGAGGTGAGTTTCATAGCCCCACTTTTATATACGTTTTAACTACGTTTTAAACTATTTGGGGTGAGAATCATGCTGTGTTGTTTTTGGACCGCGAAAACTATTTTGGATTTGCTTATATGCTTGACTGTTTAGATAGATGTGTGGTAGTTGTTGCCTTAGTTTAGGTTAGCCGTGCCTAACTAAGAATAGACTTCTACATCGACCTAGTCCGGGGTTGGCAATTGTTCTAGATTTTGCCACGACAGTGCTGGACTAGAGTCGCGAGCTCGAGTTGTCCCTAGATGCGGGACGTGTGTTATGATTGGTGATCCGGCATGGATCGATGTGAAAACGGTGTTTATCTATCTTAGGTCTTGCATAGCAAATCAACTCTTATTGGTCCACTATGATTTTGTTGAACTTAAACCTATGAACTCACCAGCGTAAGCTGACCTTTTAGCATGATTTCTCAGGTATTTAAGAGATGTTTGGATTACTTGATGTGTGGAAGCTTGGCATGGAGGCGTGGTTCAAGGATCATTTTCTGACTCTGATAAACAATGGGGACCTATTTTGTTAAACTATGTTTTGGGCCTAAAATTTATATCTTCGGATTAAATTTTTGAATATTTGATTTGGGATTGGTTTTAAATGGTTAAATGGTTATCTTTTATTTTACTTGTGTGCGATACCAATCCAATAGTAACGACCCGAAAACTTGATTAAGTCTTCCGCTGTACCGAGATTTGGGGGTGTTACAGATTGGTATCAGAGCCAGGTTATAGAGAACTAGGTATTTTATAAACCCTAAACAATAACCGCTTTTAAGAAAAATTGATCCTCGACCGACTCACGCCCGCTTGCCAAGCCGAAGCTTCTTATTTGATTATGGTATGAATTATGATTTGAATTATGAGATGATATGTTATGGGATATTGTGAGCTGATTATGGAAACGTTATTATTGGGAGATACGATTACTGGTTTTGAAAATGAGACATGATTATTGGTTTTGGGAAAATGAGATGTGAATATTGAGATATTGCGGAATTTGATTTGAGAAAACGGTATACTGTGATTTTGGGAGTTTTGAACTCGATTGATTTGATATGGGATTATGCGATGGAATGGAACTTGTGTGTTTTATTTAAAGGCATGTTTTGAGTAATGCGGTACCTCTACTTTTAAAGCTTACATTATGTGATATGTGTTTTGGTTAAGTTGTTGCGCTTATTAAAACTAGTTGTTTCGAACACTTATACCTACCCTATGCCGTTGTCACAGACTATGCCTTCACTAGCTTTTGATGTGTCTGAGGAAGTCCTTGCTGTTGCTAGTTCGCCACCATTGACTCTCATGACGGTTGCGTAGGGCGATCCTTATGAGATTGCCCGTCACTCTAGTTCATCATCAGATCGCCCTAGCTCGTCTAGGCAGCTGCTCACTTTACATCAGGTTTTAGCGAGAGCACAGACTCCTAGGCTTGCTTATAGCATTTCCTGCATGTCCGTGCGACCACCATCATCACCTATCCATTTAGCAGCATCACCATGTCTTAGGAGGCCTAGATCTCCTAGTGTACCACCTCAGGATTTACCTGCACTGATGAGTGTGTAAATACTCATCATTTTTAGTCAAATCTGAACTGCAAAACGTTTAAAAATGCTCAGAAATGCATCAAAATACTGAAAATATTCCAAAATTACATTTTATATGTTTCAGATGCAAAATGTTTAAAATCAGATGAAAATGAGCAAAGTTTGCATAATTGGCAGTTTCAGTCCCCCAAGTTTCTAAAATTGTCAAAAATAGTCCCTGAGTCAAAATTTCAAAAGAAAAGTCATCAAAGGTCCTTTTTAAATCATAAGTTATCAAATTTAGTCCTTTGGTGAAAAATATAAAAAGTTTGAGAAAATTACAAGTTTAGTCCTTCAACTTTGAAATTTGGCAGAAATGGCCCCTGGAAAATTGCAAAATGACAAGTTTGGTCTTTGGATTTTTGGAGATTGTCAAAACCAACCCTTGGACTACAAGTTCATAATTTTCAGTTTGGTCCCTGGAGTTTCAGTTTGGCATGTTTAGTCCTTAATGTTTCAAATGGGTTCAAATTCTAATCCTTAGCCCAAAATAATCCCAAGCCCAATACTATATTACCCGACCCAGTCCAATCTCTACCCATTTCCACCTAGCTACAACCGGTCAAAGTTAACTTAAACCCATCTTTTTCTTCTTTCTTCGTTTCCCACCACAACACACAAACCCAAGTTAAAAAACCTGCCATTTCCCCATCATATTTCCCACACTCAACCTTTCTTCCTTATCCTGACACACTCAACCTCCAGCACGCTTGTCTCCCCAGTTGACTTTCACCTCACACAAGAAAGGCAGCAAAAGGAAAAGAAGACACCAAGAAGAGACAAGACAAGAGAGAGAGATGAAGACATTGAGAGTAGCATAAATAGCTCTTGTAGCCATTGTATAAAAAAGGCAGTTTTTTTTTTAGTTAGTTATTTTTTTTCTTAGTTTTAATTTAGTTTTCAGTTTCTAGTCTAGAATTTCAGTTTTCTAGCTCACTTTACTTTAATTGTCATTTACTTTTAATTGTAATAGTTAAATTTCAGTTTAATTTCATTTAAGTTATTTATCCCAATCTTTTTAATTAAGCAGTTTATCTTGGAGTTCTTCAAATCTTTCATTCCTGTTAAATTGTGTTTACAAGTTCGTATCTGAGCTCATTTGAACTTTTGGGTTAAGAAAACAAGTTTTTTTTTAGTGCCACAGTTTCAAAATAAGTTGCTCTGCCCCAAGGGGGTTACTTGTTTTTGTTTCTGTCCAGTGAAGGATGTTTGGATTAGCTTAAGTTATGGGTCAAGTTAGTGTTTTGACCCATGTTTGGTTTTGAACTAGTCAAGCTTAGTTAGCTTTAATTTTGCCTGTAAAGTGAACCTTGCACCATGTTTATTTGTCCTTGAAGTCTTCCATTTGCCATTTATCTGTTCTGTCTAACTTGTTTCAGACTTAATAGCCCTTTTCTGACTTATTTATAAGCTGTAAAAAGGACCCCTTTGCCTAACTTTTGTGTTTTGCAAATCTTAGCAGTATTGAGTTGATAGTTCTAGCCTCTTTCCTCACTTTGGAAGATCATAGGAGCTTAAAAATAAGCCCCAAAACAGCTCTCAAAGGCTGTTATGAACCTGCAACTGCAACAGGTCAGAGGTTCACATTTTAGTGCTTATTTTTTCTGTTTTGCAACTGCTACAGCAGCCCCTAGCAACTGGTTCTTTTATTTTATTTTTTTTAGCTTTTTTAGTGATTAATGGATGCTTATTAAATCCCCTTAAATGCTCAGTGTATGTTGGAGATTAAGTTTCATAGGATTTAGCTTGCACAAGTTTCTTTGTTAGCCTCTTATCCATTAGTTATTCGCTGTCCCAAACGGACCTTTTACAGCCCCTTAGTTGTCCTTGTTCCAAACAGCCCCTTAGTTGTCCTTGTTCCAAACAGCCCCTTAGTGGGATTTCTTTGCACTAATAAGCTGTTCAATAGCTTATTTTCAAGCTTTTCTAAGTTTAGTTGTTGCTAAAAATTGCTTACTTTGTTCGAGTATTAGTTTGCAAAAAGAAAAAAAATAATTGCCAAAAACGGGAGGAAGTGGGAATTGAACCCACGACCTCCTGGTCTCCCTGCTGCACAACAGCCACGCTTCACAACCCCACACCATAACCAACTGCTCCAACCCATTTTCCTTGTCATATTCCACACTAATAAATTCCTTAAATACGTTATTCTTTCTTTTTTTTTTCTTTTTTTTTTTAGTTTTAAGCTTATTAAGCAGTTTAGCTTTTTAACAACTTATATAATGCTTATTTTTCGAACTTATTATTTTTCTTAGGTTTAGCATTTAGCAAAGTAGTTTTCATAAAATTTTCGGATTTTTATAAATTAGTTTAGTATTTTTAATAATTTAATTAGTATAAATTAGTATTTAATTCATAATAAAAAATCAAAATTTTGATTCGTGCCAAACAGTCAAGCTAAATCACACAAGCCCGCCACTTGTGAATGGCGGACCGTAACCAGCTTAAAACTGCTCTAGCACGAATGCAATGAAGATCTGAGGAGTATAGGGTCTCCCCGGGTCGTTATGTCCCAGCGAGCTATGCAATGGATTATCAAACGAATAGTGATCGGGAGATTTGAACGGAAAAGGAGGTTTGTGAATTATTATAACTAAGGAGAAGGACATAAACTACAAGGGCTAAAATGCAAATTAAAGGAACTTAAAAAGATAAAAAATATTAAATAAACGCTATCACTATATTTACAATGATGTTTTTGTTGATTTTATAAAACAAAATATCTTAAATAAACTATTTTAACTAAAACGTAAACTTAAAATATCTAAAAACGTGGCCTAAAATGAAAACGTACGCTATGTACGAAAATAATTTGGAGCGCAAAATAAAACGTACAATTTGTGAAATAAAAGTCCTACGAATGTAAAAACAATTTTCTCACGTACTACATGACAAAAGAAAATTTTAGAAAAAAAGATTTATATTTTTTTGACTTTTATATTTTTTATTACGAATTAAAAACTAATTTATACTAATTAAATTATTAAAAATACTAAACTAATTTATAAAAATCCGAAAATTTTATGAAAACTACTTTGCTAAATGCTAAACCTAAGAAAAATAATAAGTTCGAAAAATAAGCATTATATAAGTTGTTAAAAGCTAAAACGCTTAATAAGCTTAAAACTAAAAAAAAAGAAAAAAAAAAAGAAAGAATAACGTATTTAAGGAATTTATTAGTGTGGAATATGACAAGGAAAATGGGTTGGAGCAGTTGGTTATGGTGTGGAGTTGTGAAGCGTGGGCTTTGTGTGCGCAGGGAGACCAGGAGGTCGTGGGTTCAATTCCCACTTCCTCCCGTTTTTGGCAATTATTTTTTTTCTTTTTGCAAACTAATACTCGAACAAAGTAAGCAATTTTTAGCAACAACTAAACTTAGAAAAGCTTGAAAATAAGCTATTGAACAGCTTATTAGTGCAGCAAATCCCACTAAGGGGCTGTTTGGAACAAGGACAACTAAGGGGCTGTTTGGAACAAGGACAACTAAGGGGCTGTAAAAGGTCCGTTTGGGACAGCGAATAACTAATGGATAAGAGGCTAACAAAGAAACTTGTGCAAGCTAAATCCTATGAAACTTAATCTCCAACATACACTGAGCATTTAAGGGGATTTAATAAGCATCCATTAATCACTAAAAAAGCTAAAAAAAATAAAATAAAAGAACCAGTTGCTAGGGGCTGCTGTAGCAGTTGCAAGACAGAAAAAATAAGCACTAAAATGTGAACCTCTGACCTGTTGCAGTTGCAGGTTCATAACAGCCTTTGAGAGCTGTTTTGGGGCTTATTTTTAAGCTCCTATGATCTTCCAAAGTGAGGAAAGAGGCTAGAACTATCAACTCAATACTGCTAAGATTTGCAAAACACAAAAGTTAGGCAAAGGGGTCCTTTTTACAGCTTATAAATAAGCTGTAAAAAGGGCTATTAAGCTGCTGAAACAAGTTAGACAGAACAGATAAATGGCAAATGGAAGACTTCAAGGACAAATAAACATGGTGCAAGGTTCACTTTACAGGCAAAATTAAAGCTAACTAAGCTTGACTAGTTCAAAACCAAACATGGGTCAAAACACTGACTTGACCCATAACTTAAATTAATCCAAACATCCTTCACTGGACAGGAAACAAAAACAGTAACCCCCTTGGGGCAGAGCAACTTATTTTGAAACTGTGGCACTAAAAAAAAACTTGTTTTCTTAACCCAAAAGTTCAAATGAGCTCAGATACGAACTTGTAAACACAATTTAACAGGAATGAAAGATTTGAAGAACTCCAAGATAAACTGCTTAATTAAAAAGATTGGGATAAATAACTTAAATGAAATTAAACTGAAATTTAACTATTACAATTAAAAGTAAATGACAATTAAAGTAAAGTGAGCTAGAAAACTGAAATTCTAGACTAGAAACTGAAAACTAAATTAAAACTAAGAAAAAAAATAACTAACTAAAAAAAAAACTGCCTTTTTTATACAATGGCTACAAGAGCTATTTATGCTACTCTCAATGTCTTCATCTCTCTCTCTTGTCTTGTCTCTTCTTGGTGTCTTCTTTTCCTTTTGCTGCCTTTCTTGTGTGAGGTGAAAGTCAACTGGGGAGACAAGCGTGCTGGAGGTTGAGTGTGTCAGGATAAGGAAGAAAGGTTGAGTGTGGGAAATATGATGGGGAAATGGCAGGTTTTTTAACTTGGGTTTGTGTGTTGTGGTGGGAAACGAAGAAAGAAGAAAAAGATGGGGTTTAAGTTAACTTTTGACCGGGTTGTAGCTAGGTGGAAATGGGTAGAGATTGGACTGGGTCGGGTAATATAGTATTGGGCTTGGGATTATTTTGGGCTAAGGATTAGAATTTGAACCCATTTGAAACATTAAGGACTAAACATGCCAAACTGAAACTCCAGGGACCAAACTGAAAATTATGAACTTGTAGTCCAAGGGTTGGTTTTGACAATCTCCAAAAATCCAAAGACCAAACTTGTCATTTTGCAATTTTCAGGGGCCATTTCGCCAAATTTCAAAGTTGAAGGACTAAACTTGTAATTTTCTCAAACTTTTTATATTTTTCACCAAAGGACTAAATTTGATAACTTATGATTTAAAAAGGACCTTTGATGACTTTTCTTTTGAAATTTTGACTCAGGGACTATTTTTGACAATTTTAGAAACTTGGGGGACTGAAACTGCCAATTATGCAAACTTTGCTCATTTTTCATCTGATTTTAAACATTTTGCATCTGAAACATATAAAATGTAATTTTGGAATATTTTCAGTATTTTGATGCATTTCTGAGCATTTTTAAACGTTTTGCAGTTCAGATTTGACTAAAAATGATGAGTATTTACACACTCATCATGCACTGAGACTCCGACTCATGGACTCTTCCCCTATGGATGAGGGTGAGGAGGAGCATGAAGTCGAGGAGGAGGATGAGATTGAGGAGCATTATGTTGATGAGGATGAGGATCCTTAGGAGGAGGATGATGAGGATATCCCAGAATGGGGTACTCCTCCTTTGCAGAGTCCTGCACATTCTTCTGGACCAGGTTCTCCTTTGCACGAGCCTGAGTCCTCTGGACAGCCTTTAGACATCGATTCACCACCTTACTCACCTTATATAGGTAGCCCGTTAGGATCTGAGATACCATCGGAGATTGTTTCTGAGCCCGAGGAGTATGGTGAGACGGGTCTTATGTGGGAGAGGATTACCTCTCAGGGTACTAGGCTGAGTAGATTGACAGATCGTTTGGTTGGAGTGTCTAGAGCTAGTATAGAGGATCTTAGAGTGATATAGATGCTGTAGTCACGAGGACTAGGGTTTTGCATGATGGTATGTCGGAGCTCCAGGGCAGGTTGGGGACACTGCTTAGAGGGTTCGCGACATTTCGTGATCTTGATAGAGCGATTTGGCGTAGGATTGGTGAGTTAGAGAGAGAGGTTGCAGACCTTAAGAGTGATCGTGATGCTCGACGTGTTGAGTTAGCATCGTTGTGGAGAGAGGTTGATGACGTTAGGAAGTCGGTGAGTGATATTCGTAGACGTGGCTAGATAGTATCAGATTCATGGTTTTGTACCATCTTGAAACTGAGTAGTACTTGGTTCGAGATGTAGGTTTATCCTGGTTATCTTATTAGTATCGTCATTAGGATCGTTTTTGATTTCTTCGAATCCTTCCATGTAGTTCCACTTTTGAAAACTCATGAGTTATGGTTATGGGAACGTGCATCTTTAGTTATGATGCGGTAGTTGATTGTTTCGATTTGGTATAGCGTTATCCCTATTGGCCTTGATTATGTATTCAGGCGTTATTGAGTGACCCTTGGAACCCAACTCTATTTTAGGGCGTGAATTGTGAACTTATGAAACTGTTCTTCTTGCCTCCAGAATGGTGGCAACAAGACGAAACTTGCTTAGGAACAACCGAGCAGCTCCTGCTGCTGTTGTTGCCCCTGGTCATCGTGGTCGTCGTTCGACCCCGATCGCACCACATGTTGAGAACCCGAACGTTGATAACCCAGCTGTAGAGAACCCGAATGTGAACGACCATGCTGAGAATGGTCCTGTTCCACAAAACCCTCCACTAGTGAACCCAGCCCACATTGACCAGCTAGTGTCGCTGAACTGCTAGTTGAGGCTAATCTTTCTAACACTTCTAGTGGGACCCCAGTGCTGAATCGAACTCGAGGTTGTACCTATAAGGAGTTCCGATTCTGTGGTCTCATTGATTTTGGAGGAGGGAGTAGTTTACCTAATTAGGTGGTTAGAGAAAACTGAATATGTGTTTCTTTGTGAGTAACGTGATGAGGATTGTAAGGTTAAGTATGCAACCTTCACTTTGAAGGACGAGGCGTTGACTGGTGGAACAATTACCACAGAGCAGTAGGAATTGATGTAGCTTATAGTATGACTTTGACTCAATTTAAGGCTCTCTGATTAAGACTTACTGTCCTAGGAATGAAGTTAAGAAGTTAGAGAGTGAGTTCTGGAACCACAAAGTTAAGGGTACTGACATGGCGACTTATACTCGTCGTTTCCAAGAGTTATCCTTGCTTTGCCCTGAGATGGTTCGTACCGAAGAACTTAAGATTGAAAGGTATGCTGATGGATTACCTTTGGCTACTCGAAATGATGTCATCGCTGCCAAACCAGTCAATTTGCAAGAGGCAATTGTTGTGGCTCAGAGTTTGATGGAATCATATGTGCTAGAAGTAGGAAGTAAGAGTAAGAGTGATAGGAGTGATAAGAGGAAGAGGAACGAAGTTGCTAAAGGAAATGGCGACAAACGGCAAGAATCAGCCAGGGTATTCGCCATAGGAAATGGAGGTAGGAATGATTATGAAGGTAGTAAACCCGTGTGTGGTCGTTGTAACCGACACCACCATGGACCATGCCCGAATGTATGTTGGAAGTGCTCTAAGGTAGGACATATGGCCAAAGACTGTAAGTCCCGACCACTTGCTGCAACTCAAACTGCACAGGGAATTTGAAAGGCCACTGTCACCTGTTTTGGATGTGGAAAGAAGGGACACTTAAGGAATGAGTGCCGAGAGCCATGGATGAGAGGAAATCCCGGTAATGTAGGAGGAATTGCTAACCGAGGTTTAGGAGGTAATGGCTTAAACCCTGTGAAGCATGAGGTTGTAGGAAACCAGGGAAACCATGGTGCTAGGAATCAGCAGAGAGACATGGGAACAACGCGTGTTTACGCTATTGGGAAGGAAGCTGGTGAGGACCCTAACGTAGTTACGGCTACGTTCCTTCTCAATAACCGCTATGCTTCCATACTATTTGATACTGGTGCGGATATGAGTTTCGTGTCCACCAATTTTATGCCATTACTAGGAATCTCCCAAACACCTCTAGGGTTTAGTTACGATGTGGAATTAGCGAATGGGAATAGAGAGAAGATAGACACCGTAGTTCGAGGTTGTACCTTAAGTTTCCTAGACCGCCCGTTTAGTATAGATCTGTTGCCAGATACCTTAGGAAGTTTCGACGTCATTATCGGAATGGATTGGTTATCGAAGAACGGTGCACACATCATCTGTGATGAGAATGTTGTGCGTTTACCGTATGGCGGAAAGGTTCTGAGCATACAAGGAAAGGAGATCGGAGCGACTGTGGAAGTCCTTCCCGGTTGAGCATCATCTCTTGTATTAAGGCCCAGAAGTACATCGATAGAGGAGGTTATCTTTTCTTGGCTCGAATTTCTGAAAAGAAAAGTGAGGAGAAGAGTGAAAGAAACCTCAATGATGTACCCGTCGTTAGAGAATTTCTGGATGTGTTTCCCGAAGATCTGCCAGGGATTCCACCTGTTCGACAAGTGGAATTTCAAATAGAGTGATACGGTCGCGGCACCCGTAGCCCGGGCACCTTATCGACTTGCTCCAAGAGAATTGGAGGAACTGTCTAAACAGTTGGCTGAATTGTCAGAGAAGGGATTCATTCGACCAAGTTCGTCGCCGTGGGGAGCTCTAGTGTTGTTTGTGAAGAAGAAGGATGGATCGTTTAGGATGTGTGTTGATTATAGGGAATTGAATAAGTTGACCGTGAAGAACCGATATCTGTTACCTAGAATAGATGATCTATTCGACCAACTCCAAGGAGCTAGTGTGTTTTCTAAGATCGATTTACGATCTGGTTACCACCAGCTTAGAGTTCGAGAAGAGGATATCCCTAAGACTGCGTTTAGGACTCGTTATGGACACTATGAATTCCAAGTGATGTCATTTGGTTTGACCAACGCGCCATCGGTTTTCATGGATCTCATGAACCGAGTGTGTAAGCAGTACCTAGATAAGTTTGTGATAGTATTCATAGACGACATATTGATATACTCTAAGAGTAGTGAGGAGCACGGAGAGCATTTGAGGCTCATTTTAGGATTGCTAAGAGAGGAGAAGCTGTATGCCAAATTCTCTAAGTGTGAATTTTGGATTCCGTCCGTGCAATTCTTAGGTCATGTGATAGATAGTCGAGGTGTTCATGTTGACCCAGTTAAGATTAAGGCCATTAAGGAATGAGCAGCTCCTAAGAACCCATCAGAAATTCGACAGTTTCTAGGTTTAGTAGGCTATTATAGGAGATTCATTGAGGGATTTTCTAAGATAGCTAAGTCGCTGACCAAACTAACCCAGAAGGATGTAAAGTATGAATGGGTAGAAAAGGAAGAAGAAGCATTCCAACTTCTGAAGGAGAAGTTGTGTAGTGCGCCCATCCTAGCTTTGCCTGAAGGAAGTGAAGATTTTGTCGTGTACTGGGACGCTTCGCATAAAGGCTTAGGTGCTGCTTTGATGCAGCATGAGAAGGTGATTGCTTATGCATCCCGACAACTTAAGAAGCATGAAAAAAACTACACCACCCATGACCTTGAGTTAGGTGCTGTAGTATTTGCTCTTAGAATTTGGAGACATTACCTGTATGGAACCAAGTGTGTAGTATTTACCGACCATAAGAGTTTGAAGCATATCTTAGATCAGAAGGAACTAAACATGAGACAACATCGTTGGTTTGAATTGCTTAGTGATTATGACTGTGAGATTCGTTATCATCTTGGTAAGGCTAATGTTGTGGCTGATGCACTTAGTCGTAAGGAGGAAATTCCACCCCTACTCGTTAGATCTTTAGGAATGACTATTGTTTCGCCCTTACCATCCCAGATTTTAGCCGCCCAAGCAGGGGCATTGACGGAAGAGAACCGTCCTTATGAGAATCTTCATGGAATGGTAGAAAGTGAAAACGGCTTCTTGAAGCGTTCCGATGGAACATTATGCTTCAGAGACAGAAGCTGGATACCATTTCATGATGGAATCCGTGAGTTTATTATGCACGAGTCGCATAAATCAAAGTACTCTATTCATCCCGGAGCCGATAAGATGTATCAGGATCTTAAGAAACTTCATTGGTGGCCCAATATGAAAGCCGAGATAGGTCAGTATGTTAGTAGGTGCCTGACTTGTTCTAAAGTTAAGGCCGAACATCAGAAACCATAAGGACTTTTAGTTCAACCCGAACTCCCGGAATGGAAATGGGAGCGAATAACCATGGACTTTATCACTAAATTACCGAGAACAGTTAGCGGCAATGACGCTATCTGGGTAATAGTTGATCGTTTAACTAAGTCCGCTCACTTCTTAGCTATTAGTGAAACCAATAGTCTTGATAAGCTTTCTTGAGTGTATCTTAAGGAGATAGTATCGCGTCATGGAGTACCGATATCTATTATTTCTGATAGGGATAGTCGTTTTACATCCCACTTTTGGAAGTCGTTACAGACAGCATTAGGAACGAATTTGGATTTGAGTACTGCTTACCATCCACAGACCGATGGTCAAAGCGAGAGGACTATTCAGAATTTAGAGGATATGCTTAGAGCATGTGTTATTGATTTCGGCAAAGGCTGGGAGAGACATCTCCCATAGGCCGAATTCTCCTATAACAATAGTCATCACTCTAGTATTAAGGTCGCGCCATTTGAGGCACTGTATGGCCGAAAATATCATTCTCCTGTTTGTTGGGCTGAAGTTGGCGAAAGTCAACTTACAGGTCCCAAACTTGTCCTATAAACCACTTAGAAGATAGTTTAGATTCGTAACCGGTTGCAAACCGCTCGTGATAGACAAAAGAGTTATGCCGATAAGAGACGTAAACCTTTAGAATTTTAGGTTGGAGATCGTGTTATGTTGAAAGTTTCTCCTTAGAAAGGAGTGATTCGTTTTGGAAAACTTGGAAAACTCAATCCCCAATATATTGGTCCCTTTCCAATCCTGGAAAGAATCGGACCGGTAGCATACCGCTTGGAGCTACCATCAGAACTGAGTAGTGTACACAATGTTTTTCATGTTAGTAATCTTAAGAAATGTCTTACGGAGGAAAACATAGTTGTGCCCTTAAGAGATATTCGTATTGATGAGAAATTGAATTTTGTAGAGGAACCGATTGAGATTATGGATCGTGAGATTAAGAGGCTGAAGAATAGCCGTATTCCGATTGTTAAGGTTCGTTGGAACTCCCGGCATGGACCGGAGTTCACTTGGGAACGTGAGGACGTTTTCCATAGGAAGTATCCTAAACTGTTTATGACACCAAGCAACTCGGAGTGAAACCCGGGACGGGTTTCTTCTGAGGCTGGGAGGCTGTGACAACTGACAATTTAGGGAGTCTATTTTAGGTAACCGCATTACGTTAAATTAAACGGAGTTTTGCCTTTAACACTATTTTATAAACCGTGACTTGATTTTATATCGTCGATTGGTTTTTACGGTTTATTTCATTATTAAATGAGATATCGTATGCGTTTTAACTCTATTTGGTAGGCACTATTCGATTCGGCACTAGAAAAGCCTAAAACAAGAGTTATTGTAACTTTTAGAACGTAACTCGAAAATTAACAAATAAATAGTCAAAACTCGTGGAAAAACGTAAATAACGATGTTGGAAAGTTAAATAAATATAGTGGGACACTCGGGGGACGATATGTGAGCTCGGGAATGGGTAAACGAGATAGATACGAAAAGTTACAACCTGAACCTCCACTTTTTCCTTAAGGCCGACGCCCCCCCCCCCCCCTCCTATTTTATTTATTTTCAAGTCCCTAGCTCAAGGATATAAATATTCCACCCAACCCTTATTTGAGACTTCCATTTCTCTCACTAGAAAAACACACACACCACTTTATCTCTCTAGTTTCTCACTCTAAAAACCCTAAACCACCACCACCATTAAAATTCGGCCACTATTCCGGCCACCACCATCGGATTTCGGCGAGTGTCATCTCACCTCCACCACCAAAAGATAGATCTCTTTCTCCTCTTTCCAACCATATATCATACACTCAATTTGGACTTCATTAACACCTCCAAATTCAAGAATTAAAATTCGTACTTTTATGGTTTCAAAAGATTTCAAAGGGCTTTTGCAATTGGTGATTAGATAAGGTAAAGGGAACATGTATTGAGCTTGATTAGGCTATAAAAAGCCACGAATTGAATTCTAGGGTTTCGACCCATGAACAATTTTTGGGGCTTTTGGGTGGAACACGGAATTAAAGCTAATTAGTGATGAAATAAACAAGTAATTAGTGTTTGGTAAATGTGTGGTGAATTAAATTGATGGGTTTTGCATTTTAGGGTTTAGTTGCATGTTCTTGATTAAAAATAGTTGATGGGTTTTGTGTTTGGTTAGTGTTTGGAGCTTGAATGATTGGATTGGAGTGTTGTCGAATTGGTTTGGTGATGTTTGGTTGAGACATATGGGACGTACGAACCACATAGGGCTCGTACGTGGCTCTTGAGTGGCGTACGAGACCCACTTGGGTCTTGGGTTTGAGTCGGGTCAATTTGGTAGCTTATTGATTGGTTTTGTTGAGGTTTGGATGAGACGTGTGGAGCCGAAAAGCTTTTAGAAGCTTGTTTGGTTCACGTGGTCTTGACCGCGATCGTGTCATGACCATTAGGGTCACAACATTGGTTTCGAGTATAATTGGTTGATTGATTGGTTGGCGAGATTGTTTTGAGTTGGTTTGGGATTGAATTACGACGTTATGACTATTAATTATGGACTTGATATATATATTGTTGACTTTGAGCTATGTCGGCGTCACTTTGACTTTTTAGTCAATAGTTGACTCCGACAAAGCCGTAACATGGACTTTAGTATAATTTGTACAATTGATTGATTAAAAGACGAGAAGTTATGACTCGTGCTAGTGGACTCGAAACTGTTAGAAGATAAATAAGCCCAAGCCCGGTCTGTGGGCTTCGGGTCCATTAGGGTTTAATATCTCCATGTAATTACCATTATAAATAGTGGTCACTAATAAATATAATGGGGACAAGGAATCACTAATAAATATAATAGGGCTTATTTATCTTCTAACACTCCCCCGCAGTCCAAGCGGCGAAATCGCGAAAGCTTGGACTGGAGTAATAAACGGAAAAGCTTAAAACTAAATTGAATTTGTTGGTGAAGTCTTCATAACGTAGCTACGCTAACTTGATTTTTTGCTTGTTCCGCATCTTGACATTTGAGAAATCCTCCACTTGAGATTTGAAAAACATAGTGATGATAAATTAAAAGGAACATGAAAGAAAGAAAGAAAAAAAATGCACGAAACAAAGTTTAGAATGACAAAGAAGAGAATAAGATTCGAAGGGAAGGAAGCAACAGAGGTATTTTATTTTTTATTTTTATTTTTTTATATGAGAAGGGAGGAGAGGAGCAGCAGGTAAATGGAGGGAGAGGAGCAGCGACAGAAGTGGATGAGAAGGGAGGAGAGGAGCAGCAGGTGAATGGAGGGAGAGGATTGAGAGGAGCAGTTGAGGAGTAGAGATGGGGATGGAGCAAAGGCAGACGAGATCAGGGAAGAGGGGAGCTGTGAAGGGAGGAGGGAGAAGCAGCGGAGATTTTCAGAAGTGGGGAATTAGGTTTTTTGGAGGATCGGTATTGGTTCTCTGAAACCATGTAAGACTACATAATTCCTTGTCCATATTATATTTATTAGTGACCACTATTTATAATGGTAATTACATGGAGATATTAAACCCTAATGGACCCGAAGCCCACAGACCGGGCTTGGGCTTATTTATCTTCTAACAGAAACGAATAACATTATGAGATTTATAATGGGATTTGACGAAATATATATTATATATGAAAATGATAATAAAACTATGAAATGTAAATAATAATGGGCTTTTGTACCAAAATATCGATAACAAGATTTTATCTTGTTATTTACTATTTTTAAACGGAAACTAACGACTAAATTGGAAAGGTTTTGTAATAAATAAGTAATTATGGTTTCGAGTACACGTTTATCAATAAATGTCAATTTTGGACATTTAATATTGGATAAGTAATTATTTATTTGCGTTATGTGTGCATGGGTTACGGATAACCTAGCATTAATAGTGTTGATCCACTTGGGTAGCGGACTTATTAGGTTGACGAATCTAATAAGAGCCCGCTAGGTACGTTGGGTAACCCTATTAATGGGTGACTTATCCTTATGGCTCTTTAGGATACGAATGATTTATGGGATAATAAGCGACACGAATAAATGAATGAGTTTATCGAGTTGACGAATTCGATAAGGTCTGATATTTATTCCGAAACTTATTGAACTATGGAGCTTATCATTTAGAGGTCTCATTGTGTCGCATTGAGTTATATATTGGTTATTTGGTTGTTTGAGTGCATTCATGGCATCATATTTAGTCGATACACCCACATGAGGATACCAAACACTAGGATTAAATGGTGAAACGAGACGATTTTGGAAATAAAGAAATGGAATATATTGGGGTAGATAACGTTGATTTTGAGGAATATATGTATTAAAGTTGGTCTATATTAATAGGTTGTGCCGAGTCGATAGTTGTTGTGCTATGATTTCTGTTATCTTCTGCTAGTGATATTTGTGCGTTGATTGTGCGTTGATTGCTTGAGGTGAGTTTCATAGCCCCACTTTTATATACGTTTTAACTACGTTTTGAACTATTTGGGGTGAGAATCATGCTGTGTTGTTTTTGGACCATGAAAACTATTTTGGATTTGCTTATATGCTTGACTGTTTAGATAGATGTGTGGTAGTTGTTGCCTTAGTTTAGGTTAGCCGTGCCTAACTAAGAATAGACTTCTACATCGACCTAGTCCGGGGTTGGCAATTGTTCTATATTTTGCCACGACAGTCTTTGGACTAGAGTCGTGAGCTCGAGTTGTCCCTGGATGCGGGACGTGTGTTATGATTGGTGATCCGGCATGGATCGGTGTGAAAACGGTGTTTATCTATCTTAGGTCTTGCATAGCAAATCAACTCTTGTTGGTCCACTATGATTTTGTTGAACTTAAACCTATGAACTCACCAGCGTAAGCTTACCTTTTAGCATGATTTCTCAGGTATTTAAGAGATGTTTGGATTACTTGATGTGTGGAAGCTTGGCATGGAGACGTGGTTCAAGGATCATTTTCTGACTCTGATAAACAATGGGGACCTATTTTGTTAAACTATGTTTTGGGCCTAAAATTTATATCTTCGGATTAAATGTTTGAATATTTGATTTAGGATTGGTTTTAAATGGTTAAATGGTTATCTTTTATTTTACTTATGTGCGATACCAATCCAATAGTAACGGCCCGAAAACTTGATTAAGTCTTTCGCTGTACCGAGATTTGGGGGTGTTACAGAAGGGGTGTTGCTTTTCATAATCTAACCTTTCATATTTGTAAAGCAAGTCTCTAACAAGAACACCCTCTTTTATCTTTCTCTCTCTATATGGCTAACTTGTATTTCCATCATCCAAGACCACCCGAATCATCAACACAATAATATTTATGATCTTACAGACACTTATGATATATAAACAAAACATATGTTTTATCTACTAAGTGCTACAATACTAGGGAGCTTCATGTGAGGGGTTTCATTTGGGTAAACGGATCGACGAGTTGCTGGATTTATGATTTAAAGTGTCCTAGCTCCTCGAACGTTTACTGCATGACCTCTGAATTATGATGGCCCAAACAGTAGTACGATATCTATAAACTAAATACGTTTTCACAACTAGACCATTTCTATAAATGACATACACAAATACCATGTACTACATCATGATCAACATAGAGACGTATATAGGATTTTTATTTCTTTCACATCATTATTTCAAACCTAAGTCGCAACATCCTATTCCAGGTTGCTCGTAGAAGTTCTCACGACGTATCCATCATTCTCATTATACATTTGATATCATTTACTTTGAGGTGAGTTCATAGCCCCACTTTTATTACTTAATTGTTTTACAAACCTTTGGGGGAGATACATGCTTTATTTTAAATCGAACACATTGCTTTGAAACTATACTTGAATGTATTATTTGCACTAAGTACTACTATTGCCAAAGTCCCTATTATCATGAACCATTAATCACTTACGAGTGAACGCGAATGATGTGGATAGATCTATCGGGAATGACAAATCACGTTTGTGTTGACCGGGTAGGCAAACAAACGCACTCTATTTGAATATCCATAGGTTTAATGGAAAATTACCTATTAGGGCAACGGTTACTATTATATGACAACTGTTAACGTTTCGGTATCATGAGCTTAGTGCAATAATATCTATTTTGTTTTCTAAACCAAAAATGTGAGACTAATTACCTCACGTTATGAATATTGTGTTCAACCATCAAACAAACTCTATGAATTTCACTCAACCTTTGTGTTGACAGTTTTAAGCATGTATTTCAGGTCTATAATGTCGGAAGCTGGCACGGAAGGGCAAGGACAAGATCATGAAGGCTATAAATAATTTATCATTCACAAAACATCAAAAACTTTATATTGATGTATTTTGTAAACAATGAAACCATCTGGGACCTATTTTGTAAACTCTGATATATTTGAATGATAAAGCCTTTTTAAAACGACTCCTTTAGAGATGGTTTTCTATTATTATGACTGTTGTGCCATCAAGTAATACCCAGTTTTAATTCCGCTGCATATCACGAAATTGGGGGGGTTACAGATTGGTATCATAGTATTAATTATAGAGAAACGGGTCTAACTGTGACCTAAACTATAACTATTTTTACAAACAAAAACATTTTATAGCCTTCCGTTCTCCATGCCTTCCATCCTCCAGACGATTATGGCCTTTTTAGACATTTTATAATAACATGAACATACTAGTATATTGATATATACACTCGACATATTTTCAATCATTTTAGCTAAATGATAGACTAAACATATCTACGTATGCCTATTTTAAGGCATTACGGCACAATCATATTTTCCTAATCTCCCAATCATGCATCTACTCGTGCATTTTAGGATTACGAAACTTTATCCAAGACATTGTAACCGATTACAATGGTCTTTCCTACTTCCCAGACATTGTTAGATACAATGGTCTCATTCATTTTTCAAGACACTGTGAGATACAGTGGTCTCTATTACACTCTCAGACACTGTAAATCCTACAGTAGTCTCTATTACACTCTCAGACACTGTAAATCCTACAGTGGTCTCTATTACATTCTCAGACACTGTAAATCCTACAGTAGTCTCAATTACATCCTCAAACACTGTAAATGAAGCAATTAACTCATTTATTCCTTAGACATTGTGAGTTACACAGTGATCTCTCCATCATTTCTCAAGACATTGTGAGTTACACAATGATCTGTCCATCATTTCTCAAGACATTGTGAGTTACACAATGGTCTCAACTATTTCTCAGACATTGTGAGTTGCACAATGGTCCCTATTATTTCCTAGACATTGTGAGTTACACAATGGTCTCAACTATTTCTCGGACATTGTGAGTTACACAATGGTTTAATTTACTTCACAGACATTATAAGTTATACAAAGTCTCTATAAATTATCTTATAAATATTATATGATATTGTTTTACATGAAACCCGTCACAATATATCAATTTCCCTAATGGAAATATAAGAAATGGGATTTCTAAAAGATAAACTGACTCATCATCTACAAAAGCTGAAGTTCAGCAACTTTCTCTACATTCATCAAAATTCTCTTCTGAAACCTTCATTGTTAAAGGTTCATGATTCTAGCCAAGTATAGACTATTTTAGAATTACTTAAGATTTCCTTTCCACACGTATCTACCCATACTATCTTCTATGCAATGGAATGTGAAAACATAGGTTACAAGTCTTTTATGGCCAGGACTTGCAATGAATGGTTTGATATCGCCTTTGCTTCGTGGACACTTTCTCAAAAGCTATGGACATATCACAAGTATACCTAATTTAGGTATTTGAAAATTTTATTGAACCTCGGCTAAATATAGCCTAATCACCTATATTTAACCTAGGGATAGTGGAACATAGTCTGATTAACTATGTTCGACTTAAATTTTTCAAACACCGAGAATAGTTATACAAGGGTTATATTCAGGTTAATTTCCTACTTAAACTCGATAAACCACCAGAATTCATTAATAAGATCTAGAGACACGATAGTGTCTTACCACTCAGTAAAATCTTAATATCTTATTTATACTACTTAATTTCATTCTTGAAATTTTCATACACGAGATAATCCGAACTACTATCTTGGGATAGTCATCAAATCTTCTCGTCATTTCTTAGAAGTACTAGCCTAATTAGGTTTCAAGGCTATCATTCCACCATAATCCTTTAAAATTCACTTTTGATTTTAAATTAAACTTGACATCTCTACCTAAGAATAATGGTAAGCATACACTACACTCTTCTAATCATCAACATATCACATCATTATCTGAACCCCATTATAAATCAGTATGTAAAACTTCATAGTACCACGTTTCTTTCAAACACTAGTAGACATAAACACTATACGATATAGCCCTCATCCCGAAACCACCTAAGACATGATCAACTTTGGAAATAGTTTGGATAACCACTTGTCACTAGAAAGACTTTCCCTACAACGACAGTTATCACATCATTACAAACCATTTCACATCAACAATATCTTACACCTTTGATTAACAACAGTTACCCTAACAACAACAAAAACTATTCCATTTGAGGCACTATATCGATGAAAGTGTTAGTTAACCATTTGTTGAACTAAGGTGTTTAGAGATCACCCACGAAACAATTAAGGAAACCATACAAATACAAATTAGGCTCCATGCCGCACACTATTACCAGAAAAAAAAGTTACATAGATGTAAGGCGTTAAAATTTAACAAAAACTCCATGTTAGAAATTAAGGTTTTGTTGAAAGCCTCGATACAATAAGATATGATTCGTTTTGAGAATTGGGAAAAGCCAAACTTGAGGTATATTGGACTCAATAAGATTTTAACAAAACCCTTTAGGTTATCAACTTAAGCCACATGGTACATAATACATTCTATGACCAGAAACTTGAGAACGCAAAGATTAGAATTCAGCGCATATATCCACATTTTCCTAGACAATTCAACATCGGATAACACACCCTGAATTCCGGGATGGAATTCCCATTAAGGTGGTGAGACTATAACAACCCGCATTTTTCGGGTTACTTTTCATATTTGTGAAAAGTTACTATTCACTTTTACTATTCACTTTCACTATTCATCCCATAAAATTTTTATTTCACATTCTCGTAAGTTGATTTATTTTACTAATAACCTAAGAGTTTGACAATCGTTAGATCATCTTCGCAAAAGTTATTAAGAAAACATCGTTTTAAAGTTTCGTTTTGGTCGGAACACCATTTAAACATCCCGCGCATAACGAAAATTAACTCTGAAAATTTTCCTCGAATCAGATTAATTTTTAGATCACTCATAATCAAATTGAGAATTTTTAAGATTTCATTTAAATGTTACCAAATAAACCCTGAGCCGTACAAGACTAAACTTACATTTTAAACAATTCAACTTAGACCCAGACTTAACCATTCCTGCACTGTGTTTTCTAAGATATTTAGACACTTTTACATTTTTGGAAAAGTCAAACATATTTCCCTTCTCCTTTGACCATAAAGAAGTTAACCTTGTACGTTCTACATTTTTGCTTAAATCGCGTAACTTTTAGACTGCAAATATAACTGTTAAGTTATCCCACGTATGACGAAAACCACATTTTGACATCTCATATCACTTATAGACTAATTTTAGTCTACTTTAAATATATTCACGGTTATTTTCCTGAAATCTCGTTCTTTTCTGATAAATTGCATTTTTCACGTATTTAGCTTACGTTTCCAGTTTTAGCAGCGTTTACGCGACCCATTAAACTTATCACTCATTTTTATAAGATAATAATGAGTATATTGATGAGTTTAATCATTCTAATAAGTTTCATATTTTTACGATACCCGGTTTTATGTTTCGTGACTTTACGGCTTACAGTTAGCGATTAACGGAACCAAAACTCACTCCGTAACCAAGATAATACCAAGACTATCCACCTAAGTCATCTTATCTTCATATGGCCGACTTTATGGAGGGGATTCATCATCTTGGTGGCTTAATCCTAACCATGCTTCATTTAGATCATTACATGTGTCCTAACTTAACCATGGTTAACATTTAACCCAATATATGGTTAAACAAACTTACCCTCCTATAAATAGCGAGTGAAATGCATCCTAAGAACCCTCATATTCTGATTTGGGTTGTTCATATCACAAAACATTCATATCTTCTATAATTTGATCTATAAACTCCAAGTTTATGCAAAGAAGTTTCAAGTAGTAAGTTACTACATCAAATCTCTAGCAAGTTTAAGTGATCTTCTTGAGTTTAGATCCACTCAAGTCACTTATTACTTCATCACCAACTCTTCAAGATCACAAGGGTGCCAAGGTGTAGAAAGCTAGCTCAATTTAAGGTCCTAAGTATTCAATCAAAGTCCGATCCTTACTAGTTACTCCTTTCTTAATTGAAAGCCAAAAGTTGTAAGCAACTAATCACCACCATCATCTCATCTTTATTATTAATAATCTTAACAATTTCATGCTATATATATAGTTACTATGTTGATTCATGATGTACATATACTCAATCACATGTTTTAATTCACATATTGTCGTAAAAGTAACAAACTAGTAAACTAGTCATATTCTACACATTTGAGACCATTAAAACCAGTCACATATGGACTTTGTAACTTCCATACTATGGTAGACAAGATAAAAAGGAAAACGTTGCAATTTGAATCACCTAAAACGAGTACACGAGTCAAAAGATACGGCCAAAAGAAGTTAGCAAAACCAAAACGCCGAAACTGCCAAATTAAATCTGTTAAGGGTATGTCCGTTTTGAAAGTGGTACTTCTGGTCCGAATCATCAAAAAGTTAAAACACGAAAGTTGTCCGGAACGACGTTTTCCCTCACTTACTAAGAAGCTCAGACTTTTAAAACGCTTAAATAGGCCATTATCTTTCAAAAACTGAAACTGCCCTATATATAGTCTCACGACTATACTTTTGTCACAACTAAAAGCAAACCAAGAGGCCTAATGGCCATAAGCCAAGACCACGGCCACAGCTAAGGTCAAAGCTGAGTCTCAAGACCATGGTAGTCAAGACCAAAGCCACGGAAAATCCATGGCTAAAGCCTCAAGGCTTATTTACCCAAGACCGTTAACTAAGGTGTTAACCTTGGCAAATCAACACCAACATAAACCAAACGACATAACTTTATATACTTACATTATCAAATGATCATATTTATGAAACGAAGATTATTGTGATAACCATTATGATTTCTTAATCATAACCAAACAACCTTGTAACTTGTGTTTACAAACCATATGACACTTATGATATATAAACAAAACATATGTTTTATCTACTAAGTGCTACAATACTAGGGAGCTTCATGTGAGGGGTTTCATTTGGGTAAACGAATTGATGAGTTGCTGGATTTACGATTTAAAGTGTCCTAGCTCCTCGAACGTTTACTGCATGACCTCTGAATTATGATGGCCCAAACGGTAGTATGATATCTATAAACTAAATACGTTTTCACAACTAGACCATTTCTATAAACGACATACACAAATACCATGTACTACATCATGATCAACATAGAGACGTATATAGGATTGTTACTTCTTTCGCATCATTATTTCAAACCTAAGTCGCAACATCCTATTCTAGGTTGCTCGTAGAAGTTCTCACGGCATATCCATCATTCTCATTATACATTTGATATCATTTACTCTGAGGTGAGTTCATAGCCCCACTTTTATTACTTAATTGTTTTACAAACCTTTGGGGGAGATACATGCTTTATTTTAAATCGAACACATTGCTTTGAAACTATACTTGAATGTATTATTTTCACTAAGTACTACTATTGCCAAAGTCCCTATTATCATGAACCATTAATCACTTGCGAGTGAAAGCGAATAATGTGGATAGATCTATCGGGAATGACAAATCCCGTTTGTGTTGACCGGGTAGACAAACAAACGCACTCTATTTGAAGATCCATAGGTTTAATGGCAAATTACCTATTAGGGCAACGGTTACTATTATATGATAGCTGTTAACGTTTCAGTATCATGAGCTTAGTGCAATAATATCTGTTTTGTTTTCTAAACCATAAATGTGAGACTAATTACCTCATGTTATGAATATTGTGTTCAACTATCAAACAAACTCTATGAATTTCACTCAACCTTTGTGTTGACAGTTTTAAGCATGTATTTCAGTTCCATAATGTCGGAAGCTGGCACGGAAGGGAGAGGACAAGATCATGAAGGCTATAAATAATTTATCATTCACAAAACATCAAAAACTTTATATTGATGTATTTTGTAAACAATGGAACCATCTGGGACCTATTTTGTAAACTCTAATATATTTGAATGATAAAGCCTTTTTAAAACGACTCCTTTAGAGATCGTTTTCTATTATTATGACTGTTGTGTCATCAAGTAATACCCTGTTTGAATTTCGCTGCATATCACGAAATTGGGGGTGTTACACCACGATGCGCACAAAGGAAAGGTATGCACTATGGCCAGCATATTATCATCATCGCCTATAAAAAGAGTGAACACTAAAATTCATATGCTCAAAACCAAACAGCCCAAGTAAGCTCCAAACCAAACGGCCCAAAAAAGGGATGCACACTTTCGCTAACACGTCGTAGGTCACAGAAACACGCGGATGTTGACACCAAATGAGACTCAGATATGCGTACACAATAGCGATACCAGGCTACCAACATGGCTACGCATTCCACGATAGCTGAAGCAAACATATTCGCTACGAAACTACTGATAATCTTAAGACGAACAACGAAATTCAAACTGAAATTAAATACCTGTATCCGTAAAGGTTGAAATCTTGTATGAAATACCAAACCTTATAATGGATGCATTATGGAAATCATAAGCGGTGATCAGTATTCGACCAAGAAAAAACAATCCCAGTACATCAGTAGTAGGATTAGTTTTTCATGGCCGAATACTGGTCACAACATCCATTTGCCGAACACTTATCAGGAATAGTAGATGCCGAAGAAATGCAACACTGAGATCATATCGCAACCCAAGACTTTTGCGGAAGTTTGTTCCAAGGTATCCAAACCATGGCCAATATTTATAGAGGTTCCATTAGAAGTTCCAGCAATATATATAAAAACGGTACGTTTAAACCTCGGAACAAAAGCGATAACGATCATCACAGCAAAGTACGCTATATATACATGTTTGTCCACACATATTAAAAATGTATAAACCAATAAGTTAGATCCAAATTTGAATAAAATAAGTAATTAGGCTCAGATTCTTCAATGCGAGAGGATAAAAGAAATCCGAATTCCGCCATGGCTGCAAAAAACATGGTTGCATAATGACAACTACATGCCACCCGGTTATTGCCATGCCAAGTTACGCATCGAACCTCTAATGACCCACTTCATTTTATTCAGAAAACATGTAATCATCACTGCCACTTAGTACATCACATATTTCTAAATTCCTCACATGTAACAGTGGCTGCAAGCTTAGTTAGCTGCCTCGCCAACATATTACTGAGCGCGTTTTCAATCGAAACCTATGACAGTCAATACTATTATACAACAAATAAGGCGGCCTAGAAATAAAACAACAACACAGACCAACTGACCAACCAAAGTGTTACTTCTTTTTTTAACTGCCACCGTCAATGCTCTTTACGTCTCGACATGCAACCTAAATAAAAGCAACATAAACATTTGAGTCATATACAACAACATCCACATCAGTTCTACGAGACTGAAAGCTATGTATTGCAAGAAAATCGTACACAAAACCCTAATCAAAAGTAACAAAAGCAGAAACATATAGCAAAAACCTCAAAAAAATCTGAGATATGCACCACCTACCAACTTTGCCCTCGTGTAAAGAAACGTAGCACAAATTATTCTAGAACGAAACTGAAACGTGCCACTTAAAATGTATAGGTAGAGACAACATGCCGCTCATACATTGTGGCTACGGGCCAAAGGCCCAGAACATGCAAAAACCGTCCCAAAAACCGACCGTGATCTAATCGAAAGTTGTTTTAGCAACCGACCATCAGCAAAGCAAATACTAAATAGCCACCGTCGTTATGTGACTGGCCAGCCAAGATACGGGCTGACGAAATGTATACACAGCGGTTGTCACGTTATCACCATCGCCTATACAAACGGACTATAAGAGGCTCATATTGATTAGTAATCTCGAAAACTGAACACATCCGCCATGGCTGCAAATGTGATTGTTTGCCCCGCCAAGGTGCAGAGGTTCGCGTCTTTAATGAAACCAATGCAAATCCATCATCGCCTCTTATGTCCAATGACAGCAAGACTGTACCCGAAACCAATCATGGCTGCAACCAAATGGCTACCCCGCCAAGATACGGGCCTGGCAAGCCACATTCAGCTAGGCAAAGAAAGCAAATCCAAATCCCAGAAGCTAATAGCACCCAAAAAATTGATCTAAACCCATGTGATCAAAAGAAAACCCTAAAAAAATCTGTAACAATTGAAGATTCACTCCGAGATTCAGTGCAAAGAGATGATAACATCAAGTTATCACAACACGTGTTAACATGAGGCGATAGAAAAAAGAAACGGGAGAGAGTTATCACTACACGTGTTAACATGAGGTGGTGGAAAAAAGAAACGGGCCTCTCCCATTATACGCTAAAAACCAAACGGCCCAGATAGGCTCAAAAGCAAACGGCCCATGTCACACCCCCAAATTACTTGTTTTGCAGCGGAATGGAATTCCTGGGGGATGACTATCATAGCATCAAAGTTACAGTTATATCGAACGACCTAAAGTGTCATTTTTGAAAATATCATTTGATTAAGTAAAATAATCAGAGTTTACAAAACATAGGTCCCAAAATATTTCCAATATACCAAAATGAGTTTCTTACAATCAAACGATAGTTAAGTGCATAAAATATATGTGAGACGCGTCGTCATCGCGACTCTATGATAAGTCCACATGCATGCCATGAAGTGAATGCCTTAGATACCTGAGATAAAACATGCTAAAAGTGTCAACACAATGGTTGAGTGAGTTCATAGTGTTTGGTTGAATTGTAAAGCCTTTAAACAATGTTCATGCAGCAAAGGAAAAGTTTTTGGTCATATAGAATAGTCCACAAAAGCAAAGGCATTGTAAATCCACTCAGTTCCAAGTTTCGCCCATACAAAACTTGCAACCTGTGTGTTCACAACCCACTGCCAAAATATGTCTAGTTTATGTTCATGCACACGTTGTCAAATGAGGTCACAAAGTAAAGGCATTGTAAATTCACTCAGTTCCAAGTCCCGCCCATACAAAACTTGCAACCTGTGTGTTCACAACCCATTGCACAAAATATAGTGTGTCTAGTGGTCAAGTGTACGATGTCATAATAGTTCATAGTATAGCACCACGTATATAATAACTCAGGGATGCTCCGAACATGGGAGACTTTGCACTGCTCCAACAAGGGAGACTCCTTTGTCACTCGACCACCAAGGCGAGAATTATTGAGAACACTCCACCATTAAGGCGAGAATTATTGAGAACACTCCACCGACAAGGCAAGAATTTATTGAGAACACTCCACCGACAAGGCGAGAATTTATAGTGATGCTCCGAACATAGGAGACTTTATAGTGATGCTCCGATCATAGGAGACTTTAGGTCAAGGTCATAACACGTCCGGTTCAATAAGTTCAAACAAGTCATAAATTTGTATTTAAGTTCAAAGGTTCCATTCAAAAGTTCGTAATTAAGTTCAAAGATTTAAGTCGAGTTCAAAAGTTCAAAACAGTCAAAGAGCTCGAATAATATCAAAAGGTTCCTTGTACAAGTTAAAAGAGTTTAACTATATGTCAAAAGGTTCATATCAAGTCCAAAGTGTTCACTTATATGTTAAAGGGTTCGAATCAATTTAAAAGAGCTCAAATATACATGTCGAAGGGTTCAAAATCAAGGAAAGTGTTTCAACTAATAGCGTTCATAACATAGTGATCAATTTAGTTCGGACATAATCTACTTACGCGCACATAGAGTGAAACAAAAGATATTTAAGTTCATATAAATGTAAAGTAAAAGCAAGTAGTTGAGCATGTATCTCCCCCAAAGAGTTTATAAAACAATTAAACGAGTAAAAGTGGGGCTACGAACTCACCTGGTGCAATGTTTATGATGACAAAAGTAGATACACTGAAATGAGATGCGATCTCTATCCGCAACCTAATATGAATGATGTGCTCTAATATAAGTCATGAAACAATGTCGTGCATGCAAACTCATATGATATCCATACCACTTGTACACTTTTGAAAATAAAGTTTATTGTCGAAAAATAATCTTATAACGTCTTGACAATTTATAAATTACTTTACAAGTATTTCCGTTGAAACGATATCCTACGATAGTCATTTAGTGATTTATTATGAAATTATAGCTTTTCGTCGTAAAACAATGTCATTTGACAATTTCATGAAAGTGACTAAACGGCCTTGAAATGCTAGTCGTAAAATGGTGCACATCGAGTGTTAGGAAACAAACTCAACGGTTTTGGGAAGCTTGTATCATTATCTCAAAGTTTTATCATTTAAGTTTTCATCCTAGAGGTCTCGATCATGGAGAAAAATATAGGTAAAGTACGGTACTTGTGTCCAAAATGTTGTTTAGGGTAACTTTCAGCAAAGTTTGAGTGTCCATATTTTATTCGTTACAACTCCGCTTGACTAACGGTTGAACATTTTGGAAAATAGGCTAGGCGAACTTACTTTTACTAGAAGACATCGTTTCATAAAAAGTACTCCATCAATGTTAAAAACGACCCTCAACATGGTCATTCGCGGCCGTAATGTTTGTCTAATAGAAATATATTAGTTTTGCTTATATAATATAGTTACGGCAACTTTATTTAAACGCGTGTAATTTAATCGTTACAAGTCCGTTTTCTACGTTTTATATGTCCTTAGCTTCGTATTAAAGTATACTAATATATTTTTGATAAGTCGACACATTTTATAGCGCTTAAGACTCATTTTTGACTCGTACAAAGTGGAAGTAACATGCTGAATTTTCTGATTTTTATAGTTTTCGTCGTCTAACTTGAAAATAGCATAACTTTTTCGTTATAACTCCGTTTTAACCCGTTCAAGCGGCCACGTTTTCGTTTTAAAGTATATTTTCCAAATATCTAGTCCAAAAGTTTTTACAATCTGTCGAGAATTCCAGAATTCAAAAATATGATCAGACCTTTAAATAAAGTTGTCGAAATGAGTTTTTCTCGCGCAAAACCTATTCTAACCAATTCAAACCAACGCCGAAGCTATTCTAATCCTACCATACACCTTCTTAGGGTGTCATGGGTTCCTAGACATCACCAAAAGTGATATGTTTCAAGGAGTAATTATAGGATGATGAATATATATTTATAACACTCAAAAACAATAAAAAGTGGTATAGACATCAATATGACTTGCATGTTTTTCTCAAGTATGATGAAATAAACATAATATCAATATGAAAGATGAATATGAACATGAAATGCTTACTAGTTACTTGATGAGGTTAAATGAACAAAGGTTAATCCTAAACACCCTAGGTTTTTATTTCAAAACCTTACTTAAGAGTGTGTCTAGATTGATAAAAACTTGACTTGAAATTTTTTTGTGATCTCCTTGATCTCTCTATATGGCTGGTTCTATGGTGAGAAGAGAGGAAGAGTGTAGCTTATTTTCACCTTGGATATTTTAGTTGTATGTGTATGTTGTAAGTGAAAAAATGAATATAAGTATAATATAAGTTAGATATTTAGGATCCTAATTGTGTGAGTCATCCCCTTGTCGACAAGGGGGTATTTGTTTAGCTAGTGATCATTTTTATTTATTTATAAGTATTTAAGTGTAGAATAGATGTATATTTGTAAGCATAGTTTGGTAATTAGGTATATATATGAGCTTGTAAGGTAGTGTTAACTAAAAATAAATTTTAACGAATCAAAATAAAACATATTGAAGTCATAAAAATTATAAAAATACATTTCTTACAAAAATTTGAGTGAAATAATAATTATCGTGTAGTATTTATGAAAACCGTCGCAATTATATAATTATAACAATTTATATACAAAATAAATTTAAAACACCGGGTAAACTAATAATATAATTTTTATAGTCTTAAAATGAGTATAAAAATATATTAGGACAATTTTTGGAAGTGTCGGAATCAAATGTTCAAAATAATTAATTACGCGATAGCGTTTATTTAATAGGAAATTATGCGTTTAATTTAAAATGCAAAACCATGCATGAACTAATATGATGATAATGATACTAATGATATGTAGACTAAACCTAGTCTATATGAAATGCCCTTGATGATTGTTCATGAATTCGCAGCTAAACCATTAAGGTTACGCGAATTTGATACTTGTAAACCTAGTTTACGAAAAATGATGATTATTGAGTTTGAGAAATGACCGGAAATTGAGAATTGTGACAGCCCAAAGATGCACCGACCATTTTATAAAAATCCACCGTCGCTGCTCTTTACATTAGAGATATAATGACCCATAATAAAAGTCGAGCATTAAAAACAAGAAAAACTATAATATATGCTAAACTTTTGTTAAAATTACAAAACGGGCTCTCGTACAAAAGATGGCTCATTTTTGGTATACCCGATCAAAAATTGGTATTATATATATATAATCATTTGGCGAGGAAAACTTATGGAAATGTGCCCGTATTTGGCGAGGAAAACTTATGGAAATGTGCCCGTAGAATTAAAAAAAGGAAACTTATGGAAATGTGCCCGTAGAATTAAAAAAAGAACTATGCAGCAAACCTTTTTTCTTTGTGGGTTCCTTTTTCTTGGCCCGTGTTTTCTCTCCTTTGAGCCGATTCGACCTTATCTTCATAATTTTCATCGCTATCTATTTTTCCAGATAGATCGTGACCGACAATCTCCTTCAATTCTCGCTTCAATTCTTGATTCATAAACCATCGTCGCGCTTCGATTACTTTGCGTACAAGAATCTGAGCTGACAAATCTCTGTCAAGAATCTACAAGAAACCGGTCATGAGCGGTGGTGATGTAAGTTAGGGTGTTGGGTTTTGATTTTTTTAAACTTAAATTCAGGTAAGTAAGGTATGCGTGATGTGGTTTTGGTTCTAGGTTTTTATTTGGTACAATTGTTGAATTTAATTTAGGGTCTTCTTTACTTGAAGAGATTAACACATTAGTTGTTGTTTTCGCAGAAGAAATAGAAAGTTACATCGGTTAATTCTAAGGTTGCGGTAAGTTTTGTTAACTTTATTGTTATGTTATTTTATGACAGATGAAGTCATAAATCTGTTTTTGGGTTTTTTTTTTACAGGAATTGAGTGTCTATCTGGGATTATAGGGTTGAAGAGATTAACTCAGCTGTTGCGGTAACTTTTGTTAACTTTATTCATTAACTCAGTCATGTTATGTAGTCCACAACTCCAGACGAACGGAAAAAGGATATGTGATACTATTACGTAAGTGTATGTGATACCCATTTAATTTGTTTCTATATTATCTGTAACAGCTGAAACCAATGCAACTAGGGACCTTGCCAAACCACATGACACACTGAAGCATTTCAGCGAAGATCTATTCATTCATCGAGCAGAGCTGCAACCTGACATAGACCAGCTGTAATGGTATATTTTGATCATAATTTGTGGAAATTTATGTTAACGTTTGATGGATTGTTGTGTTGTCGTCAGGTCTTGGAGGCTGTGATCATGAAGAATCACATCACTGGACGTAAAGGAGCCAAATCCTAAGCTACATGCGGGCAAAATGTTACCTGGACCATTGTTAAAAAGGTAGTTACACTTTGTCCTCATTTCTGCACCATTCTTATTTTACTAAAATCTCATATGAAAAGGTAATTTAGTGTTTATCGTAAGAAAATAAATTACTCAACATCTCAGATAATAATTCTATTACGCTTAAAACTTAGTAGGTGATGGTCGTTTTGCAAGAACAATTGCGTGTAATACGTAAAGCGGTCCACGACGTCACTTTTACATATTTGTTATGTTGTAGCTTGCAGTTTTGATATAGATTTATGTTTCATAAGCCTAATGCTATAACACGAGGCTGATGCTAATGCAACACCGATTCAAGCAATGACTGATCGATGGTTGAAGCTTTATAGACCAGACGATGATCAAAAGCGTCTAATAAGATTACATCATTTTTAAACATAAGGGAATTTTGCTTTTGTTTACAGGAATGTGGCTTTAAATAGTTGGTGGGTCTAACATTAACATACAATTTTAATTAGTATAATTACTATCCGAACTTTGGCACAAATGATATGGGAGATTTGTTAAAAATATGTTTTAGGCTTCTTTCTTGAATAAGCTCATGCATAAGGAAATAGGTCAAAATTGCCATCTCTAATTATTTGTTGTTGTGCAAACAGAAGGCGTGATAAATGCATATAAAGTGGGATCTGTCACTAACGTCAGTGACCCGGGTGAAGATGATTTGCTTTCGCAGAATGTAAGATCTCATTTCTATTTTAGCGTAATGTATATATGATTCTATACACTAAATTTCTTACAAACAATGGCAATACACGAGAAATATATATTGTTCCATGCTAACAGTCCACATTAGAGGTCATGGTCGTCATGTTGGCATATGGGTAATGGCAAACGAGTTAAAACAGATTTTGCTCAAAATAACAGTTTTTTCCCAAGTTTAATTTAGTGGATATTTTTTGTATAATTGAAATCCTATCTAGCAATTGAATGTATAATTAAGCTTACAAAATCGAACGGCCTCTAAATTGCTGCTATGCATCACAATTCGTATTTGCGTTGCCTTATTTAACTTTTTGGTATATCTTAACAGATGTCGCCTGTGGGTCAGGTGGGTCAGCGTGGTAACACTGGCCTAGCTTCAAGAGGTGGAAATAGCGGCGCGTCTGCCATTTGCTTAAGGTGTAATCAACTGAAGCCGACTAATAGGTTGACCCAGCGCATAAATAACTTTTCTTATTTATGGTGTGCCAACCTATAATTTTTGGAATGAATGATAATTTAGGGGTGAAACATGAGGTATAAATGTCAATTCTTTATTTGTGACATTGCAATAAAAGCGTAAACTAAAATCACTTATTTACCCTTGATTTATGTATACTAGATAAATTGAACAAGATGACATGGGGGAAACAACTGTGCTAAGGTTTTCTTCAAGCAGCACGTTCGGACGGACGTTCGGACGGACAGAGAGAAATGAGGTCAGATTGACCTTAAAAGCTGCTGACTTATATACATAGCTACTTTCGACAGAAGCTTCAAAAAGCGGTGCATTAATGTTGGTCTCAAACAGGTAATCTAAACATTTACAGCCGATTATTTTCCAAATTGCATTGTTCTATGACTTCCTTTAAGGTATTAGAGAAAAATATATGGATTTGAATATAAAATAACAATGACCTAATTGGAAAATATTATCTTCGTCGCTTGATAAAAATAAACAACAATTATATGCCATAGTCATACATCTTGACATAAAAATTGCAAGTACGTAATATACTGTTGGCTGACAATTGGGAACCTAAGGTATGCAGGCTTTATTTATCCACAACAGGCCCAACGAATCAGAATTTTACCTAAAGAGCCATTCTACATTGAATAGGTATGGTACTTGGAGAATTTCTTTCAAGTTTTTATGGTTTATTTTATAAATAAAATTTGTGTATATGTTTTGTTTTTTCTAATTGTTATTTCAGCGTAAGTAAGTGGTGTCAACAAGCTAGGAAATATATGCTAATCTAATGCTTTTAATGGATGCAGGTTCACACTGACGTAAAAGTCGTAACTTTTCTCCAGTTGGGTCAATTGCTATGGTAGGAGCAGAAATGTGCGCAAGATGGGTGATTCTTGATTAGTAAGTACCCTTATCTAGGTTTATAAATGTGAGTAAAGGGGTGTTTGGACAAGTAACAGCGGCCGCAAACGAAAGGTGTCATATGAATTGTGCGCCGTTGGGTACACTGGTAAGTGATGTTTTATGTACCATACATGGTAGCTAATTACGTCACGTTATTTACCGTATTAAATAAATTCTAAATGTAGTTTCTCCTTTCATGTAATTATCTGTGATATTAATAATGTTATCTCAAAAAGGTCATAGCCCCATAGGTACTCTGTTAATCTCAAGGTTTCTTAGGTTATCTCTCAATTTCTATTATTTTATCTAATCAAAAACTTTTGTTTACATCTTCATATTCTATTTCAGTTATACTACGCATTTGTTGAAGCAGTGGATAGAGGAAACATAAGAACAATGCCAAACAGAGGTATTCCAGCTGATCTTCAACCCACTCCAATAAGGTGAGGTAGCTTATCCAAAATAGCTTATGAAAGATGAAAAGATTATAACTAATAAGCATAGTTGTTTGTTTAAAATTTCACCAAACACTCCCTTACTGGTATTTGCTTACTTTAAATTATCATGCAACTGTTTATCATTGATCAATAGTTGCGGGCTATTACATGTGATGGGTCACTATTTGAATAACAACACTTCTTATATATGTAAGCCATTTAGTGTAGATAAGAGCGTCCAGTGGGTTTGCATAGCATTACTAATTCGAATTATGCTTTTTCAGTAGTAAAAATATACCAAACACAGAAATATCGACTTATTTTTTTGGGTATCTATAATAGTATAACTTTTTTGTTCAGAATTCATTCTTATATATACATCATGTTATCAGGTATCAAACCATTTGGAGAAACCGAAGCATGAATACGAGAAGAAATGTACAAAACAAGCAGCTTCCAAGGAAAAGCATAAACAATTACATCCGGCGTCATAGAAAGAGGTCCATCTTATCATGTAACTAACTGGAATCCTATTCTTTGTGATGCTGAAAAAAGAAAGGTCATCATTGGCAAAAGTTTTTGTAACAAGGAATTTTAATCTTGAAGTCTTCAAAGTCCGAAGTAATTTCGGAAAAGTATAGATATTTCAATATTAAGTGACACTAATTTTTATCGGATAATGTCATATCCTCTTAAACATCCTGGATATGTGTGTTTGGTTGGCGAAATGCGAGTTGAAATGCATGTCGAAGCATTTCAACATAGCATTTTAACTCGCTCAGTTAAAATGCTAAATTTTTAAGAAGATGTGTCTTCGGTAAATTATTGTAACACATGTACGTGTCTAAGGTTTAGAGTTCGTGTAGTAGCATATTTATATAAGTGACGAAGTAGTATGAATTCATCGTCCACTCAGTATATTCACTCCAAGAGGATGGATGTATATGAGCCTATGAACCAGTTTAGCATGTGGGGAGATTATAAAGGGAATATTTATCAGGATGCAGCCACTACCATGATTTTGGATGTGGATACAAAGCTAGACAACCAGGTGAGTGTTTAAAATGTTTGTTCTTTCTTATGTTTCTTGTAATTATTGATTGTTTTCCTAAAAGTAGTATGTATAAATGTTGCGTTTTTAGTCGGCGGATACTTTACACACAACAAATGGACCTTCGAATCAGTATGATCAAGAAGCAAGTACACACCAGTTGATAAGGTACAAGATATTTCATTTTCTTTGTAAACTATCCTTGCAGTTGATTCATACTTGAATGTCAATTGCTATATAAGTTTGCTGAATTCTGCAATAAGTTTTTAGCATCTCCCTTTTACTATGGCATCAGTTCAAGAGCGAGCATGTCGTCCTTTATATGTATTTCTGTTCTTTTCTAATGGAAAATAAAGACCAATGGTTGTCATTTTCTATATGTCTAAGTATGTCTTCCTAGAATGAGTTGTCTCCCATCTTCTTGCTGTTTTTGTCTTCTCTTTTTACAACTCTAAGTCCGCGCATCAGTTTATTCTAAGAATTAACTAGCCAATGTAACTTTGTGATGGGGAAAATGATGTCTTGTAATACTTTGATTTAATAAAAAATAACTAGATGCAAGAAAAAAATTCAAGCTATGTGAAATTAAAGTCACGGAAAGTAGAATAGGTGGCATTTTAACTCGGTGTGTCTTCGGTAAATTTTAGTTATGCTAAATTTTAGTTATGCCAAATAGCGTGCCTTCGCTAAATTTCAGTTATGCTAAATTTTAGTTATGCTTCATCACTGAGTTAAAATGCTATGTCGAAATGCTTCGTTACTGACCATAACTAGCAATTAGTTGCTACGTCTTCTTAAAAACCCGCCAACCAATTAGCTGCACCATTCCATTCAGTGAAACCACCTGTTTGTTATGCTTTTGTGATATTGCGCTGACAATTGGAAAGAACTTTTAGAAACACTTGATTACACTCAACGAAGCTATATGCTATTCTTATCCTATATATTATTTCCTTTCAGGTTTGAGCTCTATTTGGACGCTTACCTTACCTAACCTAATAGTGTCATGTTTAATGTTCCAAGGTCCAAAGAAAAACGCCATAGAACTTTCAAGCTGGCCGCACGCCACAGAGCTTTCAAGCTGGGCGCGTGACTTGCAGCGAATGGAAAAGTATGGCGTAACTGCTGAACCATTACCAGATTCACACTGCTAAAGTAAAATAAATGTTTGTTGACCTGATGTTTTGATGAATATGTTTTGAGTATTGCCTATGTACTTAGTTCCAGATCTATACTTTGTTATCAATATAAAGACTTTTAATGTAACTAAACATACATGTTTTAGCTTATACTGTGTCGAGTATCAGAAAAGACAATGAAACACGGAGCAAGTAGAACCAACGAAAAAGATGAAAAACACCCCCGCCGCAACGCGGCGTGTTTCATGCTTGTTCAATATTCAATAAACAAAGTTTACATTAAGGTAGACATCTATTTGTCAAATCTATATACGAAGACATCTTAAAATATTCTACTACACCGTATTAATTTCATAAGACCACTGCAAATAAAACGTATAGGCCTGGTCCAAGAGAAAACCCGTTGGGTAGACAAATCATACCCGGTCCATTCCACACACCAAAAATGATATCACTACTACAAAAATTATTATTTGAGACGGTAATTAGATACGGTTAAACAAAAACCGTATCAAAAAAAACAAAAATAAAGTCTTTTGGTGCGGTTTTAATAAAAACCGTGGTAACTAACATCCATTTGGTACGGTTTAGTTATTTTCTTTGTAATCTGATACGGTTTATTTGTAAACCATACCAAATAATTGTTTTCTGCTATGGTTTCATAATAACCGTGTTAATTGATTTGTTTTCTGCTACGGTTTTTTATAAAGGAAAAATAAATTTTAAGGTTACAGATGTAGTTCTAAAGGAAAAATAAAATACTAAATATGAACATAATGACTTCCAAACTAAAGTACAAATTCAAACTAAATCTAACTGAAGATAAATCTAAAGTCTAAATTCAGAAGCAAATGGGTATATATCATTAGGGTAATCCACTAAAGAGCTCCTATACACTCTTCACTCAAATCCCAGCGTCCCTCTTAAAACCTGCCGCAACGAAAAGAAATGTGGCTGAGCTTAAAAAGCTCAGTGAACACATATAACCAAAACAAATAATCATACATATATAAGTATATGGAAAAGGGAAATATAAGCTCCTGCTGAAACGAATATCATATGTCCAACGAATAAGAGATCAAGGATCAACTGAACAAATATCATAAGTCAAATGAGTCAAATGAAGTGAGAGATCGAAAGATAATACGAAAATAAGATAATCATAAGGAATCAAAGAATCACATAGAAATGCCCACGAGCTCAAAACATATATCTAAGGCATGATACATGCCCTAAAACAAATATCCCAAATACATATCCATATATCCGTCAAATCATAAGTTGTACAAGGAGCTGCAGACTCCAATGTACCAAAAGCGTAAGGAGTGTAAGGCACACACAAACCAATCAGTACAAAACGAAAAAAATTACCTAGGATGCATCCATACACCCCCACCCCCACACAAAACAAAATCATATATATACACATGTTCTAGACTAGTATACACACATATTATAATGGCCAAGTGATCACATATCATACATAACATGGGGATGCCGTGGACTAATCACACCACCACAGATAATGTCATGCCATCGGTGCCATCAATGACATGGTCATGGTACCTCCATGACTAGTTAATAGCTCGGGCAATAAAATAGAACAAAGCATATCAAAATGTATCAACTCATCATATCATATCCAAACATAGCATAACTAACTGAATCGAATCATATCATAGCAAATGGATAGCAAAACGGATATCATAACAAATGTCATAACAAAACAGATAACAGATCGAATATCATAACAAATGAAATCATATCAAAAGGATCATAGCAAAGGATCATAACAAAAAAGTAATCACAAAGGAATATCATAAAGGAAACAAAGTCAAGGATCGAGAATTCATGAGAAACCTTTATTGAGAAAAGGTGGAATATATGTACTTCAAACATCAAATGCAAAACACACCATAAACACAAAGGAATAGGAGCTACTCTTTCTTCAGCGAATCTACACGAATTAATGATCGTCTTATTACTTATAAGCTCATTTTATAAGTTTAATGGTTATAGTTATCCATATTACATAATGATGGTTTCTTTCTATTTTTAGAAACTTTTCATATTTAGTAACTTTTCACATTTAGTAACTCTGTAACTTTGGGTTACAATTCATAATTAATCAATTTAGGTTTTACAAATGGTCATAAGTCAATTAGGCTACAAAAGCATTTAATTCAATAAATATTTAAATTAGGGTCTTAATTGCATTAAATTAGGTTTAGGTTTTATAATTACTGAATTAAGGTTTTGTAATTGAAATTAGGTTAAGATATGACCAATTATATCATACTTATCATTTAAATGTATTTTAGGGTGCAAACACACCTAATTTACAAACACCTTAGCTTCTAACACATTTATGATTTTAGCATATTCTAACCTTCACTTTAAATTCAATAAATATCCTAAATTAGGTTTACGGTTTACAATTATTGAATTAGGGTTTCGTAATCGAAATTAGGTTAACATATGCCAGTTATAACATACTTATTATTTACATGTATTTTGGGGTTTAAACACACCTAATTTACAAACACCTTAGCATCTAACACATTTATGATTTTAGCATATTCTAACCTTCACTTTAAATTCAATAAATATCCAAATTAGGGTTTTAATTGCACTAAATTAGGTTTACGATATATAACTACTGAATTAGGGTTTCATAATCGAAATTAGGTTAACATATGACCAATTATATCATACTTATCATTTAAATGTATTTTGGGGTTCAAACACACCTAATTTACAAACACCTTAGATTCTAACACATTTATGATTTTAGCATATTCTAACCATCACTTTATGAATTTTAAAATCATACTTAGACTCTTATTCAGAAGCTATAATATTTTACACAGGTACCTATATGTCTTATGAGCTTACATGAATTTTTCCAGATTTTATTACTAAGTGAAAATAACATTTTAAAAATCGTTAATCAAAACATGTCTAGAAAGTTAACTGCAGGTACACCTCAAAAGTTTACATTTATTTAACCTATTTAGACCCTTCAGAAAACTCTACAAAGATTACAGGAAGTCACACATGTGGAAAACTAGAAGGGGGGGTTGAATAGTTTTACCAATTAAAACTTCCTTTTAAAATATTTAGATCGACTTATGTCAATCTAGTTAGATGTTTTATGTTGGACGTTGATAGATCGATATATAAACGTGTAATGAAAGATAAAGAGTAAGAAGCACATAACCACGACATGAGTATTTATAGTGGTTCGGCTACAAGGACACCTTCCTTGCCCTACTCCACTCCCCGAGTCACCTACTCGAGAGTTCGTAATCACTACACCAACTCCTTATGCCGGAGAAGCCTTCACAACGTCGCTTACACCTTTTTCCGGTACAAAGCTAAATACCGAGTTCTTTCACACCAAGGTGAACCACACGTAACACAACGTCGCCTACCTTTTATCCGGTGCTAGGCTAACCACCGAGTTCTTTCACACCAAGGAGAACTAATCCTATCACAACGTCACCTACCCTTTATCCGGTACTAGGCTAAATACCGAGTTTCATTACAATGGAGGAACTACTACCCAACACCACACAACAACTAATCCCAAAGGAGACCAACTCCTTATTACAACATCATCAAGGATATCAATATCCTTGGATCCAATACTAATCTATCTTGTACATCGAAACACACCATATCGAATGTACACCTTAGACACATTTCACGAATGCCCTTGTCTTGACTTCTAGGCATCCTTCACTAATGCCTTGTGACTTGACTTCTTTAGCATTCTTCACTAATGCTTTCGACACGGACGTTAAGCACCTTTCACTAATGCTCTCGTCTTGACTCTTTCGGCATCCTTCACTAATGCCTTCAACACAACACTTCTATGGAGGAAGAAAGAACTATCAACAAGAGAACTTTAGTAGTCTTGATGATGACGAAGCATGGCAACTCATGGACTTGAGCTTGCTCGACTTCAAGAGGTGGTGATCTCGCCTTTAAGAGTAACCTAGAGAATCACATACAAACAAAAGACAATCTACATAGAAAGATCCCTTAGGATCAGTGGTTAGAGAGTTACAATACTTGGGGAGAGTATGTATGACAGTGGCATGCTAAAAGGAAGAAATGGCTCACTATTTATAGAGGAGAAATGCTTACTGTTCCCCGGATCCCGCGGATCCCTTCCACTTGGGATCCGTCTAGCGTAAAGCTAGGGATCCGTGGGACGCTCCTCTTTCCCCATGGGTATTTTGGTTATGGGTTGATCCATGGGTCTTTTATTAGATACAATGTATCTAATGAGTGCAATGCACCTAGTCAAATAGGTATGGGTCAATACCATGGGTTATGGATATATTCCATAGGTTGTAGTTTTTACCCATTTTATATTACATACTAGTTATGTATATTTTGCCCAATATGTAAACACTAGTTGTTGTACATATGTATTACTAAATCATAAAATCACTTATATTTGTTTTAGTGTTTTATGTGAAAACGTAAGTGTGTTATAAAACTATTAACTCAAGCTAATTACGTATTTTATTTGTTTCGTTAAAATGATTTTACGTTTGTTATCGACAAAACATTAGAAGATCGTAAAATATAAATAAAAGTTTTTACGGCTTATTTGTATGAACAATCTCCCCCTTTTGTTGATGACAAAACATAAAATTATTTTAAGGAAAAACTAAAATTGGTAAAAATTTGAGTTTGTAGTTTTTACCTTCTTCTCCCCCTTTTTGTCGAAACAAAAAGAGATTCAAAAGAAACTAACACATTTGTTTTAAGAAAAACATGTGAAAAGAAAATATGTAAAGAGATCAAGTGACGGTAATGGTTCTCGTCTTAACTCCCCCTTTCCGAGTCCATCCCTTTGTGAGGGCGTCAAGTAAATATAAACTAACAAGCTAACGAATTGCAATTTTGTTTGCAAATGGTTTCGTCCTTGTGACGAAAATGCTCCCCCTTGAAGATTGCAACTTTGCAATGTGGTGTCATGAAGTGTAATCCAAATAAGGATTAAGTTGCAAATGGTTTTGCAATAAATGGTTTGACACAAAGCTCCCCCTAGCTTAAGGTGTCAAAGTCTTCATGTGTATTTTTGAAAATATACAAAATAGAGGTTAGAAAACAAGTACATAGTGTATAATTTCCTGCAGATAAGACTCAAGTTAGTAGAAAATAGTTCTTCTGTACCACGGATCCCACGGTTCCCTATTTTGTGGGATCCGTCTAGGCATTTTGCAGGGATCCGTCTGTCTGGTGACAGGTTATTCAGCAAAGATGATATACCAAACAATGCTAAATATAAGAGCGAGATATGTATACAAACAACAAACATATACTCAGAGAAGTATAGAACATAATTTATCATTCAATAAAACAACGAGATAATCAACACATCTCAAAAACTAAGAGAATGATCTAGCCATACATATTCTACTTAAAGCTAATTTGTGACCTAAACTCAAGAAGCAACAATGTGCTTAAGGATGATCAATCATGAAATGGAATTCCTAAACATTCTAAGTTGAGCTTGAGACTAGGACACCGTTTTAGGCTCATGGTTGTTTAAGTTTGTTGACCTCTTTGAAACGTTCGAGGAGATGATAAAACATGAACTGTTGCTCTTCACGTAGTTCATGTATCAACCTTTCAACATGTTGATAATGATAGCAATCCTTGTCATGGTTTTGAGCTTCTTGAAGCGGAGGTTCAAGTGAAGTGGGTTGAGGATCCTCAAATAAAGGAGGAATTGACATTGGTGCAAGTGTTGGTTCAACACTTTGGTTTTGTTGTACCACCTTTTCTAGTGAGTTTGTTGGTAATGGTGGATGATGAGATGGCCAAGGGGTTAAGTCCTCTAAGTTGTGAGATTGTGGAGATGATTGTGAAGTGTTAAATGATGTGGCTTTAGGCACCAATGATGTTGGTTGGGTTGAAAAGGGTGTGTTTGGTTTAGTAGAGTTTGGTGATGATATCCTTGTGGGAACAATCCTCTTGGGAATTAGTTTGATTGGTTTATTAGGTGTAGGGGAAATCCTAGAATTTGTGGACTTAACCGGAGATGATTCGGTTGAGGAAACTTCGTGTATGACCCTAGCAAGTTTTTTGGGTGGTTCTTGGGTAGATGAGTTAGAACTAGGAGCTTTTCTCATGATGAAATGAATAAGGAAGATGTTTCTAATTGTTGAGAATTATGTTGTGTTTGATGACTAAGGAGTTCTAGCAAGATGACTTATAAAGGGAAGAATTTGGCAAGTGCATTTAAGACTTAAGCCATTAAGATTCATGGAAATGTGATGATTACCATGCACAAGATTCAAGTTCAGAGTTTTACTGATCTAGGGACTTTAATAAAGATGAGATGGAGTGTTCAAGTTAGCAAGATGAGCTTGAAATGATTGTTTTTGCTAGAATTGACATAATCTGTCACCCGGATCCCACGGTTCCCTCTTTTGAGGGATCTGTCTAGGCTAATCCTAGGGATCCGGCTCTCAGCAGTTATGAAAGTATAAAAATGATGTTTCTAAGGTCTAAGACCTATACCATCTTGAGTGTTTCAGTCCTCCTAAGTATCTTAAATGAGGGTGTACTTGAATGATCAAGAGCAATGGGTTATATAGCTAATGATTACCTTTTATGGAAGAAAAATTATACTTTGTGACCGCCAATGGATGTTCAAGGATAACACTAAGAATTTTGATGGTGTCAAGTTATAATAAATGATCCTAAAGATCATATGTGAGCTTGAGATGAAGTTTGAAAAATTCTCAAAAATCAAAAGAATTGAAAAGCTAATTTTTGATCCGTTTTGGAATAGAGATGACTAGAAACAATTTTCTAAAATTGTTCAATATGTCCAACTAAGTGTTTTGACAAATAAAAAGCAATTTGTGAGTATTGGAGCGGAAATATGGTGAGTTTTGATGAGTTGATAAATCAAAATGGACTTTGAATAAGATCTTATGTAAGTTATGAGTGGGTTTGAGGCTTTCTTCATTCTTGAAGAATACTTAGTTGAGTTTTAAAATCTTATGTTTAGCTAGTGTGGAGTGATCTAGTAAACTATTTTAATGTATGGGATACTGTATTGCTGATCTGTTGTCACGGATCCCACGGTTCCCTCAAGGGAGGGACCCGTCTAGGCTAATCCTAGGGATCCGGCATCTGTAGATCAGAGCCATCACAGAATCAAGTGCAGATTTTGAACCTAGCAACATACACTAATAACCATTAAACTAAACAAAGATATAAACATATTATCACATAAAACATCTCATAGATAATGGTAGAAATAACAATATCCAAGTTAACACAAACAAGAGTGCTAAAACATAGTCATTCACATATTAATCAAATGTCTTAAATTAAACATAGTCCCATAGTCTCTTTCGTCAATCCTTTCTTTTCCTCTTTCCCGACTTTGTGAAGTGATAGGCTAGGTTTTGAATCATACCCCTCAATTGTTTGAATTCCGTAGTCTCGTTTGGAATAGTTGGGAGTTGTTGGTAGTAATCAAAGGGTTCCAATTCGATGTTAGCTATGGGGTCGGCATCTTCTTCTTCTTCATCTTCTTCTACATCACCATCCGAGGAATCCGAGAGAGCTTTAGGTTTTCTTCCATTGACCGTGAACTGTTTAGGGGGTTGTTTGGTAAGAGGTACCATGACGTGATCAGCAAAGAAATGATCATCGTTGATAGGAGATGGTTGCAATGCACTAACGTACTTACAAAGTCGTGTTAAGAGCATACCATATGGAAGTACCATGTTGGAAACTTTGAATACCCCGGCCATTCTCTTCACCATGTAATAGGCGAGATTAAATGGCTTTTGATGGATAAGACAATAGATCATTTGCACGAGACATGCATTTAGATGATCCTTGTTACCAACTAGGCAAATGACGTTTTCCCTAAGAATTTCTTCCCATTTTCTAAACATGGGGCGCATTTTAAAAAGTTCCATTTGAAAAGGATCACGGTGAATGAGCTTTTTGTTTTAGTTGAAACGGGATTGGTCGGTTCTAACCTTGAAGATAGTATCTCGAATGGTTGCGGGATCATCAAGAGAAGTGTTGTAAATAGGTTTAGAATCAAGTGCAAGATTTTGAGCGGAAATTGCCCAATCTTGAAAATACATGCAAATTCCTTCACAATGAATGCGAAGAATTTGAGCAAATGTGTTGAGAGGTAGAGTGAAGTTTTGTATATTGATGATGAAGGCGATTGAAATGCTATCATCGGTGTTTCGAATGATCCTAATGCTTTTGTAAAATTCAAAAATGAAAACCGGACAAATTTGTTCATCTATGTCAAGAAGACAATCAAAGTTGATTGCCGAGAAGACTTGACGAATGTCGGTATTTTCAAGGAAACATTTCTTGACTACACGACCTTCGTGGATGAGTCGTTTTTCGAGTCTTTTGAAGATTTTGCGGTCGGTTTTTGTCAATCCCTCTTTTCGATATTAACGGGTGAGGTAATGGACGGTATCATGGTGATCTTGTTGAGTAGCTTTAGGCATGATTGGTCCTAGAAACACAAGTATTCCAATTAGGTAAAATTAGTTGAGATGGGTTTATGGTTTTGATTTGTATTAACAATGCTGTGAACACAATGTAATCCTAATTGTGTTAAAAGCCCCTTTTAATGATTAATTTTGAAAACCCTAATTGAATTAATCGATTAGAAATTGAAAAATCATAAACCCTAGGATGAGGATGATGAAAATTAGAACAAGTTAGTGTAATTACTTACAATGGCGTTCTAGAGAGGAATACTTGAGGGTATGGAGTCCTATGAGGATGAAATTAGTTTTTGAGTCGTTTTTGTGTTATGTGGGGAGAGGGAAAAAGATCAGTGATGGTTTTCAAATGCGTATAGTTGTGTTCTGTCCCACGGTTCCCCCGGATCCCTTGTATTTGGGATCCGGCTAGTACAACTAGAGGGATCCGGCTACTGTGGACAGAAAAAGGGTTGTTTGGCATTATTTTTGTAGTAGGCTATAAACTAGCTTACGGAACAAAAATAGTTTAGAGGTTTTAAAAAAAAAATTTGGTCGACGGGGTTTGATAAGTTAATTATCAAGGGTCCATTTGTAATGACGGCGTTAGTTTGACGAAATCAAGAGGAATACCATTTCCGATGATGAGTAAGTCGGGAAAGTGACGAAAGAGAGACTTTTAAGAGACTAAAAATTTTTAAGCAAACAAAAACTTATGATATCAACATAATCATGTAAGCTAGCTAATGAAAAAGTAAACATACCTTTATGCTTCTTGGTTTGGCTTATGACGACATAATACCAAAAATACTTCATGAGCTCTTAAAGTAATCCTTTGTATTTAGAGTAAGTAGGTTGTGATTACTTTTTAAATCCTTTCTTGAAGGTTGACTTCATTATTCTTTGAATAGAAGTGAAGGTTTTGAGGAGATCCTAGCATGAAGATTTCTTGAAACAAATATGTTAGAATGATCTATCAATGTCCAACATGAAGGAAAGAAAAAAAAATGTTTTGAAATATTTCCTTCTTTGTAGTTTTCAAACATACACGGATCGTATCAAGTTTTTAAAGTACAACATACTTTAAGAAACTTGGTAACGAAGCTCTGATGCCAATTGTGGAAAACTAGAAGGGGGGGGGGGTTGAATAGTTTTACCAATTAAAACTTCCATTTAAAATATTTAGATCGACTTATGTCAATCTAGTTACATGTTTTATGTTGGACGTTGATAGATCGATATATAAACGTGTAATGAAAGATAAAGAGTAAGAAGCACATAACCACGACACGAGTATTTATAGTGGTTCGGCTACAAGGACAGCTTCCTTGCCCTACTCCACTCCCCGAGTCACCTACTCGAGAGTTCGTAATCACTACACCAACTCCTTATGCCGGAGAAGCCTTCACAACGTCGCTTACACCTTTTTCCGGTACAAAGCTAAATACCGAGTTCTTTCACACCAACGTGAACGACACCTAACACAACGTCGCCTACCCTTTATCCGGTGCTAGGCTAACCACCGAGTTCTTTCACACCAAGGAGAACTAATCCTATCACAACGTCGCCTACCCTTTATCCGGTACTAGACTAAGTACCGAGTTTCATTACAATGGAGGAACTACTACCCAACACCACACAACACCTAATCCCAAAGGAGACCAACTCCTTATTACAACATCATCAAGGATATCAATATCCTTGGATCCAATACTAATCTATCTTGTACATCAAAACACACCATATCGAATGTACACCTTAGACACATTTCACTAATGCCCTTGTCTTGACTTCTAGGCATCCTTCACTAATGCCTTGTGACTTGACTTCTTTAGCATTCTTCACTAATGCTTTCGACACGGACGTTAAGCACCTTTCACTAATGCTCTCGTCTTGACTCTTTCGGCATCCTTCACTAATGCCTTCAACACAACACTTTTATAGAGGAAGAAAGAAATACCAACAAGAGAACTTTAGTAGTCTTGATGATGACGAAGCATGGCAACTCATGGACTTGAGCTTGCTCGACTTCAAGAGGTGCTGATCTCGCCTTTAAGAGGAACCTAGAGAATCACACAAAAACAAAAGACAATCTACATAGAAAGATCCCTTAGGATCAGTGGTTAGAGAGTTACAATACTTGGGGAGAGTATGTATGAGAGTGGCAAGCTAAAAGGAAGAAATGGCTCACTATTTATAGAGGAGAAATGCTTACTGTTCCCGGATCCCAAGGATCCCTTCCACAAGGGATCCGTCTAGCGTAAAGCTAGGGATCCGTAGGACGCTCCTCTTTGCCCACGAGTATTTTGGTTATGGGTCATGGGTCATGGGTCATGGGTTGATCCATGGGTCTTTTATTAGATACAATGTATCTAATGAGTGCAATGCACCTACTCAAATGGGTATGGGTCAATACCATGGGTTATGGATATATTCCATGGGTTGTAGTTTTTATCCATTTTATATTACATACTAGTTATATATATTTTGCCCAATATGTAAACACTAGTTGTTGTACATATGTATTACTAAATCATAAAATCACTTATACTTGTTTTAGTGTTTTATGTGAAAACGTAAGTGTGTTATAAAACTATTGACTCAAGCTAATTACGTATTTTATTTGTTTCGTTAAAATGATTTTACGTTTGTTATCGACAAAACATTAGAAGATCGTAAAATATAAATAAAAGTTTTTACGGCATATTTGTATGAACAATCTCCCCCTTTTGTTGATGACAAAACATAACTTAAAAATCACCCCTATAAAATTAGAGCTCTTGACTCCTTATAGATTTGAAATGAAAAATCGTAGAAAGTGACTGATTTTAAGTTCTCAAAACTCAGATTTGACACATGATCCCGTAAAATTCAAAAATATGATCAATATAACTCCAATTCACTCTAAACTAATTGGAAAACTTAATTAAGACATTAAACTAGGTTTACATTCAAAAATCTAGAATCAAACATTTATAAAACTCAATTTGTACGACACACAAATTCGACTTAACAATCTGTCAATTCCATAAACTTGTTTTAGGCTTAATCCACTTAATAATTGCGTATGCCCCATCATTAATTTCATAGGGCTTATTCCAAGTTTTTAGGTCGTATATAAATGAGCATGTTAGGGTTTAGAAGACCAGATCTAGGGCTAGTACAACAACATGATTCGAATGCCCAAAACATAATTAAAGGTTGACACATATGTTTATTATTTCATGATTTTATAAGGCGTATATATGCTTATTCATATTACAGATTTAACGAGGCCATCAAATATCATGATAACGTGATTCATTAATTAGTATAACATGTATTTACTTCTGATTATACATCAAATAGAGGTGCGTCAAATGGATTCAAAACAAAAAGGAAGATGGTACCTTCTTAGGCAGAAATAACAAGGAAATGACAAGAATAAGAACCCACGAATCAAAGACACCAATGAACCCAAGGATAGCACGATCAAAACAAGCTTCACACCCGTCTTCTTCCTTGATTCTAGAGAGCTAAATGAAGATGATAATGGCTGATTTAGGGTTTCATATGGAGAGTGGTATACGGTTATAAAAAAAACGTATGGAGTGAGAAATAATAAGGGAGTGCCGAATATGTGATGGAGAGAATAAAGGAGATTGTGATCTTCTAATTTTTCAAAATGATATCTTCTTAATTCTTATCTCAAATATAATAACTTAGGTAATTTAGTTTAGGAATATTAATTCAATGTGTATAAGATTATAACATAAAGTTTTTATGTCATTTATATATCATATAACTTATGTTAGGTTCAAAACATATATAAAAATGTGAGTTCAAATTTTAGGGTGTTATACACTCTTACAATTAAATAATATTTTTCAAACTTGGTAACCTTTTCTAACATTTGCAATTATATCGATTTGTTTTTTTCATAAGATATATATATATATATATATATATATATATATATATATATATATATATATATATATATATATATATATTCAAAATAAATACTAAATGAGGTAATAGAATGTTGAGGAAGATAACTTAATTAAATATTTATAGTATGTACGTGATGCTTTAATACTTGTATTGTTTAAAAATGCATTATTGGGTGTCTTACAGACTTTATTACAAAAAATGCTATTCATGTATATGTGATATAGAACTATAAATATGTGTAATGTGTTATTAGTACATTTAGTTTTACTTATCATTTTACACTTTTGCATCATTTTATCTTTAATAAATTCGTCCCAACTTTTATCGAAAGTATTTATTTTGTTTTTGCTCTTGATTCTTTCCAAAAATTTAGAAGGTGTCTTGATTGTTTATCGACAACACTCTTACAGTTAAATCATATTTTTTATACTTAGTAACTAGTTCTAACAATTTGTAATTCTATCGATTTTTTTGTGTTATCTTTTCATAAAAATCTCAAATATCGACTTTTGTGTTTTTCTAGTGTAGATAAAGTCACAAACCATATTGTTATTAGTTGAGAGTTTTTATTTTCTTCTCAGGTCTTGTTGCACTTGTTGTATTAATGTTATATTATCAATATGTTAGATTTTGAGAATTCATACATAGAAACGTTATTCACAACTAGACGATTACTCGCGCAAAGCGACGGTGTAAAGTGACAAATGATTATACATGCGAATTTATGTTTTGGTATGACCTTTGATGCAACACTTACGAATTTAATATGTTATATTATCAATATGTTAGATTTTGAGTATTCATACATAGAAACGTTATTCACAACTAGACGATGACTCGCGCAAAGGGATGGTGTAAAGTGAAAAATAATTATACATGCGAACTTGTGTTTTAGTGTGACCTTTGATGCAACACTTACGAGTTTAATATGTAGTCATTGCGAGAAAAGAAAAGTCTATGAGTTGTAAACAATAAATGATAAAAGTTTAAGAATTAAACAATATTTAAACTACTGTATTAATTTAGTGGTTGATGTTTTTTTCCCCTTTTTAATAAGTGTATTTTAAAACTTGTCATTTAAACTTGTTTTGTAATGGGTAGTATGAGCATTACATTACTCAAATTTAAGAATTTTAAGATTAAAAAAAGTTATGCATAAAATGTAAGTAGTAGAGATTTAATTGTTAACACATAAGCTATATGCATAATAACAAGAATGTTCGATAAAACAAAGAACAAGGTCATTTTCATCCTTGTACCCAATTATTCATAGTCGGATTTAAGAGTGTGCAGAGTAATCAACCGCATAGGGCCTTCAAATTTTTTGGGCTCTGACATTATATGTGAATTTTGATCCCGTCTTTTAGTTTTATCTCTAAATAAGTACAAGTGGGCTTACTAAATTTAAATCAACATCTAAAAAAGTTTTAGAATTAGTCCAATTTATTTTTTGTAATGATCTTTTTAAAACTAATTTGATAAATATATGTTATACACATATATTCTTATGTTTTCCCCTATTTACAATTTTACATAATGATATTTTTTTTAGGTTTAGTTGGCAGGCCCTGCATGCCTGAATAACTTCAAGTAAACTAAAGATCAAATGAGAAGAATTCTTAAAATAAAAAGAATGAGAAATAACTATAACTATACATTAGAGATGCATCGATTTGATTTAAATGCATCCCTAATCTTTTAGATGCATCACAATATATTTTCTAGCTAAAAATTAGATGCATATACGTATATTAGATGCATTTCATCAAGTTATACAAATCCTATGTATTTTTCGTCCTCTGCGAATCAAATTTGTTGCTAGTACTACTTTGCATCGTTTGCACTTCAAAATCATTTTCGAAACTAATTGTGAGCATCTAAATGAATAGAGATGCATCTCGTTCAAGTCGATGCATCTCAAATATGCGGTTATAGTTATTTCTCATTCTTCTCATTTTAAGTTTTCTTCTCATTGGATCCTTACCCACCCAACAAATAAATTAATTTTGAATTTGTATTGTAAAGTTAAGAAACCAAAACCCAACATACATAATCAAAAACAACATAAGGAACCAAAAACTAACCACGTCCCCATGGCATAAGAATGTTCATTTTTTTTTCTTTCTTTTGCAACATGTACCAAGCATCCTAGATAAAAACAGAAACAATAAAAATAAGAAATTGAGTTTTTAAACTCAAATACAAAATCATGATTTTATTACCTTGATCAAATCGAACCGCAATCAGCCATGAAAATATATCGTGATTTTAGAGGAACTCACGGGTAAAAAACGTTTATCACATTTCCTTGCCTTTCATGACACCAATTTATAGTGCAGGGTCCCCATGGCCTTCATGACACCAATATTTATGGCTATCCGATCTGGATGAAACTCACGGGTCAACCCGTTAATATAACAGATAATGAGGTCTATAAATACACTAACACTAGTTGCAGTAGTACCTCACAACATCATAAACAAACACTATACTACCTCATAAGATTAATCATGAACAATATGTATGCAGTGGTGTTGGTTATCGTTGTTTTCGCGAGTACCAGCTCGACTTTGTGTTTTGCCTCGAACAACGCTGGTGATCAGGAGATATTCATGGTTGTAGACGATGAAACAACCTTTCATGATGCAGCAATGGGAATGAGCAAGGTAAGTAGTCATGCTAGTTGATGATTTTATTGCTCAAGCTACTGATATGATAGATGCATTTGGTAATTCATATTCCCTTAGCTCTCATGTGAATTTGGAATAGGCAAATACGTACACCTTTAATTGTATAATTAATGTGCTCTTCTATCGGGAAATTTCTTTTGGAAGATGGCAAGGTATTAACACTTTCCCGGAAATCATCCCCCGGTAAGAATTGCATTTCTCAAGACCAACCGTGTGGGGCGCTTGATTGGTGCTGTGATGGGCTTACTTGCGATGGATTTTTTGATGGAAGATGTCATCCCGATACGGGTTGCGGTGCTTATGGCACTTTTTGTGTCCTAGGCTACCCAATGCTGCTCTCTCATATTTGCAAATTGCTTCCACTTACTCCGGGTGGCGTCTGTATTAATTAGATCAGTTTGTTAGCATGGGGTATATGCATCTGTCTGTATGCATGCACGTGAAACAAGCCAACATTGTTGGCTTGCTATCTATATGAGTGTGTGGTAATAATGTATGCGCACAGATACGGTGTGTCATGTACTCGTATAAGAATATAACGTATGAACGTAGTTCATATGGGTCAAGAGTCACGTCCTTTAAATTTCTGTGGTGTGTTTGGTTTCGTGTTTAATAAAAAGTAATGTATTGCACTACTGTTTTTATATTAGCAAACTGGAAAGTAACGCTTATATATTCATGGACTAGCTTGCTACTGTATATGCATGTATGGAGCTAAGTTCTCAACATTTGATCTTGCTTGATTAAATCTTTCATAATGAGAAAAATACGATTACTGTTAAAACTATTTTTAATTGCAAATTACTCTTATGTCTTGATCTATATTCGACAATCACTTTTTGGATGCAGGAAAACTTTATAAATGCTTAAATAAGTACTATATGTAAGAAAATATTTACTACATTAATACAAAAGAAAAATATAGTAATTCTTTAACTAATAAGATCGTGAAGATGAAACGCTTGATATATAACAAGATTATGAATATAAGCTGAAATTTTCATTTATCTAACAAGAAAGAATCTCAGAATTTTAAAAAAGAACAGAAATATTGTAGCTTTTGTGGAAGCAGCTCTTGTTTAAGTAACAGGAAGTGTTAGCGATTCATCCATTGTGGATGTAAACGAGACAGTGTCATCAGGAGTTAGCGTTGCTGTATGAAGCCGTTCTGGATGTGGAAGCAGTGGGCTTATCGGATGATAGCTCGCTTAATGACCCTCAAGTTTGGCATATTGGTTGATGATTGGATAGTATAGTTTCATGGATATAGTGGAGATTTCAATGTGTTTGAACTTTAATTGGTTAGTTACATGGTTAAACCCGATTTACGTAAAACGATAATGTGTTAAAAAAAGTTAAAAACAAGTTTTATATAAAAAGTCGTTTGACAACTAATACTTTTAAAAAACTAAAAAACAGAATATGAAACTTTATACATGATAATGTATTAATATTAGTGGCTCAAGCCCACTAAATATACGCATGAATTAAACTCATTACCAAAGCCCATCAATCAACACTTGAAAATGCTCGGCTAGAATCCCATGCCACAGTGGTGAAACTCATCAGGTTATGACGTATGCATAGGACCAATGTTGCAAAAATCGTGAATCGGTAGTCGGGTGGTCGACCACCCTGCAGCGATCAATTGGTCAAGGCGGGATTAATCGGTGATTAATCGGATTAGCATTTCCTGCAAGTTTTGGGTATTTCTGGAGACCAAACTAACAATCTTAACTAATTCCAAGCCTATTATGTTTCCAAACCTCAATAAAAGACTCAAATTCTGATAATGAGGCCCATTGTGCGTTATAAGTGAAATAAACGATCCCCAAATTAAGTAGAATGCCTAAATTATTTTTTTTTAAAGTTGACCGATTATTCCGATTTGGCTGATTAGTCCGATTTTTGACCGATTAGTCCGATTTTTGACCGATTCAGCCGATTTTTGATTGATTAGTGGCTGATTTTTGCCTAGGCCAATTTTTCTACCGATTTTCAAAAATCAACATGTATAAGGCCAATTACCGATGGCCGATTTTTGCAACATGGCATAGGACCACATTGGACCAATGCATCTTAACTGTCACTAACAATAAATATGTACAATTTGACAAAAGATGGTGGGTAGGAGGTAGAGGCAGGGGCGAAGCTAGAATTTTAGTTTCAGGGAGGCCGAGTCCTACTTTGCTGTACGATGGTACTGGTATAAGTCGAATTAACAATTATCGTGTTGATGAGTGTACTGGAAATACACTTGCTGGGCTTTTATTTATCATGCTTCTAGATGCATGCACACTGTCGTAGTTTCGATCGCATGAACTTGGTACTAGCGTAATAGCCTTTTTGCATATAGTGTCATTCACGGAGATGCTATATGTGCAACTGTGGTCCAACTTGAAAACTTGATTACTTAAACCTATGAACTCACCAACCTTTGTGTTGACATTTTAGCATGTTTTTCTCAGGTTTATTTCTTGGCGTGGGCAATGGCAAAGGCATTCGTTGAAGACTGGTATCCGAAGTGTTTTCACGCATCAACTTTTAATGGGACAACATATATTTTTATGAGCTTTACTTCGGCACTTTGAAAAAATGTTATAAAACTTTGAAACAATGATGTAAAACTATTTCTTAAATAAATCTATATTTTGAAAATGGAATAGAATTTCCATTTTTAATTACCTTGTGTTGTGTATATTGATTAGTAGCACCCCATAACCCTAACGCTTCTGCTATGCAAATTTTGGGGGTGTTACAGATTGGTATTAGAGCCAAGGTTATAGAGAATTAGGTACTTTTTCAAAACCTAAACTATAACCAAATTTTCCTAAAAACACTTCAACGCCGCCACAGCTGCTAATGTCTACTATACCTTGCCTACTGTTACACGATGTAGTCGTGCTATGTGTTACTGCTGTATCTTAGGTTCGTATAATGTTGGAATCACTCCTAAACCATAATCAAGTGTTTGTAATTAATATGTAATAGTTAGCTTTATTATGGCCTTTATGTTTGCAATTAGCCTTAGGCTTATGTAGAAGGCCCATAAGCCTAGGCCTTAGTCCAATAAGGAAAAGGGAAGGAGTGGGAGTGTTGCCCTAGCTCCTTGCCTATAAATACTTTGTATTAACCTTCATTTGAAGGTTGGTTGTTCAAGTTTTTCTTTCATTCATACTCTACGCGTAAACCGTATTACTAATATCGTGTGTGTGTGTTTGTTTACTTGTTCAATCGCCTTAACCTCTTTCTATATTACTTGTGTTGTAAAACTAGTGACCTAACAGTGGTATCAATCGCCTACTAGTTGGGTGAATCGTGTTTGTTTTTGAAGTGGGTTTCGGTCCTACGCCTACAACGCACATTTGATACTTTGGTTCGCTTAAAAACTTGTTTTTTACACTTTTTAATCCAAGATTCTTGTACTTTCAATGTTTTAAGGTGTTAAAATACTTGTTTTTGGCAAAAAGTTTCAAACTTTATGCGTGGATAATTGTTTTTTATCGAGTTTTTGAACGAGGGTTCTATCCTACTCGTAACTGTTTTAGAGGCTTTGGTTCATCAAGTTTCACACTTTTGTGTATTTTGGTGTTATTGAAGCTATTTTATCACACAAAAACTGGTTTAGAAACACTTTTGGACAGAATCATCATTTCGAGCATTTCTACGCGTAGTAAAACCCTAAAACTACGCGTAAGTGCTTCCTTGGTTTGATCTTCATTTTCGTGGTTTATTCCGTGTTTTCTTACTTGGATAAGTCTGAAAATACGTCGACTTTGGATATCTCTTGCACTGTGATAGTGTAAAAGATCATTTGGGCAAAAACCCTAAAATTACGCATAAGCATAAGCTTACGCGTAGAAATCCTACGCCTAAGATTTTTCCTACGCCTAAGCCTAGTCTTACGCATAAGAAAATCCTACGCCTAACTTTTGTCTACGCCTAACTTTAGTGCTTTTTCCTACTTACGCGTAAGCTAAATCCTACGCGTAACTCCTTATTGTTACGCGTAACTTTGGTGTTTTTACGCATAAGTGCTACTTGGTTCTTGTCTTTTCTACGCCTAAGGACACTTCATCTACAAAGGTTCATTCGACTACAAAGATCCATTTTTACCAACACAAGTTTTCAACATGTCACAACCACCATACTCTAACTATTTCCTTTACATTTATCAACAACAATTTAATCAACAACATACCCCACAACTTGCTGCAATTCCCCAACCTCAAATGGTTCAACCACCACCAAGTCTTCAAGTTCAACCCTACACAAATGAATTCAATCAACATCCATCAAGGAACACTATGAAGGAACCCACTTGGTTTGCAAAGATGTGTGAAGCTTTAAGCAGCCAACAATCAATTCATGAGGGTGGATCACTTGATAGACCTCCAATGCTCACTCCAGGAAACTACGATCAATGGGTGATAAGGTTCTTTAGGTTTTGTGATCTGAAGAAGCCACATGGAAAGTTCTTAAAGAAGGTTATCTTGGAAGGTCCATTTGAGATGCCTACTATCATTGTACCCGAAGATCCAAATGCTATTCCACCAAGAGATGAACAAACGAACATTGCTCTTGTTGCAGACTTGAATCCTCAAGAACTTCTACACTATGAAGCGATGAGCTTGCCAATGGAATACATCCTCTTAGGATTACCAAACCCAATTCTTCGTAGTGTTGATGCTCAAAAGACTGCACAAAAATGTGGGATCATATTCGTCTTCTTATGGAAGGTTCGGTACTCAATCGGGAGGATTTGGAATCCAAAATTTACTTGGCTTATGAACACTTCATGATTGAACCTGGACAGACACTAGAGTCCTATCATCATCGATTTTCAGACATCATCAATTATTTGGATAAACACAACATCAAAATGCCAAGAATTGCAGTCAATACTAAGTTCCTAAGTAGTCTTGGTCCTGAATGGGAGAAGTATGTCATTTTTCTCCGTCAAGCGAAGAACATGCATCAGTCTACCTACGGATTGTTGTACGATTACTTGAAGCCTCATGAAAAGGAAGTTGATCGGGAAAGGATTCTCCGTGCTCAAATTGCTCCACCCACACATCCGGAAAATCAACAACTTGCCTTATATGCTCAACAAAATTATTCTCCTCAACCAGCAACTCAACCAACTGCTTCAAACCCACCAAACGATCAATCACAACAACCTCAACAAAATCAATTGGTTCCTTACAACAACAACAATGATCAAGCACTTCATAATGAGGAATCCGATCCGTTCGAAGCATTGCAACAGGGATTTGTTATGATTGCTAATGCTTTTAGCCGTTATACCAACAAATCCAACAATCGTATTCGTTCCTCATCTAACACACGGAATCAAGTTGTTGTGAACAATGGACGAGTTGAAGTTCAGAATCGTGGTTATGGTCGTCAAATGGGAGGTGGTCAAGGGTTTAATGCAATAGGTAGGAATAAAAACAGAGCTCAAGTGGTGGAACATGGAAATGCTCAGAATGGGTTGAATGGTCTTCGATGCTACAACCGCAATGAGAAAGGACACCTGGCTAATGCATGCCCAAAGCCAAGGACTAGGGGCCGTGCTTATTTCAAAGAGGCTCTTCTTTTGGCTCTTAAGGATGAAGCTGGTGGATCTCTCACGGACAAAGAACAGAGTTTTATGGCAAATGACTTCAGATGATGATATGGAGGACTTGCAAGCCAATGCATTTGTTATGTTGATGGCTAATATGCATGAGTTACACATGAGTGACACAGGCCCGTGTATGACACTGATGGCTTGTCTCAGTACCGAACAAACCATATTCATCTCGATCTACTATCTCCGCCAACATCCGAATCCGCAAAGCTCGGAATGTTCAAAATGAGTAGTCCACATCTCATTCCGACGATTTTCAACTAGACCCCGTAATTATATTTGACGATCAAGATGACCAAACGGTTTCCCTTGATAATCAAATTGACTCCGTGGTTATACTTGAGGATCTTAGTAATGATCATGTTGTGACTCACATTGAACACGCCGAACTTTTGCCTCATCCAGATTTTGCTCGTTTAATACAAGACCAACAAACCATAGTGGAAGAATGTCGTGCAATTAATCAGGACATGAAAAGTAAAAATGCACTGTTAATAAAGGATTTTAAATGTTTACAAAAGCAACTCAACTTTTTCAAAACTCAAGAAAAACGTGAAAAAGGTTTTGAAGCAGCCTTTGCTAAATCTCATCAAAATGAAAAATATTTAGAGCGACAGATGCGTGATCTAGCCGCTTCGAAGAATGCTTTGTTGTATGAAATAGAACAACTGAAACATGAACATAAAAAGCAAATTAACGCTTTCACCTTGGAAAATCAAAAAGCTAAGGCTGAGTTGTTAACTTGTCAAAAACAGTTCTCTGCATACAAAAAGCATTCAACGAAACGAATAGATGATCATCTTGAAGAAATCATCGGCTTGCAAAACAAACTTAAAGAGTTTAAAACTGTTGTTTACAAACATGGTGAGTCGGTCACAACTATTGAAAAGTTTACTTTAAAACCAAATCCAAATGGATATGGACCAAATCTTGCTGATTACAAACCTAAGCTTTCAACCAAAGCATTCAAACCAAATCCACGAAGTTTCCTGCATAATATAAAATTGATAATTATGTTATGAGTGTTGTTGAATATCATCGTCAAGAGGAATTAGATGCAGAAAACGAGAGTCGATCAAAATTAGAAAAAGTTGTTTACAACAAACCTTTTAATTATTCAAAACCGGTCACTTTCGTCACACCAACGGATTCTTCTAACACACCAAGGGTTATCATCAAAACACCCGAGTCTTCTAATGTTAATCCTCAACCAGATTATGCACAAATTTATGGTCCTTTACCTTCCATCAGTGAAGTAAATTCAAAACCGAAAATCAAAAATTCTTAGATATTTTGACATTTTCATGGTGACCTCAAAATTTTACAACATGAGATAGAATATCGTTCTGAAATCAAAATTGATCATTTTCAATCGCCTCTGGGGCGAGAACAAAGAGACATTTTTCAGAAAAATCTTTTACCTAACGTTAAAAATTTGAAAAATTGTGCATTAGCTTGGGAAAAGGATTTTCATAAGGAACTTGGATTGATGAAGGTCGTTTTGAGAAAATGAAACATCTATTTCTAATACTAAGCGTAAAAGAAACTATTGAGAAAAGATGTTGATCGACTCTTGGAAGATGTCATATGTGCTGATGTCAATCATGTTGTGCTATTGAATTCTTTGTCATATGCATTTGATTATATCTCTGTGATCTTGTTGATTACGTGGTAAATGTTGAGAACACGATAATGTGCTTGGTCGAGTCCTTAAAAGTTGAAAACAAGCGATTGTCAAACGAACTTTCAAATGCAATACGTCGTCTTAATTGGTGTCAAAAGATATTCACGATCAACAACTTGCTTTTCAACAAAAATCGCCGATTGCGTGACAAAACCTCGATCCAAAAATTGAGCAACTAGATGATCAAAGCGTGTCTTTTAAGTGTCAAATCTCAAAATATGAACAAGAACTTGTAAAAGTTAAAAAGGAATATGGTGTCATATTTGTTTTACTCAAAAAGACTTCGTGATGAAGCATCAAATGAACTTGATCATTATCTTGCACACACTAAAGAAGTTATGCATCTTGTTGGAAATATTCGGTACGAAAATCAAGATCGATTCACACTATCTTCAAGTTAAGAGAAATGTTAGGAAAGTATGAACAACTTCCGCCTACCGTGATTAAGAGAATAGCACCGGTAACACTTAGTAATCATGAACCTAGAATCCCTACTGCCAAATCACAAGTTGCCAACGTGCTTCCTTCTCTTGAAACAGGAATAGTTGCGTCTTTTCCAAACGTCCGCACTTCACAGCCTAGGAGCACTCAATCAAAGAATAGGAAGTTGCGACCTAAGAAAAGATCAATAAGGAATGCTAAAGTAGAAGAACACCCTAGGACTATGAATAAGACTCACGTTGCTTCCACTATAGATATTGCGTTCGGCAAATGTAATAGAAATAGTGATGTAACGAATGCTAAACCGTTAAGTACTTTTGATATTCAGTCCGATGCACCTTGTGTTATTTGTCATAAAAGTATGAATTCTGATTGTCATGATAAATGTGTTGCTAAAGCTATAATCTCTCGTTTAAGGAATCCTAAGAATCGGAATACCTCTAAGCCCATTAATCTTTCTAAGTCAGTGCTTGGTAGACCGCCTTCTTTAGATTCTAAGGCAAGCATTGCTGTCCCTGTAGCTCCAGTTTCACCTCCTAAGAATGTAGTACCACCTAGTGCATTCACTAAGACTAAAGCAAAGAGTAGTTATAGATGGCAGAAATGGATATATAACACACTAGGATTTAAATGGATACCTAAAACTATTAATGTGTGTATATCTAACTATACCTGCTTGGAACCCTCTAACATTTGGGTTCCACATCTACTTCTATTCCATCGTGTCGTGTGTAATGCGGTGATACTGATCATTCTGGATTGTTGATAGCGGATGTTCCCGACACATGACAGGCAATCTTAAAGTGTTATCAAACTTTGTTGCAAAGTTCATTGGCTGTCGAGGTTAGGAGAATGATCACTTCGCAGCTATCATGGGCTACGGAGATTATGTCAATGGGAACATCGAAATCGCGGGGTTTACTATGTGGAAGGCCTCGGTCATAATCTGTTTTCGAGGTCAGTTTGTGATGGAGATTTGGAGGTTGCTTTCAGGGAGAAAACTTGTTTCATTAGTGATCTACAAGGAAATGACCTTATGTCTAGATCGCGTAATTCTAGTCTCTACACTATCTCTATGAAAGACATGGTTGCTTCATCTCCCATCTGTTTACTTTCAAAGGCAACATCAACAAAATCCCGGCTATGGCACCGTCGTCTCTCACATCTAAACTTTCAAACCATCACCAACCTTGCTCGACACAAACTAGTTGAAGGACTCCCCGATTCGGTATTCAAAGATCACCTTTGCTCGGCTTGTGAACAAGGAAAAGCACTCGTGCTCATTTTCCTTCAAAGGTGGAACACAGCTCTCAAGATGTGCTTCATCTTCTTCACATGGATTTGTGTGGCCCGATGCGCGTGCAAACGATAAATGGCAAACGCTACATCTTAGTAATTGTTGATGACTATTCACGATGGACTTGGGTCTACTTTCTTCGACGCAAAGACCAAGCTCCACAAATGATCATCACCTTTCTCACGAAAATACAAGTTCAGCTCCAAAACACCGTCGCTAATCGTAACGCATAAAGGAACTGAATTTGTTAACCAAACCCTTCGTGAATTCTATGAGAAAGTGGGAATTCAACATCAAACATCTATTGCACGTACACCCGAACAAAACGGAGTTGTTGAAAGACGAAACCGAACGTTAGTGGAAGCCGCAAGAACAATGTTAATCAATGCTAAACTTCTAGATTACTTATGGGCGTAAGCGTATCTCTTGCATGCTATACTCAAAACCGTTCTATGATTACAAACGCATACAACAAAACACCTTTCGAGCTCGTCCATAACAGAAAACCGAATCTAAAACACTTTCATGTATTTGGATCTCTTTGCTATCCGAATAATGATCGTGATGACTTTGGAAAGCTCAAAGCCAAAGTTGACATTGGAGTCTTTATTGGATATTGTGATAATTCTAAAGGTTTCCGAATCGGAATCGTCGTACAAAGCGGTGATGGAAGCGATTCATGCTCATTTTGATGAACTTACGGAAATGGCTTACGAGTATAACAAACTTAGAACCCGGTCACAACCGCTTAAACTTCCCCAACCCCATCATCAGTGAACAAAGCCCCACTTAACTCGTCAACAAATGGAAAGCTTATTTGCTCCTCTATTCTGTGACGATATTGATGAACGTGCTCGGTGTATCCATTTGCACAACGATAATATTCCTATACGATACACCTGCTACAACAACTCTGTTGAAGATGCACCTACACCAGTTGACTCCACCACAACAGTTGAACACACCGCTTCCAACAATGATGAACCGGTGATGATTTTCAATGATGTACCCCCACATGCAGATTTTGATCCAAATGCGTTCTTCAACCCGTTTGCTAATGAGACTGCTACACCGGATGTCGCGGAATCTTCAACAAACCATTTGAATCCTCAGAATCGCACAATGTATACCAACATCAACCCTCCACACATAGATGGACAAAAGACCATCCTCTGGAAAACATTATTGGCAACCCGAATCAACCGGTCGTTACGAGACAACGTCTTCACTCAGATGGTGAACATTGCATTTATGCACTCACCGATGCCAATCTGAACCTAAAAACATTAAAGACGCAATGACAAAAGACAGCTGGATTGAATCCATGCAAGAAGAACTCAACCAATTCAAACGTCTTGAAGTATGGGAACCGGTTGAAAGACCAACAGGGGTCTACGTCATTGGTCTCAAATGGATTTGGAAAAACAAATTGGATACTGAAGGGAATGTTATCCGAAACAAGTCACGCTAGTTGCTAAGGGTTATCGTCAGGAAGAGGGAATAGACTTTGAAGAATATTTTGCTCCGGTTGCTCGTCTTGAGGTTGTTCGGATATTTCTAGCGTTCGCGGCTCATATGAATATGACGGTCTATCAGATGGATGTCAAAGCTGCGTTTCTCAATGGACAACTTAAAGAAACGGTTTATGTCAGCCAAACAAATGGATTCGTTGATCCCGAAGTTTCGAACCACGTCTACAAATTGAACAAAGCTCTGTATGGTCTCAAACAAGCTCCTCGGGCATGGTACGATAAGCTATCATCTTTCCTCCTTGCTAATAATTTCACCAAAGGTTCGGTCGACCCTACTCTTTTTATACAATATCACGGGGCACATATCTTAATTGTTCAAATTTACGTGGATGACATCATTTTTGGGTCTACACATAAAAAGTTTTCAATCGCTTTTGCAAAACTAATGAAGAAAAAATTTGAAATGTCCATGATGGGTGAACTCACGTTCTTTCTAGGACTGCAAGTTCATCAATCACCTCGTGGTATTTTCTTGAGTCAGCCCAAATATGCCCTTGAATTGTTAAACAAATTTGGAATGAAAACCTGTGACACTTATGCCACACCAATGGCTCATACCAAGAAGCTAGACGCTGATTTACATGGGAAAATAGTAGACCCTACCAAATACCGAAGTTTTATTGGGTCTCTCATGTATCTAACAAACTAGCGACGATATTGTCTTTGCCGCTTATCTATGCTCCCGTTATCGGTCGCGACCAACCTGAAACCCACCTCTCCGAGGCTAAAAGAATCCTCCGATACATCAAGGGAACCATTAACTTGGGAATCTGGTATCCGAAGGATTCTGGTTTTGAACTAATCGCTTTTCAGACGCCGATCACGCAGATGCTTAGACTCAAGGAAAAGTACTTCAGAGCTCTACAATTTCTTGGTGATAAACCGGGTGTCTTGGCAATCAAAGAAGCAGGATTGTACATCGTCATCAACCGAACCGTAATATGTAGCCATGTCAGCGTGTTGTGCTCAAGTCATTCGGATGAGAACACAACTCAAAGACTATGGTTACGTATTTGACAGAATCCCGATGTATCGCGACAATCGGAGTGCCATTGCGATCTCGTGCAACTCGCCAAGCACTTTCGAAATCAAAGCACATCGATCTTCGATATCATTTCATCAAGGACCACGTGGAACAGTGTACTGTTGAATTATATTTTGTGGGTACAGAATACCAATTGGCGATCTTCTCACCAAAGCCTTGCCTCCCGCTAGGTTTAATGAGCTGATCCACCGGATTGGTATGAGGTGTTTGACTCAAGAGGAATTGGATGTCCTCCTAAAACAGTCTTAAAAACCTGTCAAACACCAAAATCTCTTTTGTAAATAATTTTTCAAAAACAAAATACAAAAATATAAAACCTGATAAAACAACAAAAATATTCTTCTAATCTATCTTTCTTTCAACATGGCAAGTACATTTCTTCCTTCAACACTTTCATCGTTTCAAAATTCAGTATTTTTCCGATCAAGTGTTGAGGGGGAGAAAATTTTCACTTAACTGTTTCATAACATGTGTACTTGCATGTTATCCTATCCCGGTTGTTTCTTGTATCAATGGTGGTAAACTTTTCTGGTTAAATGACACTCCTCGGACTAAAATTTATAACCTTTCATCATTTACCTAAGTCGAGGGGGAGTGTCGTCAAAGTTTCTTTCTTAAAATCTTTGTTTGGTAACCAAAATGGAAGTTAAAAGGCTTTGTATGAAAAAGGAAAAGGTGGAGGGACCAAAACTGTCAAAATGTTAAAGTTACTTTTAATAAAAACACCTCCCACCTACCTTTTACTTCACATTTAATACACACAACCTAACCATCCTACGACTAAGATTTAATCAAGAAATCCGTGCGTTTGATCATCACTTTGTAAGTTGTTTTGTGATTAAAACATGTTTTTAAGATAAGGTTTTTAATTTCATGTAAATCCAACGGCTAAAAAGTGTTTTTCGAGTGATTATGTGTTCTACGCATAAGCGTATGAACACACAATCATTGTGTGTGTGTTTTTTTGGTTAAATGGATAGTGTCAAAACGTTTCAAATACATCAAGGATATCATTTTAACCATCAAAACCTACCCAGAAACACGTATTAATGATTAGGGTTTATGAGTCGATTTGGGTTTTTCCAAATGTGAAGTGTTGTGGTCTAAAAGATTGTTGGGTTATGGTCATATGTTGTTGAATTGATGATTTTCATGGTTGTTAACCACCCAGAAACACTAATTGTTTAACAATTTGGAATTAGGGTTTAATGTTCATGACTTTGGGTAATTTTGATTCTCAACGAATTAGATGTTAATACTTGGCCTAAAGACTCTAACAACACTCTAGACCTACCAGAATTAATATGGTGCAAATCCTATGGTCAAAAATCATACGCGTAATTCTTAACCCTTAGGGTTTTGACCTACGTGTATGACTTTCTACGCGTAACCTTTAAACGAATAATTCATGCCATGTTTTGTTGATAAAATGAAGCTTTGTGTTAATGTTGATGATTTGATGATTTTATTTCAGGGTTGCTACGCTTAAAAATTCAGAATCAAGGTCATTTGATTCTCTACGCATAAGGATTACCCTACGCGTAGTCAAGTTATGCGTAAGAATAATTCTACGCATAACTATTACGCGTAAGGTTCTACAATGGGACTACGCGTATCCTGTGAAGGATATGCGTAAACAGTAACCTCTACGCATAAGGTCTACTCTTACGAGTAAGCCTTACGCGTAAGGTTCTTATACGCCTACGCGTAAGCTCTACGCATAAGGTCCCCTATTTTCCTACGCATAACATTTCTTACGCGTAAGTTAGGATCCTACGCATAAGATTTCGTCTACGCGTATGTCATTACTGTTTACGCTTAACTTTACCAAAACTACGCTTAAGCCTGGATTGACCTTCATAATGAATTGTTACGTGTACAAACTTGTAAATAAACTATCATAACGTCACGAATCCAATAACGTCACTAATAAACTTAATCGTTTGATATGTTGTGAATAATAAGTGATAACATAAACTTTAAAACTTAAAGTTAACTAACTCACGAAACATTTCACAACGTCTTTAGACTATTGGACAAACAAGTGACTTAGGACTCGTAACAATCATTGACACTGTACATTCAATAACTAGACAATAAAACCTTCTGTTGACTAACATTATGTCTTTCGATATGTTGGTTCTTTTGGCTAATGTTATTTCAGATCTCGACATGGCTGCTCAAATGAATGTGGATGCACTTGAGGTTCTCACAATTACTGACATCTTCCCCAACGGTTATCCGAGAAAGCTTGGAAAGAACAACCTTACGGTTGATTTTGACACCCTCACATGCTCAGAATCTTCTTGCTTGATTGCTGTGGATGTTCTAAAGAATCATCCCTACCAGAACATGATCTCACACTCTGCAACAGTACCGGAAATCTACATCCAGCAATTCTGGAATTCTATGCAGAGAATCAAGGTCAAAGGCAGTGACAGTGACACTTAATCACAAACAAGTCACCATCACTCCTGCAAACTTACGTAGCCTCATCATTCCGGACATCGTGCCAACCGACTTCTTTGCCACACCTACGAAGAGACAGTTCAGTTTCTACTTGATATTGGCTATGATGAAGCGTCAGGAATTGTTAACAAGCATTCTCACGTGGAGCTTAAGAACATTCCTCAACCGTGGAGAACCCTCTACATCATCATCACTAAGTCTGTCTCTGGTCGTGACAGTGGCTATGAGCATCCCAAGCTCATGGAACCGCAAGTCTTCTGGTCATTGATCAATAAGAAGGACATTGAAATCGAAGCACCGATATGGGATGACATGATGTCATTTCACAAGAAGCTTGGCTCAAAAATTCCCTATGTCAGATACACAAAGCTTTTGATCCAGAGAGCACTTGGGCTTGATCCTGATATTCCCAAGAGGCTTAATGACCCTGACAATCACGACATATTGACTGAACCTACATTATCTGTCAGAATCAAAGAATCGTCTACAAAGAAACAAGGTGCGGTGTTACCTGATCACCTACTGACTGATGAACTCAAAAAGCTTGAAACGTACAAAAGGTATCTTGTAGCAGTAAGAGAAGGCAAAGTTGGTCATCTCGATGAAAAATCTTCTGGTACACCTACTCGGAGAACCAGAAGAGGAAGTGCTGGAAGTGCAGCAAGTTCTGAAAGTTATAGGAAGCTTCCCAAAAGGAATCCTCCTCGTAAAAGGATTGTTCCCGTAAAGGAAGCTGAACCTATTCCCACACCTGAACCGCAAAGAAAGTTTGTGGACGAAAGCTCAAGGTACGACGAGATGAAGAGATTACCTACTCAAACCGCAAAGGATGACAATCCTTCGATTACCAAAACCTCCAAGTCCTCAAGCTGATAAAGGCAAAAGGAAGACTCTAGTACTTGTGCCTTATGATGAAAGCTCAGATGATGAAGAAGAGCAACTGGATATATCATACAGAAGAAGTTTAATATCGTTAGACATCTTCAAAAGTCAAGAATTTGCAAAAGACCAAATGGGTGGCCCCGAGGATCAAGTGGTCTTGCCCACTCTTCACCAGTCCTCGATGCGGTTAATCAACCCGATAAGGGATCTGGTGCCACCACTCTTGTGCAACAACAAACGCTTGTGAAGGAGTCTACTGATCTTAACATTGAGAAACCGTAAAAGGATAAGACCGAGAAAGAGAAAACTGATGAAGAAGCTAAGGATCAGACGGAAGAAAAGGCTAAATCTGGACAAGATGACGAAGAGGATTATGATGACTTTCTTCTCAACAGTCCAACTCGTTCCAAGGAGGATACTTCTGCACCTCCAAAGGACCCCGAGCCTCCTCATGTCTCCTCCTCATCAGATTCATCATCTCACTCCTCACCTCCACCATCCAAGAAGTCAACCAAATCATCATCCAAATCCGTGAAGAAACCACCTAAATCTTGGATTTCTCAAACTCATGAACGGATTACCAAAGCTGTCAAACAAGTCAGAAAGAAAGACGTGCTCAACAAGAAGTTGAATTTCTTTGCTGATCACATACAGCATCTGTATGACGAGAATGAAAAGATGCAAGGAGAAAGGAAGTTTGTTCAGGAATTCATGAAAAATCACCGTCAAGAGGAACTGAACGAAATGATCGAAGGCTACACGAAAAAGTACCTTCTAGAGTGCGTTCCTAAAGTCACAAAGGAGTTGTTCACCAAACAACTTTATCCAAATCTTATGCAGATCGCCAAGCAAACTATTCGATCAACGCCCTTAACCGTCACAATCAATCCAACCGATCCAGTAGTTTTCTCAAATAATGAATTGGTGGCCAAGCTTGTAACACAAATGTCGTTACGATCAGCAATGTTCAATTCTGAAGAAGCAAAATTGTTTCAAGCATTGCTGGACTACCAACTTCATGAAGCTTGTAGATTCAAGTGAAAAGTCTAAACGTCCTAGAGACGATGAAGACAAGGATAAGGATAAAGACTCGCACCTAAACGCGTCGAAGCCGGTGAATCTTCTTTGATGCAACATCCTCCCCAACGGCCTCCTGTTCAACAAATATCTCCTCCTCGTTCTTCTACCAAAAACTCGGGACGATTCCGAAGTTACCACCCCGACTCGAAAACCGGTGACCACTTTGAGTATACGGGTGGTGCGATGAAGAGGTCCTTGAGCCCCTACAACAACCCACCTCTCCCAAACAAGTTCGAAACCGAATCATCATCTAGGCCTTCGAAAAAGAAGAAGAAGAAGACGCTTTAGACTGACGTCGTATCATGGCTAGATGACGATAAAACTGAAGAATTTGAATGGTTCTCTACTCTTGTTAACAACACTCCCTACCCTGAAGAAGGTCAGCATTTGGTAGACGGTAATACATTGGAGCATGCAAAACTTTTGCAAGAAAAGTTCCAGGTGAAGAAGATGACGAAATCCGAGTTGAGGCGAATCAAGAATGAAGCTTTTCAACTATGGAAAGATAGCTCCGAAAGTGCCATCGAGGTCGAATATCACCTTGAGAACATTGCACGAGCTATGTCTAACAACATGGATTGGCTCAACCCAGAAGCAAACGTCGACTTCACCAAACGGGACAACCCTCCATACTACACCGACTGGACCAAACCTCTACCAACAATTGGCCAACCAGCTGAACCGAAGATTCCCTTCAGATATTTCTTCAACCGAGACTTGGATTTTCTTCTACACGGTGGCGATGATTCAAGAAAATACGCTACATCGTTAACACTTCCATTCCCAGCAGCTGTCTACTCAAACTGCATAGCCATTGAGGAACGTGCCAATCACTTGTTCTCAAACACAGTGGAAGCATACGACCAAGATGCATTGTATGGGATTCATCATGGCCGAACGCCGACGAATCTACTACGAAGCCGGTTCGAAGTCTCAACATGCGTGTATAGTTCTAAGGATATCGTTGCCATCATACACGTTGACCTTTCGTCTAAGTGGGACTACACATTCCTAAAGAAGATCGTAGTCAAACGACAAGATGAACGGGACTATGCTTTCTCTGAAGGTGACTTTGAGAATTTGTCTCTCAATGACATCGAAGACATGTACCTTGCCAAAGTACAGGGTCGCATGAGACAATTCTCAACTGAAGTACAACGCGAATTTATCAAGTCACTTCTCATCTTCATAAGACGCATTGTCATCAAGGAATGTGTAGAAGATCTCCACTGGCGTTGAATCTTATCAGACGCGTGTCAACTTCACTCCTCCAAAGCTTGATCTTCCCGATATCAATCAGCTATCTCAATATACACTCATCAGCAAACCTTTCGGCGTTGTTTACCGTAGTGAACTTCAAAGAAACTGCTTAATGGCGTGTAGCGAGCTCCACAAGTTCGGGGATCATACGTTGAAGCTGGTTAGGGATGGATTGGCATACAGGTTGAAGGACATACACCAGAAAATTGGGTCTCCTAAGCGCTGGAATTCTCAGGAAAGGAGGGATGTGAGACGGATCATCACGATGATTGATGAAAGGTTGTTTAGAAGGGATCAGTTCAGAACGTTGGAAAGCTTTGTTGGTGGTCGACCCAGGATTAACATCACCGGCTATCAACGCCCTGTGCGCACTCCTGGGAACATCACTGCACTTCCTGGTACCCCTTGAATTGTTTCCTTCATATAATTTTGGATGTTTGATTGATTATGTCTATGGCTTGTGCACACATAACAGTGTACAACCCGCACTTGTAAATAAAGGACCCTGTGGTACGCTTCAGTGCCACAATCCTTATATAAGGAGCGAAAGCTTCTTACTTTTGAGTAAAACCTATCAAACCTTTCATTTTTCAAGGTTTTGCTCAAAAGAACAAGTACTTCCCCTTATGATTTTCAAAACCTCAACCGTTTATATCACTTGTTGAGGGGGAGTATTTGAAACTTTGTTCACAAATTATTCACAGTGGTCATTCTTCCCGCAACACTCGAAATGGTCATATTTATTCTCAACCGTTCAAAAATAACATTTCATATGCCATTTTTGAGGGGGAGAAAATGTGTGATAAGAAATATGTTGTGTAAAATGCAAATGAATCTGTGTGCTTCAGACTTAAACAACGAATTGACGATGCTTAACTGTTAGTAACTCGAAAAGACTTGTCTGGGACGGGTAATAATTTCAAGCTAGTTCGCTAGTGATGTAAACGTGTCTCGCAAAGGATTTGTCTGAGTAGAATGTACCATTCGAGAAACTCTTGATAGACATGAACTTTGACGGGTTTGACAACCTTTCGAGGTTTGTCTACACCTTCAAGGTAGTTATTAGAGCTAGTTGTCACCTAAAAGCTGACAATGTATCTCTTTAACTATGCAACGTAACCGTGTCTCGCGGGGGATTGTCTATCTTGAGTGAATCAATTCAAAATGTGTGCGCTCTTTCCTCACTGTGCATTTTAACCGTTAAAACTCTTAAGCACATGTGGAGGGGGAGTATTTATGCAAAATCTTATCTCAACAGTGGCACTAAAATGTTTTTCATTCATAAACACTTTGAGAGATTTTTCACAACAGTGGTTTTAATGGCAACATAGGTTAGTCATGAAGTTATAAGGTGACTAAGGTTAGGAATAACCATCCTATGATCCGCCAGAGCCGGATGGATCTACCCAAGGACACCACTAATAGTTAGAATTTAGAAGTCCTTAGGTATGATTATAAAAAGGAGAAAATGAGAATCAGAGAAAGAAGGAGTTGAAGAATTAAAAAGAAATGCAAAGAAAAGGGTGAAAATAAATAGCCCTCCTAATTATTCAACTTAGGGCGACATAATCGGGTTCAATTCATATGCTACTGGTTGTCACTTAGTGACGCCGGTATTGAAGATTAAAAGTGGTCATGGACCCAGTGACGCATGCACTAAACCTTCTTAGCCACTCAAGTGTCTCTCAACAGAAGCTTGTTTCATTCTCACTGGGAACCTTACGTAAACTATTGGCTTTCTCTTAGAGATCACTGGTATTGAAGAAGGAGACCCTCTCCCTAGTCTCCGCTCAGGAAAACCAAAACGCACTATTGAGTCTAGAGCCACGAGATTCATCAAAGGATCTCTTAGGTACACTTGACATCTCATCACTTGTTGATCAACAAATGAGATTATCAGTGGTTCATATCGAGTCCTTCACAGATCTTAGCAATCTGTCGAGAACATTTATGAGAGGTTCACATCTGTGATCATCAATGATTGAATGGAAACACCGCCGTGGTCAACATCAAACAACCCGACAGCAGGTCACTTCGGTAACTCCCCGTGGATTACGCTTAGTGTGTCTCAAACGGTCTACAGTCGTGAGGTGATGCTTCGGTGTACCTCAGCGACTCATCGAATCGTAGGTGTACTTCGGTACATCGTGTTATCTCACTTGTGGGACTCCGATTCAGGAACGGCCTTTGTAAGAATTAGAGTTGTGTTTTCACACTATGCTATTAACACTCTCGAAGTTCAAACTTGTAAGTGCCGGAATCCGCTTATTACTAACCGTTTTAAATGTTTTCTTCTTATGGAAGCTCCGGAGCGGGATGATCGTGCAGATTCTTCTCATGCTCACGCCAACATCATCACTAATGGAAGTTCTATTCAGATGCAACACAACAGTCAGAATGATTCTTCGTCAAATCAAAGAATCTACAAAGTTAAAGACTTAAAGAACTTCATCAGTATTGAATTCCAACGTCAAAGAGCGTGTGAGCATGTTGAAGAATGACGTGGAGACACTGTAGCGGCGAAGCAGACCTGAGGCAGATTTGATGCTGACAACATCAACATGCTATCACTTTCATCACAAAGAACAATGATCAAAGAACAAAGATTAATGATGACGTCAAAGCAGAACCGTTTAAAGAAAACAATTTTCCTACACTGGGGAGATTGTTCTAATCAAGGCAAATCTTCTCACAAGAAAGAAGAATGTCAGAAGACGTCAACGCTACTATTACATCAACGCCTTCACCGTTCATCACCAACACTTGAGGGGGAGATTGTTGGAATCACTCCTAAACCATAATCAAGTGTTTGTAATTAATATGTAATAGTTAGCTTTATTATGGCCTTTATGTTTGCAATTAGCCTTAGGCTTATGTAGAAGGCCCATAAGCCTAGGCCTTAGTCCAATAAGGAAAAGGGAAGGAGTGGGAGTGTTGCCCTAGCTCCTTGCCTATAAATACTTTGTATTAACCTTCATTTGAAGGTTGGTTGTTCAAGTTTTTCTTTCATTCATACTCTACGCGTAAACCGTATTTATATTACTTGTGTTGTAAAACTAGTGACCTAACATATAACCTCTTATTTGAATTAAATTAATTATTTCTCAAAGTCATTAAGTTTCTTAATTAACTCACATTTAAACTTTAAGACTGTTCTTGTTTGATTGGGTTGCGAAGTTTATATGTGTATAAGCTCATTCTCATTTAAACTTTAAGGTTGTTCTTGTTTGATTGGGTCGCGAAGTTTAAATGAGAATAATGTTGATGTAACAAACTGAATGAGATTAAGGAATAATTAATTTAAGGATAGTGTAGATTAGACTACGAATGCTTATACTTGTTACCTCTCTATGTTAAACTGCGTAACATGCCCACTATTACAATATCGCACTATGTTATGCTTCCATAACTGCCTCTACGTTATTTCTGTATGTAACGTACAACTCGCCAATGTATCGCCCTCTACGTTATTTCTGTATGTAACGTACAACTCGTCATTGTATCGACCTCTACGTTATTTATGTATGTCACTCGTCACTGTATCGACCTCTACGTTATTTCTATATGTAACGTACAACTCGTCACTGTATCGACCTCTACGTTATTTCTGTATGTAACGTACAACTCGTCACTGTATCGACCTCGACGTTATTTCTTTATGTAACGTACAACTTGTCACTGTTTCTATGTAATTCTTTATGTAACATACAACTACTTGATTCTCGCACACATATTTAAACCACCTCTGTCACTGGTCACGATCTCTTATGGCACTCTTATACTCTATCCTTCGTAACCTCATACGACTCTGTTCTTTCTGTTTTGAACTCAACTATCGTACTCTTTTATGAAACCGCGTTGTATTCCATTTAATAAATCCTTAATATGTTGTTCACTTATCGCCTCACGTCACCGAATCTTTCTTGAATGACTGACCCCTTTTCCACCTCACGTTTTAAAGAGTATATATACTCACATCTCGTCATCGTATCGACCTCAACGATTCTCGTCGTAAACCATGAGGATATGGTTTCTTTTAAGGGGTAGGTACTGTAACCACTCGTAAATCTCCCTATCGATTTTCGCGGCTATATTTTTTTATCTTACGTTTCGATCTATAATCACGACAAGCTAAGAATTTTTACTTCTTATGCAATCACGAGCAGCGTTAATAAACGAATAATATATTTCCTGACATATACCGATGATCAAAACACGTCAACGAGAGGTTATCTCGATTAACGAGTCCGCACGCGTACCGACACCACAATAGTAATGGTTTAAATTTTATAACTATTTTTCGGAGTCAATAATTAAAATTTTATACTATTTTTATAAAAATCAGAAATATATTTTTCGCATTTAGCAAACCGAAGTACCGCAGTTACATCAAACGGGACATGAAATACACGAAATAAAAACCAAATAATAATTCCCCTCTTTGACCTCGGTTTGACCAACCAGCAAAAGCACCAACTCACAAGAATGCCTAAATTTTTGGAAATGGATAGTGACCTTTGTAATGTTTTAACCGTAAACTCTTTATGGTAACATGCTTTAATCATCACTACATAAAGCATGGTCAAATATACTCCTTTTTGTTCTTTAAGAGTCTGCCGAGACAGCACAGGCAATCACACATTTCATTTACAAATTTTCACATGCATGCATTTGCTTTTACCATAACACTATACATGTCTTAGCTAAAAATATACACACAAGCATGCTACACTTTTGAATCCTTAGTCAAATATTTCTATCCTTTCTTCCTTAAAATTGATCGAGCATCACAGCTCCTCCCACACATTTTTTTTTTCAAATCAACTTTCAACAAAAACTAGTGCATTTGCTTCCTTGAGTCAAAGTGTAATTTGGTCCTTGCGGGTGCTTGGAAAACCTTGGGTAAACATTGTGTTATTGGGCTGCTTGTTGTCTTTCTAGTCAAGTTCCTTTGGGTCTCGTTTTCTTTTCCATACATGTTCTTCCCACCACTATTGGTGTCGTAAGTGTCTTACTCTCTCTTTTCCATACGCATGTCGACCATAATTTCTAACGAGAATATATAACACTTTAAAAATGTTATCTTGACACTTATATACGATCACGTTTATAAAACTATACGTATTAAACTTGTGAGGATATAGAAAAACTTGATTATATACACTAGTCTCGTTTTGTAAAAACTTAATGTTTCCTGCTCATGTCCTTTTAAACCAAACGTGCCATATATAATTTATAAAACCATCACACCCGATCACATACGGGCCTTAAGGCCCATTTACGCGAAAAACCGTGGGCCAATCTTTTTATCCGACCCGTTAAACTCAAAATAAAGTTTATAAACTAAGAATAAGCTAGTACTATATTTTTGTAAAAAGTTTAATGAGCTATCTATGTCGAAATGAATTTTTGGACTTAATTCGCAAATACTTTGATTTTTGGGTATGATATGTACATTATGGATAGTTGGTGAACATTTTGAAACCTCTACGTATGCATGTAAAAGCTCAGGGTCCATTTTGTAAATATGAGAAACTAGTGTAAAAAGGAAATAATACATTTTATGTCAAAAATACAAAATTTGAAACTAAAAGGACTAAAAGTGAAATTACAACCTTTTGGACGAATTTCGTAAAAACAGATTTCTAAGGGGTCAAAACTGTAATTTCTAAATGAGAAACATAATCGGGTACAAATTGTCATTTTTCCAAAGTTTAAGGGCCAAACTCGTATATTTTCAAACTTAGGGGTGAAAAGTGTAAATTTGGGAAGATGTTTAGAAAACTTGTAAACTCATAGCAACTCTATAAAAACGAGTATTTTGTCGACCTAGAGTTCATAACAAGAATTATTGAGTCGATAACTAACTAAACCTATATATATATATTTATAAGTAAATAAATATATATAAAAACACTATTCGATACCGACACATCTCAAAGTAAATAAACTAAACTTTTCACAACATTGATACATTTATAAAACAAGGCTAAAATCACTCTATTGACTTGTATATTCAACAATGTTGCAAAAATCGTGAATCGGTAGTCTGGCGGTCGACCACCCTACAGCGAGTAATCGGTCAAGTCGGGGTTCATCGGTGATTAATCGGATTGGCATTTCCTGTAATTTTTTGGTATTTCTGAAGACCAAACTAAAAATCTTAATCGATTCCAAGCCTGCTATGTTTAAAAAAACCTTAATAAAATGCTCCAATTCTGATTATGATGCCCATTGAGCGTTATAAGTGAAATATATGATCAATTAAGTAGAATGCCTAAATTATTATTTTTTTTAAAATGACCGATTTACCCGATTCGGCCGATTTTTTACCGATTCGGCCGATTTTTGATCCATTCGGCCGATTTTTTGACTGCTTAGTGTCGATTTTTTTCCTAGGCCGATTTTTCGACCGATTTTCAAAAATCGACAAGGTACTCGTCCGATTAGGGATTAATCGGCCGAGTTGACCGATTTTTGCAACATTGATATTCAATACTCTCTCTTTTTGGTCGTAAACCAAACATTTATTATTATTCTGAGTCGTGCCATCTCGTTCTTAGGTTCCGGGTAGGAGCCACTGCTATATCACACTCAATCTGTTTGTGCTTTATTCATCGAACTGCTAAGGTGAGTTTATATCCCCACCTTTACTCTTATTTACTTGCTTTATAAAACTTTGGGGTGAGAAACATGCAAAACTCTTTTCGGACCTGAAACTGAAAACATTATTACGTGAAACAACCTTGAATCCCAACTATGCTACCGTTAGTTCCCTTTGGGGAGGCGCGATTGTTATGGATAGATCTATTGGGGATGACACCCCCGGTCGAGTTTGACCGAATAGGCAAACGTCGGGCGTATATCATATCATATTGATTGAGTGTACTGGAAATACACTTGTTGGGCTTTTATTTATCATGCTTCTAGATGCATGCACACTGTCGTAGTTTCGGTCGCATGAACTTGGTACTAGCGTAGTAGCCTTTTTGCATATAGTGTCATTCACGGAGATGCTATATGTGCAACTGTGGTCCAACTTGAAAACTTGATTACTTAAACCTATGAACTCACCAACCTTTGTGTTGACATTTTGGCATGTTTTTCTCAGGTTTATTTTTTGGCGTGGGCAATGGCAAAGGCATTCGTTGAAGACTGGCATCCGAAGTGTTTTCACGCATATCTAATACAACTTTTAATGGGACAACATATATTTTTATGGGCTTTACTTCCACACTTTGAAATAAATGTTATAAAACTTTGAAACAATGATGTAAAACTATTTCTTAAATAAATCTATATTTTGAAAATGTAATAGAATAGAATTTCCATTCTTTATTACCTTGTGTTGTGTATATTGATTAGTAGCACCCCATAACCCGAACGCTTTCGCTGTGAAAATTTTGGAGGTGTTACATATTAGCATGTTTAATCTACAATGATCAACCAATATCTTAAATGGGTAAACCGTAAGAAGTTTTAGAAGACCACCAAATAGATATATCTGATACAAACAACTCTAAGATACAAATTAAACAAACAAATATAACAATTAACTGATTCTAAATGGATGAGCCATACACATATTAACTAATAAAAATTCATTGAATAAACATGTGTGCACCAACCTACTATGTGATTTGGCATGAATGGAGTTATGGTGGCCGAAAAACTTGAGCAAACAAAAGTCTTTAACTACTAGAGTATAATTACCCATATGAGCAAAGAAAAACTTTAGTACCAAACTAACCCATTACCACAAGACTGCTATTTTCAGTAACATACACAATCGTAATAAACGAACCAGAACAATTTGCAAAGTAACATGCCATTTTATGAACCAAAAAAAACCAAAATAAGATATATTAACTTTAAACCAATCATATTTTTTAAAAATTAAATATTTTTATTTAATCAAAAGGTTATAATAGTAAAAAATATTTTTATATTATTTTTGATTCGTTTTAAATAGATTTCTTTTTTTCTAAACCTTATCTTTCGAAAGTTTTTTATGTTTTTATTATTATTTTTAATGTTTTTTTTTTGGTTTTTTCCAGCATTTTTGATTTAGTGCATACAGGTTTTTAGAAATTAATATTTTTATTTTTATTTTTGGAATAAAATTTTCAACACGCATGTTTTTCATATCGTAAGGTGCATATGTGGTTTTTTAGGTAATGTAAATTTATAACAAACCAATAACATATATGTTATACACAAAATTCGATATCGATTGAAATACAATAAAAATAGAAACTTCTAAAAACCATACATACATTAATATAATCGATCTATACATGTGTACACTAATAATATTTGATGCAACCAAGCATAGGTGCACGCTCATTGTTATCAACATTTTTAAAAGTCGGACATATATGTACACTCGTAGCAGTCACCATTTGAGAAGTCACATATATGTGCATCCACTCTAGGTCTTCATTGATATCATCATCTTTTTTAATCTGGTACAACCATACCGAAAAATAATTAAACAACAAACAAATAACAAATAACAAATATGCACAATTAAAACATATATGCATCCATTTTTCTTTAATTTATATTAACTTTAAAACACATATGTACCATTCTTTAAAACACATATGCACCATTCCTTAAAACATATATGCAGGCCCCTCGAAACATACACAAAATATCATAACACATATGCACACTATGCAAACCCACATATTCTCGTATTAGCATGTTTAATCTACAATGATCAACCAATATCTTAAATGGGTAAACCGTAAGAAGTTTTAGAAGACCACCAAATAGATATATCTGATACAAACAAGTCTAAGACACAAATTAAACAAACAAATATAACAATTAACTAATTCTAATTAGATGAGCCATACACATTTAACTAATAAAAATTCATTGAATAAACATGTGTGCACCTACCTAATAAAAATTCATTGAATAAACATGTGTTCACCAACCTACCATGTGATTACTTGACAGCATGAATGGAGTTATGGTGGCCGATAAACTTGAGCAAACAAAAGTCTTTAACTACTAAAGTATAATTACCCATATGAGCAGAGAAAAACTTTACTACCAAACTAACCTATTAGCATAAGACTGGTATTTCCAGTAACATACACAATCGTAATAAAAGAATCAGACCAATTTGCAAAGTAACTTGCCATTTTATTACGAAAAAAAAACCAAAATAAGATATATTAACTTTAAACCAATCATATTTTTTAAATATTAAAGATTTTTTTTTATCAAAGTAATAGTAAAAAATATTTGTATATTATTTTTGATTTTTTTAAATAGATTTCGTTTTTTCTAAACCTTAACTTTCGGAAGTTTTTTATTTTTTTATTATTATCTTTAATGTTTTTTTTTTATTTTTTTTCCAGCATTTTTAGTGCATACATGTTTTCAGAAATTAATATTTTTATTTTTGGAATAAAATTTTCAACAGGCATGTTTTTCATACCGTAAGGTACATATGTGGTTTTTTAGATAATGTAAATTTATAACAAACCAATAACATATATGTTATACACAAAATTCGATATCGATTGAAATACAATAAAAATACAAACATCTAAAAACCATACATACATTAATATAATCGATCTATACATGTTTACACTAATAATATTTAATGCAACCAAACATAGGTGCACGCTCATTGTTATCAACATTTTTAAAAATCGGACCACCATTTGAGAAGTTGGATATATGTGTATCCACTTCTAGGTCTTCACTGATATCATCATCTTTTTTAATCTGGTACAGCCGTACCCAAAAATAATTAAACAACAAACAATAACAAATATGCACAATTAAAACATATATGCATCTATTTATCTTTAATTTTATATTAACTTTAAAACACATATGTACCATTCTTTAAAACACATGTGCACCATTCCTTAAAACATATATGCACGCCCCTTGAAACATACACAAACTATCATAACACATATGCACACTATGCAAACCACACCTTCTCGTATTTGCATGTTTAATCTACATTGATTAACCAATATCTTAAATGGGTAAACCGTAAAAAGTTTTAGAAGACCACCAAATAGATATATCTGATACCAACAATTCTAAGACACAAATTAAACAAACAAATATTAGATCTAACTGATTCTAAATAGATGAGCCATACACATATAACCTAATAAAAATTCATTGAATAAACATGTGTGCACCTACCTAATAGAAATTCATTGAATAAACATGCATGCACCAACCTACCATGTGATTACTTGACGGCATGAATGGAGTTATGGTGGCTGAAAAACTTGAGCAAACAAAAGTCTTTAACTACTAGAGTATAATTACCCATATGAGCAGAGAAAAACTTTAGTACCAAACTAAACCATTAGCATAAGACTGCTATTTCCAGTAACATACACAATCTTAATAAACGAACCAGACCAATTTGCAAAGTAACTTGCCATTTTATGACGAAAAAATACCAAAATAAGAAAAATAAATTGTCAAGGAATGAGTAAAATTATCAAGAAAAATCCTATATTAGAAGTCATATGTGTGCGATTGATATCAATCATATTTCCATCAGATAAACACTTACAGAAAGCAACTTGAAAAACCCGAAATGCTAATCTAAACATCATGAGTAAGCAACTATAACTAGACGCATGTGGATAATTAATGGATATTTGATATTCAGACTGGTTATTCGTGAATATCACGATGAGCAGTTTTTTTATCTACCATCGATTCAGTCAATCAAAAAAGTAAATATTACCTAGTGATTCTTCCTGTTTTGTGGACAAATCTCGAAATGACATTAGGCACTTTTCCGGCGACTTTGAAAACTAGAGAAAGAGAGTGGCGTACATATTTAAAACCCAAATCAACCCCATTATATTTTCTTTTCTTTACAAATATCAACCCCACTATTTCATTAAAAACAGATGGTTAAGAATAGATCTAAAGAGAAGAAAAGATTGTTTTCTCTAATCATTTTGTGAAATTCCATGGTTGAAGAATCGATCTAGAAAGAGGCGGCAGCATAGAGGATGTGTTATCTTAAAAAAACAAATATGCACTAAATTTGAAAACGTGCTAGTTTTAAAACATATATGCACTCAATCTGGAAGCATGCTAGCTAAAAAAATTAAAAAATTAAAAAAATTAAAACATAAAAAAATAAAAAACAGGATTCAATATGAAAATCCAAAAAAGAAAAATTATCTATTTAGTATTATACCCTTTTGGATTAAATAAAAAAAGTAATATTTAAAAAAAAATATAGATATTTTTAAAAATACCATTTTGCGTTGATATGTTGCACATAATACATTATTAGGAGTACATAAAGGGTTCTCGCTGTTCTCGCACTTAACAGGGTTCTGAAAATAAAGTCATATATATATATATATATATATATATATATATATATATATATATATATATATATATATATATATATATATATATATATATATATATATATATATATATATATATATATATATATATACTAGTGTCAAAACCCGTCCGATGGACGGGTATGACTTATGGTTTTTATTTTTTGGATTTAGTAGAACAAATATATATACTAAAAATTAATTAAAAGTTAAATGAAAAGGTTAAGATCTATAATTGATGTTATTATAATCCATAAAACGGCTAAAAGCAGGTAAGTATTTTGATTTTTGATTTTTATTTTTTAGGATTTAGTTGAACAAATATATACTAAAAAGTAATTAAAAGTTAAATGAAATGGTTAAGAACTGTAATTGATGTTACCATAATCCATAAAACGGCTAAAAGCATGTAAGTACTTTTATTTGTGGTTTATATTTGTAGGATTTAGTAAAACAAATATATGCTTAAAAGTTATTAAAAGTTAAATTAAACGGTTAGTAATTATAATTGATGTTACCATAATCCATAAAACAGCTAAAGGAGTTAACTACTTTCTAACATTTTGTTCTAAACAATATTAATCATGAACATCTTTTTACATTTGATAATATTATTAGAACAAATATATACTAAAAAGTATATTATGAAACGGTTAAGATCTATAATTGATGTTACCATAATCCATAACACGGCTAAAAGCAGGTAAGTATTTCGATTTTTGGTTTTTAATTTTAGGATTTAATTGAACAAATATATACTAAAAAGTAATTAAAAGTTAAATGAAATGGTTAAGAACTATAATTGATGTTACCATAATCCATAAAATGCCTAAAAGCATGTAAGTACTATTAATTAAAAAGGGTTATGATAAAAAATCAAGTCTGAATATAATAAGTGAATATATTGGTGTCATGCTCTTGTTGGTGTATCTTTCTTCTCAATTGAGACTCTAGAAAAGAACTGAAGCTGCAAGAAGCAAACCATCAACCAAAAAAAGTAATTTTGGAGCAGCCAATAAGGTTAAAATGATACATAGTAATACTTTAGTTCATGTTTCACACACTCCTTAATTTAAATCGGTATATTATTTTAAGAAAATATGAAAAGTCAAACCGAAGTATCAATTTAAATAAATAATTCATTGAATAAAAGTAACAAATGTATTCGTATGTGTTGTAGATAAAAGATATATCCAAAAAAAACATGCGAAGTACTAACTCAGAAACTACATTGTTTGTAATGTTTGTGTAACCGTCTTTATCACAACAAAGAACTTTTAGTCATTTATTGCTCGACAATTGAATGACCAACGCGGGAGCATCATTAACACCGTCTCATGTCATTGCTATGACTTCACCCTTCTCCTTAAGCATCCTCACTATCCAATGATAAATCTGCCCTGACACTTTGAATACATAAGGCCCTCTTCCGTTATTGATGGACTCATTAACATCAACACCAAGCGATGACATACTAAACATTTGGTTGTATGCTCTAACATTTTCCATAAAGTGGCGATCACTGAACAATGTTATTATATACTGCAGATATTGTCGCTGCCTGCTCAAGACCACACGACCTCCTAAACAACAGTGGTGATACTTCGGTCTTGCATATTTATGCCCACACTCTATCCGTTCTTCGTTCCAAGACAACACGTTGCAGTGCTTGCAAATGTGAATTCACCTCCCTAGCCTTTAGTATGTCAATGGTGGCCCTGAATCATAGATAAAGGATTAGGAGAAAGTGAAAGAAAAAAAAGGAGGGAATGAATATAAAATAGAACTTAGACAACAGGTGAAAATACTATAAGTTCATATTACCTAAACCCAAAGAGCTTGTATGGGACGTCCGTCTGTGAAGTGAAACGATTGTTCGCCTTCGCATTTCGAGCACCTATTGGAAAAAAGACATTCAAGTAAGCAACGTAAATTCCACAACGCAAGCGTATATAGAAAATTACAAATTGTATATGCATCTGCTGATGCGGCTACCTCCAAGTAAAATTGGACGTAAACAAAATGAATATAGAATAGAAATATAATACAAGCGTTGCTAATATTGTAATTTTATATTACCAAAACTCTCTAGGAACTTGTAGACGCGACGTTTAATTGTGTCGCGACTTGATTCTCAAATCGCCTGTTTGAAGCGCTTATCGGAAAACAATTTCTAAATTAGCAATGTTAATTAATTGATGCAAGCGTACAAACGAAATAAGAAATTGCAAACACATCAGTAATTCCAAATACAACTGTACGTAGGTTTACCTTGACTCTGAACCTTGGGACGTTTAGTATTTCTGTCAAAGCTGCTACTGTGTAAAATGTTGTAAGCAATGCCCAGAAAGCATAATAGCTAATTGTAAACGACGATCTTAATTTTAACCATGAAATATAGTAATCTGATTATATCGCTATAACAAATAAGAAATAATAATGAATTCTATTCAAAATCTAAACAACCATCATTCATAGTATAAGGGAACGTATGCATAATGTCTCTTGGTAGATACCTTGTAAACTGGACCAAACATGCTTTTTCCCAGCTTGTTGTCGGCCGAAAAGTTTTTGATGGTCTTACAAATCATAGAAAGTCACTTTTTTTAAACTAAAATAGTAAACATTTGAAAGTCATTAAATTTATCAAGTTGTTGGTCAATAAAACCTTAAATGTGGTTGAATAAAATAAAGAGAAAGAGTAGGAGCCACAAATTTTTGTTTATAATGTCAAAAAAACATAATTTGAACTTGAGGTCAGTATTATTCAAATTCTTGTAAGCAATTCACTTCGAATTATGTTCCATCTCTGGTGGCTAATGTGCCAAAACTTGCTAAATATGAAACGGGTCAAATAAGCCAAATGTTAACCTTCTACTTAAAAATGGGTTGATTTCAGTTAGATTTTATACCAAACGAGTAAAGTTAAAAAAGTTAGTGAAATAGATTAAAAGGGTGGGATTAAGTACGCCAACCTCCTGAAAAGAGAGAGGGCTTTACCTGGTTTGAGTCAGTGTGGCAGTGGGTTCAAACCCCGTGGATTAGTTGGCAAAAAGTTCGGAAACTATGGTTAAAAAAAATAAGTTATAACTATTAAATATAGCAACGCAACCCATGTTGACCCGTACTAAAGACGACTTTGCTTGTTCCACCCCATATCAACCCATTACCCAACACAACCAACCTGCCCATTTGTTACACGAGAACCTGACTACAACATTTTTTGATTTTATGTCAACACAAACAACTAAGATCAAAGGAGGGAAGAGGAAGCAAAATACTTACCATTCTAGAAGTTGTTTGCATAGTATTCTTTGTCATCTACATACTCCCTCAACTCAAGTGCACAACACACAGCCAAATATAATCCATAACTTCAGCTCATTCAATCATTGCCACATTGCATCATAAAAGTGATCATCTATTATTGTGTTTTCAAGTTTCAAATATTCACATTTAATAATCAATCTCATAAAAACTTTTGGTTCATGTGTTGCTGATTTAAAAAACTTTTATAAAAAATGCTGCTAAACTTGCACAGTTTATGATTATGAACATTGTTTTTACATATAAAAAAACATCTTACCAACTTGCTAAATAAAAATCCTTATCGCTGCACATTGAATGGTGGTTCATTGCTAAACACGTTCGATTCACGTATTAGACCTGTAAAAGTACAGGTCATAAGGCGATTTATCTTTTGCCCCAAGCTATTCTTATGTGTACAAACTTTGGAACTTGCTGCAATATACTCCCCATTAGCCGTAAAATAAATTTATGTTCTGTAAGAACACATCCGGTTAATAGGTAACAAAATACCACAAAGCAAAAGGATAAGATTGTACATACCACAACCTTCGAATTGTGCGAAAATTGAAAAGAAGCTCAACTTCAAATTCAACGCATCCACCTTCACTGGATAGTAATCGGCTCCCACTATACACTGCTATGCCTGTTAAGAGGAAACCATAACTTGAGTGTTTGATATAGCTTGTAGGGTACTTTTTGACTATGCTTCATTACATATTCGGAACAGAAATTTATATATGCTTCTTATTAGTTGCATTTTGCTATAAAAACTCATGATTCAGTATTTTTAGTCTATGGACATTTTTTTCGTAACTTTTAAGTGAGCACACAAAAAAGACCACGACACCAAAAAATAATAACTGATTTAATTCAAAAAGTAATGAAAGTTGATTGGTAAATGAGGAAAAAACCTTCATTTCTGATCAGTAAATGCGTTGAGAGTTAACCTGCACAATTAAAGAGACAACTCACTATCTACAAAGTATACTATTAATATCAATATAAATTCCATGATAATTACGCACATATACTGTTTAATTATGCAATTTTAAACAACAACCCCGCCCGGACATAGCAAAGGCATGTGAAGGCCCCGAGAATATTAATTCTGCAATTTTAAAAGTTCACATTTGGTCTCAATGCCTTATTGTTGGTTTTTAATTATTTTCTAAGGCAAGTGAGCAGAAATGTTTAAAGGCCCTAAGAATGTTCATCATGCAATTTTAAAGGCATGTGACTGGAAAAATTATTGTGTTATTGCACAGTAAAGAACTTTCACATTCGGTTTCAATGCCCGTTCTATGGGTTTATATTATTTCAAATTCCTATTTATCCCGATATTGTTCTTACCATAATATTTGTATCCGGGCGGAGCTTGGTCGTCTTGATTGGGGGGGCCAAAAAATTTCACGAAAAAACATATGACATTCTAATATAAAAGACTATCCTTGTCGTCATATGTATAGATAACAAAGATAAGAAATAAAAAATTAAAACAATTAAACTATCATAAGTTCATATCTAATTACCCAAGATTATCAATTGACAACCAATTTCTTGAACTCTTAAAAGCAAAAGACATCCATGTCTACAAAACTTATTGTGACAAACTATCTTCTAGGGAAGAAAAGAAAAAGAAAAAAAAAACTATCTTCTAGGGAAGAAAAAAAACAAATACGAAGAGTAAGTTAACAATTTACATATTTACAAGTTCTTTTATATTTAAAAGTGGACCTGTTATCACCCACGTCTCATTAAGAATGAGTCATTAGCCAAGTCTGTTACCACATTTTCAGCAGCCACAACCATAAATATGAGCTGAAATCCATGCATCCATAAAAATTGCTAATTTTGACCAAAATTTTAGGGGGGGGGGGGGGGGGGGGGGGGGGGGGGGGGGGGGGGGGGGGGGGGCAGCACCCCTTCCTGCCCCTTATATCCTTCGCCAGTGTTTGTATCTTAGATTAAACAGAAATTCCCAGAAAGCCACGTACACACAATTTCAAATGTGAGCCAAAGCTACTTATAGAAGACATACTTGTAAATTATATTATTATAACAGATAAGTAAAATTACGTCTTCGAGGTTATAGATGACATGTTGGGATATAATCTTACTATGATGAATGAAACACAGGTAATAATATGAATATAACTTTGTTTGATACTTGCAGATTTTCGTTCATACAATCTTACAATACATCGACCCTATATATAGTTTTCTAACCGACATTTGTGAAGCGACATATTGCTTCAACCGTTTCTATAACCGCTATTCGGTTTTCAACTTACAAACTAACATGTTCGGCCCTTAGGCTTTGCGTTTATTACATACTTGATACTAATACATACTATACTTTCTAATTTGACCCATTTAACCCAAAGGTTTAGGTTAACTATCAACACTCCCCCTTAAACTAAACTTTGGTTTAAGGCAGGTCTTCAACTTGCTTTTATCTTGCTCTTCACAGCAGCGTTGGTTCATCGTCGCTTTGATAAATGAGATGTGCTTCTTGCTTCTTGTCTTTATCCTTCCATTTGGTGCATTCGTATGCAAAGTGACCAAGTTCACCACATTCATAGCATCTCATTTCTTTCTTGCTTTGTTCTTGACTTGTACCTCTTCCACGTCCTTTTTCTTCTTTACTAAAGTTTCTTCCTCGTCCTCTACCACGACCTTGATTACTTGAACTTGCCATTAGAAGTTTGTTATGATAATCTTCTTGCGGTTCATCTTGACTCTTGAGGCGTTCTTCATAAGCAGTTAGTCTTCCAACAGCTTCTTCAAACGTCATTTTGTCAATTTCTAAATATTGCTCGATGGATGCCACAATTGGTAGAAACTTCTTTGGAACGGAGTTCAACAACTTTCCTACTAATACTTTGTCTTTAAGATTTGAACCAAGACTTTTACACTTGCCTCTTATGCTTCCCAATTTTCCCGCAAAGTCATTCACGGTTTCATCGGTCTTCATTTTTAAGGTCTCTAATTCGCTTCTCAAGGTTTGAAGGCGTGCTTTCGAACTCGGTGCGCTCCAATATAACGTACTTTAATTGATTCCCATACTTCCTTCAGCAGTCTCGTGATCGTAACTTGCATTAGAACATCTTCCGGCAATGTTGTGAGGATCATTGCTTTTGATGTATGCATCTTTCTTTCATCTACTTTTTCTGCATCTTCAAGCGTTTCCCAAAGACCATATGCCTTCAATATTGTCTCCATCATAATTGCCCATGTTGTGTAGTTTGTTTCAGTAAGTTTCGGACATTGAAGTGCTATGTTTTGGTCACGAGTTGGTGTAGATGTTTCTCCTTTAGTCATGTTGCTTTCTGACTTGCGTTCTTTCTTGCTTACTATCTTACTTTGAAACAAAAGTTTCTCTTACTGGTGAAACGCTGAGGTTTCTCTTACTGGGTGAAACGCTAAGGTTTCTCTTACTGGGTGAAACACTATGGTTTCTCTTACTGGGTGAAACACTATGGTTTCTCTTACTGGGTGAAACGCTAAGGTTTCTCTTACCGGGTGAAACGCTAAGGTTTCTCTTACTGGGTGAAACACTATGGTTTCTCTTACTTTCTTACTTAAAAAACGCTAAACGTTTTCTTTACTTACTTACTTTGGAAACACTAGAGTTTTCTTAAAAAACGATAGGTTTCTTCTTACTTCTTACTATGTGAACCACAATGGTTCGGTTTCTTACTTCTTACTAGTTTTGTATTTTTCTAATTTAAAATAACTTATTTTGTCTCCCTAAATTGAAAAATATACAAAACTTAATCTTACTTTCTTACTTTCTTACTTTCTAACACAACCAATTTAAAATACACCTTTCTTTATCAATATTGACTTCCTTATTTTATCACTAAATTCCTTTAAACTTTATATAAAAGATGAAATATAAAAGTTAAAGTAAGAAAGACTTAGTCAAATATGTGTGTACTGTTGGTGTCCCCTGATGGCAGTTTTTTCTCTTGCTAAGAACCAATTACTCCTCCTATCTTCTTTCTTCTTTCTTCACAAAAACACCAATCTCCTTCCTTTCTGGTTCTTATCGACACCCAAGAAACACCAAAAAAAATTACCAACACAATCTCCTTCTTCTTTCGATTAAAACTATCCAAATCGGTGGTTTGGTGGTTCCCGTTCTCAAATTTTCTCCAGCGATGGCGGTGTTTCTGAAATCAACGGTTACAAGTTTTGTAACAGGAATCGTTGGTTTCTTCTTGCTGTTGATTCTTGCTTTTCAATCGATCGCTACTCGCATACGTTCTTCCCTGGATCGATCTTGCTCTGATGCCAATTGTTGGGATATAATCTTACTATGATGAATGAAACACAGGTAATAATATGAATATAACTTTGTTTGATACTTGCAGATTTTCGTTCATACAATCTTACAATACATCGACCCTATATATAGTTTTCTAACCGACATTTGTGAAGCGACATATTGCTTCAACCGTTTCTATAACCGCTATTCGGTTTTCAACTTACAAACTAACATGTTCGGCCCTTAGGCTTTGCGTTTATTACATACTTGATACTAATACATACTATACTTTCTAATTTGACCCATTTAACCCAAAGGTTTTCAACTTATAGAAGACATACTTGTAAATTATATTATTATAACAGATAAGTAAAATTACGTCTTCGAGGTTATAGATGACATACCTGTAATTTATTAATTCTTCAGAGTTCAGAATGTCTCTTCTCTTTCAACTACTCATAGACGAAAACAGTTTTGACATTTCTTATGATTCCAGACCCATGATTCCGGACCCAAAATTACAACATGGAATAAGAAGAGTCAAGCTACCAATGCCAACTTTGTGCACACATGCCAGAAACCGGAAATCAATAATTTTTCTCATGATAATGCACATGACCATTTTGTTTCATGTACTTCTAATCATCTGCATTAATTTACACCATGTAAATCAGTATACCATGCTCTACAGCTGCTAGTTATATGCAAAGAATAAATCAAAAAACCAAGAGTCTGCCAACTATGCATCATGAGTTCATGACTTATGTGGTTGAATACCATTAATTGGATGAGCATCTATATATTACAATATATAGATCATGTATGTTAAGTATTAGTATGTCTTATATTTGTTTCACACTAAAGAAGATGAACATAACTAATACTCAGATATTTAGATTCAGAACACACACACACATGAATAATAGACAGACAGTCAAAATCAGCACATAAAATATATGAAAAGAACACAAACCATCATATGGAGTATCAGGGGCACGACACACACATTCCTTGATATCGCTGGCAATTTACCTCTATAATAGAAATGGTGACATTTACAAAGTTATCAAAAGAAAATTATGAGCCAAATGATAACAAACCTGGCAGTAGAGCCTATAACTTTCAGTAGTGTTCGGGAAATCAAGATCTACAGCCTGTCAAAATTAATGATGTGAGTGAAAAAATTAAACAAACCCACGCACAAAATCATATACAAAAAATTCCAAGGCTGACTAATCGTATCCAATTTATAATGGTCCAGAGGCTTCAAATTAATGCCTCTCAAGATAGAATAGAGGTGTTTGCAAACGAAGTAGAGCAAATGCTGCAAGATATGTGATCCAAATTGCATATTAAGGAAAAATTTAGTAGATATGTTATCAAAGTTGGTTCTATTTAAAAAATCACAACCTGAAACTCTCCTGGCCGGACTTCCTTTCGTTTAAAAGAGTATTGAGGCCTAATTTGTATATCATACAAACAGAAACACATAAATATCTAGCACATACCATCAAGCTCAGCAGTGTAAATTAGCTTTGGCACTTAAAAGTAACTCACTTTAATTCCTTTTCTTTCCAAGCTTTTAAATAGCAATCAGTAAGATATTCTCCACACAGAGACAGCCTATTGCCAGAATAGAACACGTAAATTAGAACCCCATCACCAGCATACAATAGCATTTAGCAAGTGGAAATGCTTTCACAGTAATAATGGTAATACAAAATGATCACATGGTAAAATAAAATCTGACAAAAAATGCATGTACAGTCAGAGACCATTCGAGGACAATAGAGTGTCACAAGATACAATACCCCCATTAATGAAGTTCCAAGATAGAATAAACCAACATATGTTGAACGTCCTCATGTTACAAGTAATTAATCTTGTTTTCTCGAAAAGTGCATCCATAACAAACGTGACATCAGTTACCAGCTGGGTATTGTATTTTTTACTCATATTACCCGTATGCTTGTTATAAAAGTAGAACTTACCTTCTTTAAAGTTTAGTTAACTAAAGCCATTAGTCAAATGAAAGAATACTTACATGACTTTGATGAGAGCATATGGCTTGTAAAGATCTGCTATCCGAAGCATGATTTGAATCTTTCGATCAGCTTCGAGATACAATGCATTAAAAGCCCCAAAAAGTATTATGTTTGCATATTTAACTCCCTTCAAAAGAACAGCAAAACTGTTATAAAAAAGTGATATATAAACTTTCCTATGTTCAATATTTGTTAACACATTCGATCTTATTAGAGATGATCAATGATGAGAATACCTTTAAGGGAATTATATAACGGACTGCCATATATCTCTTAAAGCTAGACATGGAATCAAAAAACAAAGCGTTGGTTGGTGGTATAATGGGGTTTCCCTGTCGGTTTCTTAATGGTTTATTAGCAAAGTAATCAAAGATGTAGTTCACGAAGCAAGAAATTTTCAATGGGTTTGACGTGGATGATCCGACATGATAAATGATCTTTGAGTAAGGTTTCTTTGTATGAGCAACCATCCCTACAATCATAGCATTAATCACCATATCTGCTGGGATCTGCATGTTTTACAAAATTGTCTCTGTCCCGTCATGATTCCCTTTTTATAATTCGTAAGTTTATAGAAAGAGATAACAAACAACATGTTATCTCAGTTGTTGGTCATTTAAGTCCATGCAACTGACCTCATAATAGTGTACATGTATAACATTTTTGAGGTATATATTAGTCATATAGATTATGAGGTAAATTACCACGTCAAGTACTTTGCTAAGTTCTACAAGGAAGCAAGATACCTTCCCTCTACCATATGTAGCAATGATGCCATCAATAGTTCTGGAAAATTAGTTTAATTGGGTTCATGATAGTATTAAGAATAATATAGTGTAATGGTTAGCTAAACCGTTACACTAATTTTGCTGTGTACTGTAAATAGAATGTAATTTGATTTACTTGACGCCTTCAATCCATCCAGGAAACGGAAACGGTTCTTTATAAGTACTGGTGATGACAGTAGGACGTACTAAGACCAGTGACACATCTTGTCTTAATCCGTCGAACAATAGCATCTCCCCCATTGCCTTGGTGAAAACATAAGTATTTGGCCGTCCATGCAACTTTGCCCTTCAAACAGTAAACATGAAAAATTATTACAATGCATGATTTCACAGTAAGAATGGTAATACAAAATGATCACATGGTAAAAGAAAATCTGACAAAAAATACAAGTACAGCCAGAGACCATTCGAGGACAACAAAGTGTCACAAGATACAATACCCCCATTGATGAAGTTCCAAGATAGAATAAACCAACATATGTTGAACGCCCTCATGTTAAAAGTAATTAATCTTGTTTACTCGAAAAGTGCATCCATAACAAACGTGACATCAGTTACCTGATTATCATAGAAAATAATATGTATACCTTTGATTTGATAATCGTCTGCAATATACTCCATAAGTTACACATCTTAAAGATATAATTCATCAGGACATTGCCAAGACGAATGAATAGCATCAGATTAGGGTTTCGTATGTTGAGATTCAAAAGTATATCGTTCATAGTGGCATGGTTCTCATTGGCTTATATTCTATAGAAAGTTAAATCACTATCTAAGTAAGAAAAAGCTAGGTATTTCCACAAATCACTCTCACATATTTTATAGTAATTATGCTTTTTTGCATTGTCACAAACATACAATCATGTCAGAAGAAAGTTAAGAAAATTAAGATGCTGATTAAAATACTTTGTTCTTACCAGGCCAGGAAGGAGAAACAAAGGACCACCATAATCAACAGGCCAACTTCCGTCCTCGCCTTGAAGTGTTGAGTAAAATCTCAATGCTTTCTTTAACGATGCCTTTACCACAACTTCATCGACATCTTTTGCTTCTTGGACTTGTGATTTTTTCATTTCGACTTTGTTCTCGCTTGCAAACTAAATTTTATCTTGTTAACCGAGAACTCAAAAACATATATAATTACGATAATTCAATAATTTATTAGAGAAAATGTTACCTGGAATCTCATTAATAGATCAGAACTATGCTTCACATGCAACTTATTTTTGGAAAATTCTTTTTGCATCAACTCGATTTGAAATCGTTCTTCAGGTGTCCCTGCACAGGGATCAAATTCCCAAAATTGTCTACCAATATGATTATTTATGCTTCGAACACTTGGATCATCATCGCCTTTCGAAGTATATTGAATCACCCAATTTCAATAATGATATGTATCATACGTTACTTCTTTTTTCTGCATACGCCATTAGTTAAAGCTCGTACGTAGTAGTCTGCATACGCCATCACAAAAACTAAAGACACCGGTCAAATAGAATTTCTATCTGAAAATAGCTATGTAATCAACCTGTTGAGTCATTGCTTGAACTGACATAACACGAAGAGGTCCAAATTGCAAATAACCACGAAGGTATAAAGCATTGATCAACTTTTGTGATATTTACAGATTTATAAAATATAAACGAAGTTAAAAAACTCAGATGCAAGTTACTTCATTATATTCCAATATAGAATCACCATCTCTATTGACCTACAAAAACTTCAAATAAACCCTAAAATTAATTATAATCAACTAACTAACCTTTACCGAGTATCTGCTGGTGAATAATAGCACAAGCAATAACAATGATGACGATATATTTAATTTAATAAACCCTAAAATATACACACATGCATGCATGCATAATCGCATACGTTTGTGCATAGGAAAAAAAACTCACATTTTTTTTGAATTCTTAAGAATAGAGAATGGTGTGTGAATGTGATTGTGGCTGATGATGGCGGCTTATTGTTATTGAATGATTTTGGGTTTTCGTTATTTTTATAAGGTAATATGTTTATATATAAAAACCCTAATACATTAATTTTTTTGACGGCCTTTGACAACCTTATAGATTCAGGTAATATTAATTATTACTCTCTCCTTTTAGCACAAAAATTGACATACTCTATTGGTTGAAGGGCTTGTGTGTGGACGAAAAGATCCGGGTTCGAATCCTATAATGGCCTACTTTTTAAAAAATTTAATTTATTCGAATTTTAGTTGATTAAATGTGCTTATGATGAGGTGGCTTTAATTTGGATGACATGGAAATATGACTTGGCATTATGAGATGCTAAGTGGCATTTTATGTGGCATGCCTCCTCTTATATATAATGTATATATATATAGAGAGAGAGAGAGAGAGAGTTTGGAACAAATAAAAAAAAAATTAAGTAAAAAAGATAAAAAGGATAAAAGTGTAAAATATGTTATTAAATTAATTTATACTACTTATAATAGAGGAATGCACTTCTCTCATATTAATTATTTTAAGATTTCCATATATAGAATTTTAAGCAAATACAATATTGAAAGCATTATTTACAAGTATCTAAAGTAAATATAAAACAAAAAACACACTACTCATATATTACAACTAATACACTATTAAAAACACCCCTTCATTCAAAAATACATGTGAAAAAACATAATTTACAAGTAGTTGAAGCACAAATAAAACAAAAGAACACTATTCAACACATACAATTAATACACAATTTAATTCACTCATTCACCAAAATATACAACTATTTAACTATAATATACAATCTAATTAAACTTCCAAAACATAAATCTGAATCCAAAGAACCCAAAACAAAATAACATTTGTTCGCCGAAAAATTTAATCACAGGGTACCCGCCGCCGCATCGCGCGGGTACCCTGCTAGTAAGGTATTATAGACATCTTGTAACACCCCCAAATCTCGGTACAACGGAAGACTTAATCATGTTTTCGGGGCGTTACTATTGGATTGATATCTCACACAAGTATAGCAAAAAGATAGTCATTTAACATTCAAAATCAATCCCAAATTTTAGTATTCAAAACATTTAATCCAAAAGTATAAATATTAGGCCTAAAACATGATTTAATAAAATAGGTCCCCAAAGTTTATCAGAGTCACAAGTGATACTTGAACCCCTCCTTCTTGCCAAGCTTCCACCGATCACGTATTCCAAACATCATTCAAATACCTAAGAAATCATGCTAAAAGGTCAGCTTACGCTGGTGAATTCATAGGTTTAAATTCAATAAAATCATAGTGGACCTGTAGGAGTTGATTTGCTATGCAAGACCTAAGATAGATAAATACCGTTTGCACACACCGATCCTACCCGGATCACCAACCATATACCATATCCCGCATCCGGGATTACTTTCGGCCCGCTGACTCTAGTCGGCCTTGTCATGGCAACCTCTAGAATAGTTGCCAACCCCGGACTAGGTCGATGTAGAAGTCTATTCTTAGCTAGGCAACGGTTCAACCTAGTCTAAGGCAACAACTACCGCACATCTATCTAAACAGTCAAGCATATAAGCAAATCCAAATAGTTTTAACGGTCCAAAAACAGTAGCATGATTCTCAACCCAAAATAGTTCAAAACGTAGATAAAAGTGGGGCTATGAAACTCACCTCAAGCAATCAACGTACAAATAAACACTAGCAGAAGATAACGGTAATCACGGCTCATCAACTATCGACTCGGCACAACCTATTAATGTACACCAAATTTTAATATATAATTCCCATAATCAACGTTATCTACCCCAATGTATTCCATTTCGTTATTTCGAAAAATGTCTCGTTTCACCATTTAATCCTAGTGTTTGGTATCCTCATGTGGGTGTATCGACTCAGTATGATGCTATGAATGAACACAAATAACCAATATGTGACTCAATGCAATACGATGAGACATCTAAGCGATAAGCTCCATAGTCCAATAAGTTTCGGAATAAATAGTAGACCTTATCGAATTCGTCAACTTGATAAACTCATTTATTTATTCGTGTCGCTTATTATCCCATAAATCAATCGCATCCTAAAGAGTCATAAGGATAATTCACCCATTAATAAGGTTACCCAACGTACCTAGCGGACTCTTATTAGATTCGTCAACCTAATAAGTCCGCTACCCACGTGGATCAACACTATTAGCGTTAGGTTATCCGTAACCCATGCGCACAACGTAAGTAAATAAATACTTGAAATTAGTATTAAATGCCCATAATTGGCATATTTTGATAAGCGTGTACTCGAAACATTAATTACTTATTTATTATAAAAAAATTTCCATTTTTAGTCGTTAGTTTCCATTTAAAATAGTAAATAACAAGATAAATCTTGTTATCGATATTTTTGGTATAAAAGTCATTTTTATTATTTAGGTTTCATAATTTATTAACATTTTCATATATATATATATATATATATATATATATATATATATATATATATATATATATATATATATATATATATATATATATATATATATATATATATATATATACTAGTTTTCGAAGCCCGCCCAATGGGCGGGCATGACTTATAATTATTTGTTTGTTATTCATTGTTAATTTAAAAACTTTATTTATAATTGTTTTAAAAAAACTTATAAATAATTTTGTTTTGATTTAATTGTTTTTTTAAATTTTGTTTTGTTAATATTTATAAAGAATGTTATTTGTGGTGTGTATGTAAATTATAGAAACGTAATGAAATAATTATAGTTATAGTATGTTTGTATTTTGTTTTATATGTAAATTATTAATATGTAACATAAATGTTTGATTTTAAATATTTTGAATATTATAATTGTAGTATATATATATAGTGTAGTGTGTGTTTGTATTTGTTTTTATATGTAAATTTTTAGCATGTAACATAAGCGTTTTATTTTAAATATGTTGAATAACATTTAAAATATAAACAACTTATAATTTATCATGTAAAAGTGTGTTAGTAAAGTAATTTTAACTTAACCTTCTTATATAGTTAATGTGAAGCTTTTGATACTTGTTTAAAAAACATTGTTTTTTTTTTTTTTTTTTTTTAATAAGATATCCGTCGTAATTATAAATATGATGTAGAAAAATGATTTTGTATGGTGTTTAAAAACGTATTGTTCGGAGACTTAAAACAATATATTGAGATACGAATGACAAACACCTGTCGTTACAAAATACGATATGTATATTACTAAAGTTGTATAATACGTATCATGTAAAACTATAACATAAACACATTCTTATAAAATTTACGTTTGCGGTATTTTACTAATGAGTAGATGGAATTATATTAAATTTGTATATTACCTATCATTTGGTAAGTTAGAAAATACCACTCAATTTTAAAAGTTGTATTTGTTTTGTGTGTGTATGTTTTTAAATAAGTCTACATAATACACAAAAGAAAATATATTACTGCTATCAATGCATATCATCATTGCTAGAAGAAGTTGATATTAGTGTTTACATAGATTAGCGGTCTGATTTTTTGGTGTATTATATATATTGACTTTTGGTTTACTCTTTCCAACTCACCTACTCTATCTTCTCCAAGATGCCATCAATAACCGGTTAGTTTGGGTTGATTGGTATCATATGTGTTCGTCGTTTTTTTTTTTTTTTCCTTGTTTTTGATATTGTAGTTTTAGTTGATCTTTCAATCTTTGTATGATTATAGCATTGTTAGAATGAACATTAAGATGATTTTTAATATGTGATATATATTCCGATCTTGAATGCATGCGTGGTTTAGCAGAAAAGTTAAAGGTGTTTGTTATCATATTCGTGGTTAGTCATCAAGAAACATTCTTTTTTGGTAATAATAGTGATTATCGATTGGTGAGTTATGATATTTGGTTGAACGAAGATGTATGTTGGAATTTGTAATATGACTGTTGATTTTTTCGTTTAGATTATGATTTGTTTTTAACAACTTTGTTATTCTAGTATATGATTTTAGTTGAAGGAATAGTTCTTTTTAATGAAGATCAATTAGTGGCGAGATTTCATTCGTTATTAGTAACATCAGATGATTAAACATGTTGTATTAGTTAATGATTATGTTAATGATGGTAGATGTTTGATATGGTTAAAATCCAGTAAAAGTGAACTGTTATTGCTAGTTAGGTTTAGCTAATTAGTAGTTGTGTTTGTATGTTTGTAACATAAATTGTTACGTAAATATATTTTTTTGAATTACAGGGAGATGTTTGTAAATAACATTGTTGTATATGAAGGATAATTGAAGCATGCTTGTATTATAACATTGTAGTTTTTGAAAACTTGAGTGTTTGTTCTAATAGACGTTTGTTTTCTTATTAAATAGAATGACGACTCAATTTATCGTTTCGGCAAACACACGAAACTTTAGAACACTACAGGTAATTTTTAGCCGTTGTTACTTATAATATATATATGTTACTAAATTTTGCAATATGGATATAAAGAAACTTGAAATTAATTTACATAGTGTGTTCTTCAATGCAGATTTTACCAAGTGTGTTTACGAATGAGTTGTACACAGGCAGTCCATGGCTGTATTTAATTCACAACAAATGTACCATGCACAAAGTATGGATCAAGAAAGTTCCCGGTAATCTTTATGCCCTGTATTCGGACGAATGGAAACAATTTGTTGATGAGAGTCGTTACCGGAACGTGGCAATACTACATTTCATACGTCAAGGAGAAGACATGTATTATGTAACTGCGTATGATAATGCTGGTGCTGAAGTTGGTGGATATAAGAATGCTGATGTTGGAACTCGTAAAAGGCGGTGTTTTGGTATGTTGGAAAGGCTTGACCAGTTAGATGTAAGTAATTTTCCCTTAATTTATTGACGTTCATAGTTTAATTGATATTGGATATGATATGTTTAAAACATATTTACTTTGTTATGCAGCTGCTTCCTCATCAATTTCTGCCTCAAATTAAGAGAGTCAGAGTTATGGTTAGCGACCGTTTGGCCTCGACCGTCATTCAGAATCGCATTCCTCTTCCTCGTAACACACACGGATATGTTTTTAGTGGAGTTGGATGGGATTTGCTTGTTTTTTTGGAAGGACTGAAGGTTGGATCGCGTATGGTGTTCACTGAGATTGATGAAGGTACCGTGTCTATGATTTCATTTCTCGACGATGGTTTAGGAATGCGGTTGGAGAACATACCGCGTGTTATTTTGAATGCTGAAAAACCGTTCAAAAAAAGCTCCATTGACAAAGGTTTGTTATTAGATTGTAATTTTGAGGAACATGTATTTTTGGTTTTTTTTATGATTGATAATATTATAGTTGCATCTTTTAATGTCATTGTAATTTTGCAAATGTAGATCCTCGTATGAAACATAAATGTGACTGGTTTAATCACTCTTTTCATGATGATGAGAAAGACTGTTTTTATCAAGATGTTGTGGATTACGTAACTGACAGAGGTCGCCTGGTAAGCGTTTGTTATATTTAATGCGGCAATGTTTTACGTTTGCAACATACAGTTTTGTGTTACTTTTTGGATTGTGCATTAACTTATGTTTTGTTTATTGAAATCATATGTTGAATGCAGACAATACCATGGGATTTTGCTGGGCCTTATGAAATGTATAAGTACCACAATGCAGTTTTGTTACACCATGATGAATCTTTCTATGTGACTGTTGACTGGGAAAAACATAAAGATAGGCCTGACAGTAAAAATCATGTGAATATCAAGACTAATTGGAAGGATGTTGAGAAGAGGTGTGAGTGGGACAAAGACAAAACTGTAAGGTTCAAACTTATGAGGATGGTAAAGGATGAAAAGGAAACTGTGGACGTACGTAAGCCGGTGATGATTCCATTGTTCCATATGTGTTAGAATAAGATGGTTTGGATGGTAGAATATATTTTGGTACCATATTAGACAAAATGGTTAGTATGTTGGATTTGAACTTATTTTATGGGTTTGTTTATTTGCTGGTGTAGGTTTAATTTCTGTGTGGTTTTGTCTGTCATGTTAGTCTTTTGAACAATTCTACCTGATATGGTGGTTATAAGTTAATATGTGTTATGTATGTCCTATTAAACTTTAAAGTATGGTTTTAAATTGCCACAAACATCAGTTCTATGTATTTGGATGTTCTGTATCAGAAGTTATTTGTCTGTGTTGGCAGGATCGAAATTGGTATAGATGCTGAAGCATGTATTGGTAACTTCACAACTGAGACACTGAAACATGAGTATATTGCATATTGAGATTTAGAGATTAAAATATTAAGATTGAGTAGTGAATGCAGGTTGTTCAGTTGGTGGTGCAAATATTTGTTTGACCCTATGATTACATTTGTTTAAATAATGAAGGCGTTTAGTTTGTATAATGAAATTTATTAGTTGCACAAAAATTTAAAGCTTTAATAAAAGGATTAGGAGTTTGGGTAGTAAAATTTAATTTTGAATTTTGTGTAATTGTAAACCTGTTTGGGCGTTTTCCTTGTAGCTTTTTTTTTGCTTTGTGCAAAGCGATGTTGACATGAAAGCGAAACCCAAATTTAACCCTTGTTTATGTAAAGTGATGGATTGTTAGCAAGACGTTGTATATATTTTTTGATTTGTTAATGAATCGACTGTTGTTTGTGAAGTTTAGATAACGAAAATGTATTAATGTCATATAACGATGAACTTAAATTCTAAACAAAGCTTCTTTGTAGCCAACATTAGTAGTTGATTTTGCGTACTTCCCTTCTTCGTCACAAAGATAAAATCTTCAACCCTTTTCTGCTTTTGACCCTTGAAACTGCTACGTACAGTTGCCCGTGTGAAAAAACCGGCCGTTGTAGAAACAATCCAACTTGTGTTAAAGTTTGTCCTTGACTTTTGTTTATGGTCATTGCAAAACACAATGCAACCGGGAATTGTCTACGATTTAATTTAAACAGGATTTTATTATCAGAAGGACTTAACACCATCCTTGGGATTGCACAAATTGTACCCACATTACCGCTTGATATAATCTTGGCTTCTATTATGTTTACTCCCATCCTCAGCACTTGAAGCCTTGTTCCATTGCATAATCCCGCCGTTTGATCTATGTTTCTCATACACATAACTGGAGCTCCTATTTTAAATGTTATGGAATGGTGTGGAAGGCCTGGAATGCGAATGCTATTTAGGAACTCAGTTGTGTAAAGTGACTCGTTAAAGTTCGCGTCCATATCGATAATACCAACCGAAGTCGTAGCCGTGACGTGTTTGATTCTCCTGGTAGTTTTGTAGCATTCGATCGTTGATCATATCCACAAGCTCATGAGTCGGTGCGAGGATTGCTTTTTCTTGGAAGAATTTTGGTCTGTAGAGGTTTTGGACCAAATCTGGGTATGTTTGTTCGATAATTTGTGCGATATGGTCGTCTGAATCTGGTATCAACATATCATCTGGGAATTCAACCGTCGCTTCTCCGTCGTTCTTTCCACCGACTGTACCGTTTCCTATGCTTAATATCCAATCCGCAAAGTCTTGTATTTCTTTTCTCTCAGAGTTAGTTGATCCTGTTCCAAGCCTGATGTTTATAGTCAGCCGCATGACTTTGCAATGTTGCCACAGATATGAAGCGTTGATCGACGCATGAACGACATCATATCGGCTGCCGTTTGTAACAACTGGCAATATTTGTCGGAAGTCTCCACCAAAGAGAACCACTTTACCTCCAAATAATTTTTCGGATTGTTCGAATGTGGATGTCCGACATATGTCTCTTAGTGTCCTATCGAATGCCTCATAACAGTGTCTGTGTGTCATAGGAGCCTCATCCCATATTATCAATTTACACATTCTTAGCAATTCGGCTAGGTCACTGTCCATTTGGAATATGACATCTTGAATCTTCCACAAGCGTTTATAGGGATTGCGAATCGAGAATGTGCGGTCCTTCCACCTTCTAACAAAAGTGATGCGATGCCGCTTGATGCAACGTTAATGACTATTTCGCCTTTTGATCTTAATGTGGCGGATAATGTTTTGTATAGGTATGTTTTACCGGTCCCACCATATCCGTATACAAAGTACATTCCTCCTTTTCATTGTTAACGGCGTCCATTACTTGTTCGGTATATGTCTTTTTGTTCGTGTGTCAATGTCTTGTAAAGCGTTCCGTCTTTGTATTCTCAATTCGTCTTTGTTGTATTTAAGCTCATCATACACCAATCTGTTGTAGTTGCCCATTGTTAACATCTCGTTAGGGTATGGCATGTTTGGTATATTTTTTAAGCTTTTGTTGTTACAAAGTAGCATGTGCTCAATATATGTTAGAAATATATTCTTCCTCTCAATGTCTGTAAGCTCCAAGTCTGCAAATGGAAACAAATGGGTTAGTTATGTAAATTTGGTTTATTTTAATTTTTTTATTAAATGTATTTCTGCATGTTACACAGTATATCAATTTACATTGAACTTAGAAGATAGGCAATCAGTTCACCTATTTTTTTCTCAACATTATATTTTCTTTTAATTAATACATTGTTTTGTTTTATGTTTCTCATAAATTATTAATCTCCAACCTAACTTATTCTCCCACCGATTTTCCGCCTATCAATCAAGGTATTTTGGGTTTTTTTTTCGTAAGCCGTTATAGTCAGTTATTTTTTTGTGTTTATACACTTGTACTGTTGTTGGTTTATTAGTATGTTTTAATTTCGCCATTGATTTAATGTTTTACTTTTCCGGTTTGAATAGTAGTTGTTAGTTAATATTTTTTTGTAAAAAAAAGATAATAAGTGGGGTATTATGTTTAAAAATTGTATGTTATTTGATTGTTATGTTTGATTGTTGTTTGGTTTTATATTTTAAAAACGCCTATTTTTGTAATGATTAAAACTGTACATGTGTTTGCTGTTGATGTTTATGTTTTGGTTTTATTGGGTGGAAAGTGTTTTATATAATAATGTATTGAATACAAATTGGTTGTTTTGTTTTGATGTTGTACTATGTTGTTTGTGTTTGTAATTTAATTGTTGTTTGTTGAAGTATTGTTTTCTTTGCATCTGGTTTGTTATTTGGGAGTTTGAGGTTGTGTAGTTTTGTGTTTGTCACTTGTTTTGTGTAGATGATGTGATCATTGTTGGTTTAACATACTTTAGAAGCTTAAGTAGTTTGTTGTTCTACATGTTTAATATTTAGTTTCACTTGTTATTTGACTTTTTTTTTGTTGTTCTATGTAATATGGTATATGAATTGGAATAGTCATTTTGGTTTTATACTTTTGACAGAGTTGTCGTTAGGTAATTACGTGTATGAGGTATATGTTGTTGTCTTTAGATAATCATAATGGTGACAAGACACATTTTAATAAGTCATGTGTTAAATGCTGTGTATAAAGTTGATGTTAAAAATGGGGTGAAATTGAAAATACGGATTTTTTGTGACTTTGTTTGTTTATGATTAATTGTAAATATTTGGTTGTTGTGAATTCATATTTACGTCTTGTAATTTTGTTTGTATGACGTTTTGTTATGTTGGTTTAACTTGTATGCTTTCAAATTGATAGGGAAATGACCATTGAGTTTGTTACAATGCTGGATGTTTTTACTTTTCCTGATTGTCAGGTATTCATTGGTTTATTAGCACGTTTGGATTGATTATGGTATGCTCTTTTATGTTTAATAATTTGATTATTATACTTGCTTTTCTGTTTTGTAGGTCCTTCCGTTTGTTTATTATTTTGAGGATTATAATGGTAGTGACCACGTTTATATTGTCAGCTCGGATGGTTATCGTTTCAGAGTGATGTTGAAGAAACCACGTTATGGACAATGGTACCTGTGTGGCGAAAAATGGAGGGAGTATTGCAACCGATACCTTGATGAGGAGGTTCAAGTTTTACACTTTGTGGAGGAAGGGAACGATTGCTTTTACGTGACTGGCTACTATAGCAACGGCAAAATAAGCTTATGGTTATGAAGGGCCGTTTGCTTCGTTTAATAGGTTTAAGATGACTGTGATGCCGTATCCGCACGTGCTTCAGGTTGTGTAGTTTAATGCTATTTGTTTGTTTTTAATTTTTTAAAACATAATGTTTTTGTATGTTGTTTTGTCTTAAAATTGTAGGATTTAGATTAACGTTTGTTTTCTTGGCCGTTTTCAGACAATCCCGGCTGAGCTCATGTTTGGATTAGGAGAGGAGGATGAAATAATAGTTGCTGTAAATGGTGTTTCTTTTGTGTGTAATGTGCGACGTCAAACCGTAAGTAATGACTATCAGTTGGTTGCTGATTCATTTAACGCGATGATTGAAGCAATAGGACTTGAACCCGGAACATTATGTGTGCTGACCAAAAACAGGGGACGGAGATTCTGGTTTGATGCTTTCATGGACGATGGAAGTATTATTCGACCTGTTTTCAAAGGAGCAAAGAACGTTAAGAAGGCAGCAGCTTCAGTTGACGGGTGATGAAAGGCGTAAGTTGAGTTGGTTATATATTTTTCTGGAAAATGTTTTTATAGTTGTTTGCGTAATTATTTTAGGATGTAGTGTTTCTAAATTAGTTTTTTGTAGATGATGATAGGATGAAACATGTTTGCTACTGGCCGTTCCACATGGATCACTTTGGAGAAGGTCACAGGAGCTTTTATAAGAGTTATGCGCATATTCAAGCTAAAAGCAGATTGGTATGTGTGGTGTTTACTTTTCGATGCAATGTGTATGTTTTAAAATCTGTGGCATTCGTATTTGTTTTAACTTTAATTTTGTGCAGGCCATTCCTGCGTCATTCCAAGTGAACAACCCTATGCACATCTACAACAGAACTTTGATCATACACCAAGAATACAGGGACGAATTCCGAGTACGTATGGAGTTTCACCCAGAAAATCCTACCAGGACTAACCATGTAAATGTGTTTGGGAGGTGGAGTCTGTTAGCGGAGTCATGTCGGTTCCCGTACTCAAAGTTGATCAGGTTTAAGTATGTTGGAAATGGTTATACGGTGGATGCTCCAGAAGGTGAAAACCCTGAATATCCCATATTCCATATCTGCTGAAAAACAGAGTATTTGTTGTTGCTGTTAAGGGTGGAAGATGCACAAAGTGTTTTGCGTTTTGGTTGTTGGTTCAAAGATGATGTCGTATGGTTTAGTTGTTTAAGTGTGTGGCAGTGTATTTCAGAAAGGTGTAGATATGTGTTTCAATATTTGGTTATGTATTTATGTTTAAATAGTCTGTTTGGATGTATGTTGCTGTTTGTAGGTTGTGTAATATGTAACTATGGATGTGAATTAGGAAGACTGTGTTTATGGTTGTGTAAGATATTGTAATGTTATATTATTATGACGTGTTATTATATTTTGTGTTTGTATGCTTTATTTTCTGTTTTAAATGAATTTTACACATTATTATACCCTGGACGTTGTGTTTTTAAAATGCTGAGAGCATCATATGTTTGGTTGTATATTTGAATGTGTAATGACATTATATTTTATTATTATTTTGTTTCGGTTGCGTAGGTTTGATTGTATTTTTGTTATTCCAAAGTTGTTTGTTTATTGGTTGTTGTATTATGTACGTGTCACTTGAGTTGTACATCGTTTGTGTTTTGATGCGGCAGAGTTTGTTTTAGAGTATACCGTCTTCAGTTCTGGAGTTTCAGGTTTGTTTTCTTTCAGAGGTATATTTTAGTTTTCTGTGTCAGTATTGTGTATTTTTACAATTGTATTTTTTACTTTTATTGTTTGCGTGCAGGGAATTGGAGCATGAGGGCGTCTGTGTAGTTTGTTGTTCAGACGTCCGGGACGTATTCTCTGGTGGATGTGGTTGCATTTTTGTGTAAGTATTTTTTTTTTCATATTTTTTAATGAATTAGTACTTTAGTGTTTGCCATATGGTTTTTTTACATTTGTATCTATTATCCATTTTTAGATTTGGTTGGTAAAAGACATAAGTACTTTTTCAGTGATGTGGGTGCTGAGTGTTAAGGTTAATATGTGTTTGTTTTGGTTATGTTTAAGTAGAAGGTAGTTGTTGTAGTCATACCTGGGTCATTTCTTTTTTTACGCTCGATATATATAACGTCTTCTGCCATTTTTTCCCATGTTTTTTCGTAAACAATCTCTGGCCTAGACATGCTGTCCGTCATAAGTAGCATCACATAAAAAGACCACAAGTAATTTCCTGTTCCCCAATGGCTGGCTTCCATCAAACCGTCTATATATTCTTTGTCATCTTCCAACAGACCGCGTGCTTGACAGGCCTCTTTATATGTTGGGTAAACAACACCATCGTACTCCTTAAAGTCCTTCCAATCTGTTGCTCCTCGAACCTTGTTTAGCAATACTCTTAAGTAGAACATTTCTCCGAAAGAAGGTGGCACATGATGCACGCGTCCAATACATGTGCCTTTTTGCCTTGGAACCCAGATCCTTTCTTCTTGCTTCCATACATAATGTTCTGGAAACTCATGGTAAAGAAGTTTCTGAGCTTTTGTGTCGGTTTTGTTTCGTTCCATCCAGGCAACAAACTTTGTTTCATTGATAGAAGCCTTTTCCAATGCAAAATCAATGCTTTCTGTTGCCTCAAATATAACAGATTGCTCTCCTTGTAAGTGAAACAGTAATCTTTCTACGGTGGGAACCTGAGTGTATGTCAAACCCATAGATCCTCCATCTTTGCCACGCCGACAGATATCTACAATCGTAATAATCTTTGATTTCATCGACATCTTCATCTTCAAGTGCCATTGTGGCTCTGTCCGGTCCCTTGTTAATATATTTGAATAGATATTTTATGGAACCAACTTGGTTGCACCACTCTACGTTTATATGTGATTGAAAACGCCTTAGTAAGCCTGGATTGTATGGTACAACATATCCGTTATGCAAATCGATTCCGCTCTTTTTTATTGTTGTAATGTCATTTCTTCTTTTATAAATTGCATATCCAGACTCATCAATGAAGGTTTTATCATTAAACTCCTTTGGGAATTTTTAGGTGCATTTGTTCTTTACCGTGCACGACGGTCGGTCTATCCTGGACCACATGGCCCGTGGATCATGTGTTCGGTAACAATTTTATAAAGTTCTGGATCTTCATTTTGGTCCGAATTTCGATGAAATAAACCGATCTATTTGTCTTTGGATATTTTATTTTGTATTCTTCTTCCAGAAATAGCAAGATGTGAGCATGAGGGAGTCCTCTCTTTTGAAATTCAATGGTGTACACAGCTGCGTGAATAACAAAATGTCAGTGATTGTTTTGAAATTGACTGTTAAAGAAAGCTACGGGAGTAACACAATTTAACTGATAGTTGATAATGTAGCATTAATTACATTTGTTTGTTTTTAAAATAAATTTTATAAATATAAGAACCTGCTTTCAGCCGACCGAAGTAATGTTTGTCTTTGAATTCTCTCATCATGGTGTCTAGCTTTTGCTTAAAAACACGTGTTATCACATCCGGCCTTTCTTCTGATTTTAATCCTTTTTCAAAGAAGAAAGCGCTCAATCTCTGGCCAATTTGGGTTGCATGTGAATGTTATGAACAAATCCGGATATCCATAAACCTTGCAAATTGTCATTGCGTCTAGGAAATTCTGCATCATATATCTTGGACTTCCTGTGAAAGATGATGGCAACACAACTTTTTTCCCCCTCAACTTAACTCCAGAGTTCTCATCTTCGGATAATTTTGCTAATTTGGAGTATGTTTCGCACCTTAGATCTTTTTGTTGGTTTTTGATGTATGACATCCTTTCAGATTCGACCATCGTGTATGCGTCTACAATAAACTGTTGACATAGCCTCCGTGCATTCAAAACCATTGAGAAAGTACCTGGTCTTTCTTGCAATCGGTATGCAAAATATTCCTTCATTGTAACTCTTTTTTTTTATTTGTTGTTGTTCGTCGTGATACCAAAGTGGTAAATGTCCGTTCGATAACCATCTTCGCACGGAAACAACAATGGGTATTGCAGTGCAAGATATGATGGATGTAGCTCACTTATTCGTTTGAGGCCACCTTCTTTCATGTGCAAGATGATGTCTCTTTGATTTGTTGAAGAGTCAAAGTCTCCTACAATTAGTGCCGCCACCTCCGTAGATGTTGGAAGGTTGTAATTTCTTCCGTCACGCTCTCTAGTGCCAATAAGTCGTAATTTGAAGTTATTTTGTTCACTTGCTTTTTGAAAACGTTCTCCAGCCATGCGGAAATTACGCACCAATGGGTTAATTCCATCTAGCAGGTCTCGTAAATCAACTGTTAGTTGGTGGTCGAGCATATGGTTGGTGGAGTTGTTTTCTTCGTATTTGCTGTAATGTACATTTAAATTAACCATTATATAATTAGATTTTATTTTAACGTTAAATAATTTTTTTTTATCAATATGTATGAAATAATTGGATACAAAAACATGTCAAGTGATTCCTACATACCTGACACCGTTAATCCTATTTTGTATCTCATTTTCTGGATCATAAATATATTGTTGGGCAAACGTTGGTGGCTTTCCTTGCTTAGGTAACAAAGTACCTATTTGATGGTAATTTTGCCCTTGTATCCTATAGCAATATGGTCCTCGACCATCAGTGACTGACATGTCATGTTTGGCTCCCATTGAGGTGAATGAGAACATTGCGTTATATCGCCGGATATTCTCAATGAATGTTGCGCTTTTTGGATGGTCACCGTTAAGAAGATCCATCAACAGCTTTGGTGGTGTCTGGACTTCCTCTCCTAATGTTACTTTTCCTCTGCTACAACACAGTGAATAGGAATCAGATGTTGAATGTGTGTTGCCAATCATACACTCAGCATGCCATAATAGTGCGCTACATGATGCACATCGGAAAGTTGCATCTCCGAGATCTATGTAGTCTGAGAATAAGAGATATTTAAAAAAATAACATTAGTATTAGAGCTGGCATAACAGGTCACACGAACCTGTTAAGACACGAACCTGTTAAGACACGAACCTGTTAAGGTCAAACACGAACACGACCTGTTAGCTTATCGTGTCATTTTTCTCAAACACGAACACGACACGAAAATAAACAGGTTAACCTGTTAAAGACCTGTTAAGAACCTGTTAACACTTAACATACAAATTTCAGAACATTATCAATTTTCAGAACATGTTATCACGAAAATAAACACATCACAATTTCACAAATCTTAAGTCTTAACTAATACATAATGATAATAAACCTTAACATTACAATAGTTCATAAAACTCTTAATTAATACAAATATATATCAATCATAATATCAATTCCGAGTTTCCGACGCCTTTACTCGTATCTTCCATTTTAAACCTGAAAAGTCAAAAGGGTAAATATTAGAAAACACTCTAGGTGAGACAAAACTCATGTTCATCTTACAGTTAAAGGAAGCTAGCAGATGAATGTTACTTCGACAAATAAATGAGAGTTAGAAAGGCCTAAACAAACCAAATGACTATTTTACATCTCATGATATATGATGATTGGTTATTTTCTAAATTTATGCATGTGTTTTATATCTCTGCATCTAAGACCAAAAAGCATCTAAGACCAAAAAGGATGTAAAAGGTTTATTCCAGCATTGTACTCTTCAATTCCAAGACAGACCCCTCTTTTTGTATTTCTTAAAGCTTTATTCATGTAAAACAAGGCCTATATATTATATACATCAGTTTTCATTCAATGCTCACTGATATTATATATTGCAGAAGATAAAAAGAAGTAGAAATTCAGAATCCAACCTCTTTAAGTGTGTCGGGAATCGGGATTGTTGACTGAGTTTGAAGCACCTGATTCAGGACCACCATCAAGCGACCTCGACATTATATCTTCAGTGAGCTCTTCAAGAGGGACTTCATTAGAACCTGCAAACAACCAATCTTTTGTGCAAATAAGGGCCTCAAGAGTTTCTTTACTAAGTGAACTTCGATGTTGATCTAATACTCTTCCGCTAGCACTAAATGTAGACTCCGATGCAACAGTAGATATTGGAATTGTCAAAAAGTCTCGAGCCATCCTAGCAAGTATGGGATATCTAAACTCATTGGATTTCCAGAAAGCCAACACATCTAGTTCCAATGTCTTTTCCATTCTTGGCTCATCCAAATACAATTGCAATTCTGACTTTTTGTTGGTTGTAGATTCATTGCTTTGAAACTCATCAAAATCCTATAAAGTAATAATACAAAATTAGTAATTCAATGATTAGAAATTTGCATCAGTAAAGCCTAAGCAAAATTGTAGTGGAAATTAAGAAAGATAAAATTACCAGAAGTTTTGCTCTAACTCCAAAGAGACGTCTTGTATCATCACTTGTTTCTTCACCAACTTTACGAACACTTGAAGTAGTTGCCTGATTTGAAGTTGTAAAGGAAACATCACAAGCATATTCATTAAAAGTGGTCTTCAATAACCCATCAACATCATCATATTGAGGGTTGTCGTCTGCATAAATCTTTTTGTAACTCCATTCAATAAAGTGCAACTTGTATCTTGGATAACCCATCAACACCACGGCTATGGCTAAAGTGAGATTAAAATCAGACCAATACTTCTGAAATTTGTCCATCATAGACTTCCCCATATCTTTCATATACTCATCACTTGAACTCATACTCTCATGCAAAGTAAGATAAGCCATAAAAACGTGAGGATAGTACAAGTTTGCAGTAGGATATTTGGATCCCGAGAAAACATTAGTCACATCATATAACACTCCAAGGAAAACACAAATATTTTCAATGATATCCCACTCAGAAGCACTTGGACAACTCTTATAATTAGAATCACTTATTTTTAAATGGGCAAATGCCTTTCGGTAATAAATGGCACTATCAAGCATTAGGAAAGTAGAATTTCACCTAGTAGGACAATCTTGCCTTAACCCCTTTTTTGAACTTAAAGAAAGTAAATTAACACAGTCTAAAAACTTTTGCTTCCTTACTTGTGAATGTGATCCTTTAACATATTTGACACTCTCTCTAACCTTGCAAACCGCTTCATCAATTTCTTTGAGCCCCTCTTGCACAATCAAGTTTAAAATATGTGCACAACATCTCATATGAAAAAAACTACCCATAGAAACGAGTGGTGATTTTGTATCTAGTTGCTCACGTAAAAGCTCAACAAAACGGTCATTAGAAGATGCATTATCCAAATTTATACAAAATACCTTTTTTCTATGCCCCATTCTTCTAGAATCGAAAACACTTTTGCATTTAAAGCAACACCGAATGAGGTGGTGGCATGAAAGAAAAAGATAAGACTCTCTTTTGCAAAACCCATTCCTTGTCAATAAAATGCCTTTGTAATGGCCAAATAACCATCGGTAGTAATAGAAGACCACAAATCCGAAGTTAAACCTAACTTCCCCGGTGATTCCATAAGCATGCTTTTAATGTTTTCCTTTTCTTTCTTATACAATTTAAACAAATCAGCTTTTAAAGTATTCCTAGTAATCACACTTGCTTCAGGTTGCAAGTATGTAAATACATCCCTAATACCCTTATAATCAACAAATGACAAAGGCAATTCATGCCTAATAGTGGGAGCTACAAGCAAATCGCGAAAGATATTTTGATCAAATCTAGATGACCGTAATGCCATGTCACTATTAAATAGCATTTGACCAACATCATGATAATTTTTACCAAAACATTTCTCCATGTGTCGCTTAAGATTACCCGTTCCTTGAATACTATCATACAAGAAAATATTACCACACTTTTTGCACTTACATGGCACTTTGTTCTTTGCCTTTTACTGCGCCTTTCTCATCTTTGTCAAAGAAATTCCAACAAATAGATCGATCCTTACGTTTTCTCTTGGCTCCTACATCCTTTTCCACGGACTCGACCTCATCAGGTTGTGTAAACTCATTATTTTGTGGGTCAATTTCGAGACATTCAGAATCCATCTACAACATCGAGACATTCAGTCATTACAACAAATAACCAACAAGAGTAGCAGTAGCAGGTCATAGGGGTTAAAAAAGTTTCGCCATAAAAACAGCTACATAACTTAAACTTCTAGGCTAGTACACTAGCAAAACTTGTACTAAGATTAGAGCCTAAAATAACAAACAACAATCACCACAATCAGTTAAGTCAACACTTTTACATGATTTTACATCCCACGGAAACAAACAGCATGTTATATACTTATATATGTATACTAATTTTCATATCAGAATATGGACATGATTCAATGATTGAATGTTCATATACTCAAATCGAAACTAAAATATTAATCAAACAAAAGGCTGCTATTATTTCCTAAGTTCAGATTAGAAGGCCCATTCCCAAAATGTAACAAGATCAGGTTAGTTATTTACCTCGTGGTCCTCGTCTATGGTTCCCGCATCGATTTTCAAGGATTGAGCAGACGGGCGTAGGGGCGCGTGATGTATGGGATCGGAAAGAGGAGAAGGAGAGGGTTGTTTTGGTGAGGGTGGTGAGGTAAGAGGTGGTGTCGTGGTGGGTGGTTGAAGCAGCGGTGGTTAAGAGGGAAGAGAGAGTTTTATGAGTTAACTGTATGAGGGATTGAGGGAGGCGGACTAATAAATGAGTAGGGTATCTTTAATTTTAACAGGTACTAACAGGTCTTAACAGGTCTGACCTGTTAAGACCTGTTATGTTAACAGGTCTTAACAGGTCATACCTGTTAAGACACGAAACATGTTAAAGGTCAAACACGAACCTGTTAAGACCAGGTCGTGTCGTGTCGTGTTAACAGGTTTCGTGTCAAAATTGCCAGCCCTAATTAGTATTATATATGTTTAAACAATGTTACTATGTTTGTTGCAATTAAAAATAGAGTGTTAGTACCGTTTGAAATTCCAGCGAATGAATCTCTCTGTATGACACGTTCAGTATTTTTGTTTGTCTCACCCAACACTTGTTGATGAGATGTTTTCTGTCTTACAACTTTGATTTTGTCTTTTAGTCTTTGTGACTTGCGCTTTGACGAATATCTAACCGGTTGATCATCTTCTGGATACGTTGATGTTTGAATTGTTGTTGCGCATTGAAATTCTTTTAAATTTGTGTTTTTTGTTTAAAATTTTTATAATTGCTTTCGAAAACTATTACATAATATTCACCTGAGTGGGTTTTGTTTTTTGGTGGCCGTCCCCTTGGTCGAGGTGTTGTAGTGACTTCTTCGTTTGTTGTACCTGCATTTGTTGATGAATATTATTAACAATATACAATATTCTTAAACTTTTTGGAAGTTATTAAAAAATGGAATTTACTTACATGCTTTTGTTTTTTTCGTTGGAGGCGTGTGAATATTAACAGGAAGTATCTCATCGGTGTTACCTGACATAAGTATAATGAATTAATTTTTGAACATATATTTTTTGTGTAAATACATGGAATAATTAAAGTGTGAATTTATTTATGTTTGTTTACTTACTTGAAGGAACATAGTACGATGTCTGTTTGTTAAGCTTTCTCCCAGGTCTTCGAATTAGCAGATCATTACTGTCAATTGTTATATTTGAGCATTTAGTTTCTGTAATTTGTGCATTTTTGTAAACACACGTATTTATTTTGCAATATCAGAGTACCTGGTTGGTTTGGATAGAATGATGGTTGTAGCGTTGAAACTGGTCCGTTTGTTGTATGTTTAGATTTGAGTATTGTTCCTCAGAGTCACTTTCAGGTAACGATGATGAAGTAGAAGATGATGTATGTTTGTTTGTCTTTCTACCTGGTCTTTTAATTGTTATAGCATTAATGTGTCCTGTTGTATGTTTAAAATTAGTTGCTCTGTTTTATGCAGTTATGTAACTGGATATATTTAGTTTATAGTTTAAAGGTACCTTGTTTGTTTGGATTCTGAGAGTCACTTTCAGGTAACGATGATGAAGTAGAAGATGGTGCATGTTTGTTTGTCTTTCTACCTGGTCTTTGAATTGTTATATCATTACTGCGTCCGGTTATATGTTTAAAATTATTTGCCCTGTTTTCTGCAGTTACGTAAGCGGATGTAATTAGTTTGATATAAGCGTACCTTGTTTGTTTGGATTCTCAGAGACACTTGCAGGTAACAATGATGAAGTAGAAGATGATATATGTTTGTTTGTCTTTCTACCTGGTGTTTGAATTCTTATATCATTACTGGGTCCTGTTATATGTTTAAAATTAGTTGAGGTGTTTTCTGCAGTTATGTAAGTGGATATTTTTAATATACAATATAAGCGTACCTTCTTTGTTTGGATTCACAGAGACACTTGCAGGTAACGAAGATGAATTAAAAGATGATGTATGTTTGGTTGACTTTCTACCTGGTCTTTGAATTGTTATATCATTACTGCGTCCTGTTATATGTTTAAAATTAGTTGCCCTGTTTTCTGCAGTTACGTAAGCGGATGTATTTAGTTTACAATATACGCGTACCTTTTTTCTTTTGATTCTGTGGAGACATTGTTGTTGATTGTGTTGCGGTAGTTGTTTGTTTTGTTCCTGTTGGTTGATCCTCAGAGACATTTGTGGCTTCAGATAAATAATAACAATATGATGTATGTTTGTTAGTCTTTGTACATGCTGTTTGAATTTCTTGATAATTACACACAACTGTTATAAGTAAACAATTACTTATTGTGTTTTCCACAGTTAACAAAACTATTTTTATTTTTTGTTAAAATATCAGTGTACCTGGTTCTTTTGGATACGCTTGACGCCATCCTTGTGGTTTTGTTGATATCGCTGTATCTTTTGTTACTGGTACTTGTTCCTGAGACATACTTGCAGGTTCATATTCCTCCATTCTTTTAGTTTTAAATGTAGCTCATATGCTGTAGAGAATTTTATTTGTGTGGCTGTTTATATTTAATGGATAAGTGATATTAATTTTGTATGATAATCTTTTGTTAAATTTGTTTTTTAAAAAAATTCTGAATAAGATAACAATATAAAGTAACAAAATAATTACTTATAATAGATAATTTTAATTTTTAATCTATTCATTATCAAAATTGGATATATAATAATTATTTATACTTTATATGAGTAAATAAAAGATTTGCATTAGCGTTTGTCATGGAAAAAACCAAGAACATCAATTTATTCTTGTGTAGGTTTTGAAATAAGTAAAAACATTAAACACATTGTTTTTTACAATATCAAGTTTTATTAACAAAGCTACTTAATCAAAAGTAATATCGTATAGTATAGTCGTTTTTAAAGTTATTTTTGTTTCTGTGTTACTTTCAGTTTTTTTGAAATCATTTTTTGATTAACAAAACTATTATACATTTGCAAATAATTTGTTCAATTTTAACTTACGAAAATAAAATGTAGTGTATATTTTTGTTGGTATTCCTTATTAAAAAAACAACAAAAACACATACATTTGCAGAATGGTATTAAGATTTTCAACTATGTATCCGTTCACCGTTGTCATCAAATGTACAGATACGCATCGGATCTATTCCGTTCAACGGTGGCATTGGATCTATTAAAACTGGACAAATAACCATTAACACTTTGAATTTTATGATTAAATGAATGTTAGAGAGAAAGTTTGCATACCTGTTTCTTGTTAAAAGATATTCATATTCAATCCGTCCAATTGGAAACATGTAATGGTATTAAGATTTTCAACTATGTAATTCTTCATAATATAAAGAATCAAAAACATGATTAGAAAAGTGAAATTTTATTATTAACCAAACATTATTTGTGACAGTTGATACTTTTATCAAAAGATTCAACTTTACTTATTCTAAAACAAAAATCCTAAAGAAAAAAACAACTTGTAGAATGTTGGTATGTAATCTTAAAAATCGTCATCGTTGTTGGAGTCATCAGTTGTTTCATAGTCCATAAATGCGTCGTTTATGAAGCTGTCATCATAGTCTCTCTGGATCGATGTTTTCTTGTATGCATCGAATCAACTTCCCAAGCTTCATCATTGAAATAGCTTTTATAGGCATGTTCACCATTAACCATTCCATCAACATCAACCATATCAGCCCACATGTCTTTGTTAATGTTTTCATTACATTCAAGGGATTCATTGTCGCCTTCATCTATCGCTGTGTATTTTGAGTCACCTGCAAATTGAACATATCATAAAACATCAGCATGATTATACGCTATATAATTCTTGTTTAAGTTACAATTATTCATTAGTTATTCAATTAAATGAAACCTGTGAAAGAAACTTCTTTGATATCTTCATCTAGGATAGTATATTTGGGTTTGTTGTTATCTAAATCATAGAAAGGCTCATCAAGGTCATTGATGTTAACCCAAACACCATCTTCTTTATCGCTTTTGTCCGTAACGTATTCGTCATCTGTATCTTCATCACATAGCATATACTTGCGGTTTTTTTCAACATTATAGCCTTCACTTCTTTTTGTACGCTTAAACTTGATTGGTGTTTCATCATCAGATTCCTAGTGTGAAAAAAAAATAATTTCCTACATGATTATTGATCAAATATATGTGTTTTGTATCTTAAAAAAGTTAAATATGTTTGTGAAACAAATACCATTGTGTCAGCAAATTCTGTCGTGCTGAAAAAGTTGTTTCTTTTTTTGTGTGTGTTGATGTCATTATCAGCAAATTTCATGGCATTATGAACCTTGTTGCCATTATTCTGATTGTTGTTTTTTCTTGGTCTTTTTCCTAACGCTGGAAAAGGCTGCAAACATATCACAAATTAAAGTTGTTTGTAATTATAAAGTTTGTTGAATAATTTACAGAGCATACTCTTTGTACATCTTCATCATCTGATAAAACAATTGTTTTTATGTCCAGCTTGGATAAATCAGTAGGTGCAGCCTGCAATTGTTTATAATTTTTTCAGTATTATTGTTTAAGGTATTCCGTAAGATACATCTAAAATTTGTAAATCATACCTCATCATCATCTGATATAAGTATTATAGAGTTGTCGTCGTCTTGAACATGGAAAGAGGTAACCTCTGTCTGTGATTTTTTAAAATATACGTCAATTTTTTTTTCATTATTCTGCAAACAAATAGCGGGTGTAGGATGCGATTATGTTTAAGTATTACCAAAATTATTTGTATTAATTACAAAGTATACAACTTTAAATTATAAACGTTACCTCCTCATCATCTGAGATCACAATATGTGAGATGTTCTGCTTGTTATTCTGCAAACAAATAGCGGGTGTAGGATGCGATTATGTTTAAGTATTACCAAAATTATTTGTATTAATTACAAAGTATACAACTTTAAATTATAAACGTTACCTCCTCATCATCTGAGATGACAATATGTGAGATGTTCTGCTTGTTATTGTGTGAAGATGTTGCAGGGTTATGTGTTGAATTTCCACTTGCCATTGTCTGTTTTTCCAGAGCACACCTATTGAATATTTAGGTTTTCAAGTGTAATATTAGGCTTTATTTATAGACTCTTAAGATAAACTATACTTAGTAAGCAATTCGTTTCCTAATATAGTTGCTGTAAAATTAAAGATTATCTTAATATTCTGTGTATATATTAGGTATGAAGATAAACATTATATACATACATATATATATATATATATATATATATATATATATATATATATATATATTTAATTTTTGTATATTATTTTCGTTTTTATTAATTATATTTAAATATTAAACTTATGTAATTATATTGTTAATTGTCTAATGTGAACTGTGTTCAAAAAGTTTTACAAAAATAATAATTGTTAATTAGTAAATTCAGGTGATGTCTTTTACATTTGCTTATGTAATTTTATGTATACTTTAATTTGAATATGTATTTATCATATGTTAAATAGTCAATTTCAAAATACTTTTGTTCACAAACATTTTCATGATCTGTTTCTCACTTACAAATGGCTTTTTGAAGCCTAATTTTCAATCAATTCTTATGTGCAGCAGAATATTGATCTCCAAACATAATAAACAACTTTTTTTTGTTTATTTTTTTTATTGTATACTTATTTGCAACAGTTATATCTGTAGTGTTTTGATTGAAATTTGACATTCGTGGTTGCACGCTTTGCTTACTCAGATTACATTGTTTTTTGTAAGTGGGAGTGCTGTTTATAATGGACAACTCTGTTTCATTTGTTTTATCTATAAATTAATGCTTTAGGATTTGTGAATGTATGTGTCTTTTTATTTGTTCCTAGCAGAATTTCAAAAACATGGCAGACTTTCACTGCCGTGCTGAACTTGGATTGGCATGTCATAGCCACGTTTTGCAAGATTAGATGGTTTTGTTCTTTGAAAGGGAGGTTCTAGTTGTACGTGAATGGGAAAGCATGCTGCGTGGGCGTTGTTTAGAAATTGGAACGCGCGTTGCATATTTTGAAAACCTCATTAAAGAGGTTTTGCAGCAACGCGATAGCTTGGTTGTTCGTGATTCAATTAGATTTTTGAGAAATGTTCAGAATCACTTACGTTGTAATCAATCAGCATTCCAGTCTTTGTTACATGAAGCCCATGTTGCACTACGTGATGCTGCTGGGTATATCAACAGTATTCGCTCTTTATAATGTTTCTTTATGTGTATTTTTTGGATGTCGTAATTGTTGTATTTGTTGTTCAATTGAATGTTGTTATTGTTATTCTCCTTGTTATATGTGGCAACTGTATCCTATTTTTATCCCTTTAATAAAACTTAGTTTTTGTTGTTGTTATCATTCGTATATACAATTATTAACAATGACCATACATGCAACATCATCATAATCATGTAATAAGTGTAATTGTTAAAAATTTTTACACCAAAACAATTTTGCAACAATTGGGAAAAAGGGAGTTACCGAAACGTTGACCAATTAAGGCTTCAACCCAAGACCTCATGACACTTTTTGTGTTTACACACACAATCGCAACCATCATTGCCGTTGGGTTTTTTACCGTTTACTAATGCAACATTTAATAACGTAATTTTTTTTTTTTTTGCTTTAAGCTTATTTTGGTTATAAGTAGAATACAACTTAATGGAAGTTGTGATTTGAAAAAGTAGTATTTTTCAAATAAAATTATTAAACAAAATTATTCTTAGATTACGTATGAAAATCCTGAAAGAAACAATCATGTCAATATCTTTGGGAAGTGGAAGCAACTTGCCGCATTATGTGGATTTCCTTACACCAAGATTATTCGCTTCAAGTATATATCCAATGGTGAAGATTTGGATGTTGAACACGGCAAAAACACACAATTTCCAATATTCCATATTTGCTAAAAATTAACATGGACGTGTTTAAATGTTCCTCCGTATGGTTAAATATTTTTAAAACAAACTACTTTATTTGATATTTTGTGTTTTGTAATTAAGAGATATGTTTTGTGATTATCATTATGTATGTTCATGAAACTTATGTTAAATATTAATTATGTGGTATTTAGTTTGCTTTAATTTTTAAGTTTGTAAATCCAAATATATGAATTATTAACTATATTTATGTTCTAATTAATAGTTCCACTATCTTTTATTTTATTTGCCATGATTTTTAAAAAGTAACATACATATAGCTAAATAAACAAATGTTTCCTACAAATTTTTACAACAAATATGCTTCCTACAAATACACTATATACACACATATATGCTTTTATTTTATTTATGTTTCTTACAATATATATATTTTTTTATTTTTTTATTTTTGATTACAAAAAACTATACTTTGTTAGCTATAAAATATTATTTATCATATTATATTCAATCTTTTTCAAGTAGTTAAAACACATTAAAAGTCACACACATAAACATAACGACACTTTGATTCAGATACTCTGGCGTACCAAATTCGATCATGAATGACGAAAGGTAAATGTTACAACAAATGAATATTTTAAATTGCATTACATTGTTAGTGTGTATGTTATATGAAGTTGTAGATGTTGATTGTTGTTTAAAAGTTACACAAATTTAAATCAATTAGTTTTTAAGTAGAAAATAAAAGATCAAAAGTTGATTTTGATCTTTATATACGCATATGTTTATAGTTATGAAGTTGCATGTTGCTTAATAGTTGGTTTAATAAAACGCCCAAATATAATTTAGGGTTAAGATTATGTTATATACTGAATCAAGATGTTAATATCTTTTTAAAATACAGTAATTTCTGATTGTATAATCAAAAATATAACCAACTTTCTTACTTCATACTTACCTATAATTATATGTAGGATAATGGCTATGGAATTTATTGTTCGTATTAATCGGCAAGGATTTCCTGCAAAACAGGTTCTTATCTAAAATAATTCATGATATCAGTAAAATTTAATGTGTCTGTTTAACCCTTTAAAAACATGTTTTATGTTTGTATACAGTATCTTCCAGATGTGTTTAGTGAAAAATGTTACACTAGTAACAATCATGTTTACTTGACAAGTAGAGAGAGAATCAGGGTTAAAGTTGAAATACTCAAAGTTCGTGGTAACAAATACGAATTGACCGGATATAGATGGTCCCCGTTATGTTTTGCATTCATACCAAATGATGCTGAGACATTACACTTTGTGCAAGAAGGGGACGATTCGTATTATGTGACCAGCTACGATGCAAATGGATATGAAACAGGTGGTTATGAGGCAATAGTTGGACGGCCTAGCAGGTATTTGAGTAGGATTGTCCCTCAACATAACATGGTTCAGGTATTTATCCTTCCTACGTACATTTTGTTTTTCAATTTTGTATAATTAAACAGAATTATTCAAATTATACAAAACTACAGATACTTCCAGTTGATTTCCTACCGGGTTTAAAGAAAAAGGACCACATCAAAATTATTGTTAACAAACGTAAGTACAACGTTGTTGTCAGACGTCAAAAAGATAAGCGAAACAAAGGTTGTTATCAATATATTATGTCTAAGATTGGTTGGAAAAATATTGTTGAAAGATTCAATCTTAGAGTAGGCGATTATGTAGTCTTCATGAGGGAGAGGAACAACTACTTACGTTTACAGGCGCTTAATATGGTTGGTTGTCCAATAACTGATTGCCATTTTCTTGGAGCTACAAAACTAAGAAAACACCAACCCAACCTTGATTTTTGGGAACAGGGTATGACATGTTAAACCTTTCAATACTTAAAAGACTAAATGTAATGATATATCAATTAAGTTTTAAGTGGTTTATTGTCGTTTATCATTACAGCTGATGATAGAATGAGGCATCAATGTTTTTGGGATCAACACATGGATCACTTTGGTGAAAAAACACATTCTTTTTATGTGCCTTATGAAGATACCATAGACAGACAACGACTTGTAAGTAGTTATACCTTATTTTTAATTGATTATGATGTCAACCTTAATAACATATTATTCTAATTATTACACTGAATTGCAGTGCATACCAGCTGATTTCCTTGACAAACATCCAATGCATACTTATAAAAATTGTTTCATAAGACACAAAGACATAGTATATAAGATGCGTATAAAAATGGTACTTCACCTAGAAAATCCTGATCGAACAAACCATGTAAACATCCATGGGGAATGGAAGGAGTTTGCTAAAGTTTGCAAATTCAAGAAGGACAAAATGCTAAGGTTCAAGTACATGTTCGATCTGCAGGAGTTGAATGGTCCTGACACAGGTGTGTTCCCTGTGTTTCATGTATGTTAGAAAACGATTTGCAGGAATACTTTGGTTATCTTTTGGGCACAACAAATGCTTTTACTCTTTTGTAATTTGGTACATTAAAACAAGTGTTTAATGTTCTACTTTGGTCATATGTATTCTTAAGTAAGACTATGTAAGCTGATATATATTTTAATGAATGTCTTTGATTATCAAACAATTGGTTAGTATTATGCAGTTTATTTGTTTATTAAAGGAAATGGATTCCATGTGTTTCATAACATATTCAAACTAATAATTGCAAGGTTGCATATATATTAAAAATTTTGAAGAACCATAAACATATTAAAAAATGTAACGTAATACTTGTCAAATAATAAATTAAAACAAACTCAAATGTGTAAACTTAATACCAAATTCAAATTTATCGAATAATAACCTAAATAATAATATGTTTGCAAAAAACAAAAACTAAAACAATAGATGGTTTATCAATAAGAATAAAATAGATAGGATAAATAAGATGCATTGCATGCTCTATGCATCATTGTCTTCTATATCATATGTTTGCATCTTTTTCTTTGCTTGAACATTTTCCTCATCAACACAATCATTTTTTGTTAACTCTTCTATTCCACGATTTCTTTTTTTCAAAACACCAACTGGATCAATCATACTAACAACAACTTCTTCACCTACAACACTGCTTGCATTCTTTGCAGATATAGGAGTGTCTATTTCAGCATTCTGCAATGTACAACAATTACTAAGTCAGTTTGACTTTCTTGGTATAAAATAAACAATTGAAAAGTGTATTTAATCAATAATGTATAATACCTCCTCCATATAAGTTGTTGATTTTGTATTTAAATTCTCAGCAACTTTTAAATGATTTTCTGCATTCTTTCCAATGCCTTCTAAATCACTTAAATCATATGAACCATCTTCAATATCAACATGAGGAGTATCTAAATCTTCTTCACCAATAACATATTCTTCAATATCATGTTCATTATCATCTGAGACATTGTCGGAATTCAAACAATAATCTTCTTTTTCAGAATCAGCTTCCTCATTGTCAGAATCGTCTTCACCATTGCCAAACTCATCTACATTATCATCTAAATCACCTTCATTATTGTGTAACACATCATTTGCATTGTCTGAAAATTCTTCCATATTGTATTCCTCATCTTCTACATCCTGTCATGTGTTACAATTCCAATTTATATTTAAAACTATTATATACAATTTAACTTTATAATAAAGACTGGACAATCACAAAGTAATTTAAAATGCTAATATACATACCTCTTCATCTAGGAAACCATTTTTGAAATACATGATCGTGTCAACATCATCATGCACCTTTTCATTTCGATAGATATGACTGTTGTTGCTGTGGTTAAATTCAGAATACTTAATTTTAAATAGATATTGTTTGCCGATAATCTGGTTAATTTCATCTGGGAAGTATTCTTCAGGGTCCATGCCATGCTTGTCCATAATTTGCCACGCAGACAAATTAATCATCTTGTGTACATTGTTATCAAATAAAATCACCTGTGCAGTTCCACTATCATCAACAATACGCACAATGATCTTGAACCTAAAACAAACAAATCATAATGTTTTAGTATTTCAATAATTAATCATAATTTTATATATTCAAATAATAATTAAAACACAATGTTATTAATACCTCGATGCAACAGCATAGGTTTCACCGTGTTTCTTACAGAACCACAATTGCTTCTTGTTTCGATTATTCATTCCACCTTTTGAAGAAACTGCGGTTACTCTTGTGTTACATTATTTACACGTTGTATACGTCCAACCATTTTCATATTGGATGCTATGCACAGTAGCATAAACAACACAACATGTATCCTGCATTTTCCATAGTTTTATTTATCATAATCAAATACTATATTATGACAGGTGTATTATGCTTTTTCATAATTAAATAAATGACATAAAATACTATTATCTTACCGGTTCAATACTTCGGATCATACCAACAAATCTCTTTAAACAACCATGCATAAATTCTGCAGGTGTAACAACAACTTTCTCTTGATTGTGCAACTGGATCTTGAATTCATTTGCATTATATCCTTCTTGTGATTCGTACCTTGTATGTTTCAAAAATATATTACATACAGACTTAAAGATAAATTCATATTTATATGACAACAGAAATAGTATAGTTACTGTAAAACCTTTTCGGAATAACAATAACGGCGGAATCTTCCTGTTAATAAAAATCCTACTTCCAAATAACGCATTATGCACAGCTGGTTTATCTGATTTTGTACAAACAACATAAAAACAAAAAAAAACAAACACAAAAAATATTATATTAACAAAAACAATACTATTTTACTGTCTTGCAAAATATTTGTAAATAAATTCAAAAACAACTTACTGTCCCAATATTTGACCTTCCCAAGCATCAAAAGGATGTCTATATGACCAATTTCTTCCAACTTGCTTTCATAATCATTCCACATTAACGCCCAATTATCCCAAAAAGTACACTCAAGTCTGTAGGATCTGCATAATATCATATAAATAAATACATTTACATTGTAAAATTGTATAGAATATAGATATTATATTAAAGTTTTCATTTACTCAGCATCTTCAATAACAATTGTTCTGCGGATTTTTGGACCACCATGGTTGTTCACACCTACGATTTTCCCAATAGCAACCACTGTTCCAATCACATCTGTTCAATAACAAAGGTTAATGTTTTTGTATTTACAATAGTAAATAGGAATAACTATTATAAGTAGGTGTCAATGAAATCCATACCAACACAATCATGATCATGATACTCATTCACAGGGTCTAATATACGGGAAAATGGCTCATATATAAAACCAATGACATTATCATTTATTTGCTCAACACGCGTAACATTAGTCCCTTTGAAAAAAGATATTTTCCATCTGTTTGGTAACAATGGTAACCTTCCACCATTTTCCGCCACACCAAAGTTAGATAATATATAGCATTGCCCTTCTTGAAGCAGAGGCTCAAATTTAAACATTAATTCTTTTTTGATGTAAATCTGGATTCGGTTGTCCTGGATATACATTGTTAAAAATTAGTGCTAATTTATATTAATTTCATTAAATATAAAAAAAACAAAAATAAAACACTTACCTCTAGATCTTGAAAAACACAGTCCAAACTATATGGATCATGTTCTTCATTTAGTTTGTGAGAATGCCAAATAGAAATACATCTTCCTTTGATTACCATATTTGTAGCCATAGGATTAACGTTTCTTATCGGAGTTATGATTCGATCCTTCAGTCTTTCATCTATATATTTGTAAAGATTAAAAATATAGCAAACAAAATTTAAACAACAATGTAAATTATAGTAAAATATAAGAATATACCTGATGAACCACTTCCAATGGAGGAAGTATGCATTCCATTACCTTTTTTAGAATAAGATTGACCTGTTATGAAACAATAATATCATAAAAACTTCTTTACTACCTGTAGCTTATGCATCATTTAAAGTCTGATTGATTTATTTCTTCTTCTTAAAATAATCATTACTTGTTCCTATTAAACTAAAATATTAGGATATACCTGCTGAAGCACTTCCATTGGAGAAACTATGCATTCCATTACCTTTTTTAGAATGAGATTTACCTGTTTCAAATTATTGTTATATATCAAATGCATTTACAAAATAACTTATATTTCAAAATCAGTAAAACACAAACCATAAGACAAATTTCCAAACGACGTAGAATGTACAGTATAACCTTCTTTTGTTTGTTGTCTGCCTGACAAACTATTATTAAACCCAGACTTAGGTGTCTCTGAATAAACTTCTTGATAACCAAATTTAGAATTTCTTGACTTCAAATAAGCAGCACTTCTAGGATCTTTTTGCTGATTCCTAATGTATTCCATCCTTTTAAAGTTCACAGTATTTTAATCAACTGATCCTTTTTTACCAACTGATACATATATACAATATATAAGTACCAACTCATTCATAATATAATATATGTTTCTATTTAAAAAAATATTGTACCTTTTTCTGATCTTCCACAATCAACAATGTTAGATATAGACTTATTAAGATGTCTGAGACTTTAAACATGGTACTTGCTTTCCAAAATTTTTGGCAATTGCAGGTTTAACTAAGACAAATAACTCAAAATCAAACACTTATATTATCAAATTTTAAAAACAATGCACAATATAAAAACTCAAATCAGGTTTACCCTTTGATGCCATTGAAACAGTCTGCACATAGGTTCCAGATTTTTTTCCGGGTTTGTCACTTTCAAATAACGACATATCACAAACACTCTTATCACCTAATGGTGCAGCAACTGTTCAACAAAGGTACCAAAATTACAATCAACAATGTTAGATATAGACTTATTAGCAGGTGTGTCACTTTGTGAGATATCATAAGATGTCTGAGACTTTAAACATGGTACTTGCTTTCCAAATTTTTTGGCAATTGCAGGTTTAACTAAGACAAATAACTCAAAATCAAACACTTATATTATCAAATTTTAAAAACAATGCACAATATAAAAAATCAAATCAGGTTTACGCTTTGATGCCATTGAAACAGTCTGCACATGGGTTCCAGATCTTTTTCCGGGTGTGTCACTTTCAAATAACGACATATCACAAACACTCTTATCACCTAATGGTGCATCAACTGTTCAACAAAGGTACCAAAATTGTGTTTGGTTTTCAATTCAATTGTAACAATACCAAAAATATCTACAATATAGAACATTAATATTAACTACCTGTAGAAGGATCTCTAATTGTGCTTGTCTCAATTGTATCCTTATTAAACCTAACTATGTAAACCTTATGTAAAACTTATAAACATGTATGCACTATGTAAACATGGGTATATAGAATGTAATATTAGAAACACATAAAACACAGAAACGTGGAACACATAATCTAACTCATTACCAAAATAATTTTACAGATACCATAATAACTTCTTTATTACCTGCAGCTTCTGGATCAACATTACTGTCTTTAGTTCCTGTTTTCTTGTTAAGATCCAAAAAATTTGTTCCTGTAAATTCATTAATAAAACAAATAAAAAACAACAACATCAACATCTTATACATTTTAAAAACATACAACTTGTTCCTATTAAACCATAAGCCAAATAAAAAACCAAAACAAAAACATCAACAGAAGAATAAACCATATAATACTCGTAGTTGATAAAGGTTTTTAATTAAATAACATGTTACAAATTCTTAAAAACTCAAACTTGTACCTGATGAAGTTTTTGTAGCCAATTTCTTACCAACACGTTTTTTTGATCCTTGAACATTCATTCCTGCAAAATACAAAACGTATAAACTAAACACATACATAATATAAAAACAAAACAATCATATATAGTTTTTTAAATTCAAATATCTAACTACTAAACAACCTGAATGTTCAACACTCATTGACTTAGCTTCTTCGGATTTCTCAGAATTGTTATTGTGCTTGGCAGTTGAAAGCCTCTTTGAGAACCTCTTGGACTCCATATTCGACATTGAAGATTGAAGAATACAGAATATGTAATTGTGTAAACCATTGTAAATAATGGTGTATATATTGTGTCAAATTAGGTTAAAAAATAAGAAAAAACTTAAGATAACAATGATTTCATACCAAACTTATCATAATCTTATTTTAAGTAAATATCAACACACAAACACAATCCTAAAACAATACAGATTCCTAAATATTTTATTAAATCCGAAATTTATAGAGCTAATTATATATTATAGAATGCAACATAATTATCAAAATAACTTGTAGCCTAATTGGTAAACACATAAGTTATTAATGCTACTCTTCAAAACAACCCAAGTTCAAATCTTACTAATGACATTTTTTATAAAAACGAATTTTGGAAAAATAATAATAAAAATTAATATAAATTATATATTTAAACCGAAATTATTAGTTATATTAATAGTTGGATTATTAAATTGCTTAGGTGGACATAAAATGTCTAGGTGGCATTAAAATGATTATGTGGCATTGAGGTGGCATTAATGCCAAATGCCTCCTGTTATATATAATATAGAGATATATATATTTCGTCAAATCCCAATAGCAATTTCATATCGTTATTCGTTCGAGTCTACAAGCACGAGTCATGACTTCTCGGCTTTTAATCAAGTAATAGTCCAAAATATCGTAAAGTCCATGTTACGGCGTTGTCGGGGTCAACTATTGACTAAAAAGTCAAAGTAACACCGACGTTGCTCAAAGTTGACAATTATATATATCAAGTCCAATTTAATAGTTATAATAGCGCAATTCAATCACAAATCAACTCAAAACAATCTCGCCAACCAATCAATCAACCAAATATACCCGAAACAAATGTTATGACCCTAATGGTCATGACACGGTCATGGTTAAGACCACGAGAACCAAACAAGCTCTAGAAGCTTTTCGGCTCCACGCGTCTCATCCAAAGATCAACAATATCAACCAACAAGCTACCAAAATGACCCGACCCGGACCCAAGGTCCATGGGGGTCACGTACGCAACCCATGGGGCTCGTACGTGCCCTATGTGGCTCGTACACCATGCCAAACCCAACCAAACACTACCAAATCAATTCCAAAACATCCAAATACAATCAATCAACCTCCAATCATTAACCAAACACCAAACCCCTCATCTATTCTAACCAAAAACATGAAACTAGACCTAAAATGCAAAAACCCATCAATATGATACACCACGTGCTTACCAAACACTAGCTACATGTTTATTTAAGTGTTAATTAGACTTAATCCCACGTTTAAACCAAAAGCCCTAAAAATATCAATATGGTCGAACCATATTTAATGCCATGCGTGGCTTTACAAAGCTCAAACAAGGTGTATTCAAGTCCCTTTTACCTTATCCAAACACGAATTACAAAACCCACTTGAAACCCTAAAGATTCGATTCTTGATTCGAAGATTTGAAGGTGTTATGGAGGTCCAAATGGAGCGTGTAATATATGGTTGGAAAGAGGAGAAAGAGAGCTTCAAGCTGGTGGTGGTGGTGGTGGTGAGTAGTCACGCGCGGCGGTGTGCCGGAATAGTGGCCGAATTTTTAAGGGTGGCGGCTAGGGTTAGGTTTAGGGTTTTTAGAGAGAGAAACGAGAGAGGGAGGAGTGTGTGTGTTTTTAGTGAGAGAAATGAAAGTATCAAATGAGGGTGGATGGGGCTTTTTATACTTGGATATTGGGGACTCAAAAATAAATAAATATGGGAGGAGGGGGCGCCGGCCATGGGAAAGGTGGGGGGTCGGAGTTGTAATTTTTCGTAACTATCCCGTTTACCCATTCTTGAGCTCATATATTGTCCCCCGAGTGTCCCACGATGTTCATTCGACTTTCTAACATCGTTATTTAGGTTTTTCCACAAGTTTTGACTATTTATTTGCCAATTTTCGAGTTACGGTCTAAAAGTTACGTTATTTCTCGTTTTAGGCTTTTCTAGTGCCGAATCGAATAGTGCCTACCAAATAGAGTTAAAACTCATAATATAACTCATTCAATAGTGAAGTAATTCATAAAAACCAATAAACGATATAAAATCGAGTCATGGTTGATAAAATATTGATAAAGGCAAAGCTCGGTTTAGTTTAACGTAATGCGGTTGCCTAAAATAGACTCCCTAAATTTCCAGTTGTCACAGCCTCCCAGCCTCAGAAGAAACCCGTCCCGGGTTTCACTCCGAGTTGCTTGATGTCATGAAAAGTTTAGGCTACTTCCTACGGAAAACGTCCTCACGTTTCCAAGTGAACTCCGGTCCATGTCGGGAGTTCCAACGAACTTTGATAATCGGAATTCGGCTATTCTTCAGCCGTTTAATCTCACGATCCATAATATCAATTGGTTCCTCAACGAAATTCAATTTCTCATCGATACGAATATCTTTTAAGGGCACAACTATGTTTTCCTCCGAAAGACATTTCTTAAGATTACTAACATGAAAGACATTGTGTACACTGCTCAATTCCGATGGTAGCTCCAGGCGGTATGCTACCGGTCCGATTCTTTCCAGGATTGGAAAGGGACCAACATATAGGGAATTGAGTTTTCCACACTTTCCATAATGAATCACTCCTTTCCAAGGAGAAACTTTCAACATAACACGATCTCCAACCTGAAATTCTAAAGGTTTACGTCTCCTATCGGCATAACTCTTTTGTCTATCACGAGCGGTTTGCAACCGGTTACGAATCTGAACTATCTTTTCAGTGGTTTCTAGGACAAGTTCGGGACTTGTAAGTTGACTCTCGCCAACTTCAGCCCAACAAACAGGAGAACGAAATTTTTGGCCATACAGTGCTTCAAATGGAGCGGCCTTAATGCTAGAGTGATAACTATTGTTGTAAGAGAATTCGGCCAAAGGGAGATGTCTCTCCCAGCCTTTGCCGAAATCAATAACACAGGCTCTAAGCATGTCCTCTAAAGTCTGAATGGTTCTCTCGCTTTGACCATCGGTTTGAGGGTGGTAAGCGGTGCTCATATCCAAGTTTGTTCCAAATGCTGTCTGTAATGATCTCCAAAAGTGGGATGTAAAACAACTATCTCTATCGGAAATAATAGATATCGGTATTCCATGACGCGATACTACCTCCTTAAGGTACAATCGAGCAAGCTTATCGAGACTATCGGTCTCACTAATGGCTAAGAAGTGAGCAGATTAGTTAAACAATCAACGATTACCCAGATAGCATCATTGCCGCTAGCTGTTCTCGGTAATTTAGTGATAAAGTCCATGGTGATTCGCTCCCATTTCCATTCTAGGAGTTCAGGTTGAACTAATAGTCCTGAGGATTTCTGGTGTTCGGCCTTTACCTTAGAACAAGTCAGACACCAACTGACATACTAAGCTATATCGGCTTTCATATTAGGCCACCAGTAGAGTTTCTTAAGGTCCTGATACATCTTAGTGGCTCCGGGATGAATAGAGTATTTTGATTTATGCGACTAGTGCATAATCAACTCACGGATTCGACCATGAAATGGTATCCAGCTTCTGTCTTTGAAGCATAAGGTTCCATCGGAACGCTTCAAGAAGCCGTTTTCACTTTCTACCATTCCATGAAGATTCTCGTAAGGACGGTTCTCTTCCGTCAATGCCTCAGTTTGGGCGGCCAAGATTTGAGACGGTAGGGGCGAAACTATGGTCATTCCTAGGGATCGAACGAGTAGGGGTGGAATGTCCTCCTTACGACTAAGTGCATCAGCCACAACATTCGCCTTACCAGGATGATAACGAAACTCACAATCATAATCACTAAGCAATTCTAACCAATGACGTTGTCTCATGTTCAGTTCCTTCTGATCTAAGATATGCTTCAAGCTCTTATGGTTGGTAAATACTACAAACTTAGTTCCATACAGATAATGTCTCCAGATTCTAAGGGCAAACACTACAGCACCTAACTCAAGGTCATGGGTGGTGTAGTTTTTCTCATGCTTCTTAAGTTGTCAGGATGCATAAGCAATCACCTTCTCCCGTTGCATCAAAACAGCACCTAAGCCTTTATGCGAAGCGTCGCAGTACGCGACAAAGTCTTCGCTTCCTTCAGGCAAAGCTAGGATAGGCGCACTACACAACTTCTCCTTTATAAGTTGGAATGCTTCTTCTTCCTTTTCTCCCCATTCATACTTAACATCCTTCTGTGTCAGTTTGGTCAGCGACTTAGCTATCTTGGAAAATCCCTCAATGAATCTCCTATAATAGCCTGCTAAACCTAGAAACTGTTGGATTTCTGATGGGTTCTTAGGAGCTGCCCATTCCTTAATGGCCTTAATCTTAGCTGGGTCAACATGAACACCTCGACTATCTATCACGTGACCTAAGAATTGCACGGACGGAATCCAAAATTCACACTTAGAGAATTTGGCATACAGCTTCTCATCTCTCAACAATCCTAAAATGAGCCTCAAATGCTCTTCGTGCTCCTCTCTACTCTTGGATTATATCGAGATGTCGTCTATGAATACTATCACAAACTTATCCAGGTATGGCTTACACACTCGGTTCATGAGATCCATGAATACCGCTGGCGCGTTGGTCAAACCAAATGACATCACTTGGAATTCATAGTGTCCATAACGAGTCCTAAACGCCGTCTTAGGGATATCCTCTTCTCGAACTCTAAGCTGGTGATAACCAGATCTTAATTCGATCTTAAAAAAGACACTAGCTCCTTGGCGTTAGTCAAATAGGTCATCTATTCTAGGTAACGGATAATGGTTCTTCATTGTCAACTTATTCAACTCCCTATAATCAATACACATCCGAAACGATCCATCCTTCTTCTTCACAAACAACACCGGTGCTCCCCACGGTGACGAACTTGGTCGAATGAATCCCTTCTCTGACAACTCTGCCAACTGTTTAGACAGTTCCTCCAATTCTCTTGAAGTAAGTCGATAGGGTGCCCGGGCTACGGGTGCAGCACCGGGTATCAACTCTATTTGGAATTCCACTTGTCGGACAGGTGGAATCCCTGGCAGATCGTCGGGAAACACATCCGGAAATTCTCTAACGACTGTTACATCATTAAGGTGTCTTTCACTCTTCTCCTCGCTTTTCTTTTCAGAAACTCGAGCCAAGAAAAAACAACCTCCTCTATCGATGTACTTCTGGGCCTTGATACAAGAGATGATGCTCAACCAGGAAGGACTTCCATGGTCACTCCGATCTCCTTGTATGCTCAGAACTTTTCCGCCATACGGTAATCGTACGATCTTCTCATTGCAGATGATGTGTGTACCGTTCTTCGACAACCAATCCATTCCGATAATGACGTCAAAACTTCCCAAGGTAACTGGCAATAGGTCTATACTAAACGGGCGGTCTAGGAAACTTAAGGAACAACCTCGGACTACGGTGTCTATCTTCTCCCTATTTCCGTTAGCTAATTCCACATCGTAACTAAACCCTAGAGGTGTTTGGGAGATTCCTAGTAATGGCATAAAATTGGTGGACACGAACTCATATTCGCACCAGTATCAAACAGTATGGAAGCATAGCGACTATTGAGAAGGAACGTACCCGTAACTACGTTAGGGTCCTCACCAGCTTCCTTCCCAATAGCGTAAACACGCGTTGTTCCCATGTCTCTCTGCTGATTCCTAGCACCATGGTTTCCCTGGTTCTCCACAGCCTCGCGCTTCACAGGGTTTAGGCCATTACTTCCCACACCTCGGCTAGCAAATCCTCCTACATTACCGAGATTTCCTCTCATCCACGGCTCTCGGCACTCATTCTTGAAATGTCCCTTCTTTCCACATCTAAAACAGGTGACAGTGGCCTTCCAGTCCGCTCCTTGTGCAGTTTGAGCTGCAGCAAGTGGTCGGGACCTACAGTCTTTGGCCAAATGTCCTACCTTAGAGCACTTCCTACACAAATTCGGGCATAGTCCATGGTGGTGTCGGTTACAACGACCACACATAGGCCTACTACCTTCATAACCTTTCCTTTCTCCATTTCCTATGGCGAACACCCTGGCTGTCTCATGCCGTTTGTTGCCATTCCCTTTAACAACTTCATTCCTCTTCCTCTTATCACTCCTATCGTTCTTACCCTTGTCTCCTACTTCTAATACATAAGAGTCCATCAAACGCTCAGCCACAGTAATTGCCTCCTGCAAATTAGCTGTCTTCGCAGTGATGACATCATTACGAGTAGCTAAAGGTAATACATCAGTATACCTCTCATTCTTAAGGTCTTCAGTGCGAACCATATCAGGTCAAAGCAACGATAACTCTTGGAAACGACGAGTATAAGTCGCCATGTCAGTACCTTATGGTTCCAGAACTCACTCTCTAACTTCTTAGCTTCGTTCCTAGGATAGTAAGGCTTGATCAGGAGAGTCTTAAACTGAGTCCAAGTCATACTATAAGCTACATCAATTCCTACTGATCTGTGATAGTTGTTCCACCAGGTCAACGCTTCATCCTTCAAGGTGAATGTTGCATACTTAACCTTACAATCCTCATCACAATTACTAACGGCAAACACAGATTCAGTTTTCTCTAACAACCTAGTTAGGTAAACTACTTCCTCAGTTCCTCCGAACTCTATGGGACCACAGAATCGGAACTCTTTGTAGGTATAACCTCGAGTTCGATTCAGCATTGGGGTTCCACCAGAGGTGTTAGAGAGATTAGTCTCAGCTAGCAGTTCAGTGACACGCTGCGACACTAACTGGTCAACATGGGCTGGGTTCATTGGTGGAGGGTTTTGTGGAACAGGACCATTCTCAGCACGGTCGTTCACATTCGGGTATCCTACGGCTGGGTTATCAGTGTTCAGGTTCTCAACAGGTGGAGTGGTCGGGGTCGGACGACGACCTCGACGGACAGGGGCAACCCCAACAGTAGGAGCTGCTCGGTTGTTCCTAAGCGGGTTTCGTCTAGTTGCCATTATTCTGAAGGCAAGAATAACAGTTTCATAAGTTCACAATTCACGCTCTAAAAGATAGAGTTCGGTTCCAAGGATCACCAAATAACGCTCGAATACATAATCAAGGTCAACAAGGATAACGCCCTACCAGAACAAAACAACTAAGGACCGAATCATAACTAAAGGATGCATGTTCCAATAACCATAACTCATAGGTTTCAAGGTGGAATACATGAAAGGATACAGGGAAATCAAAAACGATCCTAACAACGATACTAATAAGATAACTAGGATAAACCTACATCTTGAACCAAGTACTACTTAGTTTCAAGATGGTACAAAGCCATGAATCTAACACTATCTAGCCACGTCTACGAATACCACTAACTGATCTCCTAGCATCGTCAACCTCTCTCCATAAAGATGCCAACTCAACACGTCGAGCATCGCGATCACTCTTAAGATCTACGACCTCCCTCTCCAACTCACCAATCCTATGCCAAATCGCTCTATCTGCATCTCGAGCTGTCGCGAACCCTCTCAGCAGGTCCCCAACCTGCTCCTGGAGCTCCGACATACCCTGGCGCAGAATCGTCGTCCTCCTGACTACAGTACCCATATCAGCTCTCAGATCCTCTATACTAGCCCTCGATACTCCATCCAACCAATCTGTCAAGATCGCTCGCTTTCTGGCTGGAAAAGGTGGTCCGGATCAAGAGTAACCACTAGTGATAGGGCAAAAATCAATCGGGGGAAGTCTAAACTAAAGGAAATATCGGGGACCGACAAACTGGAAAAAGAGCTATTGCTATCGATACCATATTAAACCAAAAGCATACTCCTCGGGCTCTGAAGCAATCTCCGATGGTATCTCAGATCCTAACGGGCTACCTATCTCAGGTGAATGTGGAGGTGAATCAAAACCAAAAGGCTGTCCAGTGGAATCAGGCTCAGACAAAGGAGAACCTGGTCCTGGAGAATGTGCAGGACTCTGCAATGGAGGAGTACCCCCTTCTGGGATATCCTCATCATCCTTCTCCTGAGGATTCTCATCCTCATCTACATACTGCTCCTCAATCTCATGCTCCTCCTCGAACTCATGCTCCTCCTCGCCCTCATCCATAGAGGGAGAGTCCATGAGTCGGAGTCTCTGTCTTGGGTAAATCCTGAGGTGGTACAGTAGGGGATCTAGGTCTTCTAAGACATGGTGATGCTGGTGGTGATGACAGAACAGAGTGGGCTACTAAACAGATAGGTGATGATGGTGGTCTTACGGACATGTGGGCAGTACTATGAGCAAGCCTAGGAGTCTGGGCTCATGCTAAGACCTGATGTAAAGTGAGCTGCCTAGATGAGCTAGGGCGATCTGATGATGATAAACTAGAGTGACGGGCAATCTCATAAGGATCACCCTACGCAACCGTCATGAGAGTCAATGCTGGCGAACTAGCAACAGCAAGGACCTCCTCAGACACATCAAAAGCTAGTGAAGGCATAATCTGTGACAATGGCATAGGGTAGGTATAAGTGTTCGAAACAACTAGTTTTAATAAGCGCATCAACTTAACCAAAACATGTATCACATAGTGAAAGCTTTTAAAAGTAGAGGTACCACATTACTCAAAATATGCCTTTAAATAAAACACGTAAGTTCAGTTCTATCACATAATCCCATATCAAATCATTCGAGTTCACAATTCCAACATCATAATACACCGTTTACTCAAATCAAATCCGTAGTATCTCGATAATCACATCTCATTTGCCCAAAATCAATAATCATATCCCAAAACATGTCATCTCATAATATCTCATAAGTCAAATCGCAGTTCATACCATAATCAAATAAGAAGCTTCGGCTTGGCAAGCGGGCAAGCGTCGGTCGAGGATCAATTTTCCTAAAAAGTTGTTATAGTTTAGGGTTTATAAAATACCTAGTTCTCTATAACCTTGAGCTCTGATACCAATCTGTAACACCCCCAAATCTTGGTACAGCGGAAGACTTAATCAAGTTTTCGGAGCGTTACTATTGGATTGGTATCTCACACAAGTATAGCAAAAATATATTCATTTAACATTGAAAACCAATCCCAAATTTAAGTATTCAAAACATTTAATCCAAAAGTATAAATATTAGGCCCAAAACATGATTTAATAAAATAGGTCCCCAAAGTTTATCAGAGTCAGAAATGATCCTTGAACCCCGCCTTCTTGCCAAGCTTCCACCGATCACGTATTCCAAGCATCTTTCAAATACCTAAGAAATCATGCTAAAAGGTCAGCTTACGCTGGTGAGTTCATAGGTTTAAATTCAATAAAATCATAGTGGACCTGTAGGAGTTGATTTGCTATGCAAGACCTAAGATAGATAAATACTGTTTGCACACACCGATCCTACCCGGATCACCAACCATATAACCATATCCCGCATCCAGGGATTACTCGGGCCCCGCGACTCTAGTCCAGCACTGTCGTGGCAACCTCTAGAACAGTTGCCAACCCCGGACTAGGTCGATGTAGAAGTCTATTCTTAGCTAGGAAACGGTTCAACCTAGTCTAAGGCAACAACTACCGCACATCTATCTAAACAGTCAAGCATATAAGCAAATCCAAATAGTTTTAACGGTCCAAAAATAGTAGCATGATTCGCACCCCAAAATAGTTCAAAACGTAGATAAAAGTGGGGCTATGAAACTCACCTCAAGCAATCAACATACAAATAAACACTAGCAGAAGATAACGGTAATCACGGCTCAGCAACTATCGACTCGGCACAACCTATTAATGGAGACCAAATTTTAATATATAATTCCCATAATCAACGTTATCTACCCCAATGTATTCCATTTCGTTATTTCCAAAAATGTCCCGTTTCACCATTTAATCCTAGTGTTTGGTATCCTCATGTGGGTGTATCGACTCAGTATGATGCTATGAATGCACTCAAATAACCAATATGTGACTCAATGCAATACGATGAGACATCTAAGCGATAAGCTCCATAGTCCAATATGTTTCGGAATAAATAGTAGACCTTATCAAATTCGTCAACTCGATAAACTCATTTATTTATTCGTGTCGCTTATTATCCCATAAATCAATCGCATTCTAAAGAGTCATAAGGATAATTCACCCATTAATAAGGTTACCCAACGTACCTAGCGGGCTCTTATTAGATTCGTCAACCTTATAAGTCCGCTACCCACGTGGATCAACACTATTAACGTTAGGTTATCCGTAACTCATGCACACAACGTAAGTAAATAAATACTTGAAATTAGTATTAAATGCCCATAATTGGCATATTTCGATAAGCGTGTACTCGAAACATTAATTACTTATTTATTATAAAAAAATTTCCATTTTTAGTCGTTAGTTTCCATTTAAAATAGTAAATAACAAGATAAATCTTGTTATCGATATTTTTGGTATAAAAGCCCTTTTTATTATTTAGGTTTCATAATTTATTAACATTTTCATATATATATATATATATATATATATATATATATATATATATATATATATATATATATATATATATATATATATATATATATGTATATATATATATGTATATATATATGTATATATATATTTCGTCAAATCCCAATATCAATTTCATATCGTTATTCATTTCGAGTCCACAAGCACGAGTCATGACTTCTCGGCACGGGGTCAACTATTGACTAAAAAGTCAAAGTAACACCGACGTTGCTCAAAGTTGACAATTATATATATCAAGTCCAATTTAATAGTCATAATAGCGCAATTCAATCCCAAATCAACTCCAAACAATCTCGCCAACCAATCAATCAACCAAATATACCCGAAACCAATGTTATGACCCTAATGGTCATGACACGGTCACGGTTAAGACCACATGAACCAAACAAGCTCTAGAAGCTTTTCGGCTCCACGCGTCTCATCCAAACATCAACAATGTCAACCAACAAGCTACCAAAACGACCCAACCCGGACCCAAGGTCCATTGGGGTCACGTACGCAACCCATGGGGCTCGTACGTGCCCTATGTGGCTCGTACACCATGCCAAACCCAACCAAACACTACCAAATCAATTCCACAACATCCAAATACAATCAATCAACCTCCAATCATTAACCAAACACCAAACCTATCATCTATTCTAACCATAAACATGAAACTAGACCTACAATGCAAAAACCCATCAATATGATACACCACATACTTACCAAACACTAGCTACATGTTTATTTAAGTGTTAATTAGACTTAATCCCACGTTTAAACCAAAAGCCCTAAAAATATCAATATGGTCGAACCATATTTAATGTCATACGTGGATTTACAAAGCTCAAACAAGGTGTATTCAAGTCCCTTTTACCTTATCCAAACACGAATTACAAAACCCACTTGAAACCCTAAAGATTCGATTCTTGATTCGAAGATTTGAAGGTGTTATGGAGGTCCAAATGGAGCGTGTAATATATGGTTGGAAAGAGGAGAAAGAGAGCTTCAAGATGGTGGTGGTAGTGAGTGGTCACGCACGGCGGTGTACCGGTGGTGGCCAGAATAGTGGCCGGATTTTTAAGGGTGGCGGCTAGGGTTAGGTTTAGGGTTTTTAGAGAGAGAAAGAAGAGAGAGGGGGAGGAGTGTGTGTGTTTTTAGTGAGAGAAATGAAAGTATCAAATGAGGGTGGATGGGGCTTTTTATAATTGGATACTGGGGACTCAAAAATAAATAAATATGGGAGGGGGCGCCGGCCATGGGAAAGGTGGGGGGGTCGGAGTTGTAATTTTTCGTAACTATCCCATTTACCCACTCCCGAGCTCATATATTGTCCCCCCGAGTGTCCCACGACGTTCATTCGACTTTCTAACATCGTTATTTATGTTTTTCCACGAGTTTTGACTATTTATTTGCCAATTTTCGAGTTACGGTCTAAAAGTTACGTTATTTCTCGTTTTAGGTTTTTCTAGTGCCGAATCGAATAGTGCCTACCAAATAGAGTTAAAACTCATACGATAACTCATTCAATAGTGAAGTAATTCATAAAAACCAATAAACGATATTAAATCGAGTCATGGTTGATAAAATAGTGATAAAGGCAAAGCTCGGTTTAGTTTAACGTAATGCGGTTACCTAAAATAGACTCCCTAAATTGCCAGTTGTCACACATTTAACAACTTATCTTTTAAGGGCTCTTTTAAAACTCATGAACCACCCATTAATTGTTGATGTATATTATGTATTCACATATACCACCACCACAATTACTTATTGTAAATGCAAGCTTTAAAATATGACATTGGTTTTCATTTTTAGTTATTTGATTATCATTTTTAGTTACGTGTAAAGTTTGCCAATTATAAGAAATTGTGTCTCAAGTGTGTCAATATTGTTAAGTAAAAAAGTTTTTTATGTGTCAATAATATCGTAGTGACAATATATCAACATTGATAGTGCGTCAATTATAAAACGTTATGTGTCAATTATTAAACGCTATATGTCAAGTGCGTCGGCATTGTTAATTAAAAAATTCCTCCATGTATCAATAATAGGATAGTAACATTTGGTCAAGATGAATAGTGTGCCAACATGGATCTTGTGTCAATTATAAGAAATTGTGTGTCAAGTAGGGCTGAGCAATCCCGACCGACAACCGACGACCGACCGACGCCCGATTCCGACCGACAATGACCGACACAAACTAACTTAATTCGGGTCGGGATTCGGGATGGGTTTTCAGTCTTGTCGGGACTCGGGTCGGGTCGGGAGTCGGGATTGTTTCTGGATAACAAAAAGAAAAGCATACAAAGCGGTTTGTTTCGGGACTCGGGTCGGGATTCGGGATTACCCGAACTAGAATCGGGTCGGGATTCGGTTAAAATTTTCAACCTTGTCGGTTTCGGGATGGGTCGGGATCGGGTCGGGATGGGTCGGTTTCGGCCCGATGCTCAGCCGTCAAGTGTGTCAATATTATTAAGTAAAAAAGTTTCTTTATGTGTCAATAATATCGTAGTGACAATATATCAACATTGATAGTATATCAATTATAAAACATTATGTGTGAAGTGTGTTGATTATAAAACGTTATGTGTCAAGTGTATCGACATTGTTAGATAAAAAAATCCTCCAAGTATCAATAATAGCGTAGTGACACTTCGTCAGTATTAATAGTGTTTCAACAATAGAGGTCATGTGTCAAGTATATCAACGTTGTTAGTTAAAAAAAATTTATATGTGTGTCAAAAAAGTATGATGTGTCAATAGTATATCATATTACAAATCTATGTGTACCACATATTTGAAACACGCGTGTTCATAATGGTTAATGAGGGTTTCACTCATTATCAAAGGAGAAATGAGAAACAAAAATAAACATTTAAAACTTTTGAAACAAATTTCTCGAGCATTAAAAATGGATGTGTCATGGCATTAAATTTATAAAATAAATGTGCAATGCCATTAAATTTCTGAAGCAAAACAAACGTGTGATGAGAAACACTAAAAGACCATAATAACCTTTTCAGTTTTAATATAATACATTATGACCCAGTAAACTTAATAAATTTTCATTAATAACCCACTTTAATCTCATCAATTAATTATTTTACACTAGCAGGGTACCCGCGCGTTGCAGCGGCAGGGCGCCATACAACTAAAATATTCAGCGATTTTTTTTTTAGTTCTATATTTTACAATAAAATAGATATACGGATGACGACAATTTTAGTTTTGAATAATGTTATGCAATAACAAAATTTTTCATATAAAAATTTTAGATTATCCACGTGATGTGGTGACAATACTGAGTTGGTAGTAGGTATATTGTAAATGTATGAGGTAAAAGTAGTTGACAATAACCCGTAGTCGTAAGTTATCATTAAATAATAACACCATAGCGAATTTTAAAAATCACTTACATTATACTAAAAAAAATTAATTCTCAAAAATAAGGTTTGTTAAATTTGTCCCACATAGATTATTAATATACAAGTAAAATATTGCTTATAAAGATAAAGTAAAAATAAATATTTAAGAAATCATATGAGTTACTTTAAAGAGTATAATTATTAATATACGAATATATATATATATAGTGTTGTATTCTATAAAGTACCAATATTGGATACAGTACTTTACAGTACTGTTAAAATAAATCTAGACCATTAGATGAGTTTGATCAATAGTTAAGATTAAAAGTTCCAAAATTGTAATTAACCAAAAGATGAAGGTTTCTTTTCTAATTAAATAAATGTCTGAAAGGGTATTATGGGAAATTTGCATTTATTTATTTTAAAAACCGTCATATCTCATATCTCTTTCTTCTCTTCCACTTTCACACCTTCTCTCCCTAACCTATCAAACTAACCCTAATCCTTAACTCAGCCGCCGCCGCTTTTAGAGCCCTCCCTCTCTCCAAAACCATCTTGTTCGTGGTACCACCAACCCAAAAAACCGATTTAAGGTTTTTTGATGGGCTAATTTGAATCAGTGATTGAATCTTCTATCCAATACTAACTTCAAATGTTGTAAGTTTTTTTTACTTTTGATCCGAAAAATTATGGTTTTCGATTTGATTATACTTTCGATCTGCAAAATATATTTCGGCTTTGGATCTGAAAAACAACTCGATTTCAAAAAGCATGATTCATGTTTCTTTTGAAGAGCTCTCAAGCTTTGGATTTTGGTCATCTGTTATGTAGCTTCTTATATGTTTAGCAAGAATGAATTTTGGTGGTTTTTTTTTTTTTTTTTTTAGATTGAAAGTCTTTATTTTTTTTTTATAATGATAAAATGTTCAACAAGTTGGTGGATTCACGGTAAAGCCATTTGATACTTTTTTACTATTGAAATTTAGTACTTTGTCTTTTGTTGTTGCACATGCATTTTTTTAGTACTTTGTATTTTGTTGTTGCACATGCATTTACTTATTTGTTGTTTTTTTTTCTGATCAAGGAAATGACTATGGGAAACTGATTCTTGAACCTTTGACTCTTTTGGCATTAGTTTAATTTTATATGAAAGTAAGTTATGCTCTTTATTTTATTGTAGAACGAAACAAAGTGATGCTTGGTAACTTCATCTCTCTTTTTTTTTTTTTTTTTTTTTTAGTTTTAAGATCGAAACTTTCTTTTAGATCGAAACTGTTGTATCGTAAGAATACATCTTTTAAATAAGGATGGATTCATGATCAAATCTGCACTATACTTATGGTAAATGGCGAGTTTTTGCAATCGACTCAAGTTGGTTTATTTACATATGTATGGGAAATTTATCATTTTGCAACATGGATGTTTGTTTCAAAATTATGCAACATTAATCTATTGAGCATATAATAATTTATGGTATTCATTTAGTTAATGATGTGTTTTGTTTCTTGGTACCTGTCAAACATCATTAATGTTAGTAGGACTAGCGCCATCTCGAGGTAGAATGATACATACATATTTACTATTTCCAACTCTATAATACGAGGATATTTGGGGTTTAACTTTGGCTCCTCATCTAATGGATCCCTTTAATGTATGAACGTACTTTAAGTTCATCATGACATGACGAGGAACAACTTACATGTGCATATGTGTTTCAATGTTAATCTAAAATCAATGAAAGAGTTGATATGTGTCTTGTGGTTCTTACAAAATCAATGAAAGGGTTATGCATATATGTTTTAAAGTTGATATTAATTAAAAAATATTTATGCGTATATGTTTAGATTGTGTATATATGTTTTCTAGATGTTCATAATAAAAATAATTATAATTGTTTGTAATTATAGGTATTGAACAAGTTTTTGGAAGGCGTGCGAATATGTTTTAACGAATTTGACGAGAAAGCGCATCGTACACATATGTTTTTGGAAGGGTACTCATATGTTCTAATGAATTCGATGAGAAAGTGAAGCGTGCACGTATGTTTTTGGAATAGTGCACACATGTTTATGAATGACGGACACATCTATATTAAAGAAGATACATTTGTATTTGAATTGTATTTCATTTTGTATATACTTTTATGTTTTTGGTTTGTTATAAATTTTGAGTTAACATGTATGTGTTTATGTTTTTTATTATAAATTTTGAAGATTAAAGAAGGTACACTAGAAACATATATGCAATTACTATTTTGAACAAAACAACTTTGGTATCTAAACAATTGTACGTATAAAACATATGTAAATTTATAATATTTATAAAAAAAACCCACATATACACTTAAATTTTCGTAAAACATCAATGTTAAAAAAAAAATTAAAAAATAAAATCTTTCAGAATTTCCAGAAAAAAAAATGATAATTTTTTTTTTAAATTCCGAAAATTAAAGGGTTTAAGAAATGTTTTTTAATTAAAAAAATTTCAAAAACAAAGTTAAAATGTGTTTTACTAATATACCCTTATTAATTAAATAAAAATATTTAATATTACTAAATTCTTATTAGTCAAAAAGAGTACTGTAAAGTACTGCATCTAATATGAGTACTGCATAGATATATATATATATATATATATATATATATATATATATATATATATATATATATATATATATATATATATATATATATATATATATATATATATATATATATATATATACTAGTGTCAAAACCCGTCCGATGGACGGGTATGACTTGTGGTTTTTATTTTTATGTTTTAGTAGAACAAATATACACAAAAAAGTAATTAATAGTTAAATTAAACAATTTACAACTATAATTGATGTTATCATAATACACATTTGATGTTACCATAACTATTCTTTAGCTATTGTTAATGATAAGTAATTGAAACCTTACGGAAACTATCAGTAAAAACATGTGCACGTGGAACCTTTCATATGTACTTTAAACCGCCAACTTTCCATCAACAAATGTTAATCCACCCTCATAACTGTAAAACATATGAGGTTCCCAAAATGGATATTATATATGGATCAGTATATATACCAATTTAACTAAGCAACTTAAACCATAAACAAACCCAACATTCATTAAAACCACTTTTTAATAATCACTACAAATTCAGTAATATTCGAGACTCCTTCCAGTTTACACTTTACATCAACAGCTCCTACCCATTTAAAAAAAAACCCTCACATGGATTAATAAACAATAAAATCAAGATGTGACACGTAGCTTTGGATAGCTTTGAATAGATCAGTGTCGTCCTGAAAGAATTGAAAAAACACTAAAAAGAACTAACGCTTGATCTTTTTGGCTATGTTATGTGTGCGTCGGCATAAAAGAAAAGGAAAAAAAATTGAACGTGGAGAAAATGGTTTAAGTATCAATTAAGCACACCTTTACTTCAAAAATCTATGCCTCTACTTCCATGGATCGGAGATGCTGGAAAAGATACCATTAGGGTTTTGATAAAAGTATACTATGAATAAACTGGTTTTTTTAAGTGTGTTTATATGTTTGAGTAGGGTTTAAATTTCTTAGATTATTACCTACGTTGTAGGGATTCTGATTGATAGTTTTCTCATTGGTTGCATAAGTTTATAGTTTTGGACTTGTAATAGTTTATAGTTTTGGACTTGTAATATATAATTCAAAAAATGAGTTGGTATACTGGTTATCAAGTTTGTTTGTGGACTAACAGACCCAGGTTTGAAACATGCATGTATCATTTTTTTAACATTTATTCCGAAATATTGAAAAAAAATTTGAAAATTTAATGACGTCATACGCATAATGATGACATAGCTTTATGACGTGGCATTAGGGGATGCCAAGTGGAATTGTTTTATTTTTTTGTTGTGTAAGTGGATGACCAAAAACTAATGTGTACGAAGTTAAGGTGTAACAACTTGGTTTTTTTTTTACATCTTAATGGGAGTATACAAGATTACATCTGTATCATAATATGTGTTGGATTATGTAAACTTTTATATTTAGCAATATAAGTTCTAATTATAGGTTTTTTTAATTAAAAAAGTTTTATAAAAAACAATTTTAATGGTGTTTTTATTAACGCGAACGGAAAACTTCAATGAAATTGAGTGTGGGAAGCCATACCCAAGGTTTGTTGTAGCAACATGTAAAAATCAAAAATCAAAAATCTACTATAAAAATGAAACTTTTTAACATGTAAAAATAATGGTAAGCGCTAAAGCACATATTTGAGCTCATTCCCATTGAAATGACTGGACCATCTACTGGACCATCTATTGTCCACCATGCTATCTCATTCACAAATAAATGTTGTTATGAACGGGTTCATAACTGTAATTGGTTATTATTAAAATAATTTGTAACAATTAAGAGCTTTTCGAATAATTTACCATTACATTTAGGGATGAAAGATGCAAATTATTGTAAACCACGATGGTAAGATTTATACTTAACTCTCTAAACTACGACGTCTATCACTACCACTATCACGAATTAATACGTAATCATTTTCATACTTGGATGGCTTATTATTTAGTTTCACTAAAACAGGCGTGTTTTAAGGCCTGTGAACTACACATAACTTATCACAATCTAAACATGTAAAATTGTAGGAATAAAACAACTTAGGAATTTTGCCTTTATAGCAAATTGTGCAATCTATCATATATAGACACACCAAATCTAATCATATGGACAATGAAATGAAATTTTGATACCCAGAAATCACCAAGATCAAACTCTTGTTGGTGATGGTCTCCATAATATTAGCGGTCTCCGCAACCAATGCATATGACCTTCTTCTTCTAAAAAAATAGAAATATGTCTGCTTTTACAACAAAATAATTATAGTTACCATGTAGGAATACAATTTTTTATTTACATAGTAGCTCGTAACTGAAGCCTTCATAATCATGATCCAAAACCTTAAACATTATATCTTTTATAATCTTGGACCTCATAAATAGGTACAATAATATAATGTCTTCTCAATCATGCAATAACTTCTTTAATTTCTATTTTTCATAAGGTATGTTGATGGCACATTTTTCATACTCTTTCATACTATGTCATACGTGATTAAAATTTCATTAACTATTAAAAGGGGTTTTTCGGATGTTTATGCGTCACTGGTGTATCTTTTTAAGCAACAATGATGCAACATGTTCTAAACGGAATGCTACACATAAACTATAGCAAAATATCCGGTTAATAAAAGACATATAGATAGACAAAAGTTTATGTTAAGTACCTCTTTCGTCTACCTCAAGTCAGCTTTCCTAGCTTTTAGCTCTTTATTGTTCTTTGCATATAAAAGAATATGTATAAAGCAACTTCTTTGAAAAGAGTAGACTCGTCATAGAAACTGCATAAGAATTAATAAGACTCGTTTTGTTATGCTACCAATAAAACATGATTTGTACAACAAACGGAAATATGCAACTGACCTGTAGAGTGGAATGTTCAACACTTGCGGCACAAACCCATTTTTGACAGGTAGACTTGTACATAAAATAAATTAAAGAAACATGTTGGTCTTAAGGTTGTACATAAATAAATTAACTTTTTATTTATTTATGAGATCTTGTTTACCTCAAAATCACAATAATTCTTAGTATTTCTAAATATTGTAGCAACGGAACTTACCCGCAATCCAATTGAAGTTGCACCTGGAAGTACTTCGATTCCAAACTCATTTGCCTTCAGAAACTTGTCTCTCAACAAATCCAAGATAACATTCTTACTAAAAACATATATGTCCATACTTGCAATGAAAGGCATTTCTTTTGCCTTCTTATCATCGAGGCCCAGAATGGTAGTATTAACCTAACATGAATAGGCCTAGAATGGTAGTATTAACGTAATATGAATATAATAACTCATAAACATTACATATGGTCTATGTGACATTTTGGACATTTTGGCTTCTCTGAAAATCCAATTATCTATCCTTATCATCTATCTTTATTAAACAAAATGCAGTGGCACGTTTTTCTTCCATAGGCAGAGCAACCACTGTTATATCAGCATCATTTTCCCTATGTGCTCGGGTAAATTTTTTATAGTTCATCCGATACAAATGATCACCAGAACAAACCAAAAATTCCAATAAATTTTGTTCTTCAAGCAACCATAGACAATGCCTTACAGCATCCGCCATACCCTACTCATTTAACACAAATCATTTTATTTTATAATTATCGTTGGAGAAAGTAGCTTAATGAAAATAAAACTATAAACATACAAAATTATTTATTGAATGCATTAAGAACAAAACGAAATATATGTTTGTTGAATGTGAGAAAATATAAAGCTTGACAACCTTCGTGTCTACAAACTTATTTACATGAATGGTGCATTTGCTTAATCATAGATGGGCTAAGATGCCTGATTGACACCTTCATTCTAGAACCTTGACAGCCGACACATTTCATTGAAACGTCTGACTATGACCCGTTACAACAACTTTTATAACTTCGTTAGACGACATAATAGAATATATTATAAGTTATACACTATGGACTGATTAATAACATATACTAAGACTCTAAATGTTATGCAAAAATGCAGATGAAACAATTCACATCAAAATAATTCTCACAGTGTAAGGGCCGGTGAGCAGCAATTTCCAATTTTTTTGATCAACTGGGCTGCCACCAAAAGTCCAAAACAGTTTCATTCCATAACAGTGCAAGTGTGTGCATATATCTATGACTTGATATTAAACGACACAAGTTGAAGCCTCTCATTGAGTGAACCGATAATTACGACTAAACAAACAATAGTGAGTACCATGTACAGATTTTGTATATTTAATGTCACTCACATGGTCAAGAGTAAGCAACTCCGAGTCCTTTTGCTTACATAACCATTATTTTCCAACTTCTTACATAGCATAACAAAAGAGGTAACAAAACAGTGACCCAGTTTTTATTATTGGCTTGATCCAAGCATGGTATCAATTTCGCGGGCCTAAAAGGGTAACAAAAATGAGTTAAAAAACATGTCAAATGGGTTGTAAATCTAGTTATAAGATAAGTGGCATAACCAAGCACCTCAGAAAGTATCTATACTTCAGTCTCACCTAATAAGTTAATCCTATGGCTTGCTTGCAACTTTGCAAAGTCAAATAAAAGGCCATGTATTATTCAATTTAGGAGGTAATTTCAATCTTTCATCAATACCCTCCTCATAAAATGAAACATATAAGTTAATCCTATGGCTTGCTTGCAACTTCGTAAAGTCAAATAAAAGGCCGTGTATTAATCAATTTTGGAGGTAATTTTAATTTTTCATCAATACCCTCCCCGTAAAATGAAACATATATTTTTTCTGCATAGCACTTGAAGGTCATATTTATTGATTTAATCACTATCGACCCAACAGTTAACCCATCACAACCCATATGACCCGGTCAACAAAAGTAAACCATAAGAAAAGTCAACAAAGCAGTTTACTCAACGGTTACAAAGCAGTTATCAATAACTGCTCTTATGCAACGAACCAACACAACGGTTCAACGCACCCTTTCATTACTATATATAGACAATACATTCGTTTGTAAAAACATGATGACATATTTGATTAATGCATAAACACATTTACAGTTTACTTAATCTTTGCATAACATTCATTCGGTATACTTGTGATTGAAACGTTTAGACCATAGATCCCGTTATAAAGGCCAACAATTGGTATCAGAGCGGTTTGGTCTATCAACCAACAATCATCATTTACCCAGACTCGTACAAGTTCCAGAATCAAAAACAGACCAAGTTTCGAAATAAATTTTTTTTGCAAATCGCTAAGAATACAAATCCCGACGTCATTTTTGTATCTCAACGTTTGTCGCAACAGGGGTATAATCACTTGTGATTACTCACAACCCGGCAACAAATCAAACTCGCAAATATTTTTCCGAAACCAGTTTCGTATACCCAATCCAAACAGGATCAGAAAAACGAACTTAACCGTTTAAATATTTTGATTCGAAATAAAACAAATACGAGTGTCATCATTAGGGCACAAAATCAAAGATTCGAATTAGAACAAACACACCTGTTCTTAAACGGAATCAAGCCCAGAAGGATCAATTGAAAACCCCAATTGATTCATTAGCAAACTCCAATCGTAAAAATTCTCACGGATCAGAAAACCCCCAATTAATCCGAAAACCTAGATTTCAAATTGGAGGGATAACAAGTGCTCGTACAGAACACCACACCGGAGACAGTAAAAGGACGGTCAAAACCACAGCCATCATAAAAAAGGAGGCCGGAGAACCGTCGGTGTATATTGGAGAAGAAGGAAGAAGAAGATAAAAGATATCTTCTGAAGAGAGAGAGAGAATACTGAAAGGCAGTATCTCAAAATTATACGCGTGTGTGTTTTTATCTCAAACGAGATAAGAAACATAAAGGGTTAATAAAGGGACGCGTGTACAGTTAAAGGGCCACAAAGGATTTTATTTTAGTTAAAAACGACTTTATTTTACATTATATATTTTGATATATACAGTTTTTTAGATTGATAAGTTATTTTAAAACATTATTAAAATCTTATCATATTTTTGTTTAGTATATCTAACCTAGTTTTTACACTACTTAGAATACTGACTAGGAATAATTTGTAAGGAGTAATTAACCTTAGGTTATTCAGTTTAAATTTTATAATTTCCGAGGATAGTTTAAAAATTGTTAAAACTATACCTAGAAAAGTTTTACACCCATTTGAGGAAGATAAAACATTAAGAGCTCATTTTAAAAAAAAAGAATTTTTTAAATAAAACACTTTGTGTTAAAAATTCTTTATTGGAGATTTATTGTCATTTTAAGATATGACAAACGACAGTGGTAAAAAGGAACCTAGTACTAACATTTCGAATAGTACACCCCAATTTCAATGCCCAATCCTAAAGCCCGCGAATTACTCATTATGGGCAATTCGAATGCAAATCATTCTCGAAGCGAATGGTTTATGGGAAACAATTGAGCCGACTGAAACGACTCAACCCGATAAGAAAAAGGAAAAAACCGCTATTGCTTTCCTTTACCAAGCCTTACCCGAAAAACAATTACTTCAAATAACAAAGCACAAAACCGCAAAAGACATTTGGAATGCGTTGAAAACTAGACACGTTGGCGAAGACAGAGTTAAACAAGCAAGATTACAAACACTCAAATCCGAATTTGAGATGTTATACATGAAAGAAGATGAAACAATCGACACTTTCACCACAAAACTCACAACTCTCGTAAACAAAGCCGCTAGTCTAGGACACACAATAGAAGATGAAACCTTAGTACGGAAATTACTAAATGCTGTACCCGAAAGGTATCTGCAAATAGTCGCATCTATAGAACAATATTCCGATCTAAGTGAAATGACATTAGAAGAGGCAATAGGAAGACTTAAGACCTACGAAGAGAGGATTAAGTTCAAGAAAGGAAAACAAGTGGACAGTCAAGACAAACTGATGTTCACACGACATGACAATAGAGGGAAAAATTTCAGAGGACGTGGACGTGGAAAGTATAAAGGATGGAAGAACCACGATAAAAATAACCACGAGAAGAAGGATGGAGAAAACACTCAAAATCACTTCAACAAACAGAATATTGACTTTAGCAAAGTTAGATGTTACAAGTGCAATAACACTGGTCATTATGCAACTAAGTGTTATTCAAAACCAAACACTAGTATGCAATCTAATCTTGTCGAGGAGGACTTAGAACCTACCTTATTAATGGCAATATTAGAAGACCCACATGTAACAAAGCTTGAAAATCAAAAGGTCTCGCTACACGAAGAAGATGTAGGATATAAAGAGACAAGTGTAACAAAGCTTGAAAATCAAAAGGTCTCGCTACACAAAGAAGATGTAGGATATAAAGAGACAAGTGTAACAAAACTTGAAGATCAAAAGGTCTCGCTACACAAAGAAGATGTAGGATATAAAGAGACAAGTGTAACAAAACTTGAAGATCAAAAGGTCTCGCTACACGAAGAAGATGTAGGATATAAAGAGACAAGTGACGATAGTCAATGGTACTTAGACAACGGAGCTAGTAACCATATGACTGGGATAAGAGAACACTTTAAAGAACTAGATGATAGAAGTAACAAAATAGTATACTTAGGAAGCGAACAAGGATCAAAAGCTTATAGATTGTTTGATCCAACAACACAAAGAATATGTGTTAGTAGAGATGTGAAGTTTAAGGAGGATGAAGCATGGGACTGGAAGGATTACCTAGATGAACACACCAACGATGAACCCGAATGGTTTGACTTCAAAGTCGAAAACCTTGAAGCCACAGATGAACATCAGGAAAACGAAAACCAACCATATGAAGAAGACGATGATATCCCTGCAAACGATGATCATGAATATGAAACATCAGCAACTGACTCACCCTCACAAACATTTCGCACACCATCTACAATTTCATCGCGAATAAATACTCAAATTACACCAACTACCTCAAGACATTCAACCAATCAAAGTAACTCAATTGCAACCCGGAATCTACATCCAGACTTTGATCACACACCATTACAAGGTTTTAGAACATTGAATGATCTATATGAAAACACCGAGGAAGTTTTACCCGAGCATTTATTACTAGCTGAAGATGAACCAAAGAATTACAAGGAAGCATCAAACGATCAAAAATGGATCGAAGCAATGAAGGTCGAATTAGATTCCATCAATAGAAACAATACATGGGAACTAACCACACTACCAAAAGGACAAAAGGCCATTGGATTAAAGTGGGTATTCAAGACCAAGAAAGATGCTAATGAAAATATAGTCAAGCATAAAGCTAGACTAGTAGCAAAAGGCTACATACAAGAGCATGGCATAGACTTTGAAGAAGTCTTTGCACCTGTAGCAAGAATGGAAACAGTCCGATTACTATTAGCCATAGCTGCTAATAATAAATGGGAAGTACATCACCTAGACGTCAAATCTGCATTTCTGCATGGAGACTTAAAAGAAGAAGTGTATGTTACACAACCCGAAGGATTTATAAAAGAAAATGGAAAAGTCTACAGATTGATAAAAGCTCTATACGGATTAAGACAAGCACCACGTGCATGGAACATAAAGTTAGATAATACCTTGAAGTCATTAGATTTCAAGAAGTGCGCTTTAGAACAATCTGTCTACACAAAGAAGTCAAAAGACTCAATACTTCTAGTAGGAGTCTATGTGGATGATTTAATCATCACTGGCACACCAAAGAAAGAAATAGACAAGTTCAAAGCTCAAATGGAAGAAAAGTTCGAGATGAGTGACCTAGGATTACTATCCTACTACTTAGGAATTGAAGTCACACAAACTGGAGGTGACATATCAATAAAGCAATCCGCCTACGCAAGCAAGATCCTAAAAGAAGTTGGAATGCTAGAATGCAACGAAACTTTAATACCTATGGATCCAGGAACAAGACTAACAAAGAACACCGAAGAAACAACGGTCAACTCAACTGAATATAGAAGCTTGATTGGATGCTTACGATACTTGTTACATACAAGACCCGACTTAAGTTACTCCGTTGGATTACTTAGTCGTTTTATGCAAGAACCGAAGGAACAACACATGAAAGCTATAAGGCAAGTACTACGCTATGTTAAAGGAACAAAAGATTATGGAATCACCTACAAGTACAATGGAAGAAAACAGATACAAGGTTATAGTGACAGCAGCTACGGAGTCAACACTCAAGAAGGCAAAGGCGCTACTGGAATTATCTTCTACTACGGTGAATCACCAATCAGCTGGAGTACACAAAAGCAAGCCACGGTAGCTTTATCATCATGTGAGTCCGAATTCATTGCAGCAACAGCAGCAGCAACACAAGCATTATGGTTAAAGAGACTGCTTAGCAAGCTTATACACACGGAAGAAGAAAAGGTTACAATACTAGTAGACAACAAGTCCGCCATCGAACTAATGAAGAATCCCGTATTCCACGAAAGAAGTAAGCACATTGACATAAAGTACCACTTTATAAGAGAATGCGTCGAAAGAGAAGACCTACAAGTCGAATTTATAAGTGGAGAATTTCAGAAGGCTGGCATACTGACAAAGGCATTACCAAAGATCAGATTCCTCACCATGAGACAACTAATTGGAGTCAAAGATCTAAAGCAAGCCGATTGTGATTAAGGGGGAGAATATTGATTTAATCACTATCGACCCAACAGTTAACCCATCACAACCCATATGACCCGGTCAACAAAAGTAAACCATAAGAAAAGTCAACAAAGCAGTTTACTCAACGGTTACAAAGCAGTTATCAATAACTGCTCTTATGCAACGAACCAACACAACGGTTCAACGCACCCTTTCATTACTATATATAGACAATACATTCGTTTGTAAAAACATGATGACATATTTGATTAATGCATAAACACATTTACAGTTTACTTAATCTTTGCATAACATTCATTCGGTATACTTGTGATTGAAACGTTTAGACCATAGATCCCGTTATAAAGGCCAACAATATTTCCTGAACACTGATAGCATTAAACAGTTTTAAACAATATCAACCAGCTTATTATACAAAACAGTCTAAAGATATACCGGATCCAAACTTTCAATTAAAAACTGACTTATGCACATTGTTTCTTAAACAACTCATTCCCATTTCAATTACTGTCATTTGCTCTCGGTGTATACCAGCAGGTCAAATTGCTTATTATTTAATACTTTTGGGGTGTTCTACATTTTAAACTGATTATTGTGACTGAAATGTAATGCTTATGATCATGTGATTATTTAGATGTTAATTTATGAGTTTTGGATAATAAGTTTCACATACTAAAACATAATATGATTATCTCAGGTTGGATAATAATTTTCATATACTAAACTTTATTGGCCATTTTTCGTATTCTTAAATCATCAGAATATGCCACCACTCAAACATCTCATCGTTTGATTATTACGTCTTCAAACAACAACAAAATTTCCAAGTGAGTGAAAGTCATTTCAAGATCCTTAGGATCGATGAGAAAAAGGATGAAAAGCATCAAACCTGTCAGTTAAACCCACTTTCGCAGCATCTGCTGGTACAAAACTTCCAATGTGGGCAAGGAAAACTATCAGTGCTGCATGTGTTTTTTAATTCAAGGATGAGATTTACTCACCAGGAAACTCAACATAGATTGGACTCCATGTGCAAGCGTATGATGAAAAAGTGACAAATGAAAACAAACTATTAGGAACAACCTGCTTTATGTATATGCTTTTGCCTAAATAGTTAGGTCCAGTGATAATATGAACGTTCCCTGTAAAATGAATGATGTTCTAAGGAGCTCATAAGCCAAAGAAACCCAAGCGAGAATAAATAAATACAATAGTCCATATACAATTATCGATTTTATTTGTATCATTAGGAATAAATGTGTCGACTGCCATTTCCTGCAAACATGTCTGGCCATAGATTAGGCTATGTGTTAATCAGACAATCTTTTTGTTATTAATATAAAAAACAAAAGAAATAGACACATTATGAGTATAAAATTAAATTTGGCCTTCCATTGCGACTATACATCACATTTACAGGAGTCAACATTGGCCTTACATAATTATTTTGACGTTCAACCAGTGCCAGTGACAAGAAGATATGCAACGGTGAGCAAATACAGTCCGAATCATACTAAATAACCTGTTACAAAAACCACCTTGGGGAAATCAAGCAGAAAACTTGAGCAGTTAAGAATGTGTTTACCAGTTGAGTTCATCTGCAAAGTTGACTCCATTATGAAGATGAATAGAGAACTCAAGAATATGTGAAACTAAGTCCCTTGTGATAGCTCTTTCCATGTCTTGGAAAAGAAGTGCATACATACAAAAAAGAAAGCTTTTATGTCAAAAAAGTGAAATTCAACTTAATCCCGGAGTTGCATATCTTACGTGCAAAAGTATGTGAAAATGACTATGTTCACTTATCCACATAGATAACAATTTGATCAAAAAAGTATGCGAGTAATTAAAAAAGAGAGGTTATAACTGTTAAAAAGGCTGTGGTAAAACTTAAAATGAGTCCTGCTAAGAAACTTATTCCCATGTCTACCCAAATATTTCTGAAACATTTTAATCGTGAACCCCAAATATTTTAACCGGATTGTGCAAAGAGTTAACTGGTTGATCTAGTATTATTAGCCTCTTCCCGACATCTCACCTCAATCTCAATATCAATACCATCATTTACTAAATTACCCTCATACTCCTCTCCCTTTTGAATTTTTGGTTTAGGAGTAACATTATTAATCAGGTTTTCAATATTTGAGAGATGAATCTGAGAAGAGGTTGTGTCATCATCATTAGACATGTCCTATACCTGACCTCATATCTAGATATCAGTTGCAGCAGTGAGTGTCACGTCATAATTACCCTTCTGTATATTTGGTTCAAAGCCTGGATTTTTCCTTGTGTTCTCCGTAACTGAGAATCGGATTGGAGAAGAGTATGTGATATTGTAAGCGCCATTGTAGGCAGGAATATCATCTTCTAGACTGTTTATATCAATATCGTTTGCAGAATTCGGTACTGCATCGTAATCATCTTTCTCCTGGTCCTTTTTTTGAATATTTGGTTCATGAGTCAGAGTTTTGCTCGAGTTCTCGTTATATGAGAAATTGAGAACCAAGTTTGAGAAGAGAATGTGTCGTTGTAGCTACTGTTATAGGTAGATGTATCATCGTCTTGACTTCTTGTCTCCATTACATTTGCAGAAAACACAAAGCAAACTTAGTAGAGCTTTATTCTTGTTTCAAGACAAGATTGAGATAATTTAATCCAATAGTTGGAACATCTAGACGTAAATTGAAATGAAAGATTTCCAATAACACATGAAACGCGATAATGATGTACGTAGTGTAACCAAGATAATTTTTATAAAAAACTTTACGTAACGAACCTGATAAGTAACATAAGTAAGGTAGAGAGACTTAATTGCTAAGTTGTGATAGAAGTTTTACCCGATTCACTGTAATTTCAGATTGAAGTAAGCGCGCATTAGGAATTGAGATTAGGCCTTTAGGAATGCTTATTGCCTCTGGAAATAGGACCACATGATCTAATTTGATTGCGTTAGACTATCGGTGTGTCAACTGCGCACTTAAGGTTTTGTTTGTCCTCTCTTTAAGTCTTAAGTTCATGACTAATGGGATATCTGAACAGAACGTGCTATTGATTGTGCTTGATCTAATACGGCGGTCCAAAAATAAATGTGGATACCAGTCTATAAAGTTGTATTGTAAAAGACCTTTTAGGTTATTATCATCATTTTGCAGCAAACTTGTAGTCTAACATACTGGTACAAAATTTGTTATTGCTTTGCGCCTAATGCAAATGATTTTTTTGTAAGGTTTGAAAATGTTTTGTTTTCCACACAATATCTATTAATTCATATTTCAACTTCATGCCTCATGATATCACTTCCTGTCATCCACACAAGTTCATTTGTGCTACTCCAATAAGATTATTAATGGATATTACAATAATAATTTATAAATTTGATTATCTCATAACAAACAAAAAATCATAAAAAAATATGTAATGAGTGAAACATGTAAAACCATATTGTAATGGATGAAGAATAATTTATTTGCTTATTGCAATGTGTTTTAAGCAAATCTCAGTAGCCATTTTTCAGGTACATGACAATGCAATATATAGAAAACACAATCGAAAAGCGAAAAAGAGAGTAACATACAACCATCTTTAAGTTCAATGGTATTAATGTTGGATAAATGCTTCTTGAGTTCTGCCCAGAAGATCAAATGCCTTTTGTTGTCATCTGTGCGTTATTCCTCATTTACCTGCATTCAACAAAAAATCACTAAGCTGTGAAACAAAGCAGACGCAGGAAAAAAGTGGGTCGGGCAGACTGATTGAGTAACTGTTTGCTATCTTTAATGAATGTGAGAAATAAAAATGTAGATGTTCTGTCACGGAAAACATGCATAAAGAACTTAAGAATGAAAAAAAGTTTTTTTGGGCAACCAAACCTTGCCCATACTGAAAATGACCCATTTTGACTCGTTACCCAACCCGCCCAAATAATGATTAAAAAGTTGAATGAGGAATACTTGTTTTTTATAATCTGAAAACAAAGAAGAAACGCCCACAACCCTTCAAACGGAGTAGATTTGCCCAAACACGATCACCACCCACAAAATCAGGCTCATGCAGTGCATCATTGCTTAAGCAAACAGAGACACCCTAATTAAGAGCCTGCAAGTGACAAACAACATGAAGTAATCAAACTATAATGGTAATATATAGTATCAATATTTATACCGTAATCAGGCATAGATAGTGTACATTTCCACTGATATCTGGAATAGATAATGAGCCAGTAAGTTTTTCATTTTCAAAACAAAGTGACAATATAAGATGCAAATTAATCATTTTCAGAGTTACATAATGCAATATAGACCAACATGTGATGAAGATTCTAAATACCTTTATGGTTCCATAGCTGTAGAATACTGTAAAAAATATGACAAAACTTATCATGCACATAACAGGTATATAAATGCGACTTGCAGAACCATTCTGCATTGTATTCTGTGACAAGAAAGTTGTACTTGTTAGCTTAATCTGATTTACCATACATACATACCAGAGCAGTGCGTCTCCTTCTATTTTCATAAATTGTTGCTTTGGATGTTTATCTCTTTCTTTGAATTCTGAAGTGAGCTATAGAGTTGAATCATTTGTTTCTCCAGTAAATCTACATGCTCTTCACATACCTTCTCATTTTCTTGAAGTGGGTTATAAGGCTTATAATACAACCTGTATCTACAAAAGCATATGCTATGTTATGGTTCCAAAAAAGATAGAAACAAAAAACTATAAGAAGATAGTGGTTAGATAATTGTAGAAGACATGACCTCAAATTTAGTTGTTTCGGATGTAACTCCTTGTGAAGTTCCTCAAGTTTTGCTTTCATAAAGCGTTCAATCTTTTTAACTTCTTCTACATCTTTCTCCATACGTTGCTTGATAGCTACATACTAAAAGAATTTAACAATCAACTCAATATAAACCAACTAAAAAAATCAATATCTTATGTTTGCATGTTATTAGTATCAACGTATAAGGAAAACTAATATTTAGAGCTGTTTATTTAACTAAATTAAGAAGATAAACTGAAAAAATTCCAGGAACGTATGTATCCAAAGTTAACATCGTTCCAAGTGCGAATCCTATAACGTCTTATTTAAATTTATGTGTGCTAATGGTCGTGATACTTAAATGAAAAAGGCCTGAACTAACTTGCAGAAAGAATTGGGAGTTAACTTTCATAACAGCAGCCTTAGTTACAGCTCTTGAATTGTCATGAGCATAATGAATAGAACATTGTTACCTAATTACTTTACAGATGAATATCATAAAGTTGAGAACATATGTTGATTCCGATATATATCTCAAAAAGTAATATAATTTTAAATGGAGGGAGTATATTGGGACCTTTAGTTTTTTAGTAGTTTATTTAGTTTCTTATACTATATTGTTTTTCAAGGGCGTGAACCAATCAAAACAAAATAGCAATAGAATAATCTAAGAGGTAATGACATAACGTATATGTTAAATGAAAAGAAAAGGAGAAAGATGACATACCAACATAATTGGTAGAAAAAGTACAATTTAATGTTGTCTTTGCTTAGTGTGAAAGGAGAGAAGTTATAATCCCTGCATAAACCAAAAATCAAAAAATGGTGGGCAAATGTGATCAGATAAAGATAAACAAAACAATAATCGATCAGTAAGAAGATTAGTACGTTAAGTCCAACACTTGTAGAGTTCTTTGTCATCTTGTTTTATCAGCACAGCCCATGTAGTCTAATCTATAAATGTGAAAGCAACTGATTTTGCTGGACCAAAATCCTCATTTGCAGCAGCTTGGAGCTCTAGGCCAGCTGCTATTGCGTAACTTCATCCAAGCCTTCTTCCAGTTTATGATGGTATAAACATAAAACAATATAGATGACACAACTTGTTTCCCCAATTAACTTTTCCGCCTGCAAATTTATTTAGCCACTTTCTAAATGCAACCACATTTGCATCTGATTTGGTAGGTGGACATATGTTTGGTAAGTTGATGTTGTGTGCAGTGGCAAAGATTTAACAATTCGGGTTGTGATGCCCAAAAAGTTTCATGATCTAGTCCTCATAAGTCTCCAGCGGCCCATTATGCAAACACGTGTCTTCCTTCCCATCAATAACGAAGAGGCTCCCCAAGCATCTATTATTGAACCGATAATAAAACAATATAATTAACTAACACATATAAAAAAAATGTAGCAAATATGGGTAAAAATAGTTTACCTCGTTTTGATCAGCTGCACAGAAGCGTTCATGAACTGAGAAATAAACATTACTGGGTCAGTGGGTCTTGGACTCCAATTTTTCTCAAACGCAAGATAAATCCCTCGTCTCGGACAACCTTAAAAGGTGCCTCAAATCCATCAACATAAATGTGGCAGTGCACTATATGGTATCTGAAACACAATTTCTAATTAAAATCGCCACTATTTGGTACTATTCACCGCCTACAGGCTACAAAGTTGCAAGACAATATAACACTATTGAATTCAAATAGTATAAAACAATATTCTACACATTTTTAAGAGAAAGGCCCAAAACAACGCATAATAATAGCCAATAATGTTATAACATCATGATTCGAAGACTATAAACCTATCATCACAACATATTTTTAATGAGGAGCATGCTATGATAAACTGAGTAGCCCAGTAGCATCCGAATAAGTGGAATAAAATTGAAGCTGCTATGTGAGGTGTGTATTGGATGCTATAGCTACAACAATTATCACACCTAACCCTTTTAGCTTTAAGATCATAAGCACAACAATTTGTACGGCAATCATTGCAGACTATTGGACCTGAACTAAAAAGATGGAGGGCAGCCGACAAACAAAACATGAAAAAAAAAACTGCAAGGATTAGGTATGGTATGACTGGAAATATTATGAGAGCATGAACTTCTCCAATGACCTTTGCTGCAACTTACAGGTAGATGAGACAAATTGACTTTTATATATATCATTAAGGTATAGGCGCTCACCTTAAGTACCGAAGTTTTCATGAGGATCCGCCTTACAATAGCTATGGATGATAAAACAACAACAATCGTCACACATGTCATAAAAAAGCAGCATTACGGATATGATGTTGCTCCTAAATAAAGTCAATTCATAAATATATAGTAATGAATATATTCAACTCATATTTGTGAGTAAGTGTGTGAAGGGGCTGATCAATGTAAGAACATACCCTCGAGGCAACTCAGTTATATGTAGTCACAATTAGGCATTGTTTGAGTATTTGAATTTATATAGAAATAGATATAATATGATTGAGTTACCTTTTAAATTCCATCACCTGTAAGTTCCATCAGTAACCTTGTTTGACTTGTTGATACTCTTCTTGAACCAAACACATCATCTCATCAAGATTCTCGTTCCCTGACCCTAATGATTCAACACCTGCATAATTTCTCCTATAAAGTATAGATTAATATCATCTCGTAAAAACACACACTCTGTTAGGATTAGCTTCTCTAAAAATTGTAATTGACCAAGATTCTCGAAATTCAAAATGTTCTGTCAAGCTGCATGAATAAACATTAGTGACACAAAACTAATAGAAAGTATGTACCATCTGGTACATAAATAAACGTTAGTACGTTACAATCATTGTATTTAGGTCTATTCCAACACATGTGTAGAAGAAAACCTCATCAGTCCCTTTAGTTGTGGGTACCTAATTACGCCTAACTATTATCACTGTGCACACATCATACGACCACAACAAATATACAACATAATACAAAACAACTCATCCTGCATGAAGAGGTCATAGACAATAACAGTGACATTATCAAAAAGTGTCTATAAATCTAAAAACACACAAACACATCGTTTACATAAGCATAACACGATATCTGAAAAAAAAATATTTATCATTAGGGTTCTGAGAAAAGGAGGCGTATCTTTTCTGTTACCTGGTTTTTTTATCTTTATAATTAACAATATTATTGTTAAGCTATATTTATATGAATCTATTCCTTAAATATAGCTTAACAATATTAATGTTTTAAGCATAACTTAATTACTTTGTATTATAAATCACAAAAAATGAGTTGGTCTAGTGGTTGAAGCATTTGTATGTGAGTTAAATGACTAAGGTTTGAATCTTGCAAAGGTCTATTTTTTAAACAAATCCGGATTTAATTAAATAAAAACGGATTTTAACTAAAAAACTGGTGGCATTAAATTATAAAAACCGAATTTTATACCTTTAAAATTATAAAAACACTAACATATCCGAATTTTATAAATTTAAAATTGTAAAAACACTAAAATCAAATCAAATTTAAAAAAAAATGCCACATATTCAATGATGACATGGAAATATGACATGGCATTATGGGATGCCAAGTGGCATTTTATATGGCATACCTCCTCTTATATATATATATATATATATATATATATATATATATATATGGGAGAGTTAACGTGAGATCAAACTTAAAGTTTTAAAAATAAGATCAAGTCTAAAAACCACTAAAACATTGATAAATAACAATTTTAGCAATAGTACACATAAAAATTATATTTTAATACAAATTAACATTTTAGCAACTAATAACCAAATGATACATGAGTTTGGATTAGCGATACACCTGATACACATTACACTAATAAATACTACCTCCGTCCCATAAAAACTGTCCACTTTGACTTTTCTTAGTCTTTCTTTTTCAAGTTTGACTTTAAATAATTTTGTTTACGTTATACAACACTTGATGAAAAATATATGAATGGATTGGGATTTAAATGGACGTTTAATGGTATGATTTTCATAAAATATCATATAACGCAAACAAAAATATTTTCGGTCAAAGTTGAGAAAAAAAGACTTAAAAAAGTCAAACTGGACAGTTTTTATGGGACGGAGGGAGTATTCCAAAATCTGATACACATACAAAAACCTGATACACATTACACTTCTAATCAAAGTGTATCACCTAGGTTTCGTAAATTTTAAAAAGAAATCTATCGAAACTTTAACAATTTTAGTTGTAGTTAATAAAAATATTATTTTTGTTGTATGGAGAGTGTCGCTTGTCAAATTTTAGTTGGATCTCATTTTAACAACTTTAAGTTTGATCTTATTTGATCTAGATATATATATATATATATATATATATATATATATATATATATATATATATATATATATATATATATATATATATATATATATATATATATATATATATATATAGAGTTAGGATCAAATAAGAAGATTACTTAAAATAAGAAGTAATAAGAAGAACTATAACCGCAAATCCGAGATGCACCGAGCTAAATTAGATACATTCTTATAATCTTAGATGCATTATAACACACAATAATGTGTTGTTTAGCTTTTAATCAGATGCATATACGTATATTAGATGCATTTCATGATTTCTCTTGTTTTTTGTTCCTCTGCACGTGCCAAAATCATGAAAATCAATTTGCACCATCTATACATCAAATTAACTGTCGAAACTCAAGATGTTGCATCTATATGAATAGAAATGCATCTAATGCAAGTCGTTGCATCTCAAATGCGTGGTTTTGGTCACTTCTCACCACTTCTTATTTTAATTTACTTTTCACTGGATCCTTACTACTATATATATATATATATATATATATATATATATATATATATATATATATATATATATATATATATATATATATATATATATATATATATATATATATATATATATATATATATATAGTCCGGTTCTAGAGAAAAGTGTAATTAAAGAGAAAAGTGAGAAAAAAAGTTACAGGGTAGAATTTGACAACATTTCAAACTTTGAGGTAAACTTTATAAAAAACATAAACAAAATGGGAGGACAATTTCTGGGTTCCTTTATCACGATTCATAACAAAAAATATCATAGATCAATATCTAGGTTTCTCTCTTTTTATAAAAACACACACTATCACACTCACTGTGTGTATCAATTACAAACCCTAATAACAATGGCGGATAATGAAATCATGTCACCGGTCACATTCGTCACTGCGTCACTTTCAAAGCTTGCTGAAATAGTAACGACTCTGGCGGAGGGAGTGTGACCGACACGCGCCTACGCTTCGGTCGCCGATCAAATTAATATGTTATGCTGATTGAACAATAGTAAGTACATAATTATTAACTGTTCAATTTCTATGTTAATTTAGGCATTATTGGGTAAATTATAATTATTATGAATTTGTGTAAAATTAGGGCATCAGTGTAGATTCATAGGAACTTTGTGTATAAAATGACAATTTAGTGAATATGTGTAAAAAAATGTTACGTCAATTGTTTGTTTGAATTGGTGCATCAAGTTAGCTTTGAAGTTTATGGTTTTACTAACTATGAGTTAAGTATTTATGTCTTTTAAACATGTACATAAATCACTTATAAGCAGTTAGTTTCATGTTATGCTAGTATTATTGTTGAGTTGGTAGGTTATATCATAATTTGTATTATTGTTGAATCATGACATACTAAGGCCTCAACATGTATGATTAGTGCATCGTGAGACATATTAAAGCACGAGTGTGTGTGTTTAGTGCATCCTTTTGTATTTTAGTGAATCGTTGGACATACCTTGTGCATACGTTTGTCTGTTTGTGCGTCGTTGAACATATTAGAACATTAGTAAGTTTGATTAGGGGCATCAGTGAGTATTATTAGTGCATCATCAGACATAATAAGTCATCAATGTGTATGTTTAGTGTATCCATTTTTATGTTTAGTGCATCATTGATCATAGTTGGGCCTCCATTTGTATGTTTAGTGCATCACTGGAAATACTTGGGCATCTGTTTGTATGTTTAGTGCATCGATGAATATATTAGGGCATCAGTTTTATGATTAGTGCATCGTGAGACATATTAGGGCATCGGTGCATAAGATTAGTGTATCATAGTTAATAGAGTTGTATACTTATTCACATAAGTCTTAAAAATAAAAAATAGTTTGAGTATGCACAAGCTTTAATGCAATCCAATCATTATGCAGGTTCCTTATTCCTACATTGATGATTGTCATCAATGATATTGTTGCCTGCATCTTTGGCTTCTTCTTTGGAAAAACTCTGTTGATCAAGGTTATACACAAAGAAGACTTGGGAAGGATCTATTGGAGCATCTGTTACAGCAATTAATCTGCCTTCGTGGTGAGCATACCCTTCTTTCAGTTTGCTTATTCACATTACTGTAATCTTTTATGTAAACCAACTCTGAACCTTTTTGGAGTTTTAACTTTTAAAGAAAAAGGTTCCTCTATTACATAACTGTCAGCAAGTGGCTTTCATAGATCTGCTAATGTGCATGTTTTAAGCTTAACATTGTATTTTGACCAATTCCAGCTGTATGGACTACTAGGAAATTTTTGTATACTGCTTTTTTTACAAGACATCATTATATTCACGATTTGTGTTTCATTGGTCATCAGCAGCTTGCCAATTTTATGGGTCGCTTCCACGGGCTAACATACCCAAGATAGGTACTCCATATGACTACCAAATGATCTTTTATAATGAAGTGAGATTGTAATTTCTTAATACATTAACTTTTTGAATTGGGTTGTAGGGCCTATCAATTGGTTGGCTTTACTGCGACCATGGCCTGCTGTTTACACATAGAATTTCATTTTACCTGGATGGCTTCCTAAATAGGTAACTTGATAGAAAATAGTTTTCTCTCTGCTAGCTTAATATATATATTGTTGATTAATTGTTATATAACTTTCAAGCAAAGCTTATCATAAGATATATATACAAAATTGTCACACCCCCAAATTACCTGTTTTGCAGCGGAATGGAATTCCTGGGGATTGACTGTCATAGCATCACAATCACAGTTATATTGAACGACCTAAAGTGTCGTTTTGAAAATATCGTTTGATTCAGTAAAATAATCAGAGTTTACAAAACATAGGCCCCAATAGATTTTCAAGATACCAAAATAAGTTTGTTACAATCAAACGATAGTTAAGTGCAAAAAAAATGTAGGTGAGGCGCGTCGACACCGCGACTCTATGATAAGTCCACATGCATGCCATGAAGTGAATGCCTTAGATACCCGAGATAAAACATGCTAAAAGTGTCAACACAATGGTTGAGTGAGTTCATAGAGTTTGGTTAACAAGTAAAGCTTTTAAAGAGCGTTCATGCAACAAAGGCAAAGTTTTGGTCATTTAGAATAGTCCACAAAAGCAAAGGCATTGCAAATCCACTCAGTTCCAAGTTCCGCCCATACAAAACTTGCAACCTGTGTGTTCACAACCCACTGCCAAAATATGTCTAGTTTATGTTCAAGCACACGAGGTTAAATGAGTTCTCAAAGCAAAGGCATTGTAAATCCACTCAGTTCCAAGTTCCGCCCATACAAAACTTGCAACCTGTGTGTTCACAACCCATTGCACAAAATATAGTGTGTCTAATAGTCGAGTATAAGTGGTCATAATAATTCACAATATTGCACTACGTATATAATAATTCAGGGATGCTCCAAACATGGGAGACTTTGCACTGCTCCAACAAGGGAGACTTTGTAATGATGCTTCTGATGAAACCAAATTATGCTGGGTGCCACTACCCAAAGTTATACTGGGTGCCCCTTCCCAAAGATATATTGGGTGCCTCTTCCCAAAGATATACTGGGTGCCTCTTCCCAAAGGTATACTGGGTGCCTCTTCCCAAAGATATATTGGGTGCCTCTTCCCAAAGATATACTCCGAACATAGGAGACTTTATAGTGATGCTCCGAACAAAGGAGACTTTATAGTGATGCTCCGAACATGGGAGACTTTATAGTGATGCTCCGAACATGGGAGACTTTATAGTGATGCTCCGAACATGGGAGACTTTATAGTGATGCTCCGAACATAGGAGACTTTATAGTGATGCTCCGAACATGGGATACTTTATAGTGATGCTCCGAACATAGGAGACTTTAGGTCAAGGTCATAACACGTACGGTTCAATAAGTTCAAACAAGTCATAAGTTTGTATTTAAGTTCAAGAGTTCCGTTCAAAAGTTTGTAATTAAGTTCAAAGATTTAAGTCGAGTTCAAAAGTTCAGAACAGTCAAAGAGCTTAAAACATATCAAAAGGTTCAAGATAGTCGAAGCGTTCAAAATCATGTCAAACAAGTTTAAAATATATCAAAAGGGTTCTTTACAGGTTAAAAGAGTTCAATTATATGTCAAAAGTTCAAATCAAGTCCAAAGTGTTCACTTATATGTCAAAGGGTCGAATCAATTTAAAAGAGTTCAAATATACATGTCGAAGGGTTCAGAATCAAGGAAAGTGTTTCAACTAATAGCGTTCATAATATAGTGATCAATTTAGTTTGGGCATAATCTACTTACGCACACATAGAGTGAAACAAAGGATATTTAAGTTCATATAAATGTAAAGTAAAAGCAAGTAGTTGAGCATGTATCTCCCCGAAGAGTTTATAAAACAATTAAACGAGTAAAAGTGGGGCTACGAACTCACCTGATGCAATGATTATGGTGACAAAAGTAGATATACTGAAATGAGGTGCGATCTCTATCCGCAACCTAATATGAATGATATGCTCTAATATAAGTCATGAAACAATGTCGTGCATGCAACTCATATGATATCCATACCACTTATGCGTTTTGGAAATAATGTTTATCGTCAAAATATATGTTTATGACATCTCGTCATATTATAAAATACTTTACAAGTATTTACGTTTAAATGATATCCTACGATAATCATTTAGTGATTTATTGTGAAATTATAACTTTTCGTCGTAAAATAATGTCGTTGAAATTTTCATGAAAGTGACTAAAATGGCCTTGAAAAGTTAGTCGTAAAATGGTGCACGTCGAGTGTTAGGAAATGAACTCAACGGTTTTGGGAAGCTTGTATCATTATCTCAAAGTTTTAGTGTTTAAGTTTCCATCCTAGAGGTCTCGATCACAAAGAAAAATATAGGTTACGTATTGTACTTTAGTCCAAAAATATAGTTTAAAGGATGGTTTTCGGCCAAGTTTGAGTGACTATATGTTATTCGTTACAACTCCACTCAACAAACGGTTTAACATTTTGGAAAATATGCTAGGCGAACTTACTTTTACTAGAAGACATCACGTTATAAAAAGTTCTACATCATTGTTAAAAACGTCCGCCAACATGGTCCTTTAGTTGCCGTAGTATGTTTTTAATAAAGAATATATTAATTTTGCTAATAGAATAGAGTTACGGCAACTTGGTTTATCGCGTGTAATTTAATCGTTACAAGTCCGTTTTCTACGTTTTCTACATCCTTAGATTCGTGTCAAGGTATACTAATATATTTTTGATAAGTCGACACAATTTATAAAGCTTAAGACTCATTTTTGACTCGTAAGGTGTAACATTTTCAATGCTGAAATTTCTGAAATTAATAGTTTTCCTCGTCAAACTTGAAAAATTCATAACTTCTTCGTTATAGCTCCGTTTTAATCCGTTCAAGCGGCCACGGATTCGTTTTAAAGTATATTTTCTAAATATCTAGGCCAAAAATTCGTGCCTACTGTCGGATTTTCCAGAAAATCAAAACAAGATCAGACCACTATATATACTTGTCGAAAAGAGTTTTTCTCGTACTAAACCTATTCCAATCCCTTCAAAACAACTCCAAAGCTATTCTTATCCTACCATACACCTTCTTAGGGTGTCATGGGTTCCTAGACATCACCAAAACTAAAATATAACAAGGGGTAATTATAGGATGATTTAGATATATATAACCCTTGAAAATCAATGAAAAAGTGGTACAACATCACATGACTTGCATGTTTTTGCTCAAATATGATGAAATGGATATGAAATGAATATGAAAAATGAAAAATAGACATGAGATGCTTACAAGAATACTTGATGAGGTTTATGAGAACAAAGGGGTTTCCTAATCACTTGAGGTTTTTATTTCAAAACCTTTAATAAGAGTGTAACTAGAGTGTTAAACTTGAGCTTGAAAATTTTTTGATGAAATCTCTTCCTCACCTATGGAAGGCCGGTTCTTGGAGAGGAAAAACAAGAGGAAATATCTTGACTAACTTATGAAAAGAAAATGAGATGAATGAAGTGTAGAATTATTATTGAGTATAGATCTATATAACCAAGAAAAACTTACCATTTCATTAATTGCATACCCCCCCTTGGTTGGCCAAGGGGGGAAGTATTTGTGAAAATATTTTTTTTTTCTTTTATATATTGTGTAATTGTTTGAATGTAAAATGTATAGGTTAAATGTGTTGTAACTTGTAAGATTGTATATTCATTAGTGTATTTAAGGTAGTTTTAGGTAAAAGTAATTTTTAATAGATCAAAATAAAGTATAATGAGATCATAAAAATTGTAAAAATACATTTCTTGTAAAATTTGAGTGATATAATAATTATCGTGTAGTTTTTAAGAAAAGCGTCGTAATAATATAAATTTAACGATTTATATACAAAATAAATTTAAAACACTAGGTAAACTCAAAATATTGTTTTTATAAACTAAATGTAAGTATAAAAATATATCGGGATCATTTTTGGAAGTATCGGATAAATGTTCGAAATAATAACTTACGCGATAACGTTTATTTAATATGAAATTTACGCGTTTAATGTGAAATGCAAAACCCATGCATGACTAGTATGATGAATGTAGAGTTTGAGAAATGACCAAAAATTGAGAATTGTGACAAAAATACCACCACATTTTCCTATCTTTAGATGTTTGTTCTAATCACATGAGTTGAACTTCTTAAGTACTTATTTTGCAAGTTTGTTTTGTTTAGGTATCCAAAAATGACACATGAGATGTTTGCCGAGTGTTGCCTTGTTTGTTAAGACAACTGCAACTGTAAAGGTTGCTTGTGAGACGTGCTCCCCAAGGTTGGGACCTCATCTATTGTTAATTGATTTTCACATAAGAAATTGTAGTACTGAATCCGTTAAGTGTTTGCTTGTAAGTTAAAGAAAAGGTTAACTTTGAACCAAGTGCTGATCAGAATATTCAGTGCTCTATCTATATCTTGCACGTTCTTCTTCCATTCTTGAAGCGTTTCAATGAAGAACGTATAAAGGAGAAAGATATTGAAGCCAAAATTCAAGGTACTTTTTATCGTTGTCTACCAAACTTCAAAACATTAGTATTTAGTTAAAAAAGGATGGCTTATTAAATGTCGTGGCTAAATTATTATTTCAATATACTCTTTAATATTTGAAAACGTTTGCCATTGGTTTAGGAAAATTGCTTCTGAATTCAGTGATTTAGTAACTATTTAGAAGATTTTATAATGGTAAAATAAGTTATCACTTATTTATTTTGTTTCTTATCTATTAGGTCATAAGTGAGTATAATTAGTGCATCATTGGACAAATTAAGGCATCAATGTGCATGTTTAATGCATCCATTTACATGTTTAGTGCATCCATTTGCATGCCGGACTTATTAAGGCATCTGTTTGTATGTTTAGTGCATCCATTTGCATGTTTAGAGCATCTATATGGACATATTAGTTCATCCATTTGGTATTGTAATTATTTGTACACCATTGTTTTTATGGCCAAACTGAGGCTTACCTACAGGAACCGTTGGCCTCTTATCCTCATGCTTTCAGTGGCTGATAAAGGATATTCTTTTAGATTTGTCTACTAAAACATTTGAAATGACGCTTGTGTTAAAATATATAGTTCACTGGGTTCTGCTGTTTGGATACCCGAGTTCTGATTATTTTGATATGTGATTATTAGTGGTTAGATAATCTATAAAAACTTATTTTGTAAATTCTTTTCTCAAATAGTTAAAATCTGCCACACATTGAACACATCAATTATCACAACTTTAAGTTGCAGAACATCCCAAACTTTGTTCTTTGCAGCACATGAAGTACAACTGATATTTGTTTATGATTATTCAGTATCGGATAATCACTTTAAAACCGCACACCATAACACTAATACCCACAAGATACCTGGGCTGCTCTAACAAGTAAAAATGTGGCAGCCTTGCAGAGCCAGCAGATGAGCTTCAAAAATCATTTGATCAGTTTCTGCATAGAATGGAGCGATATAAAAAGAAAAAGATCCAGGTAGATTTTGAAGTTAACAAGTTTGTTTATTTTTCTACTTGTTTCCAAGGCCCTTCATCATCTAACTATGAACTCATGCCCTGCAGCGTCATGGGGGGCGAAGTAGTGGAAATCTTGTAGCTAATGACACAGAGAGCATTTTAGCTAAAGACAAGCCAGTGAAAAGCTTGCTGAAGAATAATCTACCTTCAACACAACCTAAATTCTGACAAGTAGAGGACAAAAAAGCAATTTCACAAAGTTCTGGGCGTGAACCATATGAACATGCTGGTGAAAACACAGTTGTCGTTAGATTTGCTAAGACTGCCATGGGTGGAAAATCTGCTGCTGAAGATGCACGCCATCACGGTCTAGTGGAGCCCACTATCAATACGAAGGAATCCATGGATGCCATAAATAGCATGTTTCGGGATCCTTTGGGCACAGAAGATTTTATAATGGTAAAATAAGTTATCACTTATTTATTTTGTTTCTTATCAATTAGGTCATAAGTGAGTATAATTAGTGCATCATTGGACAAATTAAGGCATCAATGTGCATGTTTAATGCATCCATTTACATGTTTAGTGCATCCATTTGCATGCCGGACTTATTAAGGCATCTGTTTGTATGTTTAGTGCATCCATTTGCATGTTTAGAGCATCTATATGGACATATTAGTTCATCCATTTGGTACTGTAATTATTTGTACACCATTGTTTTACACTTTTGTAAGCCATTTAAAATCATTAGTTGTGACTTTAGTCAGTTTTTTCCTTAATTATTAAATATCACATGAGTTTAAACACAAGTCGAAACACTCTTAATACTAAATATTTTATCTTCTTTACTTGCCTTTGCTTCTAGGACTGTTGGGCATTGCTGTCGGTTATTTCTGTGTTACGCGGAATCATGGTGTCAAATGGTTCAACGATAGTTCAAAAACTAAAAAAGAAGTCTTTCTTTGTGTATGCAACAAACAAACCCAGTGATGGCATAGATCTTTCTCTCTAACCTCCATTTAGAAAGCTGTCTAAATTTAACCACTTATGAATTGATAAATTTACGTAATTTGACTTTGTTCTTTTTTTACAAGATCGAAGTCAAAGTAGGATAACCATAACATATACCCCTTAGTTCATGAGCTTTCAAATTGGTTGAATAATGTTGGTTCACTCAGGTGGTGCTGCAAGGAGATGTTTGTATGGATAAATTTTCTTGTAGCAGAGCTCTTGGGAGGGTATTTTTAACACTAGGCATTGGTGGACTCACGACAAGACTACCGAAGGGTAAGATCTTACTACATCTGTATTATACATTAGTGCATCAACATTATACATTCCACTATCTGTTTCTTAGATTAGGGCATCTATAGTGTATGATTAGACACTACTTCATAGTGTTAGATTATACATTATTTGTGTTTGGTCTGCAATAAAGGTAATCTTTCTTTCGTTCATAGGTCGATATCGATTGCACATCTATTTATATGGGGGATCGGTTGGGTATGGTTTCGTAGTTAATAGAGAAATTTTAAATGTGATATTCTGATTATTTGCAATGGTGGATCGCATATCTGTTTGTCATAGAAGATTCATCAGGAGGTTAGTTTGTATGTGCACACATGTATGTAGGAAGTTGTTGGCAATGTCTTAACTTATAACTTTTTTATTCAAAATTATTTTGGTTTATTTAACACAACTGCAAGGTTAAGGTTTTGTAGGTCAGTAGATTTAGTCGGTTCATATGTTCATACTCAAAGTGTATATGACAATGGATTCTAGGTTCTTGTAACTTATTATTTCCAACTATGGTTTTACTTTGGTTGAACTATTTCTAATGGTAGTTCTATTAGCTTATCAACGGGCGCACTTAACTATGAGTCTTTTGTGTCTCCTATTTTAACTGTAGTTAATTTAAAGGTTTTTTTTTTTTTTTTTTTTTAATAATGGTGGATGCATTTGGTTATTGTGGCATGTAGTTGGGAGAAAGTATGACTAAATACTAGATATTTTTGCATAAAGTACCTTCTTCCAATAATTATTGTTCAATTTGGTTGCAACTTGGCAGATCGGATAGGTATGGTTTTGCAGGTGATGGATCAAATTTGACTGCAAAGTTATTTATTATGGTGGATTATGAATCTATATATCGTGGCAGATTCATCGGGAGGTTGGTTCTTATGTTTAATTTGATACACATGTTTGCTAAAGTGTAAACGTGTTTGCACGTTGATCTCTTTTTCTATAGGGAGCCAGAAGAGGCAAAGGAACAAGAAGAAGATGATGTTAAGTCGCAGATTGTACAAAAGTGCAGTTGGTGCTATTAGTAAAGATACCAACAACCCACATGCTCAAGAGGCTCTTCGAATTGCGAAGTTCAAGCTCCCTGATCGTCAAAAAGATTATTATCATCAAGAGGAGGTATTTCTAGTAACCAGTTAGAGATATAACATACCCATGCTAGTGGACTCTTTGTATTAATCAGTTTGAAATATGAGACTTCCATGATAACTTATAGCCAAATGAAACATCTTTTAACTAGTTTATGTAGATGCGTGTGCTCAGGAACTAAAACTCCATGTTTTTTTATTTTCATTTTTGCATATGATAGTTGATGGTCGTGCTGGCAAGAAAGAGAAGAAGGCTCAACCCGAACCAACATTCGAAATCTTGACCAACCCCGCAAAATAGTCTCTGCTCAAGAAAAATTCATTGAGTTCCTGGAAGACACTAGATTGCACTTTTCTACTCAAAACATTTGACAGTGATAGATTTTTGTATGGTTTTTGTATTAAAAAGTTGATGTTGGTTCAAATCATAATGCTTTTCCTTGCGTTCCATTTATTATAAGCTTTGAAAAGCTGTTAAAACAACAATGTTCTTGCCATAATGTGAACGTACGTTTATAAAAAAATACCTTATTTACAGGTCCTTAAAGATTATAACTGACTGCCACTGACTTTAAAACACTTTCTCTACAATAAAAACATATAAAATTTGGTGAATTCAAAAAATACGAGCAGTAAAAAAAACTCAACAGTGCTAGCACAAAATCATACAAAATTAGCTGAAACACAAAACCACCCTTAGAAAATATAAAAAGTGACAAAGAGGTCTCTGGAGTTGGTGAAAAAAAAAAGAGGGAAAGGGGGGATGATCTAAGGGTTGAGATCACTTCTCTCACTTTTCTCTTGAGATCAACTTTTTAAATGATCCAATCTCTATATATATATATATATATATATATATATTATATATAAGAGGAGGCATGACACATAAAATGCCACTTGGCATCCCTTAATGCCATGTCATATTTCCGTGTCATCATTGTGTTTATGTGGCATTTTTCTTAAATTTAATTTGATTTTAGTGTTTTTATAATTTTAAATGTATAAAATTCGTCTGATTAATTCGTCTGATTTATTTTTTTTCAAAAACTTCTGCATAGACTCGAACTCAAGACCATGTTGTTAGTATGTAGTATCTTAACCACTGAACCACCATATTATTTTTGTTAGTTTCTGTAACTTGAAGCCTATATAGGATAACAATTAATTATCCAGTAAACTCCTGCATCTACATTAATCTAGAAAATCATTTGTTAACCGAGCAAAACCCACACAAAACCCTAAAACAAAAAACGAGAACCAAAAGCAAATATTCAGTTTCCATCATCATCTTTTTTGCAACCACCTACTGCTGTAGGCAATACCATAGATATGGAGGTACTCCAATTGCACTTTGATAATTCAATTATTATTCGTTGATTTTTTTTCCCTCAACAATGATAGTTTGATTTGAATAGGGAAGTTCCAGGCCAGAAAACTACTTTGATCACTGATTATATCATCAAGGTTAGTCACTTTTTTTTCTCTCAATGCTCTTCATCCTAATGTAAAGCCTTATTTGTAATTGTTTATGGACTCCGTTGTCGTACCACCAGTATGCACGCAGGCCCATCTACAAGTGCTTATCAACATATGTTTGATTCTTATCCATGACGGTTGTATTGTGGCACCTTTATTTTATCTATCTTCAAATACCGGTTGTACTTTCTGATACTAATTTAACTTTGGCCATTATAATTATAGCTCAAAGTTATGCTCCCGCCAATAGCCCTTGCAACCTGGATACGCATGTCGATCAATCCACATATGCCTGCTGTGAATGTACGTCACACGCGTATTGTCATTATTTTCTAATATGCGTTTTCTGAATATGGATTATAACAACTGTTAAAGTTATTGTTACAGTTGGAACAAGCATTCTTGGTCCCTGTTGTCGCACGCAAACAATCATACGGTATTGAGTTATTCTTTAGTTATTATTGCAAATTCTAATATATATTTTTTATTGTATACTGCTTTGATTCTTGGTATTTTATTGTTCATAACAATTGGATACTTTGAATCCAAATAGTCACGGTATACTTATCATGAAAGCTTTGACAAGCATGTACCACGACATGTTCATTAAATGTTTCCCACGTTTTATATTCCCAAAAATTAGTATAAATCATTTGTAAACACTGCTCGGCTCATCAGTTGAGTGAATTACAACATAATCTATCCATTTAATTTGTAGAGATATTGATAGATATTATGAGTTTGGATGTTAGTCATACTCTTTCCTAAGATGTTAGTCATATTCTTTACTATTTTTGCATTGCGTGTTTATATGTCATTACATAGCAGTTGTTATTTGGATCACCACTTTTGCTTATGTTGAGGTTGTTTCTGCTCAGTGGTCAGATCCATAATGTCATGTTTGGCAGCACATTCCTTGTGTCATTATCCCAATGGAGTTAACTGAGGGAGCTCCACCTGCTCCTTCCTATTGTGAACTTTTCCGGATCGATCGATGTGACCCGTACAGATTTTGGAAGACTTTGAAACACCGTTTATATCCCTCAAAGATCGGTAACTCAAGTATCTACGATGATGTGTAAGTCAACTTAAAATCTCTGTTAATCACGCACATTAGGAATATCTTGGTTCGGATTAGTATCTTCCAAAATCAATATAGTATCAAATTTGACCATGTGCTCTCTTTTCAACTTTGCTAAGCTGTCGTATCACATAAAGTAAGGTATGTAAGAAGACAAGTTTTATATTTGCAGGTTGCAGGATCATATATATGGAGTTCCTCCAACACCAGCAAGGCGTGCCCTTTTCATTGTATATCAGAATGTTGTTCCTACTATTTAACTTTGAACCTCATAAGCTATATATTTAGTACAAAATATGAAAAATGTTGGTATTATTATCAATAAATTCCAAAATAATCTTGACTTCTAAATGCAGACTACTTAAATATAAAACTGTAGTATATTTTATTGTATTTTTAAGGTTATTAGCCAATATTATAAGTTATTATGAAGTGGGTCAGGCATGCTTAAGCATGTTCCTAATGGCTTGATTTTTACATCACATGTCAAGTGTGGTAACGAGTTTGTTGATGTTCAGTTCCAGGAGCCATTGTAAATAACATTGTAAATCCAATCACAGATAATTCAAATTCGTCAACATCATCTAAATTTGGTAAAATAACAGCTGGAAGCACCTATATACAATAACTAAATAAACATAATTAACAAAAACAAAAATAATATTAATAGATGTTAATTTTATCAAATGTAAAAGATGTTCATGATTAATATTGTTTAGAACAAAATGTTAGAAAGTAGTTACATACTTTAAGCCGTTTTATGGATTATGGTAACATCAACTATACTTCTTAACTGTTTAATTTAACTTTTAATAACTTTTAACTATATATTTGTTCTACGAAATCCTAAAAATAAAAAATCACAAATCAAAGTACTTACTTGCTGTTAGTCGTTTAATAGATTATGGTAATATCAATTATAGATCTTAACCCTTTCATTTAACTTTTAATTGCTTTTTAGTATATATTGCATCCACTGAATCATAAAAATAAAAACCACAAGTCATACCCGTCCATCGGACGGGTTTTGACACTAGTATATATATAATTGGCACTTAGCACTTTGCACCTTTGAATCTTTTGCTTTGTAAAAAATCGTCCGATTTTTAAAAAACAAAGTTTTTAGTTTTTACGGTTGTTTTATTAAAAAAAATTCAAAAATGCGCATATGCTGATTCTCGAGGCACTCTTGCGATTTAATAATATTTTGTGAACATTGTAATTTAGTATGCATTTTTAAACTCTATTGATTTAACAATATCGTTTTCGGACCACTTTTATAACCGATGGTGACTTTGGTTCCCGGTTGAACCCGTTGGTCCAGTCCGTTTTTTAAAACCATATGTACCATCAACTTGTTTACGTATAAATTGTATGAATATTTGTGTTTTTTATTAGTTTGTACAATATGTATAATAACAAGTATTTTTCATATTAGGGGTGTTTTAAAAATAATATTTATTAGGTATTTATTGTTATGACCGTTTTTTTTCTTATATTAAATTACTTTGTATTTTTTTATTATTTTTTTAAAAACATGTTTAAAAAAAATGCTTTAAAGTGTTGCAACAAATGCTATTATAAATGAACTTGTTAAAATTTGCCATTATTATCAAGTGTTGAATCTTAATTTTTTAAGCCTTCCTTTTTTAAGAATGTCCCAAATGCTTTATAATATAGTATAAATTGATAAATCCATTAGATAGAAATCCTTCTTATCCTTTTTACCACTAGATGACTTTTCACAATAACCACACTATATATATATATATATATATATATATATATATATATATATATATATAAATATATATATATATAGCGGTATGACTTATTATTATTTGTTTGTTGTTTTTTGTTAACTAAAATACATTTTTTAGAATTGTCAAAAGGTCGTATTAAAATACATTATGATTATAGTTAAAATTCTTGTTCAACAGGCTAAGGGTTCTAAATAATTCCGCCCATGACCTAACACCTCTCTATTACAATATTACTACTCCCTCCGTCCCAAAATTATTGTCCACTATTGACTTTTTTAGTCTTTCTTCTTTAACTTTGACCATAATTATTTTTGTTTGTGTTATATACTATTTGATGAAAAATATATGAATGTATTGGGTTTTAAATGTATTTTTCATTGGTATAAATTTTATCAAATATTATATAACACAAATAAATATATTAATGGTCAAAGCTGAACAAGAAAGACTGGTCAAAGTCAAACTGGACAATAAAAATGAGACGGAAGGAGTAATAAAATAGTATCAAATGATATTTGTTCCGTGATTACATAGAGTAAGTTATTCAATTTGTTTGAATGAGTGTGTAAAATCTGCATATATCACACAAAAAACAACTATTTTTTTAAACATTTTATATATCTGTCGTAACTAAGACCGGATGGCAAGGGCAAGGTGAAGGCAAGGTGAGTGGTGTGAGTCCCTTGTCCATGATGCACACTCACTCGCTAGTCACACAACCCAAGACACATTAAGGTGAATGGTTCACCTATTTGATAAACGTGCCCACCAAATTCGTCCGTTTGATTATTAAAAAAAAAATGTGAGTTAAGGTGAGTGGAAGTGAGTCTCTTGTCCGCATAAAGGTGAGTGTAAGTGAGTGGAAGAGAGAGGAGAGAGAAAGCTGGCGCTGATGTGTAAGGTGAGTGTGCACCTTCCTTGCCTTCCAGCCTAACAGCTATCATGACTTAACCACTAAAAACTTATCTTACAAACTTTAAAGAGGTGACCCGTTTCGCCAAAACCAACCACCTCCCATGACCAAAATGACTTGATCACTTCGGACGTTGCCTTGAAACATATTGTTACACTTGAATATCGAAAATATAATGATTCCCGTAAAAGTATACGACAACCTAGTTTAGACTAAAACTAAAAAAGTATAACCTTTATAACTTCTACTTCTTTATACTTGAAGAGACATGTTTGCTTTTACATACATAAATACTAATATATCACCTATCGTTGCCTAACTCGATTTCATTAACAACTCATTTATAATATTATCATTGATAGTTTGGTAGGCTGAATTTCCCTTCTACATGGTCATCAATCGTGATAAAGCTTTTTCGACTCTCTTATTGAAGAACCACATAAGCATTTTCTCCCGGTAAAATATGTTAGTCTGTCAAGTCTTCAATGAAGGATGCCCATGACATTGGCTCTTATTGAGATTTTAGTTCTGTAATTAAAGAGAAATTATAACAATTTAACTTCTAAGGAGCACAAGAGAAGGAAAATGGCACGATGATTAGGGAAATCAACATCTTTGTACTACCTAATACTTTCTATGAGGACAAAGTAACCCACTCGGCTTTTCATCTTAAGCAGAATTGTAAAACTACCGAAAAGAGTCTAGTTTTTTATACAGGTTTGATTGGGCTCACTTGACCCGTCAGAGATAAAAACATAACTTTAAATCGACCCACTTTTCTTAAATCGGGATGTTAATGAAAGAATGGTTACCTCAGTTAGAACATCAAGATCGATGACCATGGAATGCCTCATGGGTGGAACATTGATCCATTCATTGTCATTAAGAAGTGGAGACCCCTGACTTTCTCGTTTTGAAAAAGAGAAATTATGCTTCCGACATCGCCACATCGGTATATGCTCTAAGACCCTTGATCACGTCAGGAATAGGGCATGGTGGTTAGTTTCTCACCTTGGTTCCAAAGTTTGGACGCTTTGATCTATTGAAGGCTTTCTTTAGATAACATTTCTCGGAGTCTCACGAAAAAAATATAATAGCTCCTCTGCTAGTTTTTCTCTAGTTTACCTGCAATATCCTTCACTAAATCGCTGCATCATCACCTTTTTATTATGGATCAAGAACAGGCTGATTCACAATAGATTGACATGCCAAAACTTATTGTCCAAATTTGTAGAACTTTAAATAAAATGATTTAGGAGATTAAATGCTTAAAAATTGACTTTGGTCGACTTTTAAGTTGTTCAGCCCATTAAAACTTGAAAGTACCTATTTAGCCATTTTCTGATTTGAACCGTATAATATTTATACGTCTTCAAGATCAGGGATGTAAGAAGCCTTTCACCACAATGTCCATAACCTTCTTCCTGAAAGTGTCATGGCGTGTCACTACCAACTGTCGTCAAGCACGTCAAGTGGTTGTACCATTCCATAGCCTCTGGCCATAATAGCTTTCACACGTAGCTCATCTACATCTACAACGGTTCTGTCACAACCGTTATCCTCTTATGGCTTGTTTCACTATTGCCCTTGCACAACTTTATACTTTTTCCACTGGAGACAGGTTCACTTGCATTTGATTATTATCTAATTTTCTTAGTAACTTTTGGAGAAAAAAAACAGCTAATTAACTGATATAGTTGATAAAAAGCTTAGCTTACATCACGAGCATCATGATTCACTATCGTCCTGCTTTCGTGTAAAAGGAATTTGCCTTGCGTGAGTTCAGACTCCATAAAGCATGCAGTCACGAGGGTTAATTTAATATCTGATCCGAATTTTACCCTCATTGTCTTGTATAATTGGGCTAGTGCCGCTTTGTTTGCCTAAACTCATCATAAAAAATATTAGCGTTAGCTCTCAATATTCATTTAAGACATCTCAGTATGTGAGTACTTAGATATCATTAGCTGCAAAACTGTTTATTGTAGCATGAACCTTGGTGCCCTAAGATTAAAAACATATTATAAAGCAATACACATATAATATTTAGTAAACACCCTCCATGTTAAAAGATGTGCTTAATTACTTGTGGCAAAGACCCTGAGCTAAATTAGCAAGCAAATGAAGACTCTTAACATCAATATATGATTATGAAAAAAAGCAGGCACTTACATGTACTCTAAGCGCTTCATTTATAGAGTCACTTGATATATACATTTGCAGACTTGCAGCCCACTTTAAATACATGTAGTCACTGTTATGACCTAATCCAAACACTCCTCGTTTCTGTTATAACATTATCCATAAATTGTTATATTCTAAATAGCGCTGGGTTACAATAATCATGTTTGGGATATTGACCAAATGAAGTAACAGAAAAAACGTTGATAGGGAGAAGATGCGAACTCGATATTATTGCCTTTAATATGTTATATGTCAAATTATTTTAGTACACCATAATGCTACTGAAACAACCACCTATTTTAGATCAACTTAGTAGTGTCCAAACATACTTATTTGTCTTTGACCATCCTAGAAAAGCTTGTCTCTAAAAGAGTATTTAGCTCATAAGTTAGTCAGTGCAAGCTTTCAAAAATAGGCTAGCCCAAACAACCGCCAAATAAGCAATTTGAACCACCCACACCAATTTTTCTATCATAACTTAACAAAAAAGATATCAAACAGTATACATTTACATCAGTTGCAGCTCCATCACACGACGTAAACATGAATCATCTAATTAAAAAATAAACACTTGGTTCATACGTTTACACGCAACACAGCTTGATCTTGCATGCTCAATATACATATCACTGACAATTACGGAGTTGCAATCTTCATCGTTATTAAAAATAAAGCACTGCTGGTGATGGCTTCTCAAACTGATCTTACATTAGCGTATGCTGTATTTAAGTTTAGAAACTATATTTTGATACCTTCTACTTATTGAACATGTGTCGTTATTATTATTATTACTAATAGTGATAGTATTAACAAAGATTTCATCTTTACTACTGATATCAAGTAACATACAAAAAACCCATAAACTGATATAAAAAACATAATAGTTTCAAGAAAAGAACTCAACTTGATAAACACCCACTAAAAAATTATAATATTTAGTACCTTAATCAGTAAATTAAAAGTTCGTTTAAAAGAATGTTGGCCTTTATTAACAAAACTACAGAAGTATGTCAAAAAAATAACTACATACCTTCAATAATCCATCAGCGAAAAGTCGCTCAGTCAGACCTCTATGAGCACGTACCATCCCTGCATGATGAATTCAATATCCTGATTCAAATAGCTGAGCAAGTTGTGTGTTTTTGGACTTTGAAACCTCCATCTGAAAGAGATCAAAGAAGGTGATGGTGACATAGCTAGATAGACCATGATGGACTGTTGTGAAAAAGCCTAAAGAGTCCTACAATGTTCATCATTCCTAAGTATCAATTGATACTGAGGATGTTCATCAGAAATACTATCAGAAGGTCGTACCACCATCAGAATTTAATGGCTATATATCCTTTGGTGGTACCAGATCCAAAATCAAGTACGATCTGGCATACTTAATTTATACCATCTCTAATATGCAGGCACCTTTCCAAACCGACATGTTACCACATTAACAGATACATGTCACTAATATGCGACCCAAACAGCCCACTTGTCAAGTTATTTATCTAATCTACTGGCAAAATATTGATATGTAAAAATATCACAATTGCTTCTTTTGATGTGAGCCTTATAAACTTTGATATATGCCATTATTGATATGTAAAAATATCACAATTGCTTCTTTTGATGTGAGCCTTATAAACTTTGATATATGCCATTTTCAAGCTACAAAAGTAGATGTTGGATGTATATTTTGATGTTGTTACATGATACAAATGACCCACCCATTTTGTAGCCATATGATTAAGCATATAAGTGATTTGAAATTTACCTTGCCCTTGGATCTCTCGTTCCTTAGCACATCAATTTCATGAGCTTTAGCGCTATCGGTTGTTCCTTTTTATATGCTGCAATATACAAAATCGGCAAAATGACCCATAATATTTTTCCTTTGGGTTTTGTTCTTTAACTTTCGACGTCTATTCTTATTTTGGTCTTCTTGTGGCTTTATGTAGTCATCGATCCTATATTTTTCATACGTACCAGTCCGTACAATTGGGGTTTGAGGGGTCTGGACAAGCATTTTATAGAATATGGTAAGTATATACAACATAAATCTGATAGCAGTAATCAAGACTATAATGCGATGAAAGAACCTGAAGGTGATAAAGCTTTTGATCTGCACGACAGTTTATCCGTTGTGAAGAGAAACTCATTGGTTGTTTTGCCATCTATATATTAAAAAGTAGTTCATAAATAAACAGAAAAAAACAGTGAAAACTTTGGTTGCAAATTTAAAATAAAATGTTTAAACTTTATAATATATAGACCTGACACTGGTACGTATTTCTTGGAGTCTAATTGTGATAAGACCAAGTGGTAAGATTTCCAACAACACTAAGTATTCCTGTTGGATGAATTTCTTCATGAGTGGCAGGAAACTCACTTAATCGCCCACCATTTCCTCCATCTGGACACTCTATTTCCAGATACACCTATTAAAAATCAACCAACATAAGTCCTTTCCAATCTTATGATATTATACTAAACAACATACGATACTAATTAAAAAATTGGAACAATAATTAACATAGGTTTGAAGAACGATTAATATAAAATAGAATCTTGCTCCATGTTCTTGGTGTGTTCTATAGGTCATGGTGTTCCTCCACTTGTGAATTCCAAGATTACGTATAAGAAAGAAAAATACGTTGGATCAAGAGGTAAATGTCAAGGGTGGACCAGCAGTTTCCCAATGTGTTCCTTAAAAATTGAATTATCTCCATTTATTTAATTAAAAAGGAAAAGAATCAAATAGGTGAGTGTGTCAAACAGGCCAATATAATATCCTGCACCAGCTAATTCAAAATTTTATATTTATTGTGATTCAAACGAATATGAAAAATGGTGGGGCTCATGAGTTGTTTGAGGAATAGAAGAATTTCGGAACCGAGTTTCGGATGTCTTTTAAAAGCGGAAGCTAATGGTTCTTTGAAAGAAAACTGATCGGCCACTTGAACATTAAACCACAAAGCACAATGTTAAAATCAGTTTGAAAGATTAGGGTGATCAAGAGTCACGTGTATGGTTTTTTCTTAAAAAGAATTTGGTATCAAAATATCATACCTTTCGTTGATTTTTTTTCTTTTAATCCTGATCCAGAATTTTTCATTTTGATCTGCATTAAGTTGGTGTAATTCTGACATGCTCCTATATGAAGCGAATATTACGAAATAATGTTTCAAACTCTTATAAATCATAAATTTGCCAAAACAAAAAGCCTAGAATCAGCACCATGCTTATTTATTATGCATGTAAACCTTAATGCTTTTCTGGGCAGTCATCCTTAACTGTTTGTGATCGAAGGGGATTATGTTTGTGATCGAAGGGGATTATGTTCAGGTGCGAGAGGGTGTCCAAGAAATTATAGTTGGTATGGTGTGTAACACCCTCAAATTTGGTTTAGCGAAAGCATACGTGTTATCTGGGAGCGTTACGAAATTGGAGAATCATAGCATAAGTAATACAGAACGGAATACATACTCCGTTTAATTTCATAAAATATTTTGAAACAATATCTCACAACATTGTTTTGAATGAATGGGCATATCCCATAATTTTTTGTGGTCCCAATATAAAAAAACATCTTTTATGTGTAAAAACACTTCTTTAGAAATTCCTACGACCATTTATCCGCCTCTTGCCTTGCATCCATGATCACGACTAAGCACCTGAGAAAATATGCTAAAAAGGTCAGCTAAAAGCTGGTGAGTTCATAGGTTTAAGTTAAAGCAGTAAGTTTGGACCATAAGCAAAGACATATAACCATTATCAAGAATATAATGATATATGGATGAAAGTCTATTACGTTAGCTCTAAGTTCATGCAACCGATACTACGACGGTTTCTGTATGCTAAAAGTTGTCATACAATATAGGGGCCCATAGCAAGTGTTTTGTCCCTCAACACTTGATTCCGACATGGTATACGTTTCGCCTTGGCCTAAGCATGGCCAACCGAACAGAGGAGTCACCCTCAATAGATCTATTTATAACATTCGCGTTTCCCAATGGGGAATTGACGGTTCATGAAAAAGGGCATTCTCTAGGGACATAAGGGCTTAGGCTAAACCACGTAATAGTAATCATGTAATAGTTTTGGTCCATAAAAAGGTTTTGCATATTTCTCACCCCAAAACGTATAAAGCAGTTTATCAAGTAAAAGAGGGGCTATGAAAACTCACCTTAGCAAATGTGCAATCCAAATGTGGGATTAGTGATTGTTGTGAAGCGGCACCGACACGCGACCTAGATAAGGAGGGCAATTGTTTTAGTTCATTGTTTTAAGTATTACTTAAAATAATTAATTTAATCTTGTTTTCATGACGGTATTAAAACCGAATTTGACTCGAAGTATTTTACTAGTAAGTATATGATCGTATATATACTCATTTATGTTGATATCATAATGGTACTAAAACCCAAAGTCTGGTTTACTAGATAAGTACGACATTCTATTAGTAAGTATATAAATGTATATACACTTATTTAAGTTGACACATAATAGTATTGTCAAAATCAATATTAGTTTACTTGTTTTCTAATTATACTTAGAAAACATTTGAATTAAAGTTTGAAGACCTTCAAGTTTATTAAATGATAAAAATGACATGGTGGTCTCTATTTATTTATCAACTTTGTTTGTAACATACATCGTCTTTGACAAATAGGTTTCTTGACGTGGGTATATTTATCCGTGGGTGCTAGACGTTAAACTTTTGATGTATGCGTTATAATATGAGTTATGTCCTAAGCATTTGTTTTGTGTAGTCATATATTTACACTTGTTTGCTTGTTTTCTTATATGTGTATATGAGGTAGAGGGTTTCGAATAGATAACAAACGAGTTTGGTTTTATGGTTGATCTCCGGCATACGTTATACGTTCTATTTTGTTGTCTCGTTTAAACCACTCCAACGAACACTCCAAACCACCATGGACTGTGGCCCGGTGTCGCTAGGAATAGTGTACCAGATTTGGGCTTTGGCCCATTGATTTCCCAATGTCTAATATGACTTACCCGACATGGGCCTTGGCCCAACGTATAGCAGAAGCACTTTTAACACAATTGTTACTTTGTTAGTATTACAAAATTTTCCTTTCAAATGTTTTAGTACTGGCATCTAGCTTTGACAAAATGAGAAGTAGTCATGCGTTACCATGGTTGTTCGAACAGGTCCTATCAAGTCTTAAATAGGTATATAACAACTCACAAAAATATAATGCTAGAGTAGTTGCCTTTGACACAGAGATTCAACGTAAACGGTTTGATTTCAAGATACAACTTGGCTATAGTATGTCTTAAACTTAGTGAAGTCGAGACTCCTCGACCAGGAGATAAATAACTTCGTCACTGTGGTACTACCAAAGTGAGTTTGTCGGCTCACTATACATTTTCAAAACGTTTCTATTTTGATAATAAGTTTGTACCTATTGAAATGAATTAACGAAAAGGAAGTGACTATGAACGAGACTTGTTTCAAACGAGATTTGACTAACCCATTACTGAAAATGCAAGCAAAGGAGTGACGAAACCATATGTTAGTTGAGTACTACTCAACTTGGTTCCATTTCGACTACCTATTATGCTATTTCGGACCGTGACAAAATATAGACTAATCACAGTTATTTAGCATTAGACACCCTCGACTTGGCTCTTATCCTAGACGAATACAACAAGTACATTATGAACATATAGCAACCATTTCAAGCCATCAGATGTGGACATATCAAAATTTAAATTTTTCTCAAGTTAAGACCAAGTTTGTGATGTATTATAGAGCTACTTATTATGACAGTAAGCATTTTATGTTTCGAGTAGCTCTATTGCGCCATAACGACACATTTTCCTTATACAACATCTTATTACACAAAGTGATGGTTTCTTTAATGTGTGACTTTTATCAACACAACATGATTAACATTTGCGTCGACTGATGAGTACTACTCAAAACATCGCGACCAACTTAAATTTCCAGATTCAAGGCTATTAGACATTAGCAGATTTCACAGGACTCATCTTTTCTAACCTCTTATTCTCGACAGGAAACCAAGCCCACAAAAATGCAAACGACATACTTAGGTTCCAAGGGGACATAATCGTTTACTAAAACACAAGTATAACAACATCAAGAACATTTAACTCTTTTAGTTTTCTTGGGGTCTACCACCCGACAGAAATAGGTGAACACACTAGCGACAAGGACAATCTTAGCATGACCGAATAAGTATTTGATTATCAACCAAAATATTTCTTACGTATTTACAAAAATAAACATAACTTCATATCATCATTGATTTTTGATTCGAAATAAAGTCAACACGGGTCTTTCACGACTAAACTTTCAACACATGTCAAGAATGATTTTAAAGGCATAATAAACATGTTACCCTTACAAGTTCTTGGAGGGAGGTCGAACACACGCCAAACTAGAAGATGTCAATTGACCTCGAATTCTTTTTGATATAGGCGAATTGATACTAGAATTAGTGGATACCGACCTTGAATTTCAAAAGCCCCAAATCAATTTTAGAAAACCCCAACTTCCTCAAACCCTAGTTTTTCTTGTGAGATTGGTGATGAAACTGAATTGGCGCCTCCTACCTTCACCACTATTTGGAGAGGTATTTTTTTTTTGAGTGCTTGGACTCTACTTTCCATCATGGGGTCTTGGTGGGAAGCCAAAATGAGCTAACTTCCAAAACCTAGGAAATCTTGGATTTTGCCCAAGGTAGATTGAAGTGAAGATATGATTTCCTTGTGTGATTTTATCTTGATTCTCATTGGATTCGTTCGAATTGCAACAGGCGCATCAAAGGAGGATTTGGAGAGACCAAAACTTACATGGTTTTGGGTAAGATAGAGAAAGATATGATGGGATAACATGTTGGGTTTTCCCTCTTTGGAAGATTCGATCTAGGTGGGTAGCTAGGAGTAGAGGTTGAAGATGAGATTTGATATCTTTTTCTCCTGAATCTTGTTTTCTTTTTGTCGTGAGTGGGAAGGGAGAAAGACAAAGGGTGATATCTCAAGTTTTTTTTTTTTTTTAAGTGTTATCTTTTAAAAGTAATACATGTAAAAGAAAAATAATGTAAGTAAGAGTATATGTATATGTAATGTATACTTAGGATTTATTTGTGTACAATGTACTTGTGTTACACATATATTTTAGTTGGGTTTGAGTATTATATAAGTTTTATTTAAGTGATAGTGTGTTAAATATTTTGTGTCCCGTGATATTAAATTGTGACCGAAGTATCATTGTTTGATAACTTTTATAACGTAGTATCTCATTGTTACGTGTCTGAAATACTTTTGATTTTTGTAATATTCCATATCACGGACTTTTGTCGTTTGTTTTATCAAGTCCTTATCATAGTGTGCGTGCGATTAATCGGTCCTTTGGAGTAAACGAGATAACCTCTCGTCTTGCAATTTAATCATAAAGCAAAATGAAATGAAATATTCATAAAATGATATTTATGCAAAAGTGATGCAATAGTCTATAGTATGCGAGTTAACTACTCAAATGATCAGGTAAAGCTTATGCATGCTTAATGACTTATGCTTAGAAATAATAAATTTCTAATTATCAGTTAAATTTTAGTGAAAATTTACCGTGTGTCACATGGTGGCTCGTGCAAAACTTCATGCTGACACTATTGCAGCTTCTGCAGCATCTTCACATCCATCATTGATGTCTTTTGCTGTCACTCCTATGGCCCAAACTCGGCTAATGAAGGCCTCTTTGATTAATTTCAGCTATCCAAATGCTGAAAAGAATACAGTAAGACAAAATTCCAAACACCACCTTAAGTTACTCGGCATATATTTCACACGAGGAACCGTAAAATAAAATAATGAAGATAGTGATTCAGTGTTATATGTAATCATTGATAAAATTTTCAACCAAGTCTTTAGCAATCTTTCTATTGGATGTGGTCTCTTCATCAGACTTTGACAAAAACATGATGACACGAGAAATGCAGAGGTAGTTTAGTATCTCAGCCCTTCTACCGGAAAGAAAAGACAACTACTACCATTGTAAGAGAGAGAGAGAGAGAGAGAGAGAGATAGAGAGAGAGAGAGAGACCCAACCTTTCCTAACCCACTCTTCTTCAGTTGTTCTCTTATATCATATTGATCTAAATCAATGGGGATCTACAATATAGAAGAAGCAAAACGAATATCTCAGGTGTAGGCTGAGAAAAGACAGAGGTAGTTTAGTATCTTAACCCTGCTACCAAAAAGAAAAGACAACTACTTATTTTCATTGATATGGAAAATGGCAATTGGATATTAAAACTCTTTCTTGTGTGATTGCTTTTGCGAGGACGATAAGTAATACAAATGAGTTTTATGAATTTACATAATCTTTGGAAATGTACAAATTGCAAGAATCCATGAATGGATATATGCATGCATCTAGGAGATGATTCTTATGTTTAACTATTAAATCCAAGTTTTGGTTTTAAATTAAAATAAGATAATTTCTAAGTATTCCTGAAAGCTAGTGGGAGTATTATGTTTATTTTCTTTAAAATCTTATATGATGTGGGTAGTAACATTCCATCTAAGCTAGATGATAAGTATTAGTTTGGAATGGAACTTCACATGAAAGATTTAGAAAATAAGACATGCAACCTTGGAATATATGTTTATTATTAATAAACATATGTGGTATTAAATAATGAGTCTAATAGAACATGATATATCATTTGGAAAATGGATATGTAGAACATGAATGAAATCTTAGTTTGACACAAGGTATTTTCATGTACATCATGTTCTTGTTGTATCATGCTTGAATGCAAGATGATTTGACAACATTGATATCTAATGAAGTTATTATATAACTGGTGTAATGAATATTCTAATGGAATATGTTTGAATTTAGAATTACATTCCTGGATTTGCTCTCAAAATTCTATGGATGAGCAATACACAAGCTGTTTCATAATTGTCATAGCCAACAAACTTGAAAGTTTGGAAGGCATCAAACATTACACTATAGATATTGAAGTTTACGGAGATTTTAAAGAGCATATTGTTGTTTGTATACAATGATCTTTGGTTTAATTGAGATGACACTCAATACTAGTCATGGGAGGATTTCATCCTTGTAAATGGCCATGTGAACTAGTTGTGCTCAACTAAGAGCATAGTTGCATTATACAATAAAGAATAAGAATACTTTAAACTTTAAAAATGTTTGAAAGTTTGATTGTCATAAATTGGTGCTTGAGGATGTCACACACTTTATGAAATATTATGTGGCAATATCAAAATATTTTGAATGCACACATACAAGAACTTCACTAGTTGAATTCTTGAAATAAGTATTCTCAAAATTCCAATAGATCAAAGTTAGTTGAAATTATGCCTTGTCAACAAGTATGAGTGTCATTACTTGAGGCATAATTCATTAACAAGTATTATCATGCATTGATCTATTTAGTATTTGGATAAGGGATGTTTTGAACAAATATTATTTAAATGAAATAAAATATTGGTTATGTTTATTTTCATTTTCTTAATATTATATCCTATATTTGCATGTTTAATCCGTGAATAACTTATGTTATTCTAAATAGTCCGTTGTCGATCAATGATGTGGGAATGTCATTGAATTAAGACAAATATGAGTTTTGATAGAATATACTTTTACTGATATATTGATGCGTGGGACATACTAGATTCACATGATATTCAATGAATTGAATATAGGACTCATCCCAACTTTACATGATGATACTTTATGGATCTTTGTCATTAAGTATATCATGAAGTGTTTATCCTCAGACTTGAGATACCGGATAACTGATATGAATGTAGTGCATTTGTGTAAGATAGTCTAACGCTATCCGTAGCTGGTAGTTATAAGGGCTATTTTCGGAAGTGTTGCAAAGTTCATGAGTTATGTTTGTAGTCAAGAGAATTTGTTCCTTTGAATTTGTTTCAAAGCATAATACTATATTTGGGCCCCTCGTGGGATTGACAAGATGTTTGTATGGCCATACCCAAGATCTATCGGAATACGTTGATGATTTGGTAATCTTGTTCAATCAAATACAACGAAAAGAATGTTAACTTATGAAATGACTTGATCCATATTCATAGTTAATGTAGTATTAGTAACAAAAGGATAAGTAAAATGATGAATCATTAAATGGTTTTTCGGAGACCATACTCGATTTGATCCGGGGCGTTGGCGTGTGAAAGCTAGACTAACCAATGTCATTACTATATTTAGTAATATCCAAGTGGTAGCTGAAAGGTTTTATGGATATTTAAATAATAGTATGTCCGGATTCGAACTCGAGACTTCGGGATTGCACACATTACGTATGAGAATTGATGTATATAATTAATATAAATTAAACGTTATTATTATTAATTATTAGTCACGAAATAAAACATAACGATAGTTAAATAATTAACGAGGTTTGGTTAACGGTCGTTAAATATTAACTAGAAGGACTAGAGATGAAATTACAAGTCGGGAAAGTTCTAGAATCCCCTTTGGGGGCTTTGGCCGATCGGTTTGGGGTTTACAAACCTAACCCACACAAACTTGGTCACCAAGTTAAGTTAACTATAAATACAATCCTTTGTATTCATTATTCTCTTAATCTTGGATCACCTAATAAACTAATTTCTCTCCTCCTCTCTCCCTCTTTGTGTGGCGGTGAAACACCCTCTTCCAAGGGATTTCGATTTTGCTTAACCCAAAGATACTAGTGTTGGTTTATTTGTGATTCAAGGAACTAGCTTTTCCACATCAAATCGCTATTTATGCGTGTGTACAAGAACGAAGGACAAGCACGCTTGAGCTTGTAATCTTGGTGGTCAATCTCCTTAGGGTCGAATTAATTAAACCCTAAAGTTAGGGTTTTGGGTTTTGTTCTTGTTTAATCATCATTTGATTCTTGAATTGCTAAAAGATGCAGCGTTTTCTTATTGATTAATTACTTACATATATTATTCCTATTTACTTCCGTTGCATGCTTTGATGATGTTATTTGATTTATATAATTGTTATGAGTATTAAAATTCCAACGGTGGCATCACGAGCCGTTAATATGATGTAATTAATTACCGAAACACATAAAAATTGAATCTTTATGATTATATGCATGATTTTTATGGTTTCTAGGGTTTTGAATTCGAAACCCTAATTTTATTTATTATGGGTCGATTACCCTTATTTTATTTAATTAGGTTTTAATTTTGTAAAACTTGTAGAAACCCTAGGATTGCATGCTAATTTTATGTGGTTAATTAATGAATAATTGTTATGTGTCATGTTATATGCGTATCTTGGGTGATAATTGTTATGCGGAATTGATTGGTGCTGAAAACAGTCAAGTTTAATCACTCAAGCCGGCCACTTGTGAATGGCTGACCGTAAGAAACTTAAAACAGTTCAAACACCAAATGCAATTTAGATCAGAGGAATATAGTGTATTCCTGGGTCGTTAAGTCCCACGGAGGATGAATTGGTGTATAAACAATTGATCAGATGATAGAATGATCACTAAGGATAGTGATCAGTAAGGATTTTGAAATATAATTACCTAAAGAAAAGATCTACAAGTTACAGCGACTTAAATGCAAATTAAAGGAAATTAAAAAGATAAAATATATTAAATAAACGCTATCACTATTTTTACAATGATGTTTTTGTGATTTTATAAAATAAAATGACTTAAATAAACTATTTTAACTAAAACGTAAACTTAAATTATTTAAAAACTTGATTTAAAATGAAAACGTACGTTAAGTCTAAAAATTACAGCAGTCATGCAAAAACGTAAAATTTATGAAATAAAAGTCCTACAAGTGTAAAAACAATTTTATTACGTACTATATGACAAAAGAAAATTTTAGAAAAAAGATTTATATTTTTTATACTTTTATATTTTTTATTATGAATTAAATAAGATTTTACACTAGTTAAATGATTAAAAATACTAAACGTTTTTATAAAAATATGAAAAATTCACAGAAACTACTTTGAACAATGCTGAATCTAGGAAAATTAAAAAACTTGGTGGTTGTTTTGTGAAATAAGCTCAAAATAAGCTAAAGAAGTGCTTAAAGCAAAACTGACTAAATGCCCTTATATATTAAATGTTGCAAAATAAAACCAAGACAAGTCCCAAGGAGCATGGCTATCTGGTACATCTAATCACTCTCATAAGGGGAGGTCTCGGGTTCGACCCTGCCTCTCCCTTTTGCAAAATATTTTTATTTTTGGAATTTTCTTTTACAAACTTATTAAACACAAAGAGATAAGCACTTTTTACAACTACCACTTTTTATGAAGTCCACTAATAAGCTCAGAATGAGCTTATTTTTCCAACGATAGGCAAAGAGATTGAATAAGCACAAGCTTAAGCTATAATTCTAATAAGCTAGAGAATAAGTAAAAGATGAAATGAAAATAAGCTAGATATCTGTAAATAAGCTAAAATGGCTCTTGAAAAAGTTCAATTACTTGGAAATAAGCCTGAAATAAGCTTGAAATAAGCACAAGCTTCTTGTTGCACAAGAAATTCTTTTTGATCACTAGGCACTTTCAAGCTAATTTTTAAGCAGTTTAATAAGCTAAGAAATGAAAATGAAAGATGGAATTAACAAGCTAACCAACTGAGTTATATAAAAACTAATTTACAAAGATTGGCTTATTCTAATAAGCTTGTGAGAAGCTTATAAAAAACTTGTGAACACTGACCAATTAATGTACTAGATGAAATGGGACAATCAAAAAGCTCTTAGCAGACCTATCAAATAAGCTAGAAATTGAAAAGCTAAACTTGAAACTTTGAGAGAGCTAGGTGAGCTTCTCAAAAAGCTAAATTACTTAAGCTAGGGATCACTAACAAGCTCTCTGAGAGCTTGTGAACTAGAGTATCGATCGTGAGCAGGGGCATATTTTGAGAAAAGCACTCAAAAGAAGCTATGAAATAAGGACTTAATAAGCTGATTATGAATGAGCTAATATTTTTATAATTTACTTAAGCAGCTATATTTTATTATCCTAGAAGCTTATAAACTAAATCTTAATATTAAACACTCAATAAAATTCTAAGTTTTATTCAAAAACTGCATTTCATGAAATTTTGACTTTTTAATAACACATACAGTTTGACTTTTATGAACTTGAAATTGATTTTAATGACTGATTATGTTATAATAAGCTATACTAAGGTGAAATTAAGCTATAGTATCTAGTTTTAAGCTAATTTGATGAGATTAACAATCTAGCACTTCAACAGTTAACTGGTAATAAGAAATTAGAAGCTATTTTGACTTTTTAACTAATGAAGACTGATTTTATGACTTATCTGAGATATTAAGTGCTCATGTGACCTTTGAACAACCAATAACAACAATAAGTATACTCTTGAAGGCCACTTAATCGACAAATCCAAACACTCTTTATGTAGACTGTTTTGGTGTTTTTAGCACTAAAACAAGTTTTTAACCCAAGTGACCTAGTAATTAACTTATATTAACCATATTTAGACAGTATTAGACTAGAATTAACAAGATTAAATTACTAATAATATGAAATGCAAATTTCATAGAAAAGGCTTTCAAAATGAGTTCATGCACGATTATGAACCAAGGATTGAGAATCACTCCTATATGCTTACCAATAAGCTCTAAACCAACATTAATCCAAAATCAGCTCTGTTCCATCTTTCTTGTATCATCTCCATGATTTTTTATTTTTAGCTAAATTTTTGGTATTTTTGGTGATTTTTGAATTTTGAATCTAAACTGAGTTATAAATGTTTTCAATAGCTTAAACAAGCTACTAAGAGCTTATATAAGCTTAATGAGCCCAGAACAACAACCATAAACAACATAAGACAGATTTAAGATTTTTACCATGAAATTGAAATTTGCACAAACTGAAATTAAACTGGAAACTTGGAATTGTTTATTGATAAAGATTCAAATACACTTAAAAACACTTAAACCAGTACTTGAAAGTTTAAACATAAACTAGAAAGCTTGAAATAATTAAAACGACATAAGTAAAACTAAACTACACTACTTGATCTTCTCTCTGCTTCTTTTCTTTTAATAGATATCCAAAAGCATCCCTCTCTCCTCCGATCATTTCCCACCATTAGATAGGTCAAAGTGATCATAACCTTTGATTTTCACTTTTTGGCCAAAAGTCTTTGAGTTGGTTTTGCATTTAATGCATTTGTGGTTGTTTGCAAGGTGGAGGGGTGATAGTGAGAGGTAGATATGAGTGGAAAGGTGGGTGGACAAGTGGTAGTGGCAGTGTGGCGAGAGATGGAGTGGAAACAGTGGAGAAGAAGAGGATGAACAATCTTTGGCGCGGGTTTTATTTTAAACATTGGTCGGGTTTGGGTATTGGGCTTGGTTGGGATTGGGCCGTATTTGGGTTGGATTTGGTTTGTGTTTAATTTAGGTCCATTTGGTTTATTATTAATACAAGCCCAAGGACCAAATGTGTAATTCTGCCAAAGTTATTCCAAGGACCTATTATGCCAAATATGATAAACCAAGGACCATACATGTAATTATTTTCCATTTTTAAATGTCCAAGGACCAAAACTGTCAAGTTTGAAACTTGAGGGACCAAATATGTAATTTTACAAAAGTTATCATAAAGGACCAATTATGCCACAATTGAATAGTACAAGGTTTATTTTTGATAAATTTCCATTTTTAAATTCACCAAGGACTATATTTGACATTTTTCCAAAGTTGAGGGACTAAAGTTGTCATGTTGTAAATTTTAAACTTTAAAAGGTTTATTTTGACAACTTTTGAATCCCATGGACCTTAAATGACATTTTAATAGTTTTTGAATTACCAGGGACTAGATTTGACAATTTTTGAAACTTGGAGGACTAAAACTGCCAATTATGCAAACTTGATACATTTTTCACCAGATTTTGGCATTTTTGCGTTTAAAACACATAAAACACTTATTTGTGATATTTTTATCATTTTGATGCATTTCTGAGTGTTTTCAGATGTTTTTGCAGTCTAGTTGGTACAAAAATGATGAGTATTTAGACACTCATCAGGAATCCATGGTGGAACATGCATGTTTTGCCATGGAGTATTGTTATGCTATAAATTGTTTAGTTGATACACACATGTTCTATTTATTTGATAATTATTGAATTGGGGATGACCTCAATTATAACTAATAAAAATTCGTTACGTGCTAATTGGTATATTATTAACTTTGGCTTACGCAATCGACTTGTCGATGTATGTGGCTCATCTACCTTGTAGTTGAAAGCCCTAGTTAATGTATGCATTTATTTACGCCTAGAATTGTTTATTAGAGTTTATCGAAATAATTATGCATGTGGCTAATTGTTTTTACGTATGTTAAATTGTTTAGTTATATGTTTATATTATTTGAGTGTGTTTAATTTTTATTATAATGCTTTTTTGTTTATATATTGTTTTGACATGTTAGTAAGCACAAAGGGTTTTTATGAATAGAAAATTAAATGGACTAAATAATTGTGAAACTGATTTGCTATCTAAGAATTATTCTTGAACTTTTAATCGATTGATGCGACTGTACTAAATGGTTAGAACGGCTCACCCACTAGAACAAACTATAAAGGGGTTAATTAAGAAGTGTGCACATGCTGAATGGATGTCTAAGGTTATGCTTTTGCTTACCGGTCCTCTGCCCCATGTGAGTTCGATTGGAGCTACCTAGTATAACCATTCAATGTACGAAGCATCTTAGTGCAAAGTTGTAAGTTTCTCAACGCATCGATTAAAACTTTGTAGAATTCAATCTTAGCAATTAAAATTTCATGTAAGTTTTTTCGAAAATATTATGTTATAAAGTTGTATGCATGCTTCTTTATACATAAGTTTTGATTACACGTAAAAAATTGTACCCTTTAAATTTAAGTTTATGCCATCTAATGATATGAAACACTTGAAGTTGTAATTTAGTTATGTGAGACCTTGATCTAGATTACAATAACGAGGTGAATTATTTAGTTGTGTGAGACCTCAACTTTATGATTTGCAGTTTCTAAATTAGACAACTTAATTAAGTTAGTTAGTGAGACCTATGACTTAAGGCATAAGATGGGATAAAACATGCTTACATTTTGCATTAATTGTTTTGGCAAAATTGTTAATCCCATAATTTTGGAATTGGAAACTTGTTTGTCAATTATCGTTTTTCAACGATTACCTATTCTATACTTTCATCACTAGCAGATCAACTGATGTGGTGAAACTATGATAATGAGGATCCAAAATTCAAGGAAAATACTATGGTTAATATGAATATTGACCAAAGGGTATTTTATTTTCTTGAAAGATTTAATTATCGAAAATACTAAAATTGAATTTTGTTAATTCTTTTAATTTTATTAATGCAACATTAAACCGTAAACGTTGTTTGGGCTTTGGTAAATTCATCTAGTTCTGTTTTCAAACAAATGTTTGATCAAGAAAAATTTACTAAAAGACAAACATAAACTCTTTTCCATGGAAGAAGAGTGAGACTCAATCATATTCCTTTTCATGATTGAGAAAGGTATGTTAGGAACATTAGAATTGTCTAAATTCTAATATGACTCATAGCAATTTTAATAGTTAAGAAAATTGCACACCATATTTTCCTTAAGAGATTTCATTACCCTCTGTTGGTGATTGAATTCTTATATGACATTTTGGTCAACTAGAAAACATGTTTGACATTATATGAGTTATTACATTAGAATCTAGACTAATTACCGCAAAATTGGTAAAAGACAAACTAGTATATTTTATCTAGTTGGTTTTGTTTTGACTAATTGAAGGTGCTATACATCATTATGGCGATGGTAGACCTATTATGGAAGAAATTGCATGCTCAATTTTTCAAGTTAATAGCATTGATGGATAATCCATCATCTACTGAGTAGAATACACTCTTTTAGTACCTAAGTAATTGTTACGAATGGTCTTACAAAGGGATAGTAACGTAATATCACGCTATTTTTCACTGGTTAATGAAACATTTACAATGTTGTCAAATCCAGTGGGAGTATTGTGGTGTATTACTGAATAAGACATTATTGTAACGTTGTCTAATTCAGTGGGAGCTACACGATTTATTATCTTGGTAGTAACTCAGATTATTTCTAGATTTTCTTGAAATAATACATTACGTTCAAAAATGTAGACATTCATATTCTCAAGGATAGTTATGAACGTTTCCTTGATAATTAAGTGGTCCTACATCTACTTGTAATGTTTAAATATCTATGACACTATCATATTGCTCACATAAACAAACGAATGTCATGGTGTTTATCTATATGATGTTGTTCTATGCACAAGTGGGAGAAGTATTTATTGTGTGCAAAGGAACAACACATACAAATATGATTAATGGATTCTCTTGAGGTAAGAGATTAACGTTCTAATAAGATTGACTTGTTTAGAACATGTGTCAAGATTATAACATAGACTACTTTTATGTCTTATGTCATTCAAATCATAGAAACACTTGAAGTTACATTTTAGTTTAAGTGAGATCTTGGCTAGATTGTAATCTCAAGGTAAATCTCCACTTGTCGTGGGATCGGGCGTGGATGCTTTTACAGTTTCTTAAGTTGGACACTTCATGGAATGACATAATTAAATAAAGTAATACTATCTTAAATATTTATGTATTTTAAGAATGACATAAATAGATAGAGTAGTATATTAACTTGAAAATTAATTAATTGAAACCATGGCGTGGTGTTCAAAATAACTTTAAATTATACATGGTTTTGTGTTTCTGTATAAACTCACAAACATGAAGTCTTTTCATTATTACAAGACATATAATATAAAGTAATACGTTAACTTGTTATGTCTTCTTATTAAGACATAAAGTCATTGGTAAATGACTTATAACGTATAATGAGATTATAACTGTTTATGTTTTCTAGTTGAGACATGGACATGAAGTGACTTGATCAAAAGTACTTGAGTTATAAAGCATGCAATTGGCTTGGAATTTTATTTTACCATTAAGATGATTTAATTGGTAAATAGGTAAGCCAAAAGGAATATGTTTATCTAACATATTGTTAGATTGTCTTACAATATTAATTCTAATGAAATACTGTATGTATATGAAATGTTCAGTTAGAAGAATCAAACATTTGTTATATTGTTTGATTCAAGATAACTATATCTTCTTTTCTTCCAAAATTTATCAAGGTTAGAAAATTGAGTATTGATTAGATATACTTAATAAACTCAAACCTAGAAGATTAATAAGACACCATTTTAGGATGGAATGTGATGAATCACATTGAGTCTTATATTGGAGTTTTGAATTGTTAAAACTACTTATGGAGTAGGTTATTAACGAACAAGATTTACGAACTGTCAATGTGTTTTGTAATATCCCAAAAGAAAACAATTTGGTGTTGTTCTACTTGCTGAAGTATTTATAGATACTCTTTAAATTTCAAAAGCAAGTGGGAGTTTTGTTTAGATCTTGAAAAGATTAAATTACAATTACAAAACACATAATCTTCTAAAATACACTAGTAAATATCATGATGAGGAAAATTTTGATAGACCTCAAGATGGTGGAATTCTCATTCATAGATCCGCAAGGATTCTCAGATAACTGATTGATGTGCCGAGAAATATGAATTACATGATCATTGTAAACCTGTTAATCATAATGATACATTACCTAATATTGAATTGTGGTAAATTATTCATACTATGAATGACAAGATGTTGTTCAAAGAGATAATCAACTTTGTAAACTTGGTTTATCTTAATAAAGATGAGTTTCTTCAAAGGAAGGAAAACCCTAGTGGTTTAAATTCTTTGTGTAGAAATCATATGGACAAAATTGTACATGTGTTTAATGCATGACTTGTGACAAGATTATTAATCACACTTAAGCAATTAACTGTGATTGAATATTCTTTCCTTGGCACATTAAACATATAATGATTATAATTGTCATACTTATTTTCATTGATATGGAAAATGGCAATTGGATATTAAAACTCTTTCTTGTGTGATTGCTTTTGCGAGGACGATAAGTAATACAAATGAGTTTTATGAATTTACATAATCTTTGGAAATGTACAAATTGCAAGAATCCATGAATGGATATATGCATGCATCTAGGAGATGATTCTTATGTTTAACTATTAAATCCAAGTTTTGGTTTTAAATTAAAATAAGATAATTTCTAAGTATTCCTGAAAGCTAGTGGGAGTATTATGTTTATTTTCTTTAAAATCTTATATGATGTGGGTAGTAACATTCCATCTAAGCTAGATGATAAGTATTAGTTTGGAATGGAACTTCACATGAAAGATTTAGAAAATAAGACATGCAACCTTGGAATATATGTTTATTATTAATAAACATATGTGGTATTAAATAATGAGTCTAATAGAACATGATATATCATTTGGAAAATGGATATGTAGAACATGAATGAAATCTTAGTTTGACACAAGGATTTTTCATGTACATCATGTTATTGTTGTATCATGCTTGAAGGCAAGATGATTTGACAACATTGATATCTAATGAAGTTATTAGATAACTGGTGTAATGAATATTCTAATGGAATATGTTTGAATTTATAATTACATTCTTCAACCTGTATTTTCTCTCAAAATTCTATGGATGAGCAATACAACAATTGTTTCATAATTGTCATAGCTAACAAACTTGAAAGTTTGGAAGGCATCAAACATTACACTATAGATATTGAAGTTTACGGAGATTTTAAAGAGCATATTGTTGTTTGTATACAATGATGCTGGTTTAATTGAGATGACACTCAATACTAGTCATGGGAGGATTTCATCCTTGTAAATGGCCATGTGAACTAGTTGTGCTCAACTAAGAGCATAGTTGCATTATACAATAAAGAATAAGAATACTTTAAATTTTAAAATGTTTGAAAGTTTGATTGTCATAAATTGGTGCTTGAGGATGTCACACACTTTATGAAATATTATGTGGCAATATCAAGATATTTTGAATGCACACATACAAGAACTTCACTAGTTGAATTCTTGAAATAAGTATTCTCAAAATTCCAATAGATCAAAGTTAGTTGAAATTATGCCTTGTCAACAAGTATGAGTGTCATTACTTGAGGCATAATTCATTAACAAGTATTATCATGCATTGATCTATTTAGTATTTGGATAAGGGATGTTTTGAACAAATATTATTTAAATGAAATAAAATATTGGTTATGTTTATTTTCATTTTCTTAATATTATATCCTATATTTGCATGTTTAATCCGTGAATAACTTATGTTATTCTAAATAGTCCGTTGTCGATCAATGATGTGGGAATGTCATTGAATTAAGACAAATATGAGTTTTGGTAGAATATACTTTTACAGTATATTGATGCGTGGGACATACTAGATTCACATGATATTCAATGAATTGAATATAGGACTCATCCCAACTTTACATGATGATACTTTATGGATCTTTGTCATTAAGTATATCTTGAAGTGTTTATCCTCGAGACTTGAGATACCGATAACCGATATGAATGTAGTGCATTTGTGTAAGATAGTCTAACGCTATCCGTGGCGGTAGTTATAAGGGCTATTTTCGGAAGTGTTGCAAAGTTCATGAGTTATGTTTGTAGTCAAGAGAATTTGTTCCTTTGAATTTGTTTCAAAGCATAATACTATATTTGGGCCCCTCGTGGGATTGACAAGATGTTTGTATGGCCATACCCAAGATCTATCCGGAATACGTTCAGATGATTTGGTAATCTTGTTCAATCGAATACAACGAGAAAAAGAATGTTAACTTATGAAATGACTTGATCCATATTCATAGTTAATGTAGTATTATTAACAAAAGGATAAGTAAAAATGATGAATCATTAAATGGTTTTTTCCAGGAGACCATACTCGATTTGATCTGGGGGCGTTGGCGTGTGAAAGCTAGACTAACCAATGTCATTACTATATTTAGTAATATCCAAGTGGGAGCTGAAAGGTTTTATGGATATTTAAATAATAGTATGTCCGGATTCGAACTCGAGACTTCGGGATTGCACACATTACGTATGAGAATTGATGTATATAATTAATATAAATTAAACGTTATTATTATTAATTATTAGTCACGAAATAAAACATAACGATAGTTAAATAATTAACGAGGTTTGGTTAACGGTCGTTAAATATTAACTAGAAGGACTAGAGATGAAATTACAAGTCGGAAAAGTTCTAGAATCCCCTTTGGGGGCTTTGGCCGATCGGTTTGGGGTTTACAAACCCTAACCCACACAAACTTGGTCACCAAGTTAAGTTAACTATAAATACAATCCTTTGTATTCATTATTCTCTTAATCTTGGATCACCTAATAAACTAATTTCTCTCCTCCTCTCTCCCTCTTTGTGTGGCCGGTCGAAACACCCTCTTCCAAGGGATTTCGATTTTGCTTAACCCAAAGATACTAGTGTTGGTTTATTTGTGATTCAAGGAACTAGCTTTTCCACATCAAATCGCTATTAGTACGTGTGTACAAGAACGAAGGACAAGCACGCTTGAGCTTGTAATCTTGGTGGTCAATCTCCTTAGGGTCGAATTAATTAAACCCTAAAGTTAGGGTTTTGGGTTTTGTTCTTGTTTAATCAACGTTTGATTCTTGAATTGCTAAAAGGTACGCGTTTTCTTATTCAGTTAATTACTTACATATATTATTCCTATTTACTTCCGCTGCATGCTTTGATGATGTTATTTGATTTATATAATTGTTATGAGTATTAAAATTCCAACATCAAACACCACTAAGATTTGGTATGGGAGATGTGAATATGACATCCAGAAAATTATGTCCTCTTGTCATTAACGGAAATCTGAATAAAAATGCATTAAAATTAAACCGTTATACCATTATGTCTTTAATCACATAATGGTTTAATTTTAACTCCACATCATTGATTATCCCATTTGCAAATCTGAATAAAAATCGAAACAACTAATGAATTGCCATGCCATCAAGATACATACTTTCCAAGCCCAATATAGTAGAAAGTAGATTATTCTAAATGCACCAAACTTCACTCAAGAAACAACTTTGTACATCAAATAAAATAGCTAATTAAGAAGTGCAAAAGTGAGCATTACTTACACTTTTTTATAATCACTGGAACATAACGAATTTTGACAGTGGATAATAAATGCCCTGATAATTGAGTATATATAGATTGGTTTTAAATCATCGGTAATACTGGTTTGGGAGCCCGATAGCGACGGCAAACAAAATCGTAACCTAGAAACCAATGAATCAACTTTCTTATAACTCCCGCAAGAAACATACAACAAAGACCATGCATGAAACCTATATGTCGTCCTACAACATACAAACACCATATGTATCCATTATAATTTATCATATACAACTGTGTAACTTGATTTGTGATGAACATGAGTTTGTGTATATTGGAAAATTAGGGTTTTAGAGAGTACTGTATCATTAGAGAAGATGGATGAGGAAATTATGATAATACGGTTTTAAGAAAATAAGTATATAAAAATTAGATATATGTGGGAATTGTATTTACAATAGGATTCCAATATAATTATAGACATTTATATATTATAATATGCAACATAATTATCAAAATAACTTGTTGCCTAAGTGGTAAACACACAAGTTATTTATCCAAACAACCAAGGTTCAATCCTTGCAAGGCTCCTTTTTTATAAACAATTTTCAAAAAAATTTAAAAAAAATCCGAAAATTATCAAAAAAATTAATAAAAATCGGAAATTTTACAATTATTGCTTAGGTGGATAAAAAAATGCTTAGTTGGACAACAAATGCTTATGTGGCATGAAATTTGATTATGTGGCATTGAGGTGGCATTGAGGTGGCATTGAAGTGGCATTGAGGTGGCATTGAGGTGACATTAATGCCAAATGCCTCCTGTTATATATATATATATATATATATATATATATATAGTGTAACTTTATTTTGAGAACCCTGTTAAGTGCGAGAACTGCGAGAACCATCTTTTTACTCTTAATAATGCATAATGTACACCATGTTAATGCAAAATGGCATTTTCGAAATTATATGCAATTTAATTTAGATGAAAAGCTTAAATTAAGGGTAAAATGGGAATTTAGTTCTACCAAAAAAATAGGATCCCATACCCAAAACCGTTTCTCCAAAACCTGTTTGTTTCATTATTTTCACATGTCTCTCACTTTTCATGGCTCTTCCTCTCAAAACCCTAGTCACCCACTTTCATCATGAAATAACTCGCCATTGACGTGAACAATTTTAAAATCATTGTAGATCCACGAAAACACATTCTCAACCATCGTTGATCTATGAAAACCGTTGTTGATTCATTGAAATTCGATTTCTTTAAAGGTAAAAATAAAATCTTCTCTTCTTTGACTTAATTAATGGACACGTTTTGCTTACTTGTTAGGATCTGGTAATGGAGGTTTTTGTTTTTATTCTTTTAATGTATGTTTTTTTTTTGTTATACAAAATTCTTTTTGGATTGTATTTTTTTAACATCAGGTTCTAAACAAGTTATTGGGTACAATATCTTTCATATATCTTATAAATAGATTGTTGGGTGTTGTGTCAAATCGATGACAGGTTGTATAATTTTTTATTTATTAGTTATATATTGATTAATGATGAACTTGTGATTTTTTATGTGTTTTATTTTCTCAGGAAGAAACTTAATGGAGAAAGAAACGTAATGGAGAAGAAGACATCTAAGAGAGAGGAAAAACTACTTTGTTTGACTAATATTTGTATGACAATATTTAAAAAAGGAAAAAGAAGCATGTAAAGGAGATACTTCCAAGTTTCAAGCTAAATTGTCAGGTAAAGTTTACTTTGCTATAAAGTCAAAACTTTTTTTTTTCTCATTAGTTTTTGAGTTTATAGTTTATAGTTTTTTAATTAGTTTTTGAGTTTATATACATAGAACATGTTAAAGAGCGTTCTTGGCTAGATCTTTAAAAAGAATAATTTTTTATTCAACTAATGTTAAAACATATATGTTTACGTATAAAGAAATATATGTTTACATATAAAACATATATGTTTTGTGTTTGGATTATATATGTTTTGCATACATAAAATTTTGTCTCATGTTTATTTGTGTTTGTTAGTTTAAGCTTTTGCATGTGTATAATGTTATGTTGAGTTTTATTTTAAAAGTATTTAATCTTGGATATTATTTTTTTTAGGCGTGACGTTCTTTGAAGGCGTGCACACATACTGGAAGTACATATATGTTCTTGGAAGTCGTGCATGTATGTTTTTGGAAGACATGCACAGATGTTCAATATAATATGATGAGAAACTTCAAACACATATGTTTTGTGCACATATGTTCGTTTACGTTAATTATTGTTGGTGCACAAGTGTAAAGATAGATTACATTCATGTATTTCTTCTTATTAAAAATTGTATTTTAATTGTATTTCAAGCTATATCGAATTTTGTGTTTAACATTATGTTCTTGGTTGTTATAAGTTTACATGATCTAAAAACACATATCCACCTTTTCATTTGAAAAACATGTATGTCGAAAAAATTATTCCAAAAACCAAAATAATAAAATTAATTTATAAAAACACATATGCACTAAATCAGTTTTAAAACATGCATTTTCAGAAAAAAGCAAAAAAAAAAAAAAAAAAGAAAAAAAAAAAACAAAATTTAAATGATTTTAAAAAACATGATTTATTTTAAAAAATCAAAAATAATATAAAATTGACTTTTACTATTATACCCTTTTGGATTAAATAAAAAGTTTAATAATTTAAAAATGCTATGCTGCATTGATATGTTGCACAATATGCATTACTATGAGTATATAAGGGGTTACCATGATGGTTACTAACGGGGTTCTCAAAATAAATGCCCCTATATATATATATATATATATATATATATATATATATATACTAGTGTCAAAACCCGTCCGATGGACGGGTATGACTTGTTGTTTTTATTTTTAGGATTTAGTAGAACAAATATATACTAAAAAGTAATTAAAATTTATATGAAACAGTTAAGATCTATAATTGATGTTATAATAATCCATAAAACGGCTATAAGCAGGTAAGTACTTTGATTTTTGGTTTTTAGTTTTAGGATTTAGTTGAACAAATATATACTAAAAGTAATTAAAATTTGAATGAAACGGGTGGAATACCTTATACTTGTCGAGGTTTTAAAGTTGCATGACTTGTGATTTTTCTTTAAATATATTACTTTACGGATATTATTACTTTTTGAATAGCAAGATATATATTTATATATATAGAAATATGTTTTTTTGTATTAACAATTGTCTTTCATGGTGCATTTATTTTATAAAGTATGATTGGTTAATAATTATACATGTCACTAAGATTTCGTATATGAATATTTATTTGAAAAAACACTGTGATAGGTTTTTTTTTCTTTTTTCTTTTTTTAAATTAAGTGGTATATTTTTTTTAAAAGGTACAATCCCCATAATTCATATGAGGAATTATGAGTTTCTTTAGTTTGCGTTACATAATAAAAATATATGTATTTTTCATATTTAGTATTCGGTTAATTACATAATAAGTATAAGTTGATATTCCAAATCTTAATGTTTGCTTGTTGTTGCAATATTTAGTCTATGGTATATGAAATACATTTTTTTAATTTATATCATTTGCATGTTCAAATGAAGTAATGATTACACCCTATATATGTATAGCTACTCTTAAAAAATTAATATAAAATCAAGTTAATCTCTTAATTTCATTTATAGGTTAGAAGTATAGGTGTTTTTCACAAGACGAAACCCTAATAAAAGACATGAAACAAAGCGACGCTTAAACAAAAAGTATATAATGTGATATATATATGATATGAAAGACATGAAAGATTATATAAAAGATATGAAACAAAGTGACGCTTAAACAAAATGTAAATAATGTGGAAGATTATATTATGTGATTCAGCCCAATAGGCGGGCATGACTTGTGATTATTCTTTGAGTGTATTAATTTTCGAGCCAAACTAACACACTGCATCCAAAAAGCCTATTACATACCTATAAATGGATTTGGGTCGTGTTTTCTCTGTAACGGTTCAAGTGGCTTGAGAGCATTTAAAATGCATAAAACCTCCTAGCTCGCTCTACAAGTTTTGACACAAACAGTTTTGACCCATTATAAAAACGAAAAACCCACCGCCCTAGCGACCCAGTATGCATAAATTTTTCACAACTTTGGACGAATTACATATTCGCCGTAGAGGTAGGCCTCCAACAAAATTACTTCCACAATCAATGTATGTACACTCAAACATTGGAAGCTTGAATAAAGTAGCTCACCCAAGGTGACTTATAAATATCGTTGGCAAACTTTACTTTAGCGAAAAAGGGTTGTAAATAATTGTAGACATATTTTATAGTTTTGCATAATAGTTATGTTTTTTTTTTGTCTAATCATTTATAAAAACAGGATAATGGAAAATAAGGCCGAGTATTTAATTTACGAAGTTATTCGTTTGAATATTGTATATGTATATGATTTGAACTTAGATGGGAAAAAATTATTCTTTATACACAATGTTTGTTGTTGATTTACAACAAAGGTAACTAACTTTATGTGCTTATTTTTTTTTTCTATTATTTTTTGTTTAAATGGGTTGTAAGGGGTCATGAGGGTGATTTAGAGTATATGTCGAAGCAATTGACACATTAACCTGTAAACACTTTTTAACCGTCATATTAAAACTAATTACTGGTAATTAAAGACTTATGACTAAAAAACTACATATGATTTTTTTTTTATCAAAAACTACATATGATTAAATATCCTTTTTATGCATAAAATATTCATAATCATTTATAGTCATATGATTGAATATTAATAATATACATGAGTGTTGTGAGGTGCAGTGTTTGTAAGTGGCTCGACAAGAATGAAGGTTCAAAGTGTGACGAAGAACAAAATCGTTATATCATATATTCTATAATAATAAAATTAAAGTTTTACCCGAAACATTTTTTATTAGTGTTAACAAAATCGTTAACACATAACAACTTGCCACAATTTTTGTTTTTCATTGTCATTATATTATTTTGTGCCCATATTTTATCATCTTGCCTACAATACAAAAGACTTAAATGTACAACGTATTTACATAAAATACAAATGAACATAGAATCTTATGAAAGTAGTCCGCCCATCTTACATTAATTAATTGTAAAAAGTTTTGAACCACTCCATGATCCTAGACCTCTTTAAGCCACATAAACAGAATACTTGTATATACTATAGTTTAAATTCTTGAACCTCTTCATCGTTTTAGAAAGTTTTTGATAAAACCACCACTTTAGCTGCACTTATGTACAACCGGCTAACTCAACTGTTAATTAGTTACGGATTAATTTGTAACCGTGTCTATCTACGAAACTGATACAAAAATAATAAGGATATGTTTTCAAATTAAACTTTTTTTTTGGGTGGGGGGAGGGGTGGTTATGATTTTGAATTATTGATTATGTAATGTCTTCAATATTAATTTTGGAAAAATAGTTGTTAACAACAACCCGTAAGGCTATTATTAGTAAAACCTTTAAAAATTCTATGAGTAATCGGTATATAAATGTAAGATAAATAGACACATAAATAAACAAATATTATGACCGTTGGTGGCCCAACAACTACCATCTTTCACCCCTCTTGTCAACATCCTCACTTAACGTCTCTTAGTTTTTGTCGTCGCTCGTAAAAGCATATTCAATGCTAGCACTAATTGTAATATGTGTACTAAGCTCATCAGGGTCGTTCCATAAATATCAGTGCCCCTAAGCGATAACTATAAATGGGCCCTTCTAAAATGCAAATTTAAAGTTAAATTTATATGTATAGGTGAAATGATTCATCAATTCTATAAAAGTATGTTACATAAGTCAAAATATATTAAAAACAAATTATCTGTTAATCATCTACTTATGATCAAGGTTATCAAAACTATAAAAGGCCATCCAACTCAAATTTAGACAACCAGATAAAACTCAAATTGAGTTCGGTAAACTAATGTCTCGCTCTAGTACGAGTAGTATAAAACAAATCTTTCATAATAACCTTACTTTGTCATTTCAGATAAAACTAATGAGGTGCACAATAATAAGCAATTAAATGATTTTAGTTATATGTAACATCAAATACAAACATTAACAATTTTAGTAAAAAAATCAGTAAAGAAGCAAAGGCAACATTTACCTTTTAAGAGTAAAAATAATCATTAAGAGAACGTCAACTAATTGTGATGGTGACGATGATCGATCAGGTGTATAGATTCGTTTTTATTGCCGTTATTTACACATTGACTTAGGTAGTTATCTAATGGAACTACCGAGCTTATTAACACATTTACTCACTCAAAATTGACATTCAAAAGGATTATGATACAGTGAATTGGGATTTCTTAAGAAGGATTTTGATTGAATTTGGATTTAACATCAAGATGGTAGAATGGATAATGCAATGTGTGTCCACAACTGCCTTTACCATCAATGTGAATGGAGAGAGAATTGGCTGTGACACCGCTGTCCTAATTATTAGTGGCCTTCATGTATGTTAGCCTAAACAGATCACATCACAACACTCTACGACCTTGCGATCAACAAAAGAAAATTTTATGGTCACATACAATTCTGAATCATGTAGTCATTTGTGTTTCAAGATCCTCATTAATGCATAGAGGAAAATGCATAAAAAGGTAATGAGCTTTGAGCAACTGTTGGCCTAAACGAATGAACCTTCATAATCATGAACTAAGGGTAAAAGTCTTTTAAGCATGTTAAATCTTTTTAGCATCAGACCCACATGATATCTCATCATGGAAAAATCACTACCACTGCAATTCTCACATCACATGGCCATGGTTTCTCAAATTTATCTACTGGCCCTTTTTGTATACCAGCCATCTGATATACATGTCAAACAAAACAAAGCACTTGTTTTCATTTAAAACTCATTAAGCATTCCCCTGCACGTGAATGCAGGGGTGTATAAAGCACATAATATTAGAGCAAACACGTAAAACTTGATTTTTACATAGCAGCCAAGACACGTTATAAAATCTTTAATGAGAAGATAGGGAGGAAGCTAACCGTGGACATCTTAACCAGCACCTGGTACACCAAAATCGCTCAACAATTTCGGTAGATAGTAATCAATTAGAATGTCGGCAGGGAATGCTTTAATTGGTACATTGATTTTCCCATTCTTTATAATGAGACCCAACTGCTTTGAAATACAATTATAATGCGAGGGTACCTCTAACGAATCCTTGTATTGAGCAAGCAACTTATGTTCAATATCTGTCATTGTAAGAATCTTTGGCTCCATATGAGTACCATACTTTAATAAATCATGGTAATCACCTGGCCGAATCCAGTTTATTACTTGTTTTAAAAGAACCTTGTAACATCTATTCCACACAGAATTACGCTTAAAGCATAATTATGATAACATCATATTTTCTTGGGATTTGTAAAATGTATATTTGAATCTTACTTTTATTTTATTCTCATAAATAGTGTTTGTGAGAAACGACTCATTTAGACCTGTTACCCAACCAAAAAAATATCTGTTAAGAATGGAAAAAAGTGTTGTGGGCAACCCAACTTCGTCCATACTAAAAATGTCTCATTTTGACCCATTACCCAACGCGCCCATGGATTTGAGAGATTAATCTTACCCATTCAAGGAGGTAGACAACCTCTTCCTATGGCCTGTAATTTTTTTGCTTTTTCCCGCTGACCATCTCTGATGCAACAACTCCAAAGTTGTAAGCATCTACTTTATCTATCAAGTATCCCCTAATCGCATATTCCAGAACCATATAGCCTCTGCATATTTATATCATACGTGTCTCAGATTTAAACTCCGAGTTAGTACATTAAAATATTATAAATGTTCCTAGATTTGGAAGGATGAAAGCTCACATTGTTATAGCAATTCATGTGTTAATACACCACAATATGATATCTTATAATGTTCTTTAGGAATTCCCCATACTGAAATTACGTTATCTTATATTTATTTATATGTTTCAGACCATGAAACTCAAAACTCTAAATCACGCTATGATAATCTTTGAAGGTCAAAATCAGTGGGAAAAACAGGTCTAGATGGGTCTGGTTCTCTGTTCCATGTTGTGATTAAGTTGTTGGTTAGAGAAGACCCCTAAATGTAAGTTTATAGGATTTCTAGAACCACTATTTCAGTATTTGAATGTGAAATTAGGCTTTGAACTACAAATTTATCACAGTAGCATTTAGTGTCTTATCTCAAATGGGTCAAGCAGGTGAAATAAAATAAAAAATTGATAGTTTTTTCAAGTACAGATCCTGGTTAAAACCTTCTCGATATCAATATGGCTCATGCGACGTGTCCTAAGAAGATGTTCTGGTAGTTCTTCTGGCGTGTTACTCTAAGTGCTTATTTGCTTTGAACTCCAACATACTTAATTATAAGTGTTTATTCTCTAAACTGTTTGAGAGCCGTACCTGTATCACAAACGCTGCTTCAACTATCAAGTTGCTAAAGCTACTCAAAACTCTATTTGCCACACTTTTAGCGATCATAGAGGAACCAACATCAACATCGAGCTAAAGCATAAACATAACTTAATTAATATGCATTGGTATGATTGAAAAAGGGCAATTGAGTACATGTGCATAACTGTTTCCAATTTGACCAGGGTGGTTCATGATAATGACCTGTGATGTGAAGCTTGTTGCACCCTTAGCTGGATCATCTTTTGAGTTTGAAGCAACTGGCACAGTTCCAACACCACCAACTGGCACAGTTCCAATGCCACCAATCTTGTAAATGTCCTGAAGTAGGAGACGTAGAGGTTTGTCTGATGGTCTCTTTGGTTCACTGATATTGTCATGTGTGTCAAGAAGAGTTGGACCCTTGTACAAGTCAAGATTTGTTGATCTCTTAATCATGTTATCCCCTTCAAAACCCGAGATTGGAACAAATGGGACTTTTTCAGGGTTGTATCCGACTTTCGCAAGGTAATTAGACGACACTTCCTTCACAATATCATCATACCTAGCCTTGGAGTATTTGGGAGTAGTAGCATCCATTTTGTTGCAACAAAAAATCATTTTCCTGACACCAAGGGTTAGTAATACCAGCTTTAAAAATACCAGCTTCAAAACCTCCAGTAGTAGAGTCGATAATAAGGACATCACAATCAGCCATTTAGCTACAAACCAAATAATACCTTATATGACTTCAAGTAACAATAATCAGAATATGCGTTTCAAATGGCACATCCAAACACCACCTTGAAAACAAAGCATTAGATGAAATTTTATCAAAAAATGTTCAAATATCGATAACCAACTTCCAAAATTTAAATGTGAGGTATTGTGATTCGGTAACCTATCCAAACAGAAGCCAGAGGAAAGTATGCAATGAAACTATCTATTCGACCAAAAATTGATATTCTTAGAGTCAATAGTTTCTCAAGGACCATGATATTATATATGTACAGTTACAATATTTTACGTATATAAAAAAGTATAATATCGAGTATCATACCGGGATTCCATCTCAGTTTTAGCAACAACTGGTGAGATTCTTCAAATTGTTGTGACGCACAAACGGCCTACTGCGGGCGAAACCACAATGGAGCCATGACTATAGGAAGCAGTCTTTTTGATACGCAGTTTATAATTACACTTAGAATATTAACAAATAAACATCAGCACATGTAGATATATTTTCATACCTGTTACCTATATCAGAAACAACGGGAGGGTTCCCCAATGCATATGTTACTTAGAAAAATTTAAGCAACGCTACAGATTACGTAGAGTGTACACTTTAGAATCATGTAGTTTATTTTTTATAACTGACCTTGACATGATTTTTTATTTCAGCAAGTGTAATTATCTGTAAAACATACTAAACGTAAAGGTCCTACAATGCTACCTGCATGAGAAGTTCCTGGTAAGCCAACGCTTCTTGCAACTCTTGCTTGTGCTTTCTCTTGAGCTCCCTTATCTCTTCTTCACGTTGATTCACATGATCTTTATGAGTATCTACCTCCTCTTTCATTGCTACATATTCCTGTCGGTTTTCCGATGCTTTTTGTGTTTCCTTCTCTAGAGACCTAGTAAGTTGTATTTGCTCAGATCTTAAACATGATATTTGTAACACATTATAGAGGTAAGCCATTGATTGTTAAAAGTAGAAAGAGTTGGCAACTTCACCCTGATTAGTAATGATGATTCGGGCAATTTCTCATCTCAAACAAGACAAATGGGTCAAATTACATATATATATATATATATATATATATATATATATATATATATATATATATATATATATATATAGGATATCATATAAGAAAGTAAATTAAAATAAGAAGTGGTGAGAAGTGATCAAAATACACGCATTTGAGATCAACGACTTGCATTAGATGCATTTCTATTCATATAGATGCAACATCTTGAATTTCGAAAGTTAATTTGATGTATAGGTGGTACAAATTGATTTTCATGATTTTGGCACGTGCAGAGGAACAAAAAGCAAGAGAATTTATGAAATGCATCTAATATACGTATATGCATCTAATTAAAAGCTAGAAAACACATTATTGTGCGTTATAATGCATCTAAGATTATAGGGATGCATCTAATTTAGGTCGATGCATCTCGGATTTGCGGTTATAGTTCTTCTTATTCCTTCTTATTTTAAGTAATCTTCTTATTTGATCCTAACTCTATATATATATATATATATATATATTCATAGAAAACGGGTCAAAGATGAACCATACAAATTTGCTTCCTGACGGTTTTCTGATGCTTTCTGTCTTTCCTTCTCTAGAGGCCTAGTAAGTTGTGTTTTCTCAACTCTTAAACATGATATCTGCAACACATTATAGAGGTAAGCCATTGATTGTTATAAGTTGAAAGAGGTGGCAACTTATTTCACAGTCGCTCAAGTCAAGTCTAATAATCAATGGTAAGAACATCAAAAATAAGTGCAAAGGAATAATCAAAATTACAAACCATGCCGACCATTTGTGCTTACATTTGACACAAATCCAATAGTTCTTTTATTTAGCCATAATGTTATATATTTGATGTCAATGGGGCATTAGAGGTAGAAAATTATGCTGATTTATTTATGAATGGGTTGACTCATGTTATGATTTATCTCAAATGGTTCAAACATGTAAAATCTAAAGCATTGTGATACATCATCTTAACCACTAAACTTGTTAAATAATAAGAGTTGTTGGCCATTCAAAATTAAGAATTTTTGAAAGACAGAAAAGCCTGCCAAGTGGAAAAAGCGATGAAACGGTTACACAGCACTTGCATAATTCCTTGTTACTATAACTTATTTTTATAGTGGCTGACTAAGTGATCGCACTGAAACATAAAACAACTGCGGTACCCACGACAACAAAGCACTTGATGGCATGACACCATGAGCCAACTGCGATACCATGAGCCAACTGCTGGCGGCTTTTTCTGCATGTCACAATTTTTGAAAAGCGGCAATAAAGCGTAAGAAACTCGGAAACAAAAGAAAGACATAAAATTGATGAATAAAGGTAAATTTTGTTTCAATTCAGCACTGGTTTCAAAATTTTAATAATGTGACCTTTTAATCTTCCACATAAATTAACAGCTAAAAAGGAGAAAAGATACACATAGCTTCCATTCAAATGTACTTCTCTTTTTAGCACCACATAACCTCCTCTTTTTTTCACATGGAAACCATCTATTCAATATATCAACCCACTTAAATAAAATGAATTTATTATTAAAAGCAAAAATGATGTTGAATGTCAACAATCTTTTTGTTATATTCCACCTTTATTTATGTAGAATAATTTTTTTTTGAGGTATTTGCTGAGAAGTATGCTGAAGATGAAAAAGCATTCTTCACCGACTATGCCGAAGCGCACGCCAAACTCAGCAACCTTGGAGCTAAGTTTGATCCCACTGAGGTTTGTCCTATTCAGTTATACTATTCTTATTTGATGTAAAAAAGTGATATTTCACATAAAAAATTATGAGCCAGATAAACACGTGATATTTGCAAAGCCAGCTAAGACTTGCGCTCCTTTAGAGAGTTTTCAATCTTTTTATTACTAACCAACCATCATGAAGACATGAACTATTGACATCTACTGTCCACAACACTAATCAACCAACTTCACAGAAATAATTTGCTAATTACTTTTACATCGAAATCTTTTCAAAAGCATGAAGTCTTATTGATTGTATAACACGGGTATCCTTCAATTCTAGCGGGTACTGTTAAAAATTCAGAATGCACTTGAAAGTGGAAAATATCGGTAATTCAGCTTGTGTGTGTTGCAGTTAATAACAGTTGAAAACCAAATCATTTAAAAATTCAGAATGCACTTGAAAATGGAAAATAACGGTAATTCAGCATTTGTGTGTTACAGTTAATAACAACAGTTGAAAATTTACTCTGTATGTGTGTGGGCGCACGCAAATAGATAATACATCATTTCAGATTTCAAGGTGAAGACATAGGAGTTAAATTTTAAGGAGTTGTACCATCTGATTCAAGCTTACTGATCTATTAGCTGAGTTCAGGTTGTTTTTCCGTTAGCATTGCCTGTGAAACCTTGCATAAGGGTATGGTCTTAACAATATGCTTAATTTTGAAAACAAAAATATAAGAATGAATGGAACGTGTATAATTTCGTCAAATCGTGTTTCAAGTATCCAGTAATGCAAAAGTAACAACCGCACATTTAATCACAGTATTATCAAATTGAAGAGCATGGTCCGAAGCCGATTTCTTTGAAGAGCATAAGACATTACCTTTAGTTTCTTGAAAATGTCTTAGAAGGAGACTTCTTTGAGGATGGGCTCGACAAAGATGCTGCAATGTTGGAAATAAAATATATATTACATGTAAAATTAGGAAAGTCTGATTGATCTCACAATGCAATTAGGAAGTCCCTCGTGACTCCATTTTAAAGCCCGAAATATATACAGCTGAAACGCATAAAGAATCATTAAGAAAAATAACTTTGGTTAATCCAATGATATCGCATTATCTATAATGATAAAGTTGAAAGAGCATGAAAAAGTCACGACTTACGTTCAGTCCAAGAAATAAAGTCACTAGAACAATTCAATGTAAGACATTCTTTAAGCTGGAAAAACATATTAAAGTTCCATTAACAACTTTCTATATTATGACTTCCATATAAAGCTTACGTGCAGCTTGTTTAGCATCTTGTTACATGTTAAGTACAGCTTTACCCAAACCACTTAAATAGACTATAGCCTAAAACCATCTCATAATACATATATAGACTTCAACCACATAGTAATTTCCTGAAGTTAAAAGTATACCTTCTACAGCTGCAATGATGGAAAGGGCAAGACCTGGGGATAGTACCACTTCTTCCTTTATACCTTCAACAATGGTTCCCTGCCAGTAACAATTATTGCATAGTATTTTGATTAATGAATTTTGAATTTTTACGACGGATAATCATATCACTTGGTTGAAGATAAGAAATCATCTAAATTTCACTAATTCATTACATATGATAACTACAAAATGATGACAAATGGTGGTACTTACATTATATTAAAATAATATAAGAAATATAGAAAAAGCATGTCATGAGCATGATATATAACGTTGGCTGTAAGGCTAAGCGAATCCGGAAAGATTGACTCACTATCTCCAATGCTTAGTTCTCATATAGCTAAATAATAAATTGCAATAGTATTCTTCTTAAATGATCAATGATGCTATCTAGATTGTGTACTCTTGACATCATGGAAAAACCTTGATTTATGGATAGGGCAGGATTGTATACCAATATTAAAAACGATTTATATTGCTTAAATATGGGTCGTGTGCTGAGTTACATTGGAAGGATCAGATGATAAGTACAATTTGTAAGCAATAAACTATTTCGCATTAAAACTATACGCAAGACAAGCTGATAAATGTCGAGATTGATGTTCTACAAAGATTGAACATGAAAATTATTCAGTATATGATGTATAGAAATTTATCTGATTGTTCTCTCTTATCCTCAAATGCATTTAGATCAGACATGTCACAATGAAGTTTAATGTAACATGGGAAAAAGCTCTTCATTAACCGCATTTTAACTAATGACTAAAAATCATTCTTTAGGAAGTCGGTACGCACCAATTTGTAAAAAGACAAATAATAAAAAGAAAAACCTAGACCAATATAAATGAAAATTGAATCCATGAACGCCCTGACATACCTTACTTATATTTATGTTGTGATAAAAGGATCCTTAATGTCATCACGCCCTACACTGCTCTCCTGTTACATGTGTGATCCAAAGCAGAAGCATGAAGCCGAAAATTTTGACTTAAGGTTATCACGCATGTGCATGAAAAAGATTAATCAATCCAAAGAACGAACATTAGCAGAATATGCATAAACATAAAAACAAACATATTATGACATATTAGGGTTTTGAGAAAAAAGAGAGAAAGTCGACATTAGGATTCTGAGTAAAAAAAAGATATAATTCTGAATTGGGCTATATATGCAACATATAATTATTGGAGATAAATACATTCCTTTTTAATAATCGGTTGCGTAGGTTTATAAATTTGGTTTTGCAAGATATAATCAAAAAATGTGTTGGTCTAGTGGTATCATGTTTGTTTGTGGACAAATAGACCCAGGTTCGATTCTTGTAAAGTCTTAATTTTTAAATTTAATTAATCCGAATTTTTACTCATTCAAAGTATTGTTTGGTGGCTTTAATTCCGAATTTTTACTCATTCAAAGTATTGTTTGGTGGCTTTAATTGTGATGAAAAAATCTCTAGAATAAATGACATGGAATAAATGATGACATGGAAATATGACGTGGCATTATGGGATGCCAAGTGGCATTTTATGTGGCATGCCTCCTCTTATATATAATGTATAGATATATATATATATATATATATATATATATATATATATATATATATATATATATATATATATATATATATATATATATATATATATATATATATTTATATATATATATATCTAGAGAAAAGTGTAATTAGAGAGAAAAGTGAGAAAAAAAGTTATAGGGTCTAATTTGAAACATCTCAAACTTCAGGGGTAAGTTTTGAAAACCACCCCAGCCCCCCGCAAAAAAAAAATAATAATAAAAATAAAAATTCCCGCCAAAAAAAAATTTTTTGGGCAAAAATTTTTTTTCCCGCCAAAAATTTATAACTGTGATGCACATTTTTTTTTGTGTGCATCTGAGTTATAAAAATTGGTGCATCATAGCTATAACTAATTTTTATAACTGTGATGCACCAAAATAAAAAGGTGCATCACAGTTATAAAAATTTGGCGGGAAATTTTTGGCCCAAAAAAAAAAAAAATTGGCCCCCAGAAAAAAAAAATTGGCGGGAATTTTTTTTTTTTCGGGGTGGGGGGGGGAGTAGGGTGCGAATTTACAAAACTTCCTTAAAGAATGAAGAAAAACGCAATTAGGTCCCTGTAGTTTGGTGTAAAAATAAGGGAGGGGAAGAGGGGGTGATCCAATGGTTGAGATTACTTTTCTCACTTTTCTCTTGAGATCAACTTTTTAAATGATCCAAGCTATATATATATACTAGCAGGTTACCCGCGCGTTGCGGCGACGGGTACCCTGAATTAAAAGTTTCCAGGGTTGCATGTAGCACGTGACTTCAACATTCACCGGAACGATTTTTATATGAACTTATGAGTCCATTACATAAATTTTCATATTATCGTGCCACAATATATAGCAACTACAAGTTAATGAAAGGGTTGTGATTTGGCATATTTGAATTATGTAAAGAAAAAGTTGGGATGTATAATTCTTGATCTTTAGCCATTTGATTTTCTAGTTACATGTTTAATGATTAGTGAATGTTATAAGTTGAGGTTATGGCACATTAAATTTTAGGACTAATGGAATGGTTGTTAACTTTAATACATTAATTTCTAGATGGTTTTTACAAGTTTAAAAGGTGTATGCTACAAGTTATTGATTTCATAACAAAAAAGACTACTTTTCCATACCATAATAAATGTGTGTGTTGCTTAAAATTTTAAGTCTTTCAAGAAGGTTTCAAATACATTGTAATTCGGCCCAACACTTGTATAAGAGACTGTTTCATATGTGCAGACTGTTTCATATGTGCAGAGGACTCAAAGATAAAGGTGGTAAACTCGGCCCTAAAACTTATATACAAGTCAATTCTGTTAATGATTTTGTTTGTAACATGTCATACTTGGTCAAAATATGCCTAATGATTATTTTTATTGCAACAAAAGGGTAAAGTAGCAATAAGCAAATAAGTGAATGGTTCAATCTAGTGAATTTTTTATCTGTAGCATATCATAATGGGTCGAAATATGGCTATTGATTATTTTTAATGCAGCACAAGGGTAAAGTAGTCGACCAAAACCATGAACTGATAATAAAAGGATGACGCTAAGATGCTACCAAAACTAATACGGAGTACTTGATAGCAAATAAACACTTCTAAAATGACACACACGTTCAAAATCAAGACAGAAAGGCCATACATACACGACACATACACATGATTTAAGAAATTCAAATGGAGAACTATAATATAAACTTATTCACAAATATTTAGAGATCATAATTTCGAGGATCTTGAGACCAACAACACATAAGATCAAGGATAATAGAATGTTCCCTTACACAAAAGATATCAGTAAGAAAAGATCCATTCTTACAAAAAATATCATGTTGCCAAAAGCATAATAATCACAAGACCCATCGTTAAACTCCTAGATATCTTAATCAAAATGACTCACCAATTTAAGCACAAAAAATGGTCCAAACAGATATGTATAGTTCGTTATAGTCCTCGAATTCAAACTCATAATCTCAAAATATCTAAAAACAAGATCCCAATAAAGGTACAAATAATTAAAACCAAAAATTAAAATCGTTTTTTTTGTGTGTTCTAACCAAGAAAAATATAACAACCCTTAGAAACCCATTTCCCAGTCGCCATTTAACCGCTACAAAAACTCAACGGTCTCAGTTATCACATCTCAATGGATGAAACAAAAAAACTATCAGATCTTCAAGGATCAAAAATCAACCAAAGAAACTAAAACCATAAACTAATATGCGGATCTTAACAAATATCGAACCGCCTAAACAAACCGAAACCACCAACACGTGGAGGAACAACAGAAGACGGCGGTGATCAGGGTAATGGTGGCGGCAGTAATGAGGGTTATGTAGGCGTTTAGGTTAGATTGAAAAGAGAGATATGATAGAAAGAAGGCAGTGTGTGTATTTTACATTTTTTAGTGTGTTGGTTTGGTGAGCTACAGTAGTTTATAAATCTACTGTGTTTTTAAAGGGCCGGGCTGTTACAATTGTGGACCATTACAACAAATTTTATTAAATGGGCTGTTTCGAAATGGACAATAGATTAAGACACTTAAATTTTCAGTTTTATAACATTTAATTATATGTGTATGTATTGATTTAATTACAAAATTAATACAATTTTTAAGCCTTCCATTAATAGTAAGTGTTGAATCTGAATTTTAAGTCTTGCCATTTAGGGAAATGTCCTAAATGCATTATAAAGTAATATATATATATATATATATATATATATATATATATATATATATATATATATATATATATATATATATATATATATATATATATACACACACACACACACATATGTGCGAGAACTGCGAGAATCACTTTAAACCAATCATATTTTTTAAATATTAAATATTTTTTTAATCAAAAGGGTATTATGGTAAAAGATATTTTTATGTTATTTTTGAATTTTTAAATAGATTTCGTTTTTTTCTAAACCTTAACTTTCAGAATTTTTTTAATTCTTTTATTATTATTTTTAATTTTTTTTTTTTTTGGTTTTTTCCAGCATTTATGATTTAGTGCATACATGTTTTCAAAAATTAATATTTTTATTTTTATTTTTGAAATAAAATTTTCAGCATGCATGTTTTTCATATCATAAGGTGTATATGTGGTTTTTTAGATAATGTAAATTTATAACAAACCAATAATATATATGTTATACACAAAATTTGATATCGATTGAAATACAATAAAAATACAAACTTCTAAAAACCATACATACATTAGTATAATCGATCTACATGTGTACCCTAATAATATTTAATGCAACCAAACATAGGTGCACGCTCATTGTTATCAACATTTTAAAAAGTCGAACATATATGCACACTCGTAGCAGTCACCATTTGAGAAGTCGGATATATATGCATCCACTTCTAGGTCTTCATTGATATCATCATCTTCGTTAATCTGCAACAAACATACCCAACAATAATTAAACAATAAACAAATAACAAATATGCACAATTAAAACATATATGCATCCATTTATCTTTGATTTATATTAACCTTAAAACACATATGCATCATTCCTTAAAACATATATGCGAGCCCCTTGAAACATACACAAACTATCATAACACATATGCACACTATGCAAACCACACCTTCTCGTATTAACGTGTTTAATCTACAATGATCAACCAATATCTTAAATGGGTAAAGCGTAAGAAGTTTTAGAAGGCCACCAAATAGATATATTTGATACAAGTAAGTCTAAGTCACAAATTAAACAAACAAATATAAGAATTAAGTGATTCTAAATAAACAAGCCGTACATATATTAACTAATAAAAATTCATTGAATAAATATGTGTGCCCCTACCTAATAAAAATTCATTGAATAAACATGTGTGCACCAACCTGCTATGTCATTATAAACAGATGGTTAAGAATAGATCTAGAGAGAGGAAAAGATGGTTTTCTCTTATTATTTTATGAAATTCCATGGTTGAAGAATCGATCTAGAAAGAGGTGGCAGCACAGAGGATGTGCTATCTTTAAAAAAACAAATATGCACTAAATTTGGAAACATGCTAGTTTAAAAGCATATATGAACTCAATCTGGAAACATGCTAGCTAAATAAATAAAAAAATAAAATAAAATAAAAAACGGTATTTATTAAGAAAATCCAAAAAAAGAAAAATTATCTTTTACTATTATACCTTTTTGGATTGAATAAAAAAATAATATTTAAAAAAATTATAGATATTTTCAAAAATACCATTTTGCGTTGATATGTTGCACATTAGGAGTAAATGGTTCTCCAGCAGCTCGCACTTAAGGGTTCTGATAAAGCTCTATATATATATATATATATATATATATATATATGTATGTATGTATGTATGTATATATATATATGTAGAGAGAGAGAGAGAGAGAGTTTGGATCAAATAAAAAGTTTTTAAAACTAAAAAAGATAAAAATGGTTAAAAGTGTAAAATATGTTATTAAATTAATAAGGTATTATAGACATTTAACAACTTATCTTTTAAGTGTTCATTTAAAAGTCATGAACCACCCATTATTTGTTGATGTATATTATGTATTCACATATACAACCACCACAATTGCTTATTGTAAATGCAAGCCTTAAAATATGACATTGGTTTTCATTTTTAGTTATTTGATTATCAGTTTTAGTTATGTGTAAAGTTTGCCAACATTGTTAGTCGAACATTCCCTTACGTTTTTAATAATATTAACATTCCCTTACGTTTTAATAATATTGCAGTGACATTGTGTCAACATGGATCTTATGTCAATTATAAGAAATTGTGTTTCAAGTGTGTCAATATTGTTAAATAAAAAAGTTTCTTTATGTCTCAATAATATCGTAGTGACAATGTATCAACATTGATAGTGCGTCAATTATAAAACATCATGTGTCAAGTATTAATAGTGTGTCAACAATAAAGGTCATGTGTCAAGTATATCAACGTTGTTAGTTAAAAAAATTTATTTGTGTGTCAAAAGAAAGTATGATGTGTCAATAGTATCATATTACAACTCTCTGTATTACATGTTTGAAACACGCGTGTTCTTAATGGTTAATGAGAGTTTCACTCAGTATCAAAGGAGAAATGAGAAACCAAAATAAACATTTAAAACTTTTGAAACAAATTTTCCGAGCATTAAAAATGGATGTGTCATGGCATTAAATTTAAAAAAACAAATGTGTAATGCCATTAAATTTCTGAAGTAAAACAAACGTGTGATGGCAAACACTAAAAGGCCATAATAACCTTTTCAGTTTTAATATAATACATTATGACCCAGTAAACTTAATAAATTTTCATTAATAATCTACTTTAATCTTATCCATTAATTTATTTTACATTGACAAATCCAATAAACTGAAATCTTTCTTATCCTTTTTACCACTAATGACTTTTCACAATATAGATTTCGTTTTTTCTAAACCTTAACTTTCAGAAGTTTTTTTTATCTTTTTATTATTATTTTTTATTTTTATTTTTGGTTTTTTCTAGCATTTATGATTTAATGCATACATGTTTTCAGAAATTAATATTTCTATTTTTATTTTTGAAATAAAATTTTCAACATGCATGTTTTTCATATCGTAAGGTGCATATGTGGTTTTTTAGATAAAGTAAATTTATCACAAAATTTGATATCGATTGAAATACAATAAAAATACAAACTTCTAAAAACCATACATACATTAATATAATCGATCTATACATGTGTACGCTAATAATATTTAATGCAACCAAACATAGGTGCATGCTCATTGTTATCAACATTTTTAAAAGTCGACATATATGCACACTCGTAGCAGTCACCATTTGAGAAGTCGGATATATGTGCATCCACTTCTAGGTCTTCATTGATATCATCATCTTCGTTAATCTGCAACAAACATACCCAAAAATAATTAAACAATAAACAAATAACAAATATGCACAATTAAAACATATATGCATTTATCTTTAATTTATATTAACTTTAAAACACATATGTACCATTCCTTAAAACACATATGCACCATTCCTTAAAACATATATGCAGGCCCCTTGAAACATACACAAACTATCATAACACATATGCACACTATGCAAACCACACCTTCTAGTATTAGCATGCTTAATCTACAATGATCAACCAATATCTTAAATGGGTAAACCGTAAGAAGTTTTAGAAGGCCACCAAATAGATATATCTGATACAAACAAGTCTAAGACACAAATTAAACAAACAAATATAACAATTAACTAATTCTAATTAGATGAGCCATACACATATAACTAATAAAAATTCATTGAATAAACATGTGTGCACCTACCTAATAAAAATTCATTGAATAAACATGTGTGCACCAACCTACCATGTGATTACTTGACGGCATGAATGGAGTTATGGTGGCCCAAAAACTTGAGCAAAAAAAAGTCTTTAACTACTAAAGTATAATTACCCATATGAGCAGAGAAAAACTTTACTACCAAAGTAACCCATTAGCATAAGCCTGCTATTTCAAGTAACATAGACAATCGTAATAAACGAACCAGACCAATTTGCAAAGTAACTTGCCATTTTATGACAGAAAAAAAAATACCAAAATAAGATAATAATTGTCAAGGAATGAGTAAAATTATCAAGAAAAATCCCAGATAGAAATCACATTTGTGTCATTCATATCAATCATATTTCCATCAGATAAACAGTTACAGAAAACAACTTGAAAAACCCGAAATGTTAATCTAACATCATGAGTAAGCAACTATAACTAGACGCATGTGGAAAATTAATGGATATTTGATACTCAAAGTGATTATTCGTGAATATCACAATGAGCAGTTTTTTATCTACCATCGATTCATTCAATCAAAAAAGTAAATATTACCTTTGTGATTCTTCGTGTTTTGTTGACAAATCTCGGAATGACATTAGACACTTTTTCGGAGACTTTGAAAACCATAGAAAGAGAGCGGCGTACATATTTAAAACTCAAATCAACCCCATTATATTTTCTTTTCTTTACAAATATCAACCGCACTATGTCATTAAAACAGATGGTTAAGAATAGATCTAGAGAGAGGAAAAGATGGTTTCTCTTATTATTTTGTGAAATTCCATGGTTGAAGAATCGATCTAGAAAGAGGCGGCGGCATAGAGGATTCTACCATAGAACAGTGTACTGTTATTTATTTTATTTTTTATTGGAGAAAGGGAGGCAATGGTGGAAGGGGCGGCTAGGGTTAATGTGAGAGATAGATGATGGTGGATAATGGAGTAATATGAAATCCCAGGAAGTTGTAGAACGGTTATTAAAATTCTATATTATGAAATTCCATTAATACCCTTGAGCCTATTGAAAGTTAGAATCTGCTTTTTGATTTTATTACAATTATGCCATAATCTTCTCAGCCATTGATCATTTATTTAACGATAACAGATGAGTTCTCGTAGTTAAAGTGAGTTCTGTAAATAATATATATATATATACTAGACGAGTACCCGCGCCTAGCGGCAGCGATTTCTAGTTTTCTGCAAAGTTTCGATGACCCATAAGTTTCTTTCAACAAACTGTATTTGTAGCATTAGAGAATCGTTTTCGAATAACTACAATTCTGATGCGTGGTTGCATAGCAGCATAAATATATAGTTTTTTAAAAAATTATGTGGAGTCGATCTAAGTGTGTGAGTATATTTTCTAATAGGATTGTTTTAAGTTATTAAGATTTTAAGTAATAATAGATTCAGCATTCAAAAGCAACGGTATTATGTAGTTGGCAATATTATATTGTAGTTTAGAGGTATAGCCAACATGTGTGACCGTGTTTTCTTGTTTTGTCAGTAATTTAGGCAGTGATAACTATTTTTTTTACATGTGTAACGTTTATCATTTGGTGTGTGACTTTTAAAATTGTAACTTTGCAAATTGGATATCACCATAAAGATTATTTTGTACTATCAATTTGTATAGATATTTATGCATTGTTCAAAGCTATTTGTTTGAGGTACAAATAATTATCGCTAAAGATAACAATACTATTTATTTTTTGTGATTTTAATAAACTTACATAACATTATTGATACACTGAACAAAGGGTTATACAATATATATTAACTTTTAAACGACGATTCATATATGCTAGTCCCTTAAATTGTGCAAGAGCAACATTTTTTAAAATAACATTATACAAATGACAAATTACATGTGTCAAAATAAAATAAACCAAAAACTACAATTACTTGGTCTCTCCTTTCAAAAAAATTGTCACGGGTTCCACAGCTACTTCATAATTTCTCATATAATTTTGTCAAATTTGAAACCCGATTTCACTCGGGTGGTTCAACTGGTTGAACCGTTCCAATAAAAAAACAGGTCGATTTAAACCGAGTCAAACCGATAGGTTGGGTCGAAAAAATGTCAAATTAAACCGGGTCAGCCCGCCGGGTTTAAAGCGTCCCGGGTCAACCCGGTATCGGTTTCAACAGGTCAACCCGGTATCGGTTTCAACGGGTTAACCCGGTATCGGTTTTAATTGGTTGTTTTTAATTTGGTAGATGTGCTTTAATTGGGTGTACAATGTGAATAAATTATTGTACTTTTAAGTAATGGGTGTTTTAATAAGAGTATTAATTATATTATTTATTTCTCTCCATTGACCATGTTTTCAACATTCAACTTTCAACATTTTTCACTTTTTCCATTTTGACCATTTTTATAGTTTTATATATATATATAGTATATATAGTATATATATATATATATATATATATATATATATATATATATATATATATATATATATATATATATATATATATATATATATATATATAGGCTTTGGTTCTATTGAGAAGGTTTTGAGATTAAGAAGATTGAGAAGAAATCTTAGCCATCCAATTATATTAAATTTGAATCATTTAATATGTCATTTAAAATAATAATAAAGGTAAATAAGTAATTAGATGATGAAGCATGATTATAATTCAATATTGTACTCCTACAATTTTGGGCACCAAAATTCGAAACTGTTAACTACTACTCGAATGGTAGTTTTCTTTTTCACACGTTAATGTTTTGTTTCTTTTTTCTTTTTCTAATCAATCTCTGATTCTTTTATTTATGTTAGATTATCAATAACATACCTTTGTTGCAACAATGAATCACAGTTCAATTTACGAATATTAATTTACAATTGGAGAAATTCATATAATTAAATATTTTTTATTGAATCATATATAAAAATGAATCATTGAATATTAGATCATTAACGAACTGTGATAGCGAATCATTAAATTATTAGATAGTGAATCATCAATAAACAATGTTAGTCTTTTAATTTTGAATCATATAAGAATTGGTGAATCATTAACAAAATATATTAGTGCGTTATATGAATCATGTACGCATCATCATATACACATTAATGACAACCATGAAAGTCCAATCAAAATTCTCACATCTAACTCCATAACGACATCAAATTTTGTGAATCAAATAAACTAGACAAGTGAATCATACATATATATAAATGAATGCATGCATAAAAAAGCTATTGCCAAGTTATACTCATGATACTTGAGAGAAGAGTATAACATAATTATTCGTCCATGGCCATTCTCACACTTTGACGCAATTAAAGTCACAAAAATGAAACAGTTGAATCAAAAACAATTTAATGAATCGTTGCTAAAATAATACAGTTGCATTTCTATATATAAATTGGAGGATAAAAATTGGTAAAAGAGATTAAAGAAACAAAAAGCGTAGGATCTCGAAATTTAAAATATATTAAATGAATCAAGAAATTAATTAATAAAAAATTAAATTGCCTACTTTACTCTTGACTTAGTTTGATGAGATAAAGGGTTAAGATTACTTCTCATTATTCTCAATCTCAAACTCTTCTCGGTCGATCCGGATTCTATATATATATATATATATATATATATATATATATATATATATATATATATATATATATATATATATATATATATATATATATATATACCTTTCAATTTGAAACCCACATGACCAGTTCTGTTGGTCGAACACCCAAACACAAAATCATGCAACCCAAAAAGTAAATCATAACTTAAACTTAAGGACAAATCACACACAAATATATGAATCTTAAAAATTTATATCAGCTTACATGCAGTTGGTGGCGGAGAGCAGAAGACCAGCGCTCATAACAACTTTTGCGCATGTGCTTTGGTGAAGGCTAGTAACTGAACATTTGTGTATGCGTGTTATGTGTTTCATAGGTGACTATTAATTAATTGTTTTGGGTACTATTGATCAATTACTCATCAACTGTTTATTTGTTTCATTGGTTTTGTTTAACAAGTTATGGGTTTATGACTTTTGTTACTTACCATGTAGGCTTAATCTTAAAAGGGTTGTCAAGGATCATTGGAATTATGCGTTGGTAAGTTACTAGTGCGAGTACACAAATGATCAATTTTTATTACAGTAAATTTGAAAAATAAAGGTTTAAGATGTTAAGGGTTTACATGTGCGTTTTCAAATATGTTAGCGTTTGATTATTCTCTAATGATCGAATGAACCAATCATGGTCATCATGTTTTGTTTAAAAAAAAATTGTCGCCATTTTTTCAAAATTAAATATCTCGCAAATCTTTAATCGTTACGCGAAAAGAATCATACCATCACAACGAGAATTAAATCATCTATCTATAGATGGGAACTTCTATATACTTTTGAGGAACTATTTTTTCGAAATTTTTTTGTATGTGTTAAAATTTACGTTTGGAGAAATCACATGTGATTTGCTATTTTCAAATCACATGTGATTTGTGAAATCATACGTGATTCCTAATATAAAAATCACATATGATTTTTTTAGACACAAATTTCAACACCAAAACAAACCTCAAAAAATAAAGGTTCATCAAAAGTATATCGAAGTGCCCGTCTAAAGAAAGATAAAAAAAATTCCCGCCGTGATTGTGTATTTTTCGTCGCTTACCGATTTACCGTTTGCAAGATTTTTGTTTTTAAAAAAAAGTTAAAATGGTTCTTTTTATTAATTTTGATAAAAATATATGGCTATAATTAATTTATTGGATATATGAAAAATATGAGATCTATATTGATCACAAACTCCTATATCTATATGTTATGTGGGTAAATTTGATGTGCTCGTTTGTTTCAATCTTTTACAATATGTTACAAAATTACAATATCATGCATATTACAGTCTATTATTTACTAGACGAGTACTCGCGCATAGCGAATGGACTTTATAAACAAATAATTATAGTTAAGATATTTTGGTTAAATGTTTCGGATAACGTTTATGCATATAGAGAAAAGTTTCTTTATAAACTCCAAATTTCTTGGGACCCAATGAACCAATTACAACCCTGCATTGTTTTTTTAATCAAAACAAAAATACCACTTTCATTCTTTTTTATAAAAATAAATATCTTACAAATCGCTAATAGTTACGTGAAAAGAATCATATGATCACGACAAGAATTATATTATCCATCTACGGAGGAGCACTTCTATATGCTATCGGCGAACTTTTTTTTCGACTTTTTTGTGAGTTTTGAAATTTACTACTATAAAAATCAAATGTGGTTTGTTATTTTAAATCACATATGTTTTTATAAAATAACATGTCTTTTGTGAAATCACACGTGATTCCTAACATATAAATCACATGTGATTCATAACATACAAATCATACGTACTTTTTTCAGACGCAAATTTTAACACTAAAACAAAACTCAAAAAAAGTTCTTCAAAAGTAAATCGAAATGCCAATCTACTGAAAAGTAAAAAAATATCCTGGAGTTGGTGTATTTTTTATCGCTTAACGATTTACCATTTGCAAGTCATTTTTTTAAAAGGTGGAAAGTTTTTTTTTTAAATGAAAAAATGGATGTCCAAGATTGGTTCATTAGGTCTATGAAGTGTATGAGGTCTATAATGTTCTCAAATATATGTTTACATACAATGTAAAACAATCCAAATGTAGTTGAAATTTTTTATCATACGATAACTGAATTGAATTGAAAATGAAACATGACAACAATTAGTTGAAATATTTATTGTCTTCTAAAAATAAATTGTAGCATTTTCTACAAAAATTGTATGAGTTGTGATCCTATAAAAAAGGGGTTTCATTTTAAAAAGTATAAAAAGATATATCAGCCGTAGGATTATTTTTTTTATAAAAGCATCCTGATGCATGGGTTCGGGGTCGAAAGACTTCTTTTTCTACAAGCAAGTTTTACAACCCTCTAAGCAGTGTACCTAATCGTTGTAGTGTAGTATGGGGTAAGCCCAGGGTTGATCGTTCTTTAGGGGAATTGAGATACTAGGAAGAGATGTATGACGAGAAGGTAAGGTTGAGGGAGATTCTTTTTTGTCTTTTTTTATTTTTTGAAAGCAAGTAAATATCTCGGGGTATAGGAGTGGGGTGGTACTTCTGCCGATTTTAACTACTTTTAATAAAACTAATTAACTACTTAAACTATGAAAAAGAAAGATAGGCTATGTTAATGTAGGTGTGCTCTGATGATGATTATAAATGTGTTTACTTAGATGTTCTTACTCCTTAGTTATCTATTATTGGTCGGTTGAATTGTCACATCCTCATCTTAATTGGTGCGTTGTATTCCATTTGGTCATAAGGGGCGGTGCTAAGTTCCCTAATTCTATGAATCGTAACTCTCCTCTAGACTATTCGGGATCGCCAAGTATCGTAGTATCTCCCCCGAATACTCTATTATCCTAAAGCTACAACTCACGCAATAAACACAACGGTGGCCTAGGTGCACTCCTAAGCTTTTTTCTATTTATGACGTTCAAGCTCACAACAATTAAAGAAGAAGCCAGTTTTTTTTAATCTACCGTCTACCAATTAAGACAAGAGACAACCTTACAATAATTAACAGCTAGGTTTCATAGATCTAAGAAAACACAATCTTGAATTAATATTTAGAAGATAATATTTAAAGTTTAAAAGATTTGATATTATCTTCTTAGTTAGGTTCCTATAGAAGTCTTGTAAGCCTAATCTCTATTATATAAAGAGATGTAGGTCATTAGTTTTTTAGTGTGTCAAGCAAGATGTAAACACCAAAGGTGTGTGTGTTCCTAGGCGTAGGAGTTGTAAAATGCCTAGGGTTTGTTAGTTTATGGTGAATAGAGAAAAACCTTGAAGTAATATTGATTCTTGTTCTTATTATTTCGCTGTGCAAATCAATGTTACAATATCATAGATGGGCTTAAACGGGACTTTACAATTGGTATCAGAGCGGGTGGCTCTTGATATCCAGGTTTAATTCGAGGTTTTATGGTGTTGAATTGCAGATTCGAAAAAGATGGTCAGCGGCATCAAATCGTGTGGGTCAGTGGGTTGATCATACGCATATAGTATAAATTCGTTTGTTGTTTCGTTAATTAAAAAGGCAATTGAAGAAATCTTGCTGGTTGGTACACGTGGATCAGTGGGACAGTAGATTTGTTAATTCTGGTATCACGTGAAAGTAATATGTGGTGACAGTAACTGGTTAAAATTGGTTGAACAACAATTGGTACTACGTTTACTTAATATTTGATTGGACGGTGGACAACAATTGGAAATTGATATCCTATATCACGTGGGTTTAAATGTAATTTATTATGATCTATTGTGTTTTCGATGTGGGGATCAATTAATATCGAATATCACGTGATAGGGTATGGCTGTTCACAGTTTGGTATTACTGTTCGATCCCATGTTTATCCACGTGGGCATGAAGATTGTTTACTACTGGTCACGAGATATTGGTCCCTCAAGTCAATCCGACTGGTTGGTGACTTTTATTAGCAGCATGTGGGTTTGATTCAGCTGTGTTGATGGGACTGGCTTCTGTACTGATTGTTTTCAGTTAATACTGGTGGTTTCGAGTTAAATCTGGTACTATTCGTGGTTAATTCTGCCTTCACGGTTAATACTGGTAGTTAATATTGGTCATATATAGTTAATACTGGCAGTGATACGAGTGAATACTGGTAGTTGTGAGTTAATTCTGGCAGCATGGGATGTTAATTCTAGTCGTCCGAAGTTAATTCTGGTATTGATTACTAGTCTTGGTGAGTTGAATTTTTATTCAATAATGAACCCTAGTAATTATTATATTGACGACACACATGTTTTTGATCCCCAACGATGATGGCTATTTTATTTGAAGACGTGATTACGAAGAAGGTTGAATATCATCTATTTGATGTTGTAGTTGAGTTTCACAGGTGCGTGTCTTATCATACCTTTTAGCAGGAGGTAACTTGTTCGTACGTTCATGTTGTGGCTAAGACTTGGTAAATCTAGCAAGTAGAGTTTGCTATCACTTAAAGGAGTTACTGATACGCGTACAACGCGCGTTCGGGGTCAAAGGAAACTTCCTTTTCTTCGAGCGAGTTTTTCAACCACCTAGGCAGTGAACCTAATCGTTGTAGTGTAGTATTAGGGTAAGCCTCGGGGATTGATATCGTTCTCTAGGGGAATAGGAATGCTAGTGAGAAGTTACTACGCTAAGATTGGGGTTGAGGAAGATTATTTTTTATCTTTTTTATATTTTTTTAGGAAATTGAAAGGTACGAATCTCGGGGTATTGGATTTGGGAGGTGGTATTTCTACCGATTACTTTTACTTATCTAATTATCTAATCTAAAGGGTAGTCTATGTCTAATTGATGTGTGCTCGTATGATGATTAAAGATGTGTTTACCTAGATGCTATTACTCCCTAGTTATCTCCTATTGATGGTTGAATTGTCACGTCCTTATTCTTAACGCGTTGTGTCTTCTAAGGTCGTAGGGTATGGTTTCTTCCCTAACTCTTTAAGACTACCTTAAGGTTATTGCCTACAAAATCTCTAGGATTCATAAACTAACTCTAAGGTTATCTTTGGATGTTTAGCCTACAACAACTTTAGGCGATTATAAACTAATGTTCACAAAGATTACTCAAGCATTAAAAAACACAACGATGACCTATTGCAATCCTAGGCCAATTACAATTAAGATAAGAGACAACCAATCAATATTTAATACCTAGGTTTCATAGAACTAAGCAAACACACAAGTAAATTAGCCAGACATGGTAAACATGCAAGCATACACACATACAATTGAAGACATAATTGAATCAATGAAGTAAATTACTTATCTTGTTGTAAAATAGGGTATGAGAACCCTAAAATACTGCCCAAGACAGCCAAAAATCGTTATTAGGTTTTACTCCACAAAACTACCTCTCTAAAAGTATGAAAATTCGAATTCTATATATAGAGTTACAACTGCGACGGCGTCACTATTTAATTGTGACGCCGTCGGATCTGCCGTTATTAGGGTTTCGTCTTGACCACGTAAACTTTGTGACGGCGTCACCTTGTGGTTGTGACGCCATCGGCTTCATTTTCTGACGCCGTCGAATTCTGAATCTTGGCCGTCTGAGTTGTGATGCCCTACTCTTTAAAGCCTGACGCCGTCAGGTGCAAAATAGCAAATTCGCTACTGAGCCGTCACAATTTTGGAGCATGTTGCGACGGCGTCGCCCTCTGACTGTGACACCGTCACCTTCACTTCCAGCAGCTTGAGTGTCTCGATCTTGACTTTGGCCATTTTCTTCACATATTCACGCCTTTCCGTCCAAATAAGTGTCATTCCAGCGATTTGCCTTCAAGAGACCTAAAAAGTGAAAAATAACGAAATTAAGCAGTAACGGATATAAAAGTGGTCGATTAAGAGCTTAAATGACCCCTCAAAAGTGTACATTTTAAACCCTTATCAAATATCCCTACACTTGGTATTTGCTTGTTCTCAAGCAAATGTGCTTTTGGCCAATCAATTTATAAGTTAGGGGTCATGAAGAATTAGTTTAGAACAATTCACAACAAGTATAAGCCCCGCAAAAGTCATAACAAGCACGGAAATTACATACTAGCACCTCACAAGTGGTGTTTGGATACTCTCATCTCTCAGGTGTATATGAAATATATCAAATTGGAAATGGAAGATAAACACTCATTAACCGGTCCTAGTACATAGATTACCATAGGCTTGAGACTAGATCAAACCTCCATCGCTTTGGCGTAAGCACCTATGAAAAACTATCCAACAGGTCTTTTAAAGGGTTGTAATGTTAGGCTTACGTAAGGGAAACAAAGGGTTTGGTGGGATAGGCGATTTAGTTGTGGCAAGTCAAAAATCTTTATGTTACAAGCATGAGAAGAATGGCGTTGCTAAGCCAAGACTCGACACTCTAAACTCTAGATAACTTCAAAATAAACAAACATAAATTTAAATATAGATGTAGGATGGTAGCCCGTATGTTTTTTTTTTTTTTTTTTTTTTTTTTCATACACTTTTACTCTGCCATCCTCTACGATAACATCAAAATAATAGAGATTTATAGGCACATCCCTACACTTGAGTTTTTATTACTCTAACACTAATTTGACCCGAATTGAAATGATCAAAACACTTGGAGTACATTATTACGTAAATAAAGGGAATTTGAATTTAACGTTCCTTCTCGTCACTTCATAAAATTTAACTTTTTCCATGAGTCCCAATCTTCCAAAAACTGTGTACAAAGGATATGACTTGACTTAGCAACTTATGCAAGTAACTAGATAATTGAACTAAGGGTTTAGTATGATAACAATATTGCACTAAAATTGAGTGCATACAAGGTAAGCTAAGGCGATTTGGGTGTACATTTGGGGGTGGATTGTAAACAATGCTCTTCATTGATATTCCGGAAAACCGAAACATCACGAGACCCATGAAAAGGATAGGCTCTGTGGGGTTAACTAGGGGTATCGTGTACTAAAGATTGTTGGGATATAAAGTACTTAATGAAAGTCAAAGTACTGCTTGTGTCAAAGTACTGCAAAGCTAAAGGACTGCTATATCGTTTATGGAAAGCTATGTAATTCTAGAATATTCTTAGTTTAGAATTAGTATTACTTGTCGTACAAGGATTGTAATTGTAAACCGACTAGGGTACTTCTTATGCCTATAAAAGGACCCCTAGATTGACATTAGATGAACAAAACATTAGAGAATATTAGAGATACGACTTACATGCAAGTATGATATTAGAGTTATTAGGGTTATTAGTGAATCTGTATAACAAGCAGGTTCAAAGTTTTAATATAATCATTGAAGTTTAAAGTTATTCTTCTTAGGTTTATTGAAGTAGTTTCCGCATACTTAATAGAGTAATATCAATGTTTCATTGTTAGTAATTTAGGATTTATCCAAGGTTGCTAAACCCTTACAAGCTACATAGTTAGTTTGGTCAGAGTATATCGATCCAACAAAGATGAGTACAACGCAAGGGTGAGGAGGAATTACTCAACCGATGTGGAAGAAGTAATTATAATACGGGTATCAAACAAGGGTTATCCTAATGCCTCTTATCATTTAGTTATTCCTAACTACACAATTGTAGTCTCACTAGCGATCTCGGAATGCATCACAAAACAAGTTCTAGAATCTAGTATACTACCGGTATACTCTCGAAGCATTAAAGATGAATGCTTTAATTCCTACAAATCTAGGGCGATCATCACATTTTTGGGGTGGAATTTGAGTGGTAAAGGGTTTTGTGCTAGTCATGTAACTTCCTATCCATGAGACGATTTATTAAGACTAATGGCCCACTCCTACAAGTCATGAAAAATTTAAAATTTGGTGTCAAAATTACCCTAACCGATATTTCTCATGGTTTATTACACAAATGAAATTGGACAAGGCAAATAATCAAGGATAAGCATAGTTTCAAAGTTCCCGTTTTATTCTCCCTACCTACACTTAAACTGAACATTGTCCCCAATGTTCTCCGAAAGTATCAAAGTTATGATAATGGAAGGTAATTAAAAACGAAAGAAACTAATACTCCCCTGATTAGCTCAGTAGGATCCGTGTGAAGTAGTGGTTAAATTCTTCGTCAAGAAGAATGTATGCGTGAAAAGCTCCTTCCAATCTTATGTATCTTCTTCTTGATAAATAAAACCTGCACACTTTAAGAAAACAAACGAAACCTTAGCGTAAAATCGGCGGTAACACTATATATGACTCTACTAAACTAGGATATAATGCTTGTGGAATGGATGTTTGCAGGTTTTCTGGAAAATTAGGATATGAGAAATTCCAAAATTTTATAAGTAGCACAGAAAACGAGAAAAAGTTATAAGCTGTTTCTGCTCCTCCTGACGCAGTCAGGTTGCGATCCTGACGCCGTCAGGTTATCTTGACAGAAAATGGTCTGCGATTTTCTAAAAAAATTCTGGAAAATTTATATCTTTAGAATCTAGAAAAATTTCTGCAAAACATTTATTATGACTCGATACAAGCATTTGACTCTAATAAACACACATGTATATCTTTTTTAATAATCGTAATTCTCATGTTCACGTTCTTTTAAAAACGTGTGTAATCTTTCCTACACTTATCCCTTTTGTAAAATACCTTTATATGTAATTAAGACAAGGTTAAAAACAAAATAAAGCATTTTCACAAATTCAAACATGAGAATAAACAATCAATAAAAAGATATATGACACACAAACAAGCAAACAATTAAGCATGGGTTGCCTCCCACGAAGCGCTTTTCTTTATTTATGAGTCTTGTAGCTAGACTCGAAGTCGTGCTCCTACGTTCTCCTTCTCTTAGAGGCCCATTCTATTACCTTAACTCTTCTCTCATCATGAATATATTCAGGGCCTAACTCTAGACAAGCGGTATAGTAAACCTTGTTTTCTTAATCTACTTCAAAGGCCGGAATGTTGTCTACATCTAGATCATCAATACCCTCAAACTTCTTATTTTTGCAGGGCATCATATATTTAACACATTCGGTCCCATTTGAGACCTTGGCTATTCCTTCCTCTTGATCATAAACCATCTTAGATTCCTCAATAAATGGTCTCCCAAGTATCACATCTCCTAAAACTCCATCAATGATGCCCTTAACATTTTCTAAGATCATGAAATCACACCTATATGTGAAGTTTCCTACGAAGACATGCAATCCTTTAACCCTCCCAACATAATTACTCACTTTCCTAGGGTAAAAGGGGTCCCTCATAGGTCCTAACTTTTTGCTCATGATCCAATTGTAATATAGCCTAAACATTATGTTCATGGGTGCCTTATAGTCTATGTAAGTGTGATCCCTATATAAGTACCCAATCATGCACGGTATCTTAATATTTTTAGGGTCACCACTTTTTATGCATGGTTCGAAAGGTGGTCGCGGGAAGTTAACTACGTTATAGTGATAAGCGGTTTCCTTCCCATTAGGGTATGAATCGAAATACTCCCTAAGTTCCTCCTCCTCCTTACTCTCATCCATAATTTCCAAAACCTTATAATCCCCTTCCTCTATTTCATTTTCCGAATCACTTGAGGTTGAATCACTATCTAAGGTACTAGTGGGGTCCTTAAGGGCTTTCTTAAGTGCACTTGCAATTATCCTATTTAGTTTCTCAAGTTCTCCAATTTCACTAACAATGCGAGCTCGGAGTTGGTTGGCAAAATTTGGATCGAGTGGTGGGTATTTGTTTGATGGGGAATTGTTGTTTGGTGGATTATCACTTTCCAAAATGAAAAGTGATGGGGTTACAAACAAAGGTCACGAAGAAGAGGGATAGACTACGAGGAAGCTAAAAAAATGGAAAAAAGCTTACTTGATAGGAATCAAGCAAGGGAACCTAAACAAAATAGACTCCTAACTAGCTATTCTATTCCCCGGCAACGGCGCCAAAAACTTGATACGCGTACAACGCGCGTTCGGGGTCAAAGGAAACTTCCTTTTCTTCAAGCAAGTTTTTCAACCACCTAGGCAGTGAACCTAATCGTTGTAGTGTAGTATTAGGGTAAGCCTCGGGGATTGATATCGTTCTCTAGGGGAATAGGAATGCTAGTGAGAAGTTACTATGCTAAGGTTGGGGTTGAGGAAGATTATTTTTTATCTTTTTTATATTTCTTTAGGAAATTGAAATGTACGAATCTCGGGGTATTAGATTTGGGAGGTGGTATTTCAACCGATTACTTCTACTTACTAATTATCTAATCTAAGGGGTTGTCTATGTCTAATTGATGTGTGCTCGTATGATGATTAAAGATGTGTTTACCTAAATGCTATTACTCCCTAGTTATCTCCTATTGATGGTTGAATTGTCACGTCCTTATTCTTAACACGTTGTGTCTTCTAAGTTCGTAGGGTATGGTTTCTTCCCTAACTCTTTGAGACTACCTTAAGGTTATTGCCTACAAAATCTTTAGGATTAATAAACTAACTCTAAGGTTATCTTTGGATGTTTATCCTACAACAACTCTAGGCGATTATAAACTAATGTTAACAAAGATTACTCAAGCATTAAAAACACAACGATGACCTATTGCAATCCTAGGCCAATTACAATTAAGATAAGAGACAACCAATCAATATTTAATACCTAGGTTTCATAGATCTAAGCAAACACACAAGTAAATTAGCCGGACATGGTAAACATTTAAGCATACACACATACAATTGAAGACATAATTGAATCAATGAAGTAAATTACTTATCTTGTTGTAAAATAGGGTATGAGAACCCTAAGATACTGCCCAAGACAGCCAAAAATCGTTATTAGGTTTTACTCCACAAAACTACCTCTCTAAAAGTCTGAAAATTCGAATTCTATATATAGAGTTACAACTGCGACGGCGTCACTCTTTAATTGTGACGCCGTCGGATCTGCCGTTATTAGGGTTTCGTCTTGACCACGTAAACTTTGTGACGGCGTCACCTTGTGGTTGTGACGCGCCGGCTTCATTTTCTGACGCCGTCGAATTCCGAATCTTGGTCGTTTGAGTTGTGATGCCCTACTCTTTAAAGCCTGGCGCCGTCAGGTGCAAAATAGCAAATTCGTTACTGAGCCGTCACAATTTTTGAGCATGTTGCGACGGCGTCGCCCGCTGACTGTGACGCCGTCACCTTCACTTCCAGCAGCTTGAGTGTCTCGATCTTGACTTTGGCCACTTTCTTCACATATTCACGCCTTTCCGTCCAAATAAGTGTCATTCCAGCGATTTGCCTTCAAGAGACCTAGAAAGTGAAAAGAAATGAAATTAAGCAGTAACGGATATCAAAGTGGTCGATTAAGGGCTTAAATGACCCCTCAAAAGTGTACCTTTTAAATCCTTATCAGTTACGTTGTAGTGCTCAGTGTCTCATTGAAGATGAGGATTTTATCAAGAGATCGAGGTCTACTCATATAGCTTCACGTATGAGTTCATAGTCATTTGGTTAGTACAAGACATAAGACGCAAGTTTGGGAAATTCGACTTCTTCATCAATTGGTTATATTCAGTTTTCTTCATCAGTAATTACTACATAAAGCCATCTACATGCATCACTTGAGGGGAAGTTGTATATCTATAGAAGACCCCTATTTGATGATTTCAAAAAGGGGAAGTTGGGACCAGGTTATGTGGTGACATGTTCAAGAAGATCTTAGTTCAAGGGGAAGCATTGAAGATAGTTTTATAATATCAAATAGGGGAAGATTGTTGGAAATTATAATTTGATGATTACAAAACTACAAGGACTTGATATGATAGCTTTGGATATTTGTGGAGAAGAAATAAAAGCTAGAAGATCTTCTTGTGATAATAGAATATTTAGAAGATAATATTTAAAGTTTAAAAGATTTGATATTATCTTCTTAGTTAGCTTCCTTTGGAAGTCTTGTAAACCTAATCTCTATTATATAAAGAGATGTAGGTCATTAGTTTTTAGTGTGTCAAGAAAGATGTAAACACCAAAATGGTGTGTGTGTGTGTGTGTGTTCCTAGGCGTAGGGTTTGTAAAACGCCTAAGGTTTGTTAGTTTATGGTGAATATAGAAAAACCTTGAAGTAATATTGATTCTTGTTCTTATTTTTCCACTGTGCAAATCAATGTTACAATATCCTAGATGGGTTTAAACGGGACTTTACAGTAGTAGTAATCGCTAAAGCTTATCGATATGGTGTGATTCCTCCCTTGGAGATGGCTCCGTATGCTTGGTATGATCTGCCCTTAGAACTCTATTCACGTTCTCTGCCTTTGTGTTGTGAGTGAATGATGTAAAATGCAGATTTTATGGTTTGTATTTATAGGCCCGATCATAGTTACGCCGTAACTTAAGTTTCTACTAAACAGAAAGCTCGTAGTAATGATTACGGCGTAACATAAGGAATAGTTATGCCGTAATTGTAACTTCACCGTTATTTTGTAGATAGTTACACCGTATCTTGAATACCTTCTAAACAGAAGGTGGTTACAACGTAATGCGTGTGAGGAGGTTACGGCGTAGTTGACGGAGGCGCGAAATACTTCATGACCTAGATGGTTATGGCCTAACTTAAGTTGAGAGTTACGCCGTAACTGCAGTTGTGTTGGTCTCTATAACAAAATCCCAGCTACGGCGTAATTAAGAATATGAGTTACGCGGTAGCTTCTTCAATGATAGCATACTAAGATAAAACCATTGGGAAAATCTCCAAATCCGCTTCTCTAAGCTTCAATGCTCATATTTTACCTGGAAACGAAATATAAAGGAATAAGAGTATATATCAATATAAATGCCATAAAATATTAGCATAATCGGGAAAAATTGACACTTAAAAGTCATGATTATTTGATGTTATCAGAGTGTCGTATATTTGATGGAGTGAATAAAGGAGATTGTGATCTTCTAATTTTTCAAAATGATATCTTCTTAATTCTTATCTCAAATATAATAATTTAGGTAATTTATTTTAGGAATATTAATTCAATGTGTATAAGATTATAACATAAAGTTATTATGTCATTTACATATTATATAACTTAGGTTAGGTTCAAAATATATATAAAAATGTGAGTCCAGATTTTAGGGTGTTATACACTCTTACAATTAAATCGTATTTTTTAAGCTTTGTAACCCTTTCTAACATTTGCAATTCGATCGATTTGTTTGTGTTTCTTTTTCAAAAGAAATATATATATTCAAAATAAATACTAAATAAGGTAATAGAATGTTGAGGAAGATAACTTAATTAAATATTTATAGTGTGTACATGATACTTTAATACTTGTATTGCTTAAAAATGCATTATTGGGTGTCTTACAAAATTTATTACAGAAAATGCTATTCATGTATATGTGGCAAGGTTGCAAAAATCGCGAATCGGTAGTCGGGCGGTCGACCACCTTGTAGCTTGTAATCGGTCTAGGCGGGATTAATCGGTGATTAATCGGATTGGCATTTTTGGCAAAATTTGGGTATTTCCGCCAAGTTTTGTGTATTTCTGGCGAGTTTTATGTATTTTCGGCAAGATGTTTTCTAAAAAACAACTTTTAATTGATTTAGACAGTTACTATAAGTGATCATAATATGTTTACGGTGAGGTTTGGGTAATTCTGGCAAAATTTGTAGGTTTCCGGCAAGTTTGACCATCATTAACCACCGTTGACCACAGTTGACCTACTTGTTTGACCCAGTTACATAAATCGGCAAGGTTGGAGGCCTTGTAGCGCCTAGGCGGCGATTAATCGGCCTTGTAGACCTTTTTTTGCAACACTGATATGTGGTATAGAACTATAAATATGTGTAATATGTTATTAGTACATATATTTTTCACTTATCACTTTACACTTTTTCACATTTTGTATTTAATAAATTCGTCCCAACTTTTATCGAAATATATATTTTATTTTTGCTCTTGATTCTTTCCAAAAATTTAAAAGATGTCTTGACTGTTTTTCGATGACACTCTTACAATTAAATCATATTTTTTATACTTTGTAACTTGTTCTAACAATTTGTAATTCTATCGATTTTTTGTTTTCCTTTTATCATAAAAATCTCAAATATCGACTATTGTGTTTTTCTAGTATAGATAAAGTTACAAACCATATTGTTATTAGTTAAAGTTTTTAATTTCTTCTCAGGTCTTGTTGCACTTGTTGTATTAATGTTATATTATTAATATGTGAGATTTTGAGTATTTATACATAGAAACGTTATTCACAACTAGAAGATTACCTGTGCAAAGCGACGATATAAAGTGAAAAATAATTATACATGCGAACTTGTGTTTTGGTGTGACATTTGATGTAACACTTACGAGTTTAATATGTAGTCATTGCGAGAAAAGAAAAGTCTATGGGTATTATAAGCATTACATTACTCAAATTTAAGAATTTTAAGTTTAAAAAAAGTTATGCATAAATTATAAGTAGTAGAGATTTGACTGTCAGCACATAAGTTATATGCTTAATAACAAAAATGTTCAATAAAACAAAGAACAAGGTCATTTTCATCATTGTACCCATGTATTCATAGCCGGATTTTAACCGCACAGGGCCTTCAAATTTTCTGGGGCCCGACGTTATATGTGATTGGATGATTTAAATCAGGGTTGAACGTAAATTTGATAAGAATGCATTTTAAAACTTACGTTTTTGAGGTTATATAAGTGAAACAAAAACCAGTTCCAAGCGAAAAAGAACATAAAACAGAGTCTCACATAACTGATACAAATACGATGAGGAAGATGATGACTATGAGTAATGTTCAACTTGTACCCTAAGGTTGATAGATTTTATATTTTAATCCCGTCTTTTAGTTTTATCTCTAAATATACTAAATTTAAATCCACGTCTAAAAAGTTTTAGAATTAGTCCAATTTATTTTTGAAATAATATTTTCAAAAATAATATGATAAATAAATGTTATACACATATATTTTTTTGTTTTCCCCTATTTACAATTTTACACATTGATATTTTTTTGGTTTTAGTTGGCAGGCCCTGCATTCATGAATAACTTCAAGTAACCAAACCCTACAAATAACTTAATTTTGAATTTGTATTTTGAAGTTAAGAAACCAAAACCCAACCACGTCCCCATGGCATAAGAATGTTCCTTTTTTTTCTTTCTTTTGCAAGATGTACCAAGCATCCTGGATAAAAACAGAAACAATAAAAATAAGAAATTGAGTTTTTAAACTCAAATTCAAAATCATGATTTTATTACCTTGATCAAATCGAACCTCAATCGGCCATGAAAATATATCGTGATTTTAGAGGCAGGAACGTTTATCACATTTATGTGGCAAGAACGTTTATCACATTTATGTCCATGCCTTTCATGACACCAATTTATAGTGCAGGGTCCCCTTCATGATATCAATATTTATGGCTATCCGATCCGGGTCTAACCCCGAAACTCACGGGTCAGCCCGGTAAAATAACAGATAATGAGGTCTATAAATACACTAACGCTAATTGTTTGCAGTAGTACCTAGCTCACAACATCATAAACATACACTATACTGACTCATAAGATTAATCATGAACAATATGTATGCAGTGGTGTTGGTTCTCGTTGTTATCACGAGTACCAGCTCGACTTTGTGTTTTGCCTCGAACAACGCTGGTGATCAGGAGATATTCATGGTTGTAGACGATGAAACAACCTTTTATGATGCAGCAATGGGAATGAGCAAGGTACGTAGTCATGCTAGTTGATGATTTTATTGCTCAAGCTAATGATATAATAGATGCATTTAGTAATTCATATTCTTAGGGCCCGCTTGGTTGAAAGAGGGGAAAAGGAAAAGCAATGCTAAAAGTAATGCAATGCAATGTAATGGCATTCCCTTCAATTTGTTGTGTAATGGAGTATTACCCAATAGGCCAATACTAGGTAATGGGGTATTACAATCCCTTTAACCAAGCTCCATCAATCATTACCTTAACCATCGTTTACCCCTTATAACCCTTAACCAAGCATGCCCTTAGCATCCGTTAGCTCTCATGTGAATTTGGAATAGGCAAATACGTACACCTTTAATTGTATAATTAATGTGCTCTTCTATCGTCGCTTTGTGCAGGCCAACCCAGTTCAAATTGGGAAATTTCTTTTGGAAGATGGCAAGCAATTAACACTTTCCCGGAAATCATCCCCCGGTAAGAATTGCATTTCTCAAGACCAGCCGTGTGGGGCGCTTGATTGGTGCTGTGATTGGCTTACTTGCGATGGGTTTTTTAATGGAAGATGTCATCCCGATACGGGTTGCCGTGCTTCTGGCACTTTTTGCACCCAAGGCAGCCAATGCTGCTCTAATATTTGCATTGGAGTTGGAGGTTTTTTTGGTGGCGTCTGTGCTAAGTTGTAGATCAGTTTGTTAGTATGGGGTATATGCACGTACGTGAAACAAGCCAACATTGGTAGGCTTGCTATATATATGAGTGTGTGATAATAATGTATGCGCACAGAAACGGTGTGTCATGTACGTGTATAAGAATATAACGTATGAACGTAGTTCATATGGGTCAAGAGTCATGTCCTTTAAATTCCTGTGCTGTGTTTCGTTTCCTGTTTAATTAAAAGTACTAGTAATATATTGCAGTATTGCACTACTGTTTTTATGTTAGCAACCTGGAAAGTAACGCTTATATATGCATGGACTAGCTTGCTACTGTATATGCATGTATGGAGCTAAGTTCTCAACATTTGATCTTGCTTGATTAAATCTTTCATAATGAGAAAAATAAAATTATTGTTAAAACTATGTCTTGATCTATATTCGACAATCGCTTTTTGATGCAGGACAACTTTATAAATAATGCTTAAATAAGTACCATATGTAAGAAGATATTTACTACATTAATTCAAAAGAAAAACAAATTTTTTTAACTAATAAGATCGTGACGCTTGATATATAACATGATTAGGAAATAATAGAAAAAGAATAAGATGAAAATTTTATTTATCTAACAAGAAAGAATCTCATATACAAACAAAATGGAAATATTGGTTAGTCATAAGCACGAGAGAAACCAAATTCCAGAGCCAGTAGACTGGGATACATGTTGGGACAATTATATTTCAGAAACTGAAACTGTGATAGAACTTGTAGTTGAGAAATTAAGTAGCTCTTTAGCTAGACAATCAGCTGAATCTGTAGCTTTTGCGGAAGCAGCTCTTGCTGAAGTAACAGGCCCAAGTGTTAGCGATTCAACCATTGTGGATGTAACGAGACAGTGTCATCAGGAGTTAGCTCCGCGTGAAACTGTTCTGGACGTGGAAGCAGCGGGCTTATCAGATAATAACTCGCTTAATGACCCTCAAGTTTGGTATATGGTTGATTGTTAGATGGTATAGTTTCATGGATATAGGGGAGATTTCAATGTGTTTTAACTTTTAAGTGGTAAGTTACATGGTTACACTCGATTTGAGTAAAACGAAAACATGTTAAAAGAAGTCAAAAACAAGTTTTACATAAAAAAATCGATTGACAACTAATAATTATAAAAAGTTTAAAAACAAAATATGAAACTTTAGACATGATATTGTATCAATATTAGTGGCTCAAGTCTACTAAATATACACACTAATCAAACCAATTACCAAGTCCCATTAATCAACACTTGAAAAAGGCCAGGCTAGAATCTCAGGTCACACTGGCGAAACTCATCAGGTTATGCAGTAAGCATAGGACCACTGCTTTCCTAACTGTCACTAACGATAAATATGTACAATCTAACTAACGGTAAATATGTTCAGGAGGCCGAGTTCGACTTTACTGTACGATACTACCTGTATAAGTCGAATTAACAATTATAATTCATTTGAGCTCAAAATTTTATTTTTGTATTGAATACAACATAAAAACTTTTATAACTAAACTACTGTTACATGAAATTTGCCACAACCCCACAAGTAGAAAATGAATTTAGAAACTTCAACTAAACTTATACTTAATCTTTGATATAAAGAAGATCATGACCATCTATTCTTTGAATGTGTTTTCTCTTTTCAGGTTTGGGACTACTTGAACGTTGACCAGCTTATAGTAGATACAATGGAATTATTGAAAATCCAGCCGGTAATAAAGACTGAGAGGGTGTTTGGGATTGCACGAGATTTTCAGACCCGCGCTTCGCGGCGGGATGTTTGTCAATGGAAGTCTGAGATCTCACTTGTTTACGCTATGTTTGTATCAACAGCAATACTTATTATACTGAGATAATATGAATTGCAAGTTAAATTACATGATAACCCAAGCACCCCTATAAACGAAAACATGGTGTATGGCATTCAAGCACTGGTCCTTTTCAAGTATAAAAGGTTCTTATTCATCTTTTGAGACCATTTCGTACACTTCAATGGCTGCCAGTCTTAGAACCAGATAGTCATCTGATTGTTTGGGATCCTCCAACACCACCATGTCCCCTACAAAAACACACACTGAAAAAAAAGCAGTAACGTGCAATTAAGAAAAAGTAGCAGCATGATAAAAACTGCTTATTTTACTATAATAAATGATGATTGTTGCAGTCTATTCAAGCCTAAAAGGACATGTTGATTTCTTTTATCACAATATAATACAATGAGCATGTATCAATTTGTTTATTAAATTGCCTATACTTTGTAAAATAAGCAAAGGCAAATTATCAACCTTACAAAATGTATTGCTAACGCGTTGTCCACAGAAAGTTAAATACCATAGAAACCGTAAGTAACCTCAACTCGGGTAGTCCTTCATCTGTCCAACATAATGGATAGAAGTTAGAACACTAAAAGTCGCCAAAATTGTACTAAATAATCAACCACATTATAATTCATCTCCATCACTTCAAAGTTGTTGCGGTAGCCATGATTTAAGAATGACCATCCCATCTTAGTAAATGTGTAGTGAATATTATTTTTGGTTGCTACCAGAATGTGCATAATGGTCTAGAAAAGTTAAAACATTTTAACTTACAATAACATTTTAGCTTACGTTGTAGTCTCAGAATTATAGTTTTGAATGTTTCTGAAGTATGTCTAACTTATGTTCACCACTTCCTGAAACATATGCAATCATATTCCTAAGCATCTTTTCAATTCAAAATAAAGAAGGCCGTATAATAGAGACTAAATCAACATACAACCACAACTAATACTACTATTAAACTCATTATAAAGGAATCGTAACAACAACTTACTTGATACCAATCTTTTCAGTTAACAAAACCAAAACTAATACCACTATTAAACCCATTATAAAGGAATCGTAACAGCAACTTACTTAATACCAAGATTGATGTGCTCCTGAATACCAAAACTGAATCAGTGACACAGCTGGTGTCACTGAAATTGCGTATCAAATGCTCGTATTCTTTAACCTTCAAATAACAATGTAAAGCTGAAAAAGTAACATTACATTCAGAAAATTTAAAGTATATAGCTAAGTTTAAGGTACAAAAAACAATAAAAAAACGGCTAGTCCAAGGCGGGAAGTTTTGACAAACCTTTGTGATTGCATCATTAAATGAATTAGAGCCGAAAACTTCAATAGTTTTTTTTTGGGTGCTTATACTACAATCTAAGGTTTCACACACTTTTAAATAGCCATCTAAAGTTTTCAGATATACTGTCAACTCGTCTTTGAAGAATGACATATCATATCGAAGTCTGAAAGTCAAGAAACATTTTTCGGCTGCAATGATACTCTGTCCGAAAACAACAACAACAAAAAAAAAAAAAAAAAAAAAATCAGCTTCTTGCAACTTATCTATTTAAGAGAAATGTCATTAACCATGAAACTTGGTTTCTAACTGTGCATGTGATAAAAATGCACATAATGTTCAAGGTACCACACAAATGAGGTTAAAAAATTACATTTCCGATGCTTATGAAACAACCTTTTCTTATGAATAATTGTCACAACAGTAACAAAATCCTTTTAAAAGATCTTTTCGTGTAAAAATTATTACAGCAACAAAAGAAACTTGTAAGAATCCATTTGTGTACAGATATTACAGCAGTGTATGCAAAAGTGTATTTTTTACACATTCGACTCAAATAAAATCCAACGCATATAAGAAATAACATAACAAAAAAGAGCAGAGCTGACCTCATTTAATTGCGCAGTTTATGCTACTTCTGCAATTTCTCTGTATTTCATATTTTTTTGTCAGTAAAACATAAATGAGCAGCCTTGTAATAGACGTCATCTCCTCCATTAGAAATAAGCCACCAAGAAGACCTTTTGCCGATAAGAAACTTGAGAATGCACTGTTAAATTGCTTTATGTCACACCTAGTTACCTTTCTGTTGTGGAAAGTCATTCAGAGCCCGCCTTCTTTGTGAAATCAATCAACTGACCTATCCATTTAAGATATAAAGTTCAGCGCTTCAACTCAATAAACCAAATTTGATTCACATGCATATTAGTATGACTTTAAATATGAAAAACCAAACGTGATGTTAGTGAAAATTTACCTTGAGTACTTGAAATGAGAAAATCGGCAAAAGCATAGTCACGGCCATTAGCTGAAGCATGATAACACTGATTTCGACTGTCGATAACAATAAGCTATATTCAGCATTTCTTCAGTGTTTATTCGTCACAAAAAAAAACAGCAAATTCTTGCATAATCACATGAAACATAATACCATCCTGTAAATTCCAATCTTCCCGTTAGAATATTTGCTTATACCCTGCAACTTTAAGTCACCTCTTCGCTTTGTCTGCAAATCAAAACAATAAATACACACAATTAACCTTATTAAGTTTCATATGCAAATCAAAACAAAACAATAAATAACCTCCAGCTTCCAGTCACCTCTTTGCTTCGTCTGATTTCTTTAGGCAGTTTAACGACCACCATCGCTTGCTAGCAATCACCTAAACAAATTTGTTACACTTTCTCATTTCCTCCAGAAACAAATGTTGAGTGCCTGGACTAATCCGCAGCAAGAAATCCACATAATTAGCCGACTTATCCCTCATATACTACCTTATATATGCATAAAACGTGAGGTATTAATCATAAATCATACAGGATATCAAACCAAACTAACCAAGCGATAATTAAAGTCACATATTCCAAATGGGGTGAGATTAATAAAGATCACATAAAAACTAAAAATCAAATGGATCAATCTCAACTATCCATTTTTTATCAAATTAATTAAAATTCACTTTTACCCTCAAATTTAAAAATTAAATATCACACAAACAGTTAATAGTTAGATAAAACTAATTATACCATTGCGACAAGAATAAAATTATCTTTCTATAGAGATCAAATATTGTATACTTTCGACGAAGTAATTTTTTATCGTTTTTTGCGGGTTTCGATATATTACACTATAAATTAAAATTTTAAAAATACTTTTTTGTGTTAACACAACCCCTAAACTACAAACCCTAACAACCCTAACCCCTAAACCCTAAAACCCCTAAACCCTAAAACCCCTAAACCCTAACCGTTAAACCAAAAAAACCTAAACCCTAAGAAACCTAAACCCTTAACCCTTAAAAAGCTTAACCAAAAAAAGTCAAACCCCTAAACCAAAAAAACCTAAACCCTAAACCGACACAAAAAGTCGGAAAAAAAATATGTCGAAATTATATGATGTGGGGGGTATCAAATTAAAGGTAATTTTATGCTTGTCGTGATGGTATGATTAGTTTCGTCTAACGATCAATGGTTTGTGAGATATTTAGTTTTTAAAAATGAAGGTGAAAATTTATTTTATTGTTTTGATGAAAAAATAATAGTTAAGAATGATTTATTTGATCATTAGTTTTTCTTTAATAGTTATTGATCCAAACTCTATTCCAAATACCTCAACTAAAACAAATTATGGTCAAATTAAATATAAAGTTAATTACATAAATCGTCCTTGTGGTTTGCTGAAAATTACGGATCCTGTCCCTGTGATTTTTTTCTTACGGATCCTGTCCCTGTGGTTTATGATTTTTACGGGTCCAGTCCAAATTTCGACCCCGACTCCTAGCGGTCGTTAAAAAGGACTTAACGTGACATAGATTCTAACGTGAGGGCTAACATTGTATTTTGGTTTTAACGATCGTTATACAAACCACAGGGACGATTTATGTAATTTACTCTTTAAAAAAGATAAAGTTTTCTGTTTATACTTTTATTATTCGAAATTTTTTTAATTTTATTACGATTAAATTTTTTGATAATAAAAAAACTTTTTTTTTAATTTAATTTTAATTTTATTATAATAAATTAAAAAAAAATTATTATAATAAATTAAAAAATCTGTTTTTATTTTTATTTTTTTTTATAAAAAGTCAAAAATTTATAATAAAACTAAAAGAAATTAATTTTAATTTTATTATAATAAAATTCTTTTTTTTTAAAACTATTTTTTCTTTTAAAAAATTAGTTTTATTAAAAAAAATTAAAATAAAATTAAAAAAAACAAAAAGAAACATTTTAATTTTATTATAAAACGGATGAAAGCGTATAAAAAAACGTTTTTATACGGTTTCGTTCGTTTTTGTATGAAAACGGACGAAACCGTATAAAAACGTTTTTTTATGAAAATGTATGAAAAAACGGACGAAACCGTATAAAAAAGTTTTTTATACCCTTTCATCCGTTTTATAATAAAATAAAATAAAAAATTTTGTTGTTTTTTTTATTTTTATATTAATTTTTTTTTAATTAAATGAAAAAACATTTTTTTTTAAATAAAATATTATAATAAAATTAAACTTAATTTTTTTTAGTTTTATTATAAATTTTTGACTTTTTATAAAATTTAAAAAAAAATAAAAATAGGTTTTTTAATTTATTATAATAAAATTAAAATTTGTTTTTTTTAATTTATTATAATAAAATAAAAATTAAATTAAAAAAAATTATTAAAAAATTTAATCGTAGTAAAATTAAAAAAAATTCGAATAATAAAATTAAAAAAAAAAACTTTATTTTTTTTTTAAATAGTAAATTACATAAATCGTCGTTGTGGTTTGTATAACGATCGTTGAAACCAAAATACAATGTTAGCCTTCACGTTAGAATCTATGTCACGTTAAGTCCTTTTTAACGACCGTTAGGAGCCGGGTCGAAATTTGGACTAGACCCATAAAAATCATAAACCACAGGGACAGGATCCGTAAGAAAAAAAACACATGGACAGGATCCGTAATTTTCAGCAAACCACAAGGATGATTTATGTAATTAACTCTTAAATATATATATATATAAAACAAAAAAAAAAGACATATAAGAACAATATCTTGTGCAAACAAATTCAAGTAAACACACATACAAACACAACAAATCTGAAGTAAAACGGAGAAGAAAAATTACACTTGAAACACACATACACAATACCATTGCATCTTGATCAAAAAAAAGGAAAGCCAAAAAGCCCGTCGATAGTGCGTCATGTATTATAAAGAGATTCTAAAAATGGGTAAAAAATCGTTAGCACAATTACAATCACTCAAGTTGCTCACAAGTTTGTCTTGACCCATTACCGTTGCATTACATAATTACTATACTTACAAATCTACAAAAGACGTTTTCACAACGAAATTTAAGAATCACATAACAGATCCTGCAAAGAACAGTTTTAATGGGTTGAATTTTATTGATCTGCAGCTTGTACCTCCTCGAGCTGCTTACACCTGTACATGATGCAACGTTTTTAAGTATTCATCCAAGGGCTAGAGAATTACACCTCTCATTGACTATTAAATCCCCCAATTTACTAACAAAAAAAGCCTAATTATGAATTTCAAAGTCCAACCTGCTACTTTACAAAACCAATATCAACCATATACATTTTCATAGTTGCTGAAAGATCATTTTAGTTTATTACTTTCGAAACAATTTAAATGTACCAACAATCTTTTTAGCTGAGTGTATAAACAAAATGATGCATAAGCAATCTTAATCACTGAAAACAAAATGCAATAGCAATAACAATACAATAAGTCAATAAATCCAAAAATACAAACTTTAAGTCCAAACTGGTTATTTGATCATTACAAACAAAAAATTTAAGCCATAAGTTGAACTAAACAATCTCATAAGCCGAAAAAAGTAAGCGTATGAGCTTCCCAAAAAACTTAAGAATCGAAAACTTTTTATACATAACCCAACCCTAATTCAAACTAAACCACACCCAAATGAATATAAGCCCAAAATTCTGATTACGTATTATTATATGCAAAATAATAATTTGCTGCTAATCCTAATAATATGTAATAATCACTTCTATGGTAAAGTGGGTTGTAAGTTCAAATATGGGGTGTAGAAACACTTAAATAGGAAATATACATATGACCGTAAGAAATGTCACAGTTCTAATATACATTCATAACGCAGTAAATCATGGCGAAGCCTGAATGAGGAGCATCAGAATAAGTGTTTGGCTTTTACTTTTTTCAACGACTTATTTGCTTATCAGTCTAAATAAGCAATCCCACAAAGCTTCGCTACATGCTCATTCGAAACAACTTTAGTTACACAAAAATCAGTTTTTATAGGGCCAATCCCAATTACCCTTAAAACACAAAACCTTACAATCTCATTACCCCAAACCTATATCAATCGCGTTTTCACAAATGTAAAAGCATCATAAAAACACACAATATAACAAAACAGCATGTTCATATTAGTTTAAGTAACTTATAAGTGCTTATTTATAGGCAGAAGTTGCCATAAGCTCAACAAACAAACCTCATAAGCCCAAAATAAGCTGGGATAATAAGCCAATCCAATCACCCCCTAATAAAACAACAAAACTAATCAAGCAATCCAATAAACCATTAAAAAAATTAAAAAGCTAATACACGCTCTGTATCCAATAATGCATCATATAGTAACCGGTATGAATTTAAGAGCACCTACTTCACCAAAACAGCTCACAAGCCATTTACAATGGATTCAATTCTGCGAAGGCCATCCGACTTTACAGGCTTCCCTGAAAAATAAACGTAGCGTATTTAATATTTTTACACTGATTGTGAGGACAATACAAAAGTACTAATACCTAATTAGCTTACCACTGGAAAAGTCAAATCGTATACACCTATCTGATCCATGTATATTTTTTTATTCTTTTTAATAAATTTTTTATGTTGGTGAGTGCATTGATTTTTTTTTTTTTTTTTTTTTTTAAATTAAATTTTGGTCTATAACTATTGAAAATTTAACCTGTAAACATAAGCTATATCATTTGATAGATGATGATTTTCATCTCAAAACTGAAACACATATACTATCAAGACTACAAAACGATTGACACCGTGAAAATTACCTAATTTCGGAGTTGATACCGGCTTTCCAATCTTGTTAATAGCACAATGCTCTTCCTATAACATCATTTGCAATTCCTAGGAGATTTTATATGTTCCATTCCTAAAATTATATAGATACAATTAAACATAACAACCCCCATAAAATGGGTTGTGGTGTTGTTTTTCAAATTTTTTGTTTAAACCCTTGAAGATCTTGTAAATTTAACCCATCTTTTAAATTTTTTCTTTTCTTATACTTTTGACACATATAATTTTTGCATTCACTTTTCAACTAAAACGAATTTATAACTTTTTTTTTTTTGTCAAATTAAGAAAAATTTAAATTTATTTAATACAAAATCTTGTAAATAAAAGATGATGATAATTTAAATATTACTTAATAAAGGATGGTTGATTTTTTTAAATGCAAAAGTGCTGACTTAAGGTTTTGTTTTATTATATAAAAGATATAAAAATATAGCACGTCATCTTTTTCATTTGTACTACTGCACACACACATACACAATTTATCGATAAAAAAAATAGATAAATAAAACGGCAAACTATAAAAAGTTCTTTGTCTTATTCACTTCGTTTTTCCGGCAAGAGAGCGTGTGGCGAGGGGTGAGGGTTTGGCGGCGAAGAGTGGCGAGCTGCCATGTATGAATGGCAAGACCATTTTCGTTATGATACCGTTCATTCTAAACTTTAATCTTCTGTCAAGATTAATACATTTATGTCACGTCACTTCTTGTTCACAAACCAAAATAGTTGTGTAAATTTGTAAAAGTTCATTTTGTTAGTTTACATCTATCATATAGCTCCACTTAAGAATTAAACATTAAACAAATTTATTTTTATTTAATTTGTGTCACGTCACTTCTTATCATCATCAACTATTATGTTAAAAAAGAATAAGCAATTATAAATCTTAAACAACCCCAAAATCATCATAGAAGTAGTAAGCTTTTTACGTGGCTTTGGATAATCTTACCTTTTTGTTTTATTGTTTAACTTATATTATCCATCATTAAATTGTAAGAGCGCTAGGTACAGTTGGTGCCGTTGGTGGTGCCGTGGAAAAAGTGATGCCACCTCAGCACCTTTTTTCCATGGCACCAGATTTCTCTATAACACCAAAACACCCCTCCCTAGCTATAACGCCACTTTTTGGTGCCATCGATTTTTTTTTTCATTTAATATAAAAAAATATATATAACTAGAATTTAATTTCATTAATTAAAAAAACATTACATAAATTAAAAATACAACACATTAAAAAAAAAACATCAAATTAAAACAAGACATTAAAAAGAGAAATAATCTAGTTTTTGAGAAAATATTCGGCCCGAATCCTTATTTTTTCCGCCTCGATGTTAGCCGAATCTTCCGGATCCATATCCTTTGTTTTGATTTTCAAGACCTTCAAATCTTCGGCCTTTTTTTGGGCGTAAAGTGCTTCGGCTTTCAACTCCCCGTTCCTTTTTTGAGCGTTGATTAATTCAACTCTCGCCGCCGTCTCACGCTCCAACTTTTCCAATTTCGCCTCACGATCCAAAGCGTATTGTTGTTGCAACATTTCTTGAAACATAACCAGGTTTGAACCGGAAGAGGCGGATGAGTTTGAAGACCGTTGACTTTTTGAAGGCCTTTGTTTCCCGGGGGGACGCGGCAACGTATCATCTCCAAAGAGTTCGGGCTCATCTTCATTTACCCGTAAGCGGTTTCGTCTTGCTTGTGTTGAATCGGGGTTTTTCCACTTGTGCTTGTCTTTCAAAAAAAACCAAGCACTTTTGTGCTTAAAAGTGTAACCCGTGATTCTGCTAAAAATTATATGAACTCGTGACATCAAATCTTCATCATTTTCCCCGCTAAAATATGCATGCCATATCCACAAAGTATAATCCGCCACGGCTTCTAGCATTAATGTCGGGTATTTATGATCACGTCTTTTGAATTGAGCATGTAAGGCCTTTGGACAATTTTTCCAACCCCAATGCATACAATCAATGCTCCCGAGCATTCCCGGGAGCCTATGTTCTTTTTCGTGCAATGCATATATTTTTTCGATATCATCTGAATTGGGCTTTCTTAAAAACTCTTCTACGTATAAAATATATATGCATTTAGTGAAATTTAGTAAACACTCACGTGAACAACGTTCACCAATTTGCAAGTACTCGTCAAATGCATCAGGTGTTGAACCATATGTCAATTGGCGTATGGCGGCTGTGCATTTCATGATAGGACTAATACTTGGCCGACCCGTACAATCAATTCGCTTTTTAAAAAAATAGAAGTATTCGGGAAGAGGGTCGTCATTGTAATTGGTAATATCATTGACAATGTGTTTAAAAAGTGTAGAACTCATACGATACCTTCGCCTAAAATTCCTCTCCGGGTATTTAGGAGGATTGTTTTCGTCGCCAAAATAGTCTTCCAATAGTCGTTCTTCCGCCTCTTCTCGTTCACGTGGTATGTATGTCCTAGTATTACGACCCGAACCCGAACTCGAACTCCCGACTTCTGAATTATACAAAGCTAAAAATTGTTCATAAGCTTCAAAACCGCGCATATACCACTCCGATTCGTCTTGAAAATAAATATCGTAATGATCATAGTTGTTGGGATTCATAGTGATTATTGATGAAAAAATAAGTATTGTTTTAGGTGTTGAGAAGTAAATAATAGTGAAAATCTATACTACTTTATAATGCATTTAGGCCTTCTAAAATTAGAAGGCTTAAAAATTAAGCCTTCTAATTTTAGAAAGGCTTAAAATTAAGATAAGGAGCTCCAATCATGAGATGACATGTGTCACTTCTTAACAAACTCCAAGCCTAACTTCTAACAAACTCCAAGCCTAACTCCTAACCACCAAAAATTAAGATAAAGAGCTCCAATTATAAAATGACATGTGTCACTTCTCAACTAAAAATTCATCTTTATTTTCAAATTAAAATATCTTTTTATCTAATTATTTATATTATAATATAATTTCACCATATTTTCTAAAATTTTATGCTCTTTAATTCAACATCTATTTTAATATATTTTTATAAGTTTTTAGTTTTTATATTTTTAGTGGGTTTATTTTATTTTAATTCAAATTTTTACAACTTTAACCTTTATTTCATTTATTCCAATCATATTATAGTCATCGGGTACCCGCCGCCGCATTGCGCGGGTACCCTTCTAGTATATATAAAAGTTGAAAGAATAATAGGGTAGTTGAAGCATAAATGCTACAATACTTCACTTTAAATGTTATACTATCAAATGCTACAATACTTCACTTTAAATGTTACAATACTTTAAAATCCTACAATACTTAAATGCTACACTTCAAAACACAGCTACTACGTTTATAAAAAAAAAAAAAGATACTTAAAAGCTATATTTAAATGGTACTACGTTAAATGCAATGTTTTAAAAACCGGGTTTTTAATCGACCCGGTCAAGTCACCGGGCACCGGTTCGACCGCCGGGTCTACCCGGTTTTTATAAAAAAAAATTGAAAAAAACAAAACCCGGCCAGGTTTCATGACCCGGGTCACTCAAAACTTGGCGGGTCTAACCGGTTAACCCGGTTTTAGAAACCCGGGTTTTTTTACCCGTTTTGTGGCCGGGTACCGGTCCGACCGGTTGAACCGGCCGGGTCGACCCGTGTTTCAAAACATTGGTTAAATGCTACTACATTTTTTTAAAATCCTACAAAAAGAAGCATGCTACTACAAAAAGAATCTACTACGTGGCTTTTTGTTTACCACATAAATTAAAGTAGAGTTCACTCATATCCATACATACATGTTCATTGAGTTCATTGTTTACCCATCTTCTTCCTCGTTATCACCTGCAAAAAAATGAAACCGAAAACACAAACATAAAAAAAATGAAACTCGCAATATCATCACACAAACATAAAATATTATAAACACAGAACATCACAAACACAAACAAACCGAAAACAAACAAAAAAAAAGGAAAAAAATTGCTATGGCGTGGGCTGGTGGCCACGGCGCCAAGCCTTACCAGCCCAGTTACGGTATGGTATGTCGTGCCATAGTCTCACGTTGAAGGCTATGGCTCAAGCCATGAGCCACTGTACCCGCGTCTCTAACAGAATATGAATTTTGTGAAGAAATTTTTTTTTAAGACAAAATGTATTCTAGCCCTTAAAACATCAACTCTAAGTCTCACAAGCTTTTTCTTTTTCGCTAGCACTTAGTAAGAAGTCCTCAAGTACTAAAATCTAGCGAAAAGTTCAATATAGAACTCATATTTGTCATAGAACCAATGAATCAATTATAGCCACTTATTTTTTTTTTATTAAAATATAAAGAATAAACTTTCACCATTTTTTTAAAAATTAAATATCTCACAAACCGTTAATCGTTACGCCAAAAAAATCATACCATCTCGACGAGAATTAAATTATCTTTCTATAGATATGCATTGTTATATACTTTCGACAAACTTTTTTTTTAAAAAATTTCGTCCAGAAAAATCACATGTGATTTGTAAAAATCATATGTGATTTGATTTTACGAATCACATGTGATTTCGTCGAAAGTATATAACAATGCTTATCTATAGAAAGATAATTTAATTCTCGTCACGATGGTGTATTTTTGTAGCTTGAAGTTTTACCGTTTGCAAGATACGTTGTTTAAAAAAAATGGAAAATAATTTTTTTTTTTAATTTAAATAAAAAAATGGATGGATGTGATTGGTTAATTGGTTCTATGACAAATTTGAGTTCTATATGGATCTCAACTCCTAAAATCTATTTTATTCTAAATTGCTCTTCTCTAAATGATCATACATATATGTCCAGTTTTGGTTACAATAACCACCAATGTGGGATACTTAGATGCTAAGTTCTTAAATGGGAATTTGTAACACCCCCAAAATTTCACAGCGGAAGCGTTCGGGTCATGGGGTGCTACTAAATCAATAATCACAACACAAGGTAATAAAGAATGGAAACTTTATTCCATTTTCCAAATATAGATTAATTTAATAAATCGTTTTACATCATTGTTTCAAAGTACGGAAGTAAAGCCCATAAAATATATGTTGTCCCATTAAAAGTTGTATTAAAATGTTTGGAAACGCTTCGGATGCCAGTCTTCAACGAATGCCTTTGCCATTGCCCACGCCAAGATATAAACCTGAGAAAAACATGCTAAAATTGTCAACACAAAGGTTGGTGAGTTCTGATGCGCGCCAAACAGTCAAGCTTTATCACACAAGCCCGCTACTTGTGAATGGCGGACCGTAACAAGCTTAAAACTGCTCAAGCACGAAATCAATGAAGATCAGAGGAGTATAGAGTCTCCCCGGGTCGTTATGTCCCAGCGAGCTGTGCAATGGATCACCTCACGTATAGTGATCGAGGAATTTGGACGAAAAAGGAGATTTGGAATTATTATAACTACGGAAAAAGGACATAAACTACAAGGGCTAAAATGCAAATTAAAGGAAATAAAAAAGATTAAAAATATTAAATAAACGCTATCACTATATTTAAAGTGATGAACGTTTAAAACCTAAAACGTACGTTTAAATTAAAAATAACATAAACGTACAAAATAAAAAGTGAAACTAAAGCAATATTAACCCTAAAAATATGAAAATGAAGTTTTTATAAAGCTAATGATATAAGAAAATATTTAGAAAAATAAAATTATTTTTAAAACTAATTATCTAATTAAAAACTATTTTTAACTAATAATTAATTACCTAAAATATAAGAAAATAGGAAATTAGGCTAGAAAAATAAGATTAACACTTGGAAAAGTCTAAAATATCAAAATAGACTTTTCAAAACTATTTTTGTATTTTTGTGACTATTTTTCTATTTTCTATGAATTTTAAACTATTAAAAACTAATTAAATTATTAAAAATTACCAAATAAACTATGAAAAATCTAGAAAATTACTTTTTTCACTTTTTATATTTATCTAAGCCTAAGAAAAATGAAAAATTATTTTTTTGAACCTTTTTCTAATTTTTTGTATTAAATGCTAATTAAAAAGTGCTAAAAACTAATAAAAATCAAGAAAAATAGTAAAACAATTTGAGAAAAATCTGAAAATTTCAGGAAAATTCTAAAATAATATTAAGAAGCTATGAAAATTAGAAAAACAGGTACTTGTGTAGAGAAATAAGCAACTGATCTCACAAGTGCTTATTGAAATAAGCACTAAATAAGCCAAATGTTTAAGACAAGCTACCAATTAATCACAGAAGCAATAATAAGCTATATTAACCAAAGTACAACTAAAAGTAACAAGCTACAACTACTGATTAGCTCAAGTTTACAGATTTGGTGTTTTGATGTTATAAGCTAAAGACAGATTTGGTGTCAACTTGCAGTCCAATTTTAAGCACCCAAATAAGCACCAAGCTAAAATCCAATTATTGAAACCTCAACTAGACCTAAGAGACTACCTAAGACCAAAATATCACCCCTAGAAAAGCTTTTACAAGCTCTGCACAAGCTTGACTAGAACTGAGAAAACCACTCAGCTAATACTGAGTGGTGCAGGGCAAATGGTGCCTGTTTGGAGCTTTTGCACAAGCTTGACCAGAAGGCAAAAGCCAAAACCAGTTATGAGGGCTTAAAGACAACCAAGAGGACTACTTGTATTCCAAAAATCAGAACCTAAAACCCTTTAATGAGTCCTATGCAGAATCTGCAAGATCTGCAAAAACCCATTTTTTTAACATTTTGACTTTTTTGAAAACAGTTACCAGTTGACTTTTATGAACTTTAGACCCAATTTAATGACTGACAATGTTGTATTATGATGTAATGAAGCTACAACTACCTTTGTTAATGACTTTTAAACACAAAATGATGATTTGATCTTCCAAAATCTCAACAGTTAACTGTTGAGATTAATTAAGGGTGATTTTGACTTTTTTGAGTAATAAACACAAAAGTAAGACAGCTAAAGACTCAAATGAGTCTAACAAGCATGAACAACCAGAAACTAAATCACAAACAAACCTCTAAAACAGGTTTAAATGATAAACCAAACACCCCTTTAGTCAACAGTTTGTGACTAAAAAGTGATCCAAACTCTAAACTACCACATGATAATGATCCAAATCAGTTATATTAACTCAAATATACCCTAATAAACAGCTTAGAACCAGAGGTGATTACAAATGAAGATTATACTAAGAACTTTGAAAATTACTTACAAAGGTCCACAACCACAATGGTTTGCACAAACAACCAGTGATCCTCTAAACTATCCAAACCCCTAACCTAGCTTAATATCAACCCACATCCATAGCTGCTTCACCCATTTCCATTTCCTTTGCCAATTTTGACCCTGTTTGACTTCTTTTGACCAAAATCCAAATATGCTTAAAACTAGAATTTAAGCTTATAAAAAGCTATGCTGAGCTTATTTAAGCTCAATGTAACTGAGAAACAAGTGATATGAAGCTTCTGAATGAGCTTTTAACTTTGAAAATTTCAACAGTGGACAAATGAGATCAAATGTAAAGATAAACTGAAATTGGTGCTTAAATTTAATTGCAATACACTTGAAAACATAAGTTTGATACAATTTAACAAAGTGATACAAGTTTAACACTGAAATAAAACTTCTACATAAAAAACGACATAAGAAAATAAATAAAAACTAGAAGACTCTTCCTTTTGCTTCCACTTGGACTCTTTTATGCTCAAAAGTCTTTCTCTCTCTCTTCTGGTCAAATCCCAGCAACAATAAGAGCCATTGGATTGTGTTTGACCCATCTTGGCCATTCAACTGATTTTGGCGCCATTTTCTGTTTTGGATATCTGGGACAGGAAAGGGCAAGCATTTAATGTAGTGGGATGGTTGGTAAGGAGGGGGGACAATATGGTGGTGTAGAGTGGGTTGATAGGTAGGTTGGTGGCTGGTGGTGGGAGCAGACATGGTTGAGGGAAAGGTGGGAAAGGGGGCGGGTTTATATTATTTAAACACTGGGTTGGTTGTCGGGTTGGGTATTGGGTTAAGGACCGGGTAAGATGGTTTGGGCCAGGGGTGTATTGTTTGGGCTTGGGTTAACAATAGGGTCCGGATGGGTTAAGTGGGAATATTAACAAATAAGGACCAAATGTGCAATTCTTCAAAACCAAGGGACCAAACATGTACATTATGAAAAGTACCCAAAGGGTTGTTGTTGCCAACTTAAAATAATCCAAGGGTTAATTTTTGACGTTTTTGAAATTCCCAAGGACTAAATTTGAACATTTTGGATTTTCAGGGACTGAATTGTAATTTTCTCAAAACTTTTAGATTTTCCACCAAAGGACTATATATGACAATTTGTGATTTAAAAAGACCTTTGGTGATTTTTCTTGTGAAATTTTGGCTCAGGGACTATTTTTGACAATTTTATAAACTTGGGGGACTAAAACTGCAATTTTTGCAAATTTGATATGTTTTTCATCTGATTTTGATATTTTTGCATTTAAAACACATAAAACACTGATTTGTGATATTTTGATCATTTTGATGTGTTTCTGAGTGTTTTCAGATGATTTTGCAGTTTATTTTGTACAAAAATGATGAGTATTTACACACTCATCAATCCCCCACACTGAGATATTGCTAGTCCCTAGCAATGATTTGAGAAAACATAATGGATTTTAAACTCTTTACCAAAAGCCATTACTTCTGGAGTAGCCAAATGTTTCAGTTCAAGTAAGAACCATGGTACACTGATAACCATGTGATTTTGAGCAAACCACCAGCTTTCAACGGATTTGATTTTGTCTTTACCAGAAGCCGTACCCTTCTGGACTAGCCAACTCTTAGATAAATTATCAACATTATCTTTGGTGAGCTGAATACCAATTATGGTTTTTCCACTGCCTTTACCACAAGCCATAATCTTGCGGGCTAGCCAACTCATTATCTTTTGAGGATGATGGGGAGCTGAGGAACCATACAATTTTGGGCAAATTGCAAGCCATATAAACGGATTTGAGACATCTTTACCAAGAGCCGTTTGCTCCTGGATTAGCCAATCCTTTTGTCTTACAGACATGGCGGACTGATAACCTGATGAGAAAGTGTAGAACACTTACTCCAAAAAAAAATTTTGGCCAAAAACGGGGGAATTGGTATAATTATATGATAAAATTCGTGAGAATTCCCCCCCACACTTAGAAATGAATATTGCCCTCAATATTCAAAGTACCGGCTGTTATGCCGAAACAAAGAACGTAAAAGGGAAATACTACGGCCATTATTTAGAAAGATTTTTTTTTTTTTTTTTTTTTTTTTTTTTTTTTTTTTATATCATATGTGGGCAACCCCCCCACACTAGGGTGGTAGAAAGAGGTGAGAAGACAGAAATATGGGTGAAAACCCATATGGCATGCTACTGTTTTTGATTTCCGAGTCGCTAGCTTGACTCGACCCCGAATTCATTGGTTCATGGGGAAGCAAAGTGGAAGAAACAATCTCCATCGGACTTTCATTCAAGATGTTTGGACAAACATTTGAAGCACGAGAAAGTTCCACACCGATGAGATATACATAGAACCGGCTCAAAAATGATAAATGAAAATGCCGGGGTCAAAGATAGTGTCTTCATTCCCGAAGGAGTGAAGAACAGGAGAAGTCACGGGATAGGTGAAGAAGGGATAGAAAATCATGATAAACATCATGACTAACTCATCTTCATCTATAGGAGGATCCATAATTTCCGGATTATGAATCTCATCATTTAAGCTTATGTGATCAAGACAATTCTCGGGAGTGTCTAGATCAAAATAGAATTTATCATACTCCCTCGGAGATATGATATGAGTGAGTTCATCCGAGAACTCCATGAAAGTGAATGAATCATATTCAGAATTGATATGAGTGGGTTCACTGGTGAACTCCTCAAAAGTAAATGATTCATGATCGAGGAGAGAATTATGAGAATGAGAAGTGGTACTGCCACTAATCTTCTCTCCCATATTATCAAAACAAGAGGCTTTCATTTCCGGAATAGAATCATCGGAAAGAATGTCACTACCCTTAATGGGGGTAGGAGATGAAATAGGTTTCTCTTTGAAAGCCTCGATTTTAGAAATGAGAAGACTGACATTCAACAATGTTGCTCGAAGAGCTTCATCTTTGATTTCAGTGTCAGTAACTTCATCATTCTCTTCTTCTAAGCTATCAAGCTCAGAAGGTGAATCTTCCACATAAACGATGTCTCCATAAGATAATGAATCATCATCATCAGAATCGGAGGACATCTCAACATGATCATTTTGGAAGACAAGAGGAGGAGGGATATCACACACATGATCAAGAATTCCCTGTGACTCTCCTGGGATTGGGACAAGGTCCTCAACACTAGACTTTATCAATTCGTCCGATTCCTTTTCAGGAACAGTGTCGAGATGCTCGTCCCCCATAATAAGAGAGTGAGTGGGAGCCTCGGGTGTGATAGCAGTTGTTTGAGATGGAATCTCAACTGCTGGAATATCAACTGACTGAGGGAGTTGAGAAGTATTATCTCTAAAAGGATAAAAACTCTCCTCGTCATCGTCATAAAGTGCTGCCTTGAGAAATTGGGAACGTCTTAGAGCTGCTTGCTCTAGGATTAATGATTCTTCCCTATATTTGCGAGCTTCTCGCTCTTCTCGTTCTTCGGCCAGCAATTCTCCTATGGTTTTTTCACCACTCACTTGATTCTTAAGGTTTTGAAGTATATCATCAAGTTTTTTCATTGTGGCTTCAAAATCATAGGAAATTTCTTGAGACAACGGCTCAGGTGGAGTTTGAACCGTATGGTGCTGTGGAGGTTGGGAATTTTCAAACATGTAAGAGTCGTGATTGTTACAAGGAACTGAGTTCCCTATTTGACAATCAGAGCTGAAATGGGAACCTCCACAGTACTCACAACAGTAAAACTGTTGAGTCTGGAATGGTGAATCATATGGATTTTGGTCATAACCAAAACTCTGAGCATCACTGGAAAACTGTTCATAGACAAAAGTGTTTCCGGATTGACACTCAAATCCTTGGTGAGGACCTCCACAAAATTCACAACAGAAGTGTTGATCATATGAATATAGGTCGGGTTGTGGTGGGTAATTGGAAAAGTTAGAGGGGTCGTTAAATGAGTTCTGATTAGGATCATAATCAAATGAATTCCTTGAACCACAAAACAAACAACTCCCGTTATGAATATCGTTACCACATTGTACACAAGTACACCAACGACAGGGTGAACCATAGAGAGGCTCACCACAACCGACACAAGGAATAAACGATTGCATTTGAGAGTTATGAAGAGGAATCGGTTTATTCAAAGAATCATCAAAACCAACATGGTGATCCGGATGACTATCAAGTCTCGAAGAACATTCAGAAAGATCAGGAGGTGGGACAAGTGGTGTGCTCTGAGAGCTAGCAATTTCCACCACTTCCGTTATGGTCTCCGGTTCTGGTTCTTGAGAAACGTGAAGATTAGGCAAGTCCTTCTTGCTAGTCATCGGTGTTTGAACGGGTTCATCGTAATCAATTCTAATTTTTGACCTTTTTTCATCAACATAAATTTGTTCGATTAGATTACGGGCTCTAGATTCAAAGAGGTTGTCTTCGTAATCCTCGATGGGCTTGGGGTAGCTCGACGTTTGAACTGGTTTGTCAAGATTAGAATGTATTTCAGGTTGTGGCGGGTGGTCGAAATAACTTTGAAAAGCATTTTTGATGGATAATTCGCACGAATTGCAAAATTCGCTTGAACTAGGCCCTCCACACTGCTCACACACATTTCTGACGATGAAGTTGACGATTGTCGACATAAGAATTAAACATATAGAGGATTAAGAAGAGAATCAAATGGTTGAGAGGATACGAAGAATAGAATTAAACGGCAAAAGAGGGTAAGAGAAATAGAATCAACGAATAAGAGGAATGAGAAGAATATTTTTGTGTTTTTTGGATAAGAAAATATAAACATATACAGATGGATGGTATGAACAAAGAGTGAATATCCAAATCACTAATCTGCTAGACGTAAGATAAGCCGCACAGCTCCCCGGCAGCGGCGCCAAAATTTTGATGCGCGCCAAACAGTCAAGCTTTATCACACAAGCCCGCTACTTGTGAATGGCGGACCGTAACAAGCTTAAAACTGCTCAAGCACGAAATCAATGAAGATCAGAGGAGTATAGAGTCTCCCCGGGTCGTTATGTCCCAGCGAGCTGTGCAATGGATCACCTCACGTATAGTGATCGAGGAATTTGGACGAAAAAGGAGATTTGGAATTATTATAACTACGGAAAAAGGACATAAACTACAAGGGCTAAAATGCAAATTAAAGGAAATAAAAAAGATTAAAAATATTAAATAAACGCTATCACTATATTTAAAGTGATGAACGTTTAAAACCTAAAACGTACGTTTAAATTAAAAATAACATAAACGTACAAAATAAAAAGTGAAACTAAAGCAATATTAACCCTAAAAATATGAAAATGAAGTTTTTATAAAGCTAATGATATAAGAAAATATTTAGAAAAATAAAATTATTTTTAAAACTAATTATCTAATTAAAAACTATTTTTAACTAATAATTAATTACCTAAAATATAAGAAAATAGGAAATTAGGCTAGAAAAATAAGATTAACACTTGGAAAAGTCTAAAATATCAAAATAGACTTTTCAAAACTATTTTTGTATTTTTGTGACTATTTTTCTATTTTCTATGAATTTTAAACTATTAAAAACTAATTAAATTATTAAAAATTACCAAATAAACTATGAAAAATCTAGAAAATTACTTTTTTCACTTTTTATATTTATCTAAGCCTAAGAAAAATGAAAAATTATTTTTTTGAACCTTTTTCTAATTTTTTTTGTATTAAATGCTAATTAAAAAGTGCTAAAAACTAATAAAAATCAAGAAAAATAGTAAAACAGCTGAGAAAAATCTGAAAATTTCAGGAAAATTCTAAAATAATATTAAGAAGCTATGAAAATTAGAAAAACAGGTACTTGTGTAGAGAAATAAGCAACTGATCTCACAAGTGCTTATTGAAATAAGCACTAAATAAGCCAAATGTTTAAGACAAGCTACCAATTAATCACAGAAGCAATAATAAGCTATATTAACCAAAGTACAACTAAAAGTAACAAGCTACAACTACTGATTAGCTCAAGTTTACAGATTTGGTGTTTTGATGTTATAAGCTAAAGACAGATTTGGTGTCAACTTGCAGTCCAATTTTAAGCACCCAAATAAGCACCAAGCTAAAATCCAATTATTGAAACCTCAACTAGACCTAAGAGACTACCTAAGACCAAAATATCACCCCTAGAAAAGCTTTTACAAGCTCTGCACAAGCTTGACTAGAACTGAGAAAACCACTCAGCTAATACTGAGTGGTGCAGGGCAAATGGTGCCTGTTTGGAGCTTTTGCACAAGCTTGACCAGAAGGCAAAAGCCAAAACCAGTTATGAGGGCTTAAAGACAACCAAGAGGACTACTTGTATTCCAAAAATCAGAACCTAAAACCCTTTAATGAGTCCTATGCAGAATCTGCAAGATCTGCAAAAACCCATTTTTTTAACATTTTGACTTTTTTGAAAACAGTTACCAGTTGACTTTTATGAACTTTAGACCCAATTTAATGACTGACAATGTTGTATTATGATGTAATGAAGCTACAACTACCTTTGTTAATGACTTTTAAACACAAAATGATGATTTGATCTTCCAAAATCTCAACAGTTAACTGTTGAGATTAATTAAGGGTGATTTTGACTTTTTTGAGTAATAAACACAAAAGTAAGACAGCTAAAGACTCAAATGAGTCTAACAAGCATGAACAACCAGAAACTAAATCACAAACAAACCTCTAAAACAGGTTTAAATGATAAACCAAACACCCCTTTAGTCAACAGTTTGTGACTAAAAAGTGATCCAAACTCTAAACTACCACATGATAATGATCCAAATCAGTTATATTAACTCAAATATACCCTAATAAACAGCTTAGAACCAGAGGTGATTACAAATGAAGATTATACTAAGAACTTTGAAAATTACTTACAAAGGTCCACAACCACAATGGTTTGCACAAACAACCAGTGATCCTCTAAACTATCCAAACCCCTAACCTAGCTTAATATCAACCCACATCCATAGCTGCTTCACCCATTTCCATTTCCTTTGCCAATTTTGACCCTGTTTGACTTCTTTTGACCAAAATCCAAATATGCTTAAAACTAGAATTTAAGCTTATAAAAAGCTATGCTGAGCTTATTTAAGCTCAATGTAACTGAGAAACAAGTGATATGAAGCTTCTGAATGAGCTTTTAACTTTGAAAATTTCAACAGTGGACAAATGAGATCAAATGTAAAGATAAACTGAAATTGGTGCTTAAATTTAATTGCAATACACTTGAAAACATAAGTTTGATACAATTTAACAAAGTGATACAAGTTTAACACTGAAATAAAACTTCTACATAAAAAACGACATAAGAAAATAAATAAAAACTAGAAGACTCTTCCTTTTGCTTCCACTTGGACTCTTTTATGCTCAAAAGTCTTTCTCTCTCTCTTCTGGTCAAATCCCAGCAACAATAAGAGCCATTGGATTGTGTTTGACCCATCTTGGCCATTCAACTGATTTTGGCGCCATTTTCTGTTTTGGATATCTGGGACAGGAAAGGGCAAGCATTTAATGTAGTGGGATGGTTGGTAAGGAGGGGGGACAATATGGTGGTGTAGAGTGGGTTGATAGGTAGGTTGGTGGCTGGTGGTGGGAGCAGACATGGTTGAGGGAAAGGTGGGAAAGGGGGCGGGTTTATATTATTTAAACACTGGGTTGGTTGTCGGGTTGGGTATTGGGTTAAGGACCGGGTAAGATGGTTTGGGCCAGGGGTGTATTGTTTGGGCTTGGGTTAACAATAGGGTCCGGATGGGTTAAGTGGGAATATTAACAAATAAGGACCAAATGTGCAATTCTTCAAAACCAAGGGACCAAACATGTACATTATGAAAAGTACCCAAAGGGTTGTTGTTGCCAACTTAAAATAATCCAAGGGTTAATTTTTGACGTTTTTGAAATTCCCAAGGACTAAATTTGAACATTTTGGATTTTCAGGGACTGAATTGTAATTTTCTCAAAACTTTTAGATTTTCCACCAAAGGACTATATATGACAATTTGTGATTTAAAAAGACCTTTGGTGATTTTTCTTGTGAAATTTTGGCTCAGGGACTATTTTTGACAATTTTATAAACTTGGGGGACTAAAACTGCAATTTTTGCAAATTTGATATGTTTTTCATCTGATTTTGATATTTTTGCATTTAAAACACATAAAACACTGATTTGTGATATTTTGATCATTTTGATGTGTTTCTGAGTGTTTTCAGATGATTTTGCAGTTTATTTTGTACAAAAATGATGAGTATTTACACACTCATCAAGTTCATAGGTTTAGGTTTAAGAAATCAAGTTGGACCACAGTTGCACATATAGCATCTCCGTGAATGACACTATATGCAAAAAGGCTATTACGCTAGTACCAAGTTAATGCGACCGAAACTACGACAGTGTGCATGCATCTAGAAGCATGATAAATAAAAGCCCAGCAAGTGTATTTCCAGTACACTCAATCAATACGATATGATATACGCCCGACGTTTGCTTATCCGGTCAAACTCGAACGGGGGTGTCATCCCCAATAGATCTATTCATAACAATCGCGCCTCCCCAAAAGGAACTAACGGTAGCATAGTTGGGATTCAAGGTTGTTTCACGTAATAGTGTTTTCAGTTTCAGGTCCGAAAAGAGTTTTGCATGTTTCTCCCCCCATAGTTTTATAAAAAAAAAGTAATAAGAGTAAAAGTGGGGCTATAAACTCACCTTAGCAGTTCGGTGAATAAAGCACAAAGAGATCAAGTAACAAGTGGCTCCAACGCGCAACCTAAAATAGTGCGGTAAAATTTAGTTTAAGACTCGATAACGTTTGGTTTACGACTAAAATGATTGAGCATTGAATATACAATTCCATAGAGTGATTTTTAGTGTTGATTTATAAGTGTGACGATGTTGCCCAGAGTTTAGTTTGTTTACTTTAACATGTGTCGATAATTTATAACGGTTTCATATATTTATATACTTATAAATATATATAGGTTTAATTAGTTATCGACTTAATAATTTTCATATATGAACACTAGGTAGTCAAAATACTCATTTTTATAAAGTCGTTATAAGTTTATAAGTTTTCTATACATTTTTTCAAATTTACACTTTTTACCCTCAAGTTTAAAAATGTACTTATATTTTGGAAAAATGACAATTTATACCCAAACATATTTCTTATTCAGAATTTATAGTTTTCTAATTAACCTTATTAGTATTATTTGTGAAATGAAAACATTGATTAGAGCCTAATAGTACAAGGGTTAAAGGTGTAAAATCTGTTAAAAGAAATAAAATTACAAAAAAAGTCAGGTGTAGGGTTTGAACCCCTGACCTTCCGTTTAAGGAAAAGCGACACATCCAATAGGCCAAGTTGTTTATTGTGTCTTATACTCAATTCGATTCTTATACATAGTGTCTCATCCCTGAGTGATAATTATTTGCATGAACTTGACAGTTTCATGCGTGAGTTGTGTTTTCACTTCTATTTTAAACTGTGTTTTTCCAAAATACATTTCACCATATTACTTGTATAAATTGTACAAGAGGGAAAGGAAAACCATCACACAAGTTCTAATTAACCATAACTCGTATTATATTTTATAGCATGAATTGAGTGTATATGAGATGGCATGTGCTTTCGTGTAGGTGAAAGAAAATCCCATGAAGCTTAGAGTTTTACAACATTCATGCATGCGTGATTTAAAGGAAAGTAATAAAGAGTTTGGGGACCGAGTATACTCACAGTGACGAAAAGGAAGACGAGGTACGAAGAGTTCGAGCAAAAGAGATACGAGTTAGCCTTGAACCCACACGATCAAAGTACTATCCCGACGAGACTTAAATGATTTTGAAACATTCACCAACACCCTTTTCTCTTCCTTTGTAGCTCGACAGAAATGGGATTGTGTTGTGAGTGAAAATTTAAAAGTGAAATGTGTGAGTTGATGAGTTTAAAAAGGGTCTTAGGAGTTTGTTTATATAGAGGGATATGAGCATGGTCTTCACGCGGCTTTCTTGGTGTTATCTTCAGGTTGTGGTCCAAAGGAGACAAGGGGAGCCTTGGTTTTGTCGACATCCTCATGGGAAAAGCCAAGAGAGTGATTCATATTCGGTTATGGTTGTCCTTGGAGGTGAGAAGGTTGTTTGAAAGGTTTACCATTTTTGGAGGTGGATGAAGCGTGTGCAGAGGAGGGAGGAGCAGAGAGAATGGCGATATTGGAGGGAAGAAGAGTAGCAGGTGGGGCGTGGGTTTTCTGAGGAAGACAGAAACAGAAAAGGAGATATAAGGGGGGTGGGGGACCAAGTTTTATATCTTTGCTTTGTCTTGTGTTTATCTCGTTCACACAGAAACAAAGAAGTACAAGTTTCAAATATTTTATTTGTGTAAAGTGTTATGTTACAAAGATTCATTTAAAGGTTTGTTTTTGTTTTCTTTGTTTTCTCATGCACGTAAAATGTACATAGACCAAGTGTTGTATGTTTTGTGTTTTGCTTTGGTATGGCTCGTTGCACTCACAGAAACATAGTATCATTGTAAAAAAAATATATATACCCTTGTGTTAAAATTTGTTACAAATTATATTAAGGACATGGTTGGTTAGGCTTTGGTCTCCATACGCATGATATACTTGATGTTTTGTTTTGTGTTGTTTGATGGGGTCACCACAGAAACATGAAAGATGTAGTATCAAAAGTTGCTTGTGCCAATTTTAAGTTACAAAGAAATTTTGCTTGTGCCAATTTTGCTTCCAAGAGACCTAAAAAGTGAAAAGGAACGAAATTAAGCAGTAACGGATATAATTGTGGGCGATTAAGAGATTAAATGACCCCTTAAAAGTGTACGTTATAAATCCTAATCAATAGTACATCTTGGATCGCTAACGCGTTATTTATATAACGGATGATCACCAAAATATAAACCCTAGATCGCTGGCGCATCATTTGATCACTCAAATACTGGATAGTCACTAAAACATTGATGCATTAGATATTTTCACAAGGTATGGGAAAGGATGAGGGAAAAAATACATAATTGGTATTAAATAAAACCACAAAAAGATATATTAAGTCCAAACAAAAAGAAACATGTGGTTAATTACTTTCCGACCTTCCCATGAAAAAGACACAATCACAGACTAACTCACGCTTTAACACAGAAACTCACGCTTTAGTAGGTAGACACGAATTAGACTCAATGATGTCACAGTCTAGTAAGAGTGTGGTTTGTGGTATTTGTGGCAATGCTGGACACAACAAGAAAACATGTCTTGGGCAAGGAGGTGTAACAGGAAGTCAAGGCAGTACACAACAGTCTCAAAAAACAGGTTCATCCCAGCCAAAAGTTACAGCAAAGAAGAAGGCAAAGGTTACAGGTCACAACTTTGAAGGTAATGAAAAACCTCAGAGTCAAACTGATGGTCAATCTGAAGGTGATTTTCAACCAAGTGTGGTCCAGTCTCAATCTGGAAGTCAAGTTGATGCTGCTTCTTGTGGGTCTCTAAAACAATTTTGGGCTAAGACCAAGATTATAGCAGCAAAGCTTTCTTCACCACAAAAAAATGCTGGTTAAGCATATGAAAGCCAATAGTTTCCATCTAATATGTATTCCTATAAACATTATTTGCTGTGTTTAAACAATGTATGTTTCTGAACTTTGTAGACTACAAAATTTTATGCATTTGGAAATATATCCATTTGCATTATGTATGAAATCATGTCATGTTAGTCTATGGGTTAAATTGTGTTTTTATTGTATTGATTTGCCACTTTACCATGTATTTCTACGTATTGTTACTAGTTCATACGCATAGTAACTGTTGACTTTTACAAAGTCAATTACTGTTCACCCATCCTTGAGACTTCATACGTCTGTGTTTTGAGTTGGATACTGTTATTCTATTATCACAAACAGTAATGAAGGATCAAAAATGGATGAACAACACCATATCAAGTTTATGTTGATACTCAGAAATGGTGTCGGTTCACCCATCCTTGAGACTTCATACGTCTATGAATCTTGGATCTGTTCAACTTGGATCTGTGTTTTGAGTTGCATATTGTTATTCTATTATCACAAACAGAAATGAAGGATCAAAGATGGATGAACAACACCATATCAAGTTTATGTTGATACTTAAAAGTGGTATCTGGTCATCCATCTTTGAGACTTCATATGTCTATGATTCTTGGACCTGTTTTCCTTGGATATGTATTTTGAGTTTGGTTACTGTTATTCTATTATCACAAACAGGAATGAAGGATCAAAGATGGATGAACAACACCATATCAAGTTTATGTTGATACTCAAAAGTGGTGTCTGTTCATCCATCTCTGATCATTCATCCATCTTTGATACTTGTATATGTGTTATGAGTTTGATCATTTTACTAAGGTGTGGTTTGAATTGGATAATATTTGTGTGGCAACTGATGTGGGTTTGATCATTTATAAGGGGTAGGAGCAAGTATTAAAGGCATAACACTCATAAGGACTAAAGCATAAAAGTAAAACTACTTATATTGTACAAGGACCAAAGTACATCAAAACATGACTTTTCACAAGTCAACCATCACCATAAGTCTACTTACAGAGACTGTACCACCGACTTAAAAGGAAAAAAACCACTGACATTGGAAACCCACTAGATAAACCATATACAGACGACAATGATGAGTATCCAGGAGAAAACACAGAAGTTCCTCAATCGGCATAGTTTCTCCTTCTCAAGAAGGAGTTCAGCTAGGGTATATTGTTGAGTAGCCTCTAGCTCATTGGCCCTCGCGACTGCGTTTACAGCCTCCATGGTCTCGCCGATGAGGGCTTCTTGGCATTCTTGCAATGCCGCCTCATTTCGGTGGATGTGCCTCTGCAAGTAGAGGAACACCTCCCTTGCTCTCGTCGTCTGTGGTGGATCCAACCACCCATTGATGGGACACCTAGATCCCTAAAAAATCAGAAATCAAACATTTGAAAACACTTAAAAGCTAACTCCAAGATGAAACTATAAACATAACATGTTAAATTAAAAAAAATAAAAGCATTATCATTTAAAGACTAGCTAACCTGAACAGGACAAGCATAGTAACGCCTGTCGGCGTTTACATTATTCCAGCAGGTTTTAACTACCGCCCGCCTACCACAAGCACAACGCACCATTATTACAACTTGATCGGAAAAATTAAGGATAAGATTTTTTTAGAGAGGAGACTTTAGGGATGAGTGGTGAATATGAGTTGCTTTTATTAGGCACTAGTTACTGTAGCACCCACAGAAACGTGTATCGAACACGCTTTATTGAAATATGGAATTGACAATTATGCCCTTAGACTAAAGACAAATCTAACGTCCTTGACTAATGGCAATATGGTCAAAGGACCAGTAACGAGTAAGAAACTTGAAATAGGGACCCCGGACGATGAAAAGGCCCAGATTTGTCCCAACGCGAAGCGCAGTGACAAGTTTAGGGACCAACGGTGTATTTTAGTCAAGAGAGAATAAGCAATTATAATTAGTAATCTTAAACAATCCCAAACTCATCATAGAAGTAGCAAGCTTGATTCACTTTATGTGGCTTTGGATAATCCTACTTTTGTGGTTTATTGTTTAACTTATACTAGCATGGTACTCGCGTGTTGCCTCGGCGAGTATCCTGAAATAAAATTTCATGAGGAATCATATATTTTAGTTTAGAGAAAAGTACCAAAAAGTGCCAAAATCTTTTTGGTAGTCCTCTTTGTGGTCAAATTTTCACTCAATCTCCAAAATGGTCATGCGCAGCCACTCGACTCCGCAGCTCCACCCAAAATGTTACACGTGTCCCAACTACCAATACACCTTTTATCTTCTCGCTTTTCCAAGATAACCTCTCTTATTGAGCAACCGCCGGCTACTCAATCGGCGGCTTGCGCAACCGGCGGCGAGGATGTGACATAAAGGTACGTTGACTTTTTTACTTTCCTTGATATCCGATTAACTTTCTTGATATCCGATCTAGGGTTTGAATTACTATCCGATTACTTTTTTTTATTGTGCTTGATTCATTGATTTATTGTAGCTATCTCACATACACACTGAATAATCACACACTCAATTTATTATTTCATTCCACCAAGAAACCGATGGTACTCTTCTAACTTTTTTTTGATTCATTGTTAGATCTAACTGGGTGTTTGCCTTTTGGGTATTTCTGAAAATGGGTTACTTGCTTTTATTGTTGTTAATCAGTTTCAAGTTATTCTTTGGCCGTTTTTAAGAAAATAAGCTGTTTTGAAGTGCTTATTCGGTCATTTCTAATAACCTAAGCAGATTTAAAGTGCTTATTTGGTATTTTTTTTTAAGAAAATCAACTGTTTTGAAGTGTTTTTTGGCTAATTTTTAAGAAAATAAGCAATTTTGAAGTGTCTTATGTGTTTTGTGCTTATACATGTCTGCATAATCATGTCTGCATGCAAATATATTAACATTGCTCAATGCTATTCTACAGTGTTTATAAACTGGTTCAAATTATAGTTTTAAGTGTACTGTTTAGGTCGAATATTTGAAAAGTGTGAAACTAGTTATAAGCCTAGTATTCTGATGTATATAAGCCGATATTTGAATTATTTAGAGAAGCCCATATTGCAAGTATAAGCCCATAAGTAAAAGTTCTTCTTAGCTTATTTCGTGTCTGCATAATCTTGTTATCTTATCCCAGCGATGCTAATTCTTGTATCTTGTAATCTCTTTAGGAATATCATGCGAGGGTACATGTTAGAAGCAAACTCATTTACTTTCCACTAATGAAAGACATACTAGGTTTGGACCGATCTATACTGTTTAGGTCGACATGTTTTGGGCGGTGGCTGGATTTGGATTATGTTGACAATGAAGAGGGTCTTATACATTTTATTCTTCAGAAGCAAGTCTTCTCTGATAATGATCACTATGATTTACCCCTCATTTATAATGTTAACAATCATTTGCTACACTTTGGTCGTCGTGAATTTTGCCTCATAACTACATTCAAGTTTGGGATGGTCAGTTTCCGCAAGTTTAGGGAGGGTGATATCAGTTTTCGTGATCGTGTATTTCCGGAGAAGATAGGTCGCTATGTTAAAAACATAGATCTTCTATCTGTGATTGAGGATGAAGAGCGTTTCACGAAACTATCAGATGAAGACTCAATACGAGTTTGTCTTTTGTTATCTTTTGAAGTTATATTTATGGGTCGTGAGTTAGGATCTGTTGTTGATGATGTATATCTAAGGATGGTAGAAAATCTGGATGCTTGGGATGAGTTTGCTTAGGGAGAGCACATCTGGCGGGAGTTATACATTGCCATTAGAAATGTTAACTCAAATCATAAGGATGAGCACCATAAAGCATTGGAAAAAGACCCAAAGTTTGTTCCATCGTATTCATTGTCTGGATTTATTCTGTGTTTCAAGGTTTGTATTTTTAGTCCAAATCTTTGTCAAGTTATTTTATGCAAATATTTTGTTTGTCATTTGACTTATTCATTAACTTTTTGTAGATATGGATTCTAGAGTCTTCATCTCAGACACAGCGTTGGTGGATTAATGACCCTGATGTGATCCCGAGAGGATGTTCCTGGTCGAAGCATTTTCCATTTCAAAATTGGGAGCTATACAGCCAACTTTTTCCCGAGGTCAGTTAATGCGTATATGCCAACTTTTTTGCTAAATGTAATTGCATATATGCCAACTTTTTTCCTTTGATTGTAAGATTTATAAGTTCTTGTGTAGGTTAATTGCATATATGCTTAACATGTTTTATGCTTATCTAAGATGTTTTGTAATCTTAAATGCTTATCTAGTTTGTAAATTAGTTTATTTATTTGTTTCTAAAGTTTATTTGTAATCTTAAATTCCTTAGGCCAAAAATCCAAATTATGACCTATATCCCAATATTGCTGAGGGCCAATCATAATGGTTTAGACAAAGCCAAATTTTTTTTAAGTGGTATACACCAAGAGCACCTCCTCCTGTTGAATATGGGGGGGGGGTTGGTGATTATCTTAAAAAATTGTCATCAGCTCGCACATCTAAGGACAAAGATAGAGAGGCACATCCACTTAGGCAGAGTTGTATGCTTCGGGTTAAGGCTTTGGAGCGTTTATGTGATAGTTTGTTGATTCTACCTAAAGAGATCAAGAGTTTGAAAGAACGTGTCTACAAACTGGAGAGTATTATTCATGTTAGTCTTGACACAAACCCTTTTCTACGTATGCCCCAATTTAACTAATGTCTAATTATCATGTTTTGCAAAATACTTTATGATGCGGTATATTACTCGAAAAACAAAAGTCAGACACGAGCACAAAGTTACCTCATATGTTCAAAAGGTATACATATATATTTATCTTTTCTTGTCATTTACTTAGTTAAGTATGTGCACACATGTTACAGGATAACGTGGAGTGTGATCTGGGTGACGAGTATTGTAGTAATCTAGATGGTGATTTTTTTGAATTATTTGATTCGCCTATTCGAACATCCAACAAACACACTGCCAATGGATTTGTAGATGGTTTGGATAATTTCTCTCAAAAAGTTTATGTGGTAATTGATTTCTACAACTTTCAAATTATTCTTATATGTCTTGTACCTTTCATTATAACTTCTTTCATAACTTTACACAGAATGGTGGGGTTGAAGTGGATAAATTGTCTGATGAAGATTTATCTGAGGTGATCACAGACATGTTTTCAAGAATATATTAACTGTTTTCAAGACTTATCTTAGGTAATAACAACGATTTTTGTGATGTAATTGTAGGATGATTGTGTGAAGGCTGAAAAGCAAGCTGCTGAGATTTATAGGGTGGCAGAGCAGAGGAAACAGAGGACGAAACTGATTTTGGAAGAAGAAAAGAGGATGAAGAGTATAGAGCATAGTAATTCCAGTCACATGAAACTTGCTTTACAGTGATGTGGGACTTTCAAGAGGGGGTATGTCAACGTGGTCAGGCCGCAGATGGAACCATGGGAGGAGTTATTACCTTTATACGTCCCTAGCATGGATGCACTAAAGAAACGTACAAATGTCCTTGATGCATTCATGATTCAAAGGTGTGAAGATCTCGAACCGTGGAAAGAGGTATTACCTTTATGAATCTGCAACTACAGCATCAGATATTGGCTCAATTAAGTCTTATAATTCAACTTTAACCTGTTTTGTTTAGGAACCAAGCCGTCCATTCAAATGTATCGATAAAATTTCATGTACTTTTGAGTTGGAGAAGTTTCTGATTACCCCTGGGCAGACTCGTTGCAAGTTTCCTTGGTATAGTGACGTTACTGTTGATCGTACTTTCTGGGATGCTTTAGTTGGGCTTGACGATAAACGTGTAGGTTGGTTACTTGACGAGGTACGTTAAAATAACCATTTACAGTATATTTTGGATAAAACTATTTTTCGCTATATGTAAAGTTTTTGTTGAATTCTGTCTTTTTATTGCCTACAGCACATTGATCTTTGGGTATGGTATATGTGGTATTTCAGACCATCTTCCGCAGATTGGTCAATGGTTAGTTGCTACTTTTTAACGCTTCTACTTCAAGACTCAATGCCACTGTTTTATGCAACCGATGATATTTACCCATTTGCGTGGAGGAATGTGGAACAGGTATTCATTGGTAACCAATCTTTTAGAATATTATAGTTTAATTATGTGGATTATATCAATTTTGTTTTTAAACATTGTAGGTTTTCATACCCATAAATGAACCCAAGAAACATTGGTCCCTAGCGTAGTTTGACATTAAAACTGGAATCGTTACATTCTATGACAGTGAAGGATATCAAGAACCTGAAACTCGTCCGTGGTATTTGAATATGAGGAGGTGTTTGGAGTGTAAGCTTCCGGTAGTTCTAGAGAAGACTGATGTGTTTGCAAGCAAAGGAATCGATCCCCTAGAATACAGCATTAAGTTTAGGAATGCACGTAACGTCCCCAAGCAGGGTGGGGTATTTGGTGATTGCGGCGTCTTTGTATGCTTATTTCTTTACAGGTTAGTGATTTTTTGAAGCCTGATTGTTTAAATTTATTTTTACATAGTTTTAAGCCTTATTTCTTTAATGTTGTCTTTAATAGTGTCTAGGTAAATGATGTAGGCTAGTGTTTTTCCTACTTAGTTTGGAATTCATAACCTGTACTTAACTCACACACAAGCATGTTAGCCTAGGAGTCCTTGCATAGAAGTATAATGATATAGTATACCACTAACCTTTACATGATTAACCTAGTGTTACTTAAACCAACTGCATACATATTCATACATGTAACCAGCAGTGTTGCATAAGCATAAAACATTTCATTGATAGATTTTGTTACAACAGTTTTATTAAATTTGGTAAAAGTGATACTTAAACCAACTGCATACATACATCATATATTCATACATGTAACCAGACACATCACTTTCAGGAACTAGGAAATCACATGTAGTCTCTTTTTCCTTTTTTCTTTGGATCATCATTACACTCGTGCAAAATGGTTGACTTTCCTGTTAGATTCTCATTCTTTTTAGGTTGCTTCCCAACAATAGTGTTACTGCTACTAGGACCCGCAAAATGCCTATGTGGTTGCTTAAGTTTAACACCGCCACTTGGTTCTATAACTTCTTCTTGTTCCTGACCGTATATCTGTCTTCTTAGTTCTTCTAGCACTTCAGCTGGTAATCGGTAACTTGGTTTAGCATTTGGTCCATACAATTCATATATCTCAGGAAACATTACCTCTCTTGCTACCTTTATTGACCACTCCCTATCATCATGATTATGCTCAAACGTAACTCTTTTACCACTCATTTTTTTCAGTTATTTGTTTTTTGTTATAGATGTGTGATGAAAATGCAATTGAGATTGTGGCCTTATATATTGTAGGATCAAATTGTTTTTAGTCACTATTTTAGTCAAAAAACAGCTTTTCATGACTGCTACTTTTGCATCATCAATGCATGCATCATGTTTGCATTTTCATGACTGCAAATAATTTTGCATAAATATTTGAGTCATTTTAACTGTTACTTGTGAGTCAAGTACAGGTTAACTGTTACTTGTTAGTCCAATACAGGTTATCTTTATCTTTATGCATGATTTTAATTTGTTGTTTCTTGTTCTCTAAACAGATTATCTCATGGGATGCCATTCGTTGTTCAAGATGCCGTCCAGACAGCCCTTGCATATCGAGAACAGATGGCCCGTTTCTATTTCAAGCACAAGATATTTGTGTAGGTGTGATTGCTATTGTGACCTGTTACCTTTGGGCAAAAGCTACATTGTGTTTTGTGTTTGTTAACTGTTGCTTTTTGGGCAAAAAACTTATTTGTGTTGCTTTTGGCTATGCTATGTTTGTTAACTGTGATATTGAAAGTTTGATGACTGTGTTTGTGCTTTCAATTGAACCATGTAGCAAATAATCAGCTTTTAAAGCGCAAAACTTGCAACTTTCATTAAAACTCTAATGCTGTTTGCCATACACACTAGAAAAAACTAAAGTATGCCACTCTATGGGTCATCCAAATTAATAGCTTGTGAGTAGACTTATTCTTCTTGTGAGCTTGGCATTGCTTGCTGTGAGCTTCTTCTAGCAGGTAGCTTTGCCTAAAAATTGTGTAAATCAATTTATGAGTTAATAATTTGTATCCTAAATAATGAGCTTTAAATAACAATACATAACTTACTTTTTTCTTTGGCAATGTAAATCAATTTTTTAACCGCACCTTCCACACTTAACTGGTACCGGTTCCTCTCCTTGGGATCTAATACGATCTTTGTTCTTGGGTCTACCAGATTGGGGTTTAGCCATAAGTGGTGGCTTAACAACTTGCAAGTAACTAGGACACTGCCAACTTGAAACTTCTCCAACAGGATATACCAAGTCTTGGTACGTAGCTTTAAGCTCAATTTTCCTAAACCATGCTTTTGCCAAATGATTACAATCCATCATTCCCATAACTCTACAAACCGCTAAAACATGACCACAAGGCAAAGCAGAAACTTGCCATTTTCTACATGTGCATGAACGTTGACCTAAATCCACTATATGTATTTTTTGTCTATCATCGACCTGGTAAATCCTGTTCATCTCAATCCCGGCCACAGTCCAATGAGAGCTCTTTAACATTCGGTCTGTTATTTTTGCAGTTGCCCAATCACTTAGTTCATCCATTTGTGCATCTAAATTATAATATTCATTAGTATTTTTTGATTGGAAAACAATAAATAAGGTAAATAGTTTACTTTTAGGAAAAAATTACATAAACCGCGTACCTTTATATTTTTCTCGACGATTGAAGTACCACTTTTGGACAAGGGCTCTGTACCACTCCATTAGGTTAGTGATGGGTACTTTTCGGACATCTCTTGTTAACGAATTGATTGACTCAGCGCTATTAGATGTCATGTAATTGTAACGATTACCAGCGGAATATGCCCTAGACCACCTTTCAACCCCAGCTTCGATCAGTTTGTCGTAGGCTTCTTTTTTTTGCCCTTAACCTCTTCTAATGCTCTATTAAAATCATCGATTAAGTAGGCTTTGCACATCTTCCAATATAAAGCCTTATGCTTTTTACTCTTCAAGTTACAATTCATCATCAAATGCCTACAACAATGCCCATGGAATGCATTCGGGAAAACAGATTCACATGCAGATTGTATTGCTACATGTCGATCAGATATGATAGTTAAATCTGGAACTTCACCAATGCATTCTCTTAATTTTGACAAAAACCATGTCCACGATTCACTAGTCTCACCCTGAGATACACCCGTTGCAACAGGTATAATTTGATTATTCCCGTCCATTCCAACTGCCAGCAGATTTGTTCCAAGGTAAGTACCTTTAAGATGAGTTGCATCAATTATTAACAATGGTCGCATATGGTGCTGAAAGCTTCGAATCTAATTAATTATTAAACGATTAGTTATATGATAATAATACTCAACAAAAATAAATTTAATAGTAAATATATATATATATATATATATATATATATATATATATATATATATATATATATATATATATATATATATATATATATATATATATATATATATATATATATGCTTACCGTTACACCAAAAGCTATGAAAACCATCTTAAACCGGTCTTCATCATCAGTATCAATATGTGTTACAGTATCGTCATTTGTCAATTCTAAATTATGACAATAAACCGGTAACTGTTCAAAAGATGCTTTCGGGCAACCTTCAAGCGTATCCAATGCCACATTTTTCGATCTCCATGCTTGTTTGTAACTAATATCGATGTTGAATTCTAGGTTTATGTCGTTTTGTATGTCCTTTGCCGTATATATACGGCTGTTTTCTTTGAATTTAGGTACTAGTAAATGACCCAACAATTTTTTCGTAGCATTACGGTGATGCATACCTATTTTTGTTTTTGAACAAGTGTGATGGTCGTTCACCATTCCTAATTCCCATTCACTACTAAATTTGCACTTACTTGAAATTATTTTCCATTCGCAATCCTCATGCACACAAATTACATCATACCTTACCGGATCTGATTTTCTAACCTTAAATTCATAACCATCTAAAAGAGCTTTATAACCAATTTTATTCATAACGCATTTTTTATTATCAAATCTTTCACCCGTTTCCAAAATTCATCTAGCATGATCAATTTTTCCTTTTGGAGTTTTTATAATAGGTTGTGGATCTGGTGGATTGTGAATGTTGTTTAAAGTATTCATTTGCCAATTATGCTCAAACTTTTCTCTTGCCATAAAATCATTATGGCAATCAAAATTTTCTTTTTTGGGTAATTTTGAATCATTGTAAATATTGTATTGTTGGTTTAAATTACGGTGATTTTCGAAATATTCTTGTTTTGGTATTCGGGAATCATTGTAAACAGTGTATTGTGGGTTTAAATCGAAAGGAGATAAAGGAACGTTAAGATCTATACCCAAAGAACTAGAAGAAGAAGGATTTCCCACAGAGCATTGCTCAATCTTTGCAATAAAAATAGTATGTGGCGTACCTTTTCCTTTGCAAATTTCGTTTGTGTAAAATCTCACATCATCATCGTCTACAATGTGGACACACTTTGTACCAACTTTGTACGTAAACATGAGGTTGCACGTATCGTTAAACTTGTACTTTTTCTTCACAATAGCTACCAGTTGATTGTAAGTAATATTTCTTTTAAGGCAAACACCAAAAGTCACATCTCCGTAAACCAAATATACACTAAATTCAGTACCCGATTCTCCCATTTCTTTTGAGTGAACAATCTAATTCTTTCTAATAAGTACATTAATATATATATAGCTCTTTGGTGTAAATTATGTATGTTAGTTGTATGACGTAAAATAAATGTAGTATTTAAGTTAGTTGATACTCGACTACTCGACCGACGATTACTCGACCTATAGTAATTAATTGTACAAATTAATATGTGGACATTTATTATTGCATCTACTACATATGTGTGTTAGTTGTGAATTTAAATGATATGAATAAATGTAAAACTTAATGTAGTAATTAATGTACTGGATACTCGACTACTCGACCGACGGCTACTCGACCGACGGCTACTCGACCGACGGTTGGGTAGATGTAGTAATTAATTGTACAAATTAATATGCATTTAATATTGCATCTACTACATATGTGTGTTAGTTGTGAATTTAAATGATATGAATAAATGTAAAACTTAATGTAGTAATTAATGTACTGGATACTCGACTACTCGACCGACGGCTACTCGACCTATGGTTGGGTAGATGTAGTAATTAATTGTACAAATTAATATGAATTTAATATTGCATCTACTACATATGTGTGTTAGTTGTGAATTTAAATGATATGAATAAATGTAAAACTTAATGTAGTAATTAATGTACTGGATACTCGACTACTCGACCGACGGCTACTCGACCTATGGTTGGGTAGATGTAGTAATTAATTGTACACATTAATATGCATTTAATATTGCATCTACTACATATGTGTGTTAGTTTTGAATTTAAATGATATGAATAAATGTAAAACTTAATGTAGTAATTAATGCACTGGATACTCGACTACTCGACCGACGGCTACTCGACCTATGGTTGGGTAGATGTAGTAATTAATTGTACAAATTAATATGTATTTAATATTGCATCTACTACATATGTTTGTAAGTTGAAGGGTATTTTAGTCATTCAATATTCCAACGTCACTTATTGTTTTCGTGTTACATAAATACTCACCCCAACCCACACACAAAATACATCTCATTATTCTACTTTTATTATCTTCGATTTTAGAGTAAACTTTTGCAGATTCTAGAGCCATGATGCATTGTTTTTGCGGTAGAAGAACGAATGTTATTACATCTTGGACAAATGAAAACCCTGGAAGACGTTTTTATGGATGCCCAGATCATGTAAGTGTTATTTTGTAAAAACTAGGGTTACAATTTGAAATCATTAATATGTTACTTTTCTTGTTTACTAGGGTATAGTAGATTGGCTTGATCCCCCGATGTGCCATCGTGCTGTAACAATTATTCCAGGTCTATTGAGAGCAAGAAACAGGCAAGAAGCTCAATTGTTAGAAGCACAAAGGGGAAAGCAAAGAATGAAGAAGTTGTTGGTTTTGTCATGGTTATCATTTATAGCTTTTGAATTTTTCAAGTTGTTTGGTTAATTTAGTGGTTGTATTTTTCAACAAAGAATTAAGAAGTTGTATATGTTAATTTTAATGTTTGTATTGTCAAGTTGTTTGGTTAATGTATGAATTTGTTTGTTGTTGGATTCAAGTTCAAATTTAAAAACCTAGCCTATAAATACCCATTCAAGTCATACAATCATCTCATACACTTAACACATACACAACTCATATACTCAACTCACACACGGATTTTCAAAAATGTCACACAAAGATTTCTCTCAACAATTCCCTAGTCCACCACAAAATGAGCATGTTTTTGACGCTTCACCTGAATATCTCTTCCCGGTATTCACAAATGAAAATGAAGTAGCAAACGTTCAACCGCAAGTTCCGTTACCGGTAATCCCAAATGAAAATGAAGCGGCAAACGTCCCACTTGAAAAGGACCCAGCAAATAATCCACCTTTGGAATACGATCCCAATCCGTTTGGGTTAACTGAGGATCAACTTCGACTACTTGAACAAGATATGGAAGTACTCATTGAGTTTGAACTAGCCGAGGAACGTGAGGAAGCTGCTCGTAGGGAGCGGGAACAACGAGAATTTGAATACCGATGGGAAATGGGGCTTGGACCTGAGCAATCATATACTTCAAGTGACGAGGGTTGGGTCTCGGATGATTCCTTTTTGTTAATACAAATAAGCCGTAATAACGTTTATTTATATTTTACGATCTTCTAATGTTTTGTCGATAACAAACGTAAAATCATATTAACGAAACAAATAAAATACGTAAATGGTTTGAACCAATAGTTTCTAACATATTCACATTTTCACATAAAACACTAAAACAAGTATAAGTGATTTTATGATTTAGTAATACATATGTACAACAACTAGTGTTTACATATTTGGATAAAATATACACATAACTAGTATGTAGTATATTGGGTAATATAAATGGGTAGAAACTTAAGTATCACAACCCATTGGGCAAATACATTGAATGTAGTTGGGTACAACCCAAAGCCCATAACCCATGGATCTTGACCCATAACCCATTGCATGATATCATGCTTATATCACATATGGATAATACCCATAACCCATGGATCAACCCATACCCAAGTGACTAAGTGCATTGCACTCAAAGATACATTGTATCTAGCCAAAGATCCATGGTTCAACCCATGACCCATGACCCATAACCAAAATACCCATAGGTAAATAGGAACGTTCCACGGATCCCTAGCTTTGTGCTAGCCGGATCCCAAGTGTAAGGGATCCGTGGGATCCGGGGAACAGTAGGATTTTTTCTCTATAAATAGTGAGCCATTTCTTCATTATTTATCATCCCTTTCTAACACACTTTCCCCCTGAATTAAATCTCACTAACCTTAGATCCAAGAGATCTATGTTTGTAGTTTTGTTTTTGTGTGATCTTTTAGGCTCCTCTTAAAGGCAAGATCACCACCTTTTGAAGTCAAGCAAGCTCAAGTCCATGAGTTGCCATGCTTCCTCATCATCAAGGCTACTGAAGTCTTCTTGTTGATGATTCCTTTCTTTCCTCAAAGAAGTGTAGTGTTGAAGACATTAGTGAAAGATGTCTCAAGTGTCAAGACAAAGATATTAGTGAAGGGTATCTATCGTCTATAACATAAGCATTAGTGAAAGGTGCTTAGAAGTCAAGACAAATAAGCATTAGTGAAAGGTGCTTAGAAGTCAAGACAAAGAAGCATTAGTGAAATGTGCTTAGAAGTGAAGACACAAGACATTAGTGAAAGGTGTCTTGTAGATCTAGTCAAAGGCATTAGTGAAAGGTGCCTTAGATGTACATTCGATATGGTGTGTTTCGATGTACAAGATAGACTAGTATTAGATCCAAGGATATTGATATCCTTGATGATGTTGTAAAGGAGTAGATCTCCTTTGGGATTATTCGTTGGTGTAGTGTGGTAGTAGTTCCTCCATTGCAATGGAACTAGGTGCTTAGCCTAGTACCTAATAAAGGGTAGGCGACGTTGTGAAGGTGTAGTTCACCTTGGAGTGAAAGAACTAGGTACTTAGCCTAGTACCTTATAAAGGGTAGGCGACGTTGTGTAGGTGTGGTTCACCTTGGAGTGAAAGAACCCGGTGGTTAGCCTAGCACCGGAAAAAGGGTAGGCGACGTTGTGAAGGCTTCTCCGCCATAAGGAGATTGGTGTAGTGAGTACGAACTCTCGAGTAGGTGACTCGGGGAGTGGAGTAGGGCAAGGAAGGTATCCTTGTAGCCGAACCACTATAAATACTTGTGTTGTGGTTTTGTGCTTCTTACTCTTATCTTTTCATTAATTACCTTTATATGTTTGTTTATCAACATCCAACACACACATCCAAATAGATTGACATAAGTCGATCTAAATAGATTAAAAGAAAGTTTTAATTGGCAAAACTATTCAACCCCCCTTCTAGTTTTCCACAATTGGCTTCAAAGCTTCGTTACCAAGTTTCTTGAAGTATATTGTACTTTAAAAACTTGATACGATCCATGGTTAATTGAAAACTACAAATAAGGTTTTTCATAAAAACAAACACCATGTTTTTTAAAAACTATATGTTTGGATGTTGATTTAATAACAACATTTTTCTTATTTACTTTTTCATATAATTGCACTAATCTTCTTTGTCATGTTGATTAGTCGAAGCTCATACCCACCAAGCTTTAGGAGTCGCTTGGTAACAAGAATATCTTCCTTAAGAAGGTATCTTAATCGCAAAGAAGCGGGAATTGTCTAAGTGACATTTGTTGTGTCATTTGGAAAGACATTCCTAAGTACGCTAGAGGTATGATTTTCCTTTTACTTTGCTTGATAATTAAGTATACCTATTTAGGTATTTATATGATTATCTTGTGTACTTGTACATAGTTTACATGAAGCTTCATTAGGAAGCCTTTTTCTCACATACGTGTTTTACTTCTCGTCTAAAGTCATGGTACATAAAACTTATGTTTTGTCTCTTTTAAATCCAATAATAAAAAAAAACACGAATTTCAAAAATTCCTCCTTCCTTATAAATAATCCCACCGTCGACCACTCTACCAAACCCTTACTTTTTCAAATCCTCCAATTTCAAAATTTTCTCATATTTAAAAAAACTTCATCTTCCTCCTCATTTTCATCTCAACCGAAACCAAGAAGATCCATCATCAACATGGTTTACATCGCACTCGTGCTCATCGCCCTAACACTCATCGCACTTGTGTTCCCTATGATGAAGTTCACATATGGAGATATTTACTTTGTGTTGTTAATCTACATTGGGATCATATACCCAATCCTTTGTATCATCTTTAGTATTAAAATGCAGTATTATTAATAATCTAGTTTATCTAGGTTATTTTAATCATAATGTGTTTGTCACTTATTTTGATTTATATGTTTTATATCCTTTCGTGTTACATTAGAAGTCATGTATGCATGCTAAAAGGAAATGTAGGATAAAACATATTTCGTGGTATAAAAATTGTAAAACCTATGTTTTATCAAATCTGTTTCTGTTACTACAGATCCACGGATCCTAGAAGATATACTAGCCGGATCCCTTTTGTAAAGGAACCGTGGGATCCGTCCTACTGGAAAACAGTTTTCATGCAAGATTAAAAACCAATATCTTTCTAAATGTAATAATCCACTAGAAAGTCAAAACCTTGAGTATGTTAAAGTGTTAAATACCATTGTTAATAAAAATCTAGTAAAAACATTAAATTATCATAGGTTGGCCACAAACATCTCTTTTTATTAACTTATCATTTTTATAGGTTCAACTATGACGCATGAATATGAGTTTGATTTTTCACTCACTAGCGTCTACACTACGAACATCTCTCTCGAACCCAACACACCTGGCAATCATGTTCGTGGGTTCAATAATCTCGAAAACCGTCACTTCCACGAAGGACGTATTGTAGACACCTCTCTACAATTCGAAGAAGGTATCAATACCTCCTTCCGAGCCATAGGACTAGAATGCCTTCTTGAAATCAACGAGAAGATATGTCCAAGGTTCATAATGGAATTCTTCCGTCAAGTCGAACTCGTTCGTAACGAGGATCGCTCTCTATCTCTTTGGTTTTATATCAAAAACCAAAAGTTCACTCTAACCCTTGGGCATTTTGCTCACATCCTCCGGATTCCAAATCATGGACAATGTGCCTTCACCGAAGATTGGTCTCTTGATTCTCTCTTCAACTTTCGTGAAGAAAATAGTCCATATTGTTCACACATACCCTCTCCGGAAGATTTAAATCGCATAATGTGCAAACCTCGACCATATTACTCCGATCCAAACATTATCTTTACAAGGGATATCTGAGAAGAGTACAAGCCTCTTGCACTCATCCTACATGAAAATGTTTGGAGTCTTAGGGGAAATCGAGAAATTCTTCCCGCTTGTTGTGCTCACATGTTGTACTGTTTGCTAACACAACAACCATACAATCTTGCCTACTTCTTCGCAAGGCGAATTGCAAATCTTCAAGGCTCCAAGAATAAACTCATCCCTTATGGAATGTTCTTGACACGCCTCTATCATAATGTTATGCACTTCCATCCTCAATTTCAAAGTCCGTTATACGTACTTGTGAACAAGATGATGGAACCGCTAAACATATCTCTCATGAAGACTTTCTTCATTCTTGATTCCACCAACACTCATCAATCACATAATGATCCTCCTAGCGAAAACACTCAAGGAAACTAATAGTATTCCAAAATAGGATCAAATCTCTTGTACTCGTGCTTTATTAATGTAATCCAATTTCCTTCATGAAATAAAACATTTTACATTTGACATCTTAGTATTAGAACTCTTTTTAGACTATCCTTGAGATATAATGCATTGTCAAGATCATTGCATATCTTTAGTAAAGGTCCTGCTGAGCAAATAGGCGGATCCCAAAGATTGTACTAGATGGATCCCTACTCTTAGGGAACCGTGGGATCCGGCAAACAAAAAATGCAATTGCAAAGCATTATATTTCAAACATATCCTTAGAACACCTCACACACTAAGCTAAACATAGTATCTTAAGGCAAAATTAAGTCCTTATCAAGATAGGTTAATCTTTCCTACTCATACATAACTCACCTAGATCACACTCTAAGACGATTGTAGATCTACCGTTTTGTCCTTAATCCATTACTCCTCCGCTCTTAAACTCACACCTCATTTTTTACTTGATCTCTCTCATCTAGCCTTAGAGATCTTTCGATTATGGCAAAATTGATCATTAATCATCCTCGCCTCAAAATTGATCAAAGTTGATCAAAATCTAGTTTTCCCATCTCAAAGCTTCTAGGATATCTTCCTGAAACACAACCTGATCTCTAGGATCATTTAGCTTCAATTGACACTCTAAATCTTTAGTGCCATCCTTGCTCATCCATTGGTACTCTTGAAAGTTCCAAATCCTTCCATAAATAACAATCATTAGCTACATCCTTCATTGCCTTCAAGTACTCAAGCACCCCTTCATTTAAAACACTTAGGAGGACTGAAACACTCAAGATGATAAAGGTTTTAGATCTTAGAAACATAATTTCCACCCTTTCATAACTGCTGAAAGCCGGATCCCTAGGATTAGCCTATACGGATCCCTATGAGGAAGGAACCGTGGGATCCGGATGACAGTTTATGTCAAATCTTGCTAAAACAATCATTTCAACTCATCTTCCAAAATCAAACTCTCCATCTCATATTAAATGAGTTTCTAGATCAGTGCAACCTCTGAAGTTGACTCTTGTGCATGTCAATCATCACATTCCAATGAATCCTAGTGGCTTAAGGCTTAAATGCACTTGCCAAATCTCTTAGTTTATAAACCACCTTGTTAGGACCTCCATAGTCATCACTCTCATCCTAACTTTCAGATCTTGCAACCTCTTGAAATCATCTCATCATGAGGAAAACCCCATGTAATAACTTATCCACCAAAGAACCACCCATGAAAAAGGCTCGTGTTATACACGAAATTTCTTCAACCGAATCATCTCCCGTCAAGCCAACAAATGATAGAATTCTCCATCATCCAATCAAACCAATTCCTAAAAGGATAGTACCCACAAAACTACCTATGCCAAACACCACCATACCTCCTAGGCCAAACAATATCATCTCCACTAAACCATCACCATTGGTTCCTAGAGCTATTTCATTTACATCCCCACTATCATTACCTCACCTCTACAATTTAGAGGACTTGCCTCCTAGGCCGTCTCATCGGCTTCCGCCAACAACATTCTCCTCATTAGGAGAAATAATGATTCAAAATCAAGGTGTTGAGTCAACACTTGCTCCGGCTTCCTTTTCGCCGTTTCCATCATACAATCCCATTTGGATTATGAGAAATCATCAAAGTCAACCACCCGACCATATGGAAGTTGACACTTCTCTACCACCACCATCATTTTTGGTTGAGTCATTCTCAAATGCACCTCCACCAATCCCTCCATCGTTTGAAGCTCCACAAGCCGCTTCACTTGATCCTTCGCATCAAGCCATTTCACTTCTTCCACAACCACTACCTAGCCATGACAAAGATTGCTATCATTGTCAACATGTTGAAAGTTTGATACATGAAGTACGAGAAGACCAACGTTTCATGTTCTATCATCTCCTCGAACGTTTCGACGAGATTAAACCTAAACAAAACTTGAGCTAGAAGATTTTAGTGGTGTCCTAGCATCAAGCGATAGTTTGTTTTGAAATTCCTAGTCATGTATTTTCTTATTTTCTTAGTTTTTAGAGTCATGTATATCATAACTCTAGTTTTATTAAATGGAATTACATGCTACTTGTTATTTTGTTGAGCATATGATTTGTGTGATAACATTACTTGTTATATCACCTTGGCTGTAATTGAACAGCTGATACGGATCCCTCATAATTGCCTAGGCGGATCCCTACTAGGAGGGAACCGTGGGATCCGTAAGACATAAAGCTTTCTTTCTACTAACTTGAATCACATTTGCAGGAAATTGTGAACTATACTTGCTTTCTAACCTTTGTTTTGTAGTTATTCAATTTACATATGAAGACTTTGACATCCTAAAGCTAGGGGAGCTTTATGTCAAAGCAATACATTGCAAATTACTTGCAATACTAGGTTTACATTTCGTGACATCCCTTTGCAAACTAGATTAGTATCATTTACTTGACGCCCTTACATAGGGATGGACTCATCAAGGGGGAGTAAAGACGAGATCCTTTCCCGTTATTTGCTCTCTAATTCTTTTTACTTTTAATTATTTCACATGTTTTTCTTAAAAACAATGTGTCGCCTTCCTTCAAACACTTTTTGTTTCGACAAAAAGGGGGAGAAGAAAGTAAAAACTACAAATTCAAACTTTTACGAATTTTAGTTTTTCCTTAAAATAATTTTATGTTTTGTCATCAACAAAAAGAGGGAGATTGTTAATACAAATAAGCCGTAAAAACGTTTATTTATATTTTATAATCTTCTAATGTTTTGTTGATAACAAACGTAAAATCATATTAACAAAACAAATAAAATACGTAAATGGTTTGAACCAATAGTTTCTAACATATTCACATTTTCACATAAAACACTAAAACAAGTATAAATGATTTTATGATTTAGTAATACATATGTACAACAACTAGTGTTTACATATTTGGATAAAATATACACATAACTAGTATGTAGTATATTGGGTAATATAAATGGGTAGAAACTTAAGTATCACAACCCATTGGGCAAATACATTGAATGTAGTTGGGTACAACCCAAAGCCCATAACCCATGGATCTTGACCCATAACCCATTGCATGATATCATGCTTATATCACATATGGATAATACCCATAACCCATGGATCAACCCATACCCAAGTGACTAAGTGCATTGCACTCAAAGATACATTGTATCTAGCCAAAGATCCATGGTTCAACCCATGACCCATGACCCATAACCAAAATACCCATGGGTAAAGAGGAGGGTTCCACGGATCCCTAGCTTTGTGCTAGCCGGATCCCAAGTGTAAGGGATCCGTGGGATCCGGGGAACAGTAGGATTTTTCCTCTATAAATAGTGAGCCATTTCTTCATTATTTATCATCCCTTTCTAACACACTTTCCCCCCTGAATTAAATCTCACTAACCTTAGATCCAAGAGATCTATGTTTGTAGTTTTGTTTTTGTGTGATCTTTTAGGTTCCTCTTAAAGGAAAGATCACCACCTTTTGAAGTCAAGCAAGCTTAAGTCCATGAGTTGCCATGCTTCCTCATCATCAAGGCTACTGAAGTCTTCTTGTTGATGATTCCTTTCTTTCCTCAAAGAAGTGTAGTGTTGAAGACATTAGTGAAAGATGTCTCAAGTGTCAAGACAAAGATATTAGTGAAGGGTATCTATCGTCTATAACATAAGCATTAGTGAAAGGTGCTTAGAAGTCAAGACAAAGAAGCATTAGTGAAAGGTGCTTAGAAGTGAAGACACAAGACATTAGTGAAAGGTGTCTTGTAGATCTAGTCAAAGGCATTAGTGAAAGGTGCCTTAGATGTACATTCGATATGGTGTGTTTCGATGTACAAGATAGACTAGTATTAGATCCAAGGATATTGATATCCTTGATGATGTTGTAAAGGAGTAGATCTCATTTGGGATTAGTCGTTGGAGTAGTGTGGTAGTAGTTCCTCCATTGCAATGGAACTAGGTGCTTAGCCTAGTACCTAATAAAGGGTAGGCGACATTGTGAAGGTGTAGTTCACCTTGGAGTGAAAGAACTAAAGGGTAGGCGACGTTGTGTAGGTGTGGTTCACCTTGGAGTGAAAGAACCCGGTGGTTAGCCTAGCACCGGAAAAAGGGTAGGCGACGTTGTGAAGGCTTCTCTGCCATAAGGAGGTTGGTGTAGTGATTACGAACTCTCGAGTAGGTGACTCGGGGAGTGGAGTAGGGCAAGGAAGGTGTCCTTGTAGCCGAACCACTATAAATACTTGTGTTGTGGTTTTGTGCTTCTTACTCTTATCTTTTCATTAATTACCTTTATATGCTTGTTTATCAACATCCAACACACATATCCAAATAGATTGACATAAGTCGATCTAAATAGATTAAAAGGAAGTTTTAATTGGCAAAACTATTCAACCCCCCCTTCTAGTTTTCCGCACTTTTTTTAATTTGTTGTTTTATTTTGAGAACAATGTATTTCATGTCCTATCATCTAATTTCATGTCCGTTAATCTAGTTATTAAATAAATTGTTAGTGTTCGTGAGAAATATTTGAATATAAGTGGGTCGAGTAGTCGAGTATCCAGTGCATTAATTACTACATAAATTATTAAACCAAACACATATTTATTCATATCACTTAATATCAAAACTAACACACACATGTAGTAGGTATAATACTAAATGCATATTTATGTGGACATTTAATTACCACATCTTCCCAACCATAGGTCGAGTAGCCGTCGGTCGAGTAGTCGAGTATCCAGTGCATTAATTACTACATAAATTTTTAAACCAAACACATATTTATTCATATCACTTAATATCAAAACTAACACACACATGTAGTAGGTGCAATACTAAATGCATATTTATGTGGACATTTAATTACCATATCTTCCCAACCGTCGGTCGAGTAGCCATCGGTCGAGTAGTCGAGTATCCAGTGCATTAATTACTACATAAATTATTAAACCAAACACATATTTATTCATATCACTTAATATCAAAACTAACACACACATGTAGTAGGTGCAATACTAAATGCATATTTATGTGGACATTTAATTATCACATCTTCCCAACCATAGGTCGAGTAGCCGTCGGTCGAGTAGTCGAGTATCCAGTGCATTAATTACTACATAAATTATTAAACCAAACACATATTTATTCATATCACTTAATATCAAAACTAACACACACATGTAATAGGTGCAATACTAAATGCATATTTATGTGGACATTTAATTACCACATCTTCCCAACCATAGGTCGAGTAGCCGTCGGTCGAGTAGTCGAGTATCCAGTGCATTAATTACTACATAAATTTTTAAACCAAACACATATTTATTCATATCACTTAATATCAAAACTAACACACACATGTAGTATGTGCAATACTAAATGCATATTTATATGGACATTTAATTACCACATCTTCCCAACCATAGGTCGAGTAGCCGTCGGTCGAGTAGTCGAGTATCCAGTGCATTAATTACTACATAAATTTTTAAACCAAAATTTCGAATTAATGTATAGTTGATGCACATTTCGAATTAACGAGTAAATTTGTTATATGTAAAAACTAAAATTTCGAATTAATTGATTTACTACAACATAAGTTATACTACAACCAAACTAGTAACTAGACACATAATAAACTACATTCGTTAAGTGAAAATACATTCGATCAAACACCAATGGTTACATAAATATTTCACTTCCAGTACCACCATCACCGTTGCCACTTTCAATAACCTCATCCTTGGATAAAACCTTGACCAAATTTTTTATTGTGATGTTAAGATAATGATTTCCAGATTGTTTGGGAGAAAATACAGAAACATTTTGAAGTATCAAGGCAGTTCCGACGGTAAATTGGTTTTTAAACCTCTCATCATTAACAACTTTGTGATGTATTGTACCTGACATAAACCCTGAAACGTCTTTCAATGTTACTTTTAGATCACCCAAAACATTCGGAGTACAAGACTTGATTATAGCAACAACCTTTTCAAGTTTCCCTTTTTAAGAAATTTTTTGATATCGGCAAAACAACCAACAATGATCCTGCCATCAGAATTCATAAACTCAACCGCGTTAACCCATGGACCACTTTTAAAATCCGAATCCTCAACCAAATCGTCAACAACTTTCCTAATAAACTCCTGTGTGATCATTACACCATCGTCCACACCATCCCGAATACCTGCAGGACCGGGTATTTTTCTAACAGGGTTTTCAACATAATTATCAACTTGAGAGGATATTGTGTTTTGTGTTGTGGCGGATAATCGGAGATCAGAATCATCTATATCAAGTAATTCTTCCCACTCGTAATTTGGTGGTGAATTCATTGCATAGCTTTTAAGGTTTGGTAATCTTATCATATGTTTCTCACATCTATTTATATAATTATCATATACCCCATCACATTAATTATATTATGTGTTAGTTGGGAAAAGGTTAGTTGTTGTAATTAATACATGTTAGGATACTCGACCATCAGCTACTCGACCACTCGACTTTGAATTAGATCTATTATCCATCAGGTAATATCCATTCAGATCACTATATTAATCCTTTTTTTGTTATTTACACACTTCATTTGTGTTTGTTCACTAATACTAGAAGAATTTGTGTACACTTCACTAATATTTCGGTAATGTTTACGCATTTATTTTTGGCTGAATTTTTATTTATTTATTCCGATTTTTTCAATTAAAAACAAGATGTCTAATATTTCTAATGATATTGTATTCGAAGTTTTCAATAAAAGCATATTCTACGTCTTTCCCCTAAGGTACGCAGGTGGAAATTATTGAAATTAAACTATCTATGTCTAAAACGTTGTCGTATTCCCAAATGTGTGACATGTTGTTAGAAAAAATAAAAGAGGATATTTGGGCTTGGTTTTATTGTACACCAAAATGTAGCTTGGAAGAAGGTTTGACTATAGTGGAAAGTGATAGAGATGTTAAGAAGATGTATGAATTGGCTCAACTACACGGGAAAATTGAGGTATATGTTTCCCATACTCCTCAAGTATTCCTAGTTGATTACTATCACAAAAACTTGCGTAAAGATGAGTTTGATGAGGAGGTGACAACACAATTAAAAAACCATGATAAGAGAAAGAAAGGTTTTGATTGTATGTCGTTGGAAGAGGTTAGTGCATGGGAAAATGAAGAATCTCAATCACCGGCTTACTTAAGATCACCGCATGAAAAGTCGTTTAAAGAAGCTAGTCTATTTACACCAAGGATGCTTTTTGATGATTTTGAGGATGCAGCTCATGATGAATTTGATGAAGGTTCTAGTGCTCTTCCTTATGTGTCCAATAACGGTGATAACAATAATTTATGATGGGCATTTTTTATTGTAATTTATGATGGTTATGTTTCATTGCCTTGTTTGTTGTAATTTAGGTTCTAGTGCTTTTACTTTTTTTTTCGTTTTTGGTTGTATATAGCAAATTTGGGGAGGAGGGGGGGTTGAAAGTAATTGAAATATAAGGTTATTTGTGTCATTCTTTTATTTTTGTATTAGTTCATACTTCATAGTGTAAGGATTTTCTATTATAAGTTTCATTTTTTTTTCAAATGTTGTGGTTTCAGTTATCTTTTGTAATCATTCTCTTCAATCACGGTTTTATGCTTTAATTAATTTTGGGGAGAGTAAAAATGTGTTGGATTTGTCTATTTATACGCGTAATAATAATTGAACCCCTACCTAATCTCTTAATTTTCATCTATTTTTACTGTACACATAACCCCAAATCCCAAATCACCGCCTTGCAAAATCAATGGCAAACCAAACCCCAAATCTAGATGAGTTGCGTCGCGCTAGTGGTTCCGATGATATTGCAACCATGTTCAAGCATCTCTTTAACAGTGAAGTGATGGAAGCACAAGCTCGCCTAGTCAAATTGGAAGTAATATGCAGAGAACTAGGCGATGTGCTTGCGAAGCGTGAATGGACAGTTAGGGAGCTCCATTATCTTGGCCCAAACCATGAGAAAGGGGTGGATGCTTTATCATGTCTGGTGAAGATGAATGTAGATGATCGTGATATTTTGCAAGGGCTTGAAGCTTCTGTTGATTTGGTTCGTGATGGGATTGAGCAGAAGCAAGATAACGTGACCCTCATGGAGATTGATGAAGACTTGACTGGTGTTTAGTGACATCGTCACTTTTGTGTTGAAGCTTTTTGGTTTTCAAGTGGTCTAACTATGTGAATGTCTTTTGGGTATGGATCATTAGTAAGTAATTTGGTTTCTATGGTATATTTATATATAACTCTTATGTAAATATAGTTTGGGTTATGGTTTCTGAATATGCTGGTAATGAAGTTATGTACTTAGTTGGATGATAATTAGTCGACTGAAGTTATGTACTGAAATGATTATGCTGGTAATGAATCGTTATGGTATTTAGTTTATCCTTATTGATTTTGTTGCCATTTTGTATATGCAATTCTAGTGTAGATGTTGTTTCAGTTTTGTTAATCAAATTGTAATGGAATTTGGTTTTAATGGTCAATTTTAGGCACTTGTGGGTCAATTTTAGAAAGTTGGTTTCACAACATGGATTAATATAGGGAGTTGGTCAATTTTAGAAAGTCTTGTATTTTTATGTCGTTTAAGGGTCACTTTTAGAAATGACATGTTGCTATTCTAAAGTGGGTCAGTTTTAGGAAGTGGGTAAGTTTTTAGATTTGGTTACAATGGTCACTTTTAGATTTGCCTAAAGTGATCACTTTTAGGCACTTGTGGGTCAATTTTAGAAAGTCTTGTATTCTTATGTCGTTTAAGGGTCACTTTTAGAAATGACATGTTGCTGTTCTAAAGTGGGTCAATTTTAGGAAGTGGGTAAGTTTTTAGATTTTGTTTTAATGGTCACTTTTAAATGTGCCTAAAGTGGGTCACTTATAGGAACTTGTGGGTCATGTATTGATCATACATAAATAAAAAATACAGCTTGTTAATATGGTTAGCAATATTTTCAGAACTAAAGACAGACATTTCACTTGCATACCATAGTTAAGAATCTTTTGTCGGACGGCAAAACTTTTGTACCAATCTGCTATAGAATGCACACAAGCATCTGATATCTTTTTGCAAATAATTGTTTTTAACCCTTTTGACTTACCTAGTCAAACTTCTTTTAGGAGTCTTAGGTTAGTGTGAATGTTAGAGAAAGGTTGCATAAGTTTTGGTAGGATTTGGTAAAAATAAGATCTGTGGAGTCGGGACTTCTAATACTTCCACCAAGTGAACTTCCTAAAAAGTCTACGAAATCAATCATGAAATTTTTATATTTTTTCATATAACTTTGATAAGATGCAGGTTCTAATTTATAGTAGAGGTAATAATAAACGTTGGTGTTAAGTTTGTAAATAATCATATCTCTTATATGTAGACACGGTGTAAATGGGCAAATTCGCATCAGTTTGACCTACAACCAGTCAAACACTTATTTTTGTTCATTATCCAAAGTAACTTGAAAAGTCAAATAGCCAAAGTAACTTCTTAATTAAATTCACATTAAGTTAAACCACAACATTATTTTCTACACCTGAGTTCGAGTAAACCTTGACTACTTTGCAGCCTTATTTAGTTACTAGTCTACTTATCACATCACAAAAGTGATTATCGGTGTTTTTCCGCAATACAGAAAACGCAATCTCCAACACCTAACCTAACAATAAGAATGTTACATGCAATAGTATATCATTATTTACAAAACCTAATTTCGGCTCGTCATATAATTTCACCTCGTTAATGGTAACAGCATATATGTCACATTGAATGAGACAAACAGATTTAACTGGATGAGATGATTAAACAAAATTGTTTTCAACAATACATATGTCACATTGGTTTACAAAACATACAACATTCGTTTACAATAGATTATGCTGAGTTTCCTACTACCAACTACTACAGTTTCAACAACGAAAGTACAAAATACATTTGCAACTACTAGTACAGTTTCAACTACCAAAGTACCAAACTACTACCAAAGTACCAAAGTTTTGACAAACTACAAAATACATTTGCAACTACCCGTTGAGTTATTTGAACTTGTACATCAATGAGTTATTTCTACCAACTACTACTGACTTCTCACCTTTCAGTAGCCACATTTCAACCCCAGCTTCAATCAGTTTGTGCCAAAGGTAGTTCAATCTTGTACTTCCAAAAGAAATCTACCAAACGCTCCCTATATGCCAAAGCTGTCAAAGTAGTATTATCGACCGCCAATGGAAGATTATTCGACAACCTATACAAGTTTATCATCACCCAGATACCGCAGTCACCATAAAGAGGGCCTTGATTTGGCACAGTATCCGCATACCGGAAGGTGATAGAGTAATGTTTTGGATCAATGCCCTTCTTTTCCATTACTTCGGTTTGTTCTAAAAACTTTGGAATTTTATATTGAAAACATCTCCTCATATTGACCCACCATTCTCGATTTTCAACTAGAGGCCAGGAGAAGCTGTCATAGATTGTTATGACACCAGAGCGTAGATGGAGTTCTCCCAAAAGCCAATGTACATTATCTTCATTGATAGGAAAATAGACCTACAGTATTGGTGAACAAACATAAGACAACAAAAACGATATTGTATTTAAAATTTTGTATCCAAGGGCTCAGATTTGCTCCAAAGAAGCACACTCAGCTCCCAAGCTCCATTTGTCTCTCCAAAGAAACTCACACAAGGGGCTGTTTGGGGCAAGGCTGTGAAAGGGTGAAATAATTGTTTTTAACCCTTTTGACTTACCTAGTCAAACTTCTTTTAGGAGTCTTAGGTTAGTGTGAATGTTAGAGAAAGGTTGCATAAGTTTTTGTAGGATTTGGTAAAAAAAATAGCTTAACTGTTTTTCTGCACAGGCACAGGACAACAGCATTACTGCTGTTATGGGCCCTTTTTCTTAGTCTAATTGGTACTCAAATTGTGCAAACTTTGTTTTTATTAAATCCTTGTATGCCCATCTAATTCTAGTTTCAGTTTAGTGCACTATAATCACCCCTAGCATAGTATAAAGTCGAGTTAAAAATCTGTTATTGCACAACTTCCTGTTCTGCATCAGTAAGAAAATGGCCCTAAAACACACAGCAACTGTGACAATCCGTACTTTCAGGTCATTTCTCGACACCGTTCATGTCTCATTATTTCAACATTTTAGTAAACTTGGTTTACTTGTTTCAAATTCGCGTAACCTTGGAGGTTTAGCGGCGAATTCATGATCATGACATCACGTACATTTCATATGGACTATGATTAGTCTACATTTCATTGTCATCATGTGCATCTCATTAGTACATGCACGACATTTCATTTCACCCTTCAACGCGTAATTTTTATGTTTAATAATTTTTATCGCGTGAGTTTTTTATTTTGATTATTTAACCCGTTACTTTCAAAAATGATCCCGAGGTATTTTTAAACTTACATTTAGTTCATAAAACTATATTTTTAGTTTTCCTAGTGTTTCAAATTTATTTGGTATTTTAATCATTAACGTTTAATTATTACGTCGTTTTTCTTAAAAGCTTACGATAATTATTTTATCACCCGATTTTCACAAGGAAAGTATTTTTACAATTTTTATCACCTCAATACAATCTATTTTGAGCTATTAAAAACTTACTTTTACCAAAACTTTCCAATTTCCTTTAATTGTACATTTTACTTACATTTTACTTACTTTCTTCTACAAATTATTACAAATATCTACAAGTAACAAGTTTAAAAAAAAAAATATATATATATGGGAGACAACCCTCCCCCAAAAACCGGCAAGGGGAGGGAGTGTCTTAATTGATGTATGGCTTCCTTAATAATATGTCTACACTATTATTAGCTCATTCATGAACCTATTTTCTCATAGTTGCTAGTGTAAAAAAAAAAAAAAAAAATCTTCTCTCTTTTCCTTGTGTTCTCCAAACCGGCCTCATCAACAAAACAAGGGGATCAAGAAACTTTTGCTAGATCAAGTGTTATTTCAACCTAGAACATATCCTTTTCTTGGTTTTGAAATAAAAACCAAGGATATTTAAGATAATCCTTTGTTACCTACACCTCTTCACTTGCACTAGTAAGCATATTCTTGTCATTTTTATGTTTCCTCTTCATTTTCATATGCTTCTTATCATTTTTGGAGCTTATATGCATGTTATGTAGTTTATACCATTTATTTCTTGATTTTTAAGTTATATATACAATATGGTCATCCTATAATTATTCCCAAGTTAATCTTTGGTCTTGATGGTGATTAGGAACCCATGACACCCTAAGAAGGTGTATGGTAGGATTAGATTAGCTTTGGAGTTGATTTGAAGGGATTAGAATAGGTTTTGTCCGAGAAAAACTATTTTCGTAAACTATATTTTGTGATCTGTCCTTAAAACGAATTTCTGGAAAAACCCACAGATGGTACGAAAGTTTGGCCTTGATTTTTAGAAAATATACTTTAAAACGAATCCGTGGCCTTTTGAACGGAATAAAACGGACTTATAACGAAGCCGTGGTGAATTTTTAAAGTTTGACGACGAAACGTATTAATTTCTGAAAAAGACAGCATGCAGTTTTTACATATTTCGAGTCAAAAACGAGCCTTAAGCTTCACAAATTATTTCGACTAGTCAAAAATATATTAGTTTACTTCGATACGAAGCTAAGGACATATTTTACGTAGAAAACGGATTTAAAACGACAAATATATGGCCGTTTTCATAAAGTTGCCGTAAATATTATTTTCTGAAAATTTTATTATTTCTACGTTACAAGTATTTCATTAGCTATATCGTCCATGTTTGCGGCAGTTTTTAACCATGATGCAAAACTTTTTATAACAAAGTGTCTTCTAGTAAAATCAAGTTCATCGGCCATATTTTTCAAAACAAAAAGCCGTTTGTCAAGCGGAGTCATAGTGAATTATTTACGGATGTTCAAACATTGGCCGAAACTTATTTTCTGCACTCAATTAACAAAAACCACCATCTTTAGCCTTTGATATCTTTATGATCGAGACCTTTTGAACGAAAACTCGTGAACTGAAACTTTTAGATATCGATACAAATTTTCCAAAACCGTCGAGTTCGTTCTCTAACGATCGACGTACACCATGTTACGTCTACTTTCAGGAGTCATTTTTGTTGATTTCATGATTTTTCCGACGACATTGTTTTGCGACGAAAAGTGGTAATTTCACCCAAAATCATTATAAAACCATTGTAGGATGACATTTTGACGTAAAAACATGCAAAGTCATTTTTGTCGAGTCAAGACGTCAAAAGAGTATTTTTAGTCGACGAGTAATATTTTCAAAAACCCGTAAATGGTATAAATTACATACGTAGTGCATGCATAACATTACATTGCAACTCATGACATATCATATCATTGATAATAGGTCCCGGTTGACGCATCATTATAAACCTCAGTGTACTCACTATTGCCGTTATTTCCAGTTTATCCAAGTGAGTTTTCATAGCCCCGTTTTTACATGCTTTCGATTATTTCAAACCCACGGGGGAGAATACATTGCACTACATTTTTCTTTGTACGATACCAAGTATGTTAAATTCATTACATTGCTTAAGTTACCACATATGCCAATTTGAAAGTCCCCATTTCCTGAACCATGAACCGTTAATCTTTGAAGCGAGGATGAGTGGATAGATCTATCGGGGGTGACGCCTCCATCCGGGTTGGTGAATCCCAACCAGGAAAACGGATGCATTTCATTTGATTTCATTACGGAGTTGTCGGGCAAACATTCCGTGGAGGGGCATACATAATTGATCAGTCTAGTTCGGGTCATGGGCTTAAGGCAATTGTAACATTATTTTTACGTGACTGGATTGTCATGCATATTCTATACTTGTGTAGTCGTATAAAACATTTACATAAACCTATGATTTCTCACCAACATTATTGTTGACGTTTTTAGCAATGTATTTTCAGGTAGAAGCGAGGCACGTGCATCATGACATGGTTAGGGACCTATATTTTGAGTCATGGCGTCGACTTACATTATGTACATTATGGCTTTATCTTCAAAACATCGTTTGGATTTGTAACATATTTGTATTTCCTTAAACTTGTTAAACCTTTTGGGACCGATGTTGTACTCTGATTATGTTTTATGATATATCCAACGATGTGTTTTTAAACGACACTTTAGGTCGTTCAATATAACTGTGATGTGGTGCTATGACAGTCATTGCCCCAGAATTCCATTCATTTGCAAAAAACAGTAAATTGGGGGTGTGACAGATTGGTACCAGAGCTACTGCTTATAGAGAACTAGGTTGCATCATTGACCCTAGACTATAGCTACATTATCATAGCATCTCATCATTTCATCATAGTACATGTTCATTGTTATCATGCGGATTCACTTACATTTGATTCGAGATTATTTACTTCTATTTCACATCGGTTGTCACAGAGATGCCTTCAAATACCCATCCCATTATACTCACATCACTTTGACATGGAGAATGCCTTGTCAGTCCCTATCATGATCTTAACATCAGTTGACTCAACACCGATAACATCGAGATGATGACACGAGACCTTTCAGGAGGACGAAGTTGCACCTACACCATCACGATCACTATTGATTCACAGTAGGATCAGGACAATTTTTATCACTCAGTTGGGACAGATCATACCATTGGGTAGAACTTATAGGCTTAGTCCTAATGAACCTATTTTCTTAACTCACCACAAGGATTCCATTATCATCATTGTCATTATTTTCATCATCATTATCATTTCGAGCACCATCCGTACCATCACATCTCATACACGATACATCACTACTTTACTAGGGGTTAGGCCAACTTTATTCTCGACCAATTAGTAGACTATTATTACTCGATAAGGTTCTCCTATGTATCCTACAAACCATCCAACAAATTTTATTCCAGATTATCCTGCTACTATTTCATAAAATTATTTCAATTGATTTTATTCAAATTATTTTATCACCATCTCAGAAACGTTGTTTCATAAAGTTTTAAACAAGTCGTTTTATTACCAACTTATCAATTGGTTTCAGTCATTTTATCAACTATTTAATATACTTCGGCGAAGCGATTTTCATGTTACTCTGAAAAATCATTGAGTCATTTTCTTTCAAAACAAAACGTTGAATACCATCTAAAACTTCGGAGGAACATAATACTATTTCAACAAAATCAAGCATCACATCATTTGTCCTTAATTATACATGGCACGATCACCTATGTATAATTCAGGAAGAATTATGTCATGAAAATAACAAGCATCATTTCAAATCTCCTAAAACAATTCTCATTTGAAAGCAAAGTTTTATAATCAAATATATCGTGCATAAACATTTCTTTTGTTAACACTCTATAGATGCTTACACCATTTATCTCTCACTCAACCGATAAGTTAGGATTTGACGAGTGACCATTTTAGGAAAGACTTCCTATACCATTTGTGAGGAGGATTTCTCGATACAAGAAAACAATGGAAGGATTTTTGGAATTACCAGCAAGGACTAGAACTAGGTGGTAGGATGATTCTAAACTCAACAAAAATCTTAAGACATCACGAGACCTTCCGAATCACTATTTTGGGTTAGAATCCAAACTCTATCATTCCAAAAGTATTAGTTATACCGAGTTACGAGATTTAGTACGAAGCGAATACCCACGATGCATCGTTATAGGGATATATCAAGTTTTCTAAGCGAGACAGTAGAACATTCTTAAGTATGACCTCAACAATAGGTGAACTTCCCTACAATGAGTTCCCTTAAAGGAAAATTAAGGTTATCGATATAAACTTCCTCTAAGGCATTGTGTCCTCTAGAAATTCCGGTAACCTCACCTCTATATCAAGAAATGTCACGAGGTTTGAACATGTCCGGACAATCAATGACTCCTCATCTACAAGTGAAGCTAGAACAGACATTCTTCGACATAGTATAAGCGGATATCTATTCTCTTGCTAGCATGATAGCAATATTAGTGATGAACTACTTTTGGAAGCACTCAATATCGGAACAAATCTTGGAAGTCAACCACATTAGACATATCATACAACGTTGAATTAGCTAATGGTAGCGTAGTTAGCACCAACACCATTGTTCGCGGTTGCACATTCAATTTTCTTAATCATCCCTTCAACATAGACCTCATGCCCGTAGAGCTTGGTAGTTTTGGCGTCTTCATCGGCTGGATTGGTTATCTAAGCATCGCGAAGATCATTGTGATGAGAAAGTTGTTCATCTTCACTACAATGGCGAAACTTTGATTATTCGGGAACGGTGGAACTCAATTAGTATCATATCGAGTATCAAAACGGAGAAGTATATTAAGAAAGGTTGTCTTGCTTTCTTAGCTCATGTAACGAGAAAAGTCGGGGAGAAGCGACTTGAAGATGTTCCTATTGTCCGTGAATTTTTCGAAATATTTCCGAGGATTTACCGGGACTTCCACCGGCACGTCAAGTAGAATTTCAAATTGACTTAGTTCGAGTTGCACCGACAGCGAGCACCGTACCGTTTAGCACCATCCGAAATGCAAGAGTTGTCTAATCAATTACAAGAGCTTCTAAACAAAGGATTCATTAGGCGAGTTCCTTCGGAGAGCACCGGTCTTGTTGTGAAGAAGAAGGATGAATCCTTCGAATGCATAGATTATCGAGAGTTGATCAAGTTAACGGTGAAGAATCGTTACCCACTCCCCGAAATTGACGATTTATTCGATCGGTTGCAAGGTTCTAGTATTTATTCCAAGATTGATCTCGGTCGGGTTATCATCACCGAGTTCGGAAGAGGATATTCGAAACAGCGTTTAGAACACGTCACGGTCATTACGAGTTTCAAGTGATGCCGTTTGGATTGACTAATGCACCGGCGGTATTCATGGGTCTCATGAATAGAGTTTGTAAGCCGTATTTGGACAAGTTTGTTATAGTGTTTATCGACGACATCTTGGTCTACTCAAGAGCAAGAAGAGCACGAAGAGCATTTAAGGACGATTTTAAGGCTACTCAAGAATGAGAAGTTGTATGCCAAATTGTCGAAGTGTGATTTTTGGAACCACAAAGTGCAATTTCTTGGTCACATCATTGATAGTCAAGGACTACAAGTTGATTCCGCAAAGATTGAAGCCGTGAAAGATTGGGCTACTCCAACGAATCCTACGGAAATTCGACAATTTCTAGGACTAGCCGGGTATTACCGAAGGTTCATCGAAAGTTTTTCAAAGATAGCGAGACCTTTGACCAAGTTGACACAGAAAAACAAGAAGAAATGCAGTGGGGAAAGAAACAAGAAACGCTTTTCATTGTTGAAACAAAGCTTTGCGGTCGCCGATTTTGGCACTACCGAAGGCATTGAGAACTTTGTTGTATATTGCGACGCATAAAGGACTTGGGGCTGTTTTAATGCAAAAATGAGAAGGTGATAGCGTATGCTTCTCGACAACTTAAGACTCATGAGAAGAATTACACCACACATGATCTCGAGTTAGGAGCCGTAGTTTTTGCACTCAAGATTTGGAGACATTATCTCTATGGTACGAAGTGCGGTGTTTACCGACCACAAGAGTTTGCAATATATTCTTGATCAAAAGGAACTTAATATGAGGCAACGTCGTTGGTTGGAGCTACTCAGCGACTATGATTGTGAAATCAAGTATCACCCGGGGAAAGCCAATGTTGTGGCCGATGCTCTTAGTCGGAAAGAGAGGCCTAAACCTTTAAGAGTTCGATCATTGGGAATGACGATTGTTTCTCCTTTACCATCGAAAATCCATGAAGCACAAGTCGAAGCACTTAAGGAGGAGAATCGATCAAGTGAAAAGCTTTATGGTATGCCCGAAGCATAAATGGTTTTGTGAAGAAGCGAGATGGAGTACTATGTTTCAAAGATAGAATGTGGGTTTCATTGTATGGCGGAATCGAGAATTGATTATGCATGAGTCGCATAAGTCAAAGTATTCTATTCATCCCGGATCGGATAAGATGTATCAAGATCTTAAGAAGCTTTATTGGTGGCCGAATATGAAAGCGAAATTGCACGTCGTTAGCAAATGTCTTACCTGTGCTAAAGTAAAAGTCGAATACCAGAAGCCGTCAGGATTGCTCCAACAACCTGAAATTCCTCAATGGAAATGGGAACGTATTACTATGGACTTTGTTACGAAACTCCCTAAAACATCGGGAGGTTACGACGCTATTTGGGTAATTGTTGATCGCCTTACCAAGTCAGCTCATTTTATACCGATTAGAGAGACTTATTCCATGGAGCAACTCCCTAGACTTTATGTCAAGGAAATAGTCTCGAGGCACGGAGCACAAATTTCTATCATTTCCGACAGAGATAGTCGATTCACTTCAAACTTTTGGAATTCATTGCAAGATTTATTCGAACCGATTAGAGATGAGCACCGCATATCACCCACAAACCGATGGTCAAAGTGAAAGGACCATTCAAACATTAGAAGACATGTTGAGGGCATGTGTAATTGATTTTGGAAATGGTTGGGCTAACCATTTGCCATTGATTGAATTCGCACAACAATAGTTATCACACCATATCAAGATGGCACCATTCGAGGAGCCTTATGGTCGTAGTGCCGATCACTGTTTGTTGGGCCGAGGTGGGAGGCGCACAACTTCTTGGCCCGAAATGGTACGGGAAACCAGAAAAGATCGTTCAAATTCGTGATAGACTTCCGAACCGCAAGAGTCGTGCCGAGAAAAGTTATGCGGATGTTAGACGCAAGGATTTGGAATTTCAAGTGGGTGACAAAGTCATGTTGAAAGTATCGCCTTGGAAGGGCGTAGTACGCTTTAGGCGTGGGAAGTTAAACCCGAGATACATTGGACCATTCAAGATTTTGAGCCGAGTTGGTCCGGTAGCTTATCGACTTGATCTTCCTTCAGAACTTAGTCATGTACACAACACGTTTCATGTTTCAAACTTGAAGAAGTGTCTTTCGACGAATCGCTTCGTTATTCCATGGACGAAGTTCATATTGACGACAAACTCAACTTTGTGGAAGAACCTGTAGAAATCATGGACCGCGAGGTCAAGCAGTTGAAAAGCAGTCGTATTCCTATTGTGAAAGTTCGTTGGAATTCGCGACGAGGTCCTGAGTTTACTTGGGAACGGAAGACCAGATCACGACGCAAGTATCCACATCTTTTCGCCGACACCGTTAGACCTAACAACGTTTGAATTGGGGACTGAATTCCTTTTGATGGGCGAATGTGACAATCCGTATTTGGTCATTTCTACACCGTTCATGTCTCATTATTTCAACATTTTAGTAAACTTGGTTTACTTGTTTCAAATCCGCGTAACCTTGGAGGTTTAGCGGCGAATTCATGATCATGACATCACATACATTTCATATGGACTATGATTAGTCTACATTTCATTGTCATCATGTGCATCTCATTAGTACATGCACGACATTTCATTTCACCCTTCAACGCGTAATTTTTATGTTTAATAATTTTATCGCGTGAGTTTTTATTTTGATTATTTAACCCGTTACTTTCAAAAATGATCCCGAGGTATTTTTAAACTCACATTTAGTTTATAAAAACTATATTTTTAGTTTTCCTAGTGTTTCAAATTTATTTGGTATTTTAATCGTTAACGTTAAATTATTACGTCGTTTTTTCTTAAAAGCTTACGATAATTATTTTATCACCCGATTTTCACAAGGAAAGTATTTTTACAATTTTTATCACCTCAATACAATCTATTTTGAGCTATTAAAAACTTACTTTTACCAAAACTTTCCAATTTCCTTTAATTGTACATTTTACTTACATTTTACTTACTTTCTTCTACAAATTATTACAAATATCTACAAGTAACAAGTTTTAAAAAAAAATATATATATATATGGGAGACAACCCTCCCCCAAACCGCCAGGGGGAGGGAGTGTCTTAATTGATGTATGGCTTCCTTAATAATATGTCTACACTATTATTAGCTCATTCATGAACCTATTTTCTCATAGTTGCTAGTGTAAAAAAAAAAATCTTCTCTCTTTTCCTTGTGTTCTCCAAACCGGCCTCATCAACAAAACAAGGGGATCAAGAAACTTTTGCTAGATCAAGTGTTATTTCAACCTAGAACATATCCTTTTCTTGGTTTTGAAATAAAAACCAAGGATATTTAAGATAATCCTTTGTTACCTACACCTCTTCACTTGCACTAGTAAGCATATTCTTGTCATTTTTATGTTTCCTCTTCATTTTCATATGCTTCTTATCATTTTTGGAGCTTATATGCATGTTATGTAGTTTATACCATTTATTTCTTGATTTTTAAGTTATATATACAATATGGTCATCCTATAATTATTCCCAAGTTAATCTTTGGTCTTGATGGTGATTAGGAACCCATGACACCCTAAGAAGGTGTATGGTAGGATTAGATTAGCTTTGGAGTTGATTTGAAGGGATTAGAATAGGTTTTGTCCGAGAAAAACTATTTTCGTAAACTATATTTTGTGATCTGTCCTTAAAACGAATTTCTGGAAAAACCCACAGATGGTACGAAAGTTTGGCCTTGATTTTTAGAAAATATACTTAAAAACGAATCCGTGGCCTTTTGAACGGATAAAAACGGACTTATAACGAAGCCGTGGTGAATTTTTAAAGTTTGACGACGAAACGTATTAATTTCTGAAAAAGACAGCATGCAGTTTTTACATATTTCGAGTCAAAAACGAGCCTTAAGCTTCACAAATTATTTCGACTAGTCAAAAATATATTAGTTTACTTCGATCTGAAGCTAAGGACATATTTTACGTAGAAAACGGATTTAAAACGACAAATATATGGCCGTTTTCATAAAGTTGCCGTAAATATTATTTTCTGAAAATTTTATTATTTCTACGTTACAAGTATTTCATTAGCTATATCGTCCCATGTTTTGCGGCAGCTTTTAACCATGATGCAAAACTTTTTATAACAAAGTGTCTTCTAGTAAAATCAAGTTCATCGGCCATATTTTTCAAAACAAAAAGCCGTTTGTCAAGCGGAGTCATAGTGAATTATTTACGGATGTTCAAACATTGGCCGAAACTTATTTTCTGCACTCAATTAACAAAAACCACCATCTTTAGCCTTTGATATCTTTATGATCGAGACCTTTTGAACGAAAACTCCTGAACTGAAACTTTTAGATATCGATACAAATTTTCCAAAACCGTCGAGTTCGTTCTCTAACGATCGACGTACACCATTTTACGACTACTTTTCCGAGTCATTTTGTTGATTTCATGATTTTTCCGACGACATTGTTTTGCGACGAGAAGTGGTAATTTCACCAAAAATCATTATAAAACCATTGTAGGATGACATTTTGACGTAAAAACATGCAAAGTCATTTTTGTCGAGTCAAGACGTCAAAAGAGTATTTTTAGTCGACGAGTAATATTTTCAAAAACCCGTAAATGGTATAAATAACATACGAAGTGCATGCATAGCATTACATTGCAACTCATGACATATCATATCATTGATAATAGGTCCCGGTTGACGCATCATTATAAACCTCAGTGTACTCACTATTGCCGTTATTTCCAGTTTATCCAAGTGAGTTTTCATAGCCCGCTTTTACATGCTTTCGATTATTTTCAAACCCACGGGGGAGAATACATTGCACTACATTTTTCTTTGTGCGATACCAAGTATGTTAAATTCATTACATTGCTTAAGTTACCACATATGCCAATTTGAAAGTCCCCATTTCCTGAACCATGAACCGTTAATCTTTGAAGCGAGGATGAGTGGATAGATCTATCGAGGGTGACGCCTCCATCCGGGTTGGTGAATCCCAACCAGAAAAACGGATGCATTTCATTTGATTTCATTACGGAGTTGTCTGGCAAACATTCCGTGGAGGGGCATACATAATTGATCAGTCTAGTTTCGGGGTCATGGGCTTAAGGCAGTTGTAACATTATTTTACGTGGACTGGATTGTCATGCATATTCTATACTTGTGTAGTCGGATAAAACATTTACATAAACCTATGATTTCTCACCAACATTATTGTTGACCGTTTTTAGCAATGTATTTTCGTGTAATCGAGGCACGTGCATCATGACATGGTTAGGGACCTATATTTTGAGTCGCGGCGTCGACTTACATTATGTACATTATGGCTTTATCTTCAAAACATCGTTTGGATTTGTAACATATTTGTATTTCCTTAAACTTGTTAAACCTTTTGGGACCGATGTTGTACTCTGATTATGTTTTTATGATATATCCAACGATGTGTTTTTAAAACGACACTTTAGGTCGTTCAATATAACTGTGATGTGGTGCTATGACAGTCATTGCCCCCAGGAATTCCATTCCGCTGCAAAACAGGTAAATTGGGGGTGTGACAGCAACAGCTTATTTTTAATCTTTGTAGATGCCCTTTCCATCACCAAGTTACTTTTTTAGGATTACCACTATTCTAACTTTGTTGTTGTAGCTTGCTTTTGGTTTTGAAAGTCTTTTTTCAGCTAGAAAATAAGCTCCAAAAACAGCCTCACATTACCTTATTTAGGAATTTTCTTACACTACTAGAAAATGACTTTTCAACCATATACTGATTAACGGCTTATGTGTGATCATTGCGAAAACTAAATGTTAGTTATTATGGTCATGCCTGATTATGATCTAAGAAATACTACATATCAATTAGAACCATGAAATACTACTATACGACTATCAAAAATTTCTTAAACACACCTTTTCCACAGATTGAGCAAACCAGGGGAGACCATAAGTTACTCCGTCGACATAAAAACCCGGCATCCTATTGGTAAGAATCATGGAGCTAAAAATGGACTGCCATTGCCCAATCAAAGATCGGCAGGTCTAAAATGCCATAAAAACATTATCCATAGATCAAGATGCTGCCAAAAAAAATAAAAATAAAAATAAAAATTAGCTAAGTAGTTAACATTATCCATAAATCTTAAAATTGTTAACATGAAATTTACCGTGTCGAGTAAAGCCATCCATTTCTATACTTCCTGATGCCCAACAACCTTTCCCAAAAATTATGATATGCATATATGCCATCTCCTCCTCATGGAAAATAAAATCTCCCCGTCCTCCTTTTCATTCAAAAAATCCATAATTTCTTTTGGCACAATCACTCTTAATTGTCGCGAACCTGTAGGACGAGTTAGATCCTGCAGATATACCATATAGAATTGTCTAGTCCAAAGTACTTAACCAACGTTACAAAATATGAAATAAATAATAAGTAAAATAAGTTACCTCATTCCACTGGGGAATCACTTCACCACCATGTGAAACCAACGGCTGAAAACGCTTTACACATTTCTTCTTCCTAGCATGGACTTTAGGCTTTTGTGGAGTGGTTGAAGGCTGGTTCATGTACGGGGTCTTGAAGATACTTGCTCGCTCTAGTCTCTCGGGCAAAATTAACCTGGTATCTTTTAATAGATGCCTCCCACCATAACAATAAATATCAACTAATTTCTCATTATCGTCATTGCTAGGGGTACAACTGGATCATTCATTGCGATTTTTCGATCATCATTGCTAGGAACAGAATCGGGATGCTTCGTTGCTAATTTCTCCTTATCATCATTACTAGGAACAGAATCTCGATCCTTCATTGAAGGAGACTCCAAATCATTGTCTTTTTCCTATATTAAAAAAAATTAGAATAAAAAGATTGGGTTATTTGATTTTAAAACCAAAAAACTTAATGTTAAATTTACCTTTTCAGGAGTATTAAATACATATATTTGCATAAGAGTCTCCACTGCCATTAAATCTTGCTCCTGAAGCGGATAACCCGTATTCTTCACCTCTTGTTCCTCTACTACCTGTAGAAATACAAGTAATCAAGCCATTCTATTTAAGTAAACTGATATATGATCAAATAAACATGTTTCAGTGTGTCAAACGGTGAATATGGTTAAAACTGACTACCTGATTATCAAACGGTGTGTCAAACATGTTTCTATATTCTGAATCCAATAATTCAGGTTCAGCTTCGTTGATTCCACCGTTATAATATTCCATTTCCTTTGGATCATGTTGAATATCCATGTCAGGATGCAATTTGACATCATTATCAAATGCATTTGAGGGCTGCATAAGAAGTATAAATAAAATATAACGTTATTGTATGACGAGTGTTATGTAATAATATCCATAGTCTCGTTATGTAATAATATTACCTTTTATTCATTTGCATTGTCGTTCAAGAGAGGTGCATACATATAAATAAGAGAAAGAAACAAAATTAAAGTAATATTACCTTTTCTTCATTTGCAGTGGGAGCCACATTATCGTTAAAGTCGTTTCTCAACCTTTCCACTAGTGGGCTCGCGACTATCATTAAACCTGTTTCTCGACCTTTACACTAGTGGGCTCCAAAGTCTCGTTCACGAGGGCTCCAAAGTCTCGCTCACGAGGGCTGCAAAAATTCAACTAATCTTAGCCCTTAACAACCTTCTTGTAATAATATACGCCATGTTGATAAGGAAACAAAATTCAAGAACTTACATTTTCTTGATTTGCAGTATTAACAACATTTGGTTCATGATCATGTACACTACAAGGCTTCATAGTCTCGTTTATGCCATTCTTAACGTGTTGCTCAAGTGCTGTTAAACGTCTCCCAAAGAATGCTTCAATATACTCAATCTTCTTTATAAGATCACCTCGAGGTTCTGAATTTTCTGATAATCTACTAGAGGACAGCAAAAATAAGGTAATATATAATAATCTTATTTACACATTCAATGTAAAAATAAAAATTTTGTTTATAAATAACAAACCTTTGAGTCTTGATCAACTTCACTATGATTATCAGATACACTCGACATCTGCATAAAAGATGCATCCTTGGGAGGTTTCACATATTTCTCAAGTGCACTTAAACGACTCCCAAATGCACGCTCAATATCCTCAACCTTCTTTGCAAGTGCTGGGTCATCCAATCCTTCATAGCTATGCACCTCAGTGCGAACATGTACCTCACGGTGAACCTCCGTGTGAACATGTGTACGCGGAATAACCTTCCTCTTTTTTAGAGGTCTATGAGATGCATCTTCTGTTGACCCATTCTTGAAATAGTCTAAACTACATGTCCACCATGATGTATTGATCTCCTTTTCGGTAGGGACAAGTGAATTAATTGACTCTATTAATTGACTCTCTAGAATAGAATAGCCTCTCACAATCACCTTTTGTAAATGTTATACCATTACTCCACGAAACACAACGGGGTACAACATCATCGTCTTTGTGCCACCAATTTGTAGCATTCGGAAAAAGTTCCAATAACTAGATCTGTAAAGTTTTTAAAACCATTAATGTTAAATAAATAAACTAACTTAATGGCTAAATAAATATCGATTAATTATAATCATCAACGTAACAAGTTGTATATGCCAACGTAACAAAGATATATCAAACTTCAGCTACAAGTTTGCGCTTAATATGAACATGTTGTGTTTCAGCAACTATTAGTCAAGCATCTGTTTCTAATATAAGAGTTTCGGATGAGAAAACATCACAAATCTATGTACTTCAAAAGTCAGACAAAATTACGTCACTGCATTATGTTATTAGATTCATATAAACGTCACAATAAATGAGGTATTCTATTCCATATGACCACATATTCTGATAACAATGCAGTTGCACTATAGAGTTGATTAAAACCAAACTTAAAAGTAGATTTGGGGAGTCAAACATAGCATTTAGATACTAAAGGCTGGGTTGGGTCAACATTTATGGTATGGGTGGGTTGGGTCAACATTTACACTGCAATGACATAAATGAGACAAGCAATACATGAGACAAGCAATAAATGAGAAAAGCTTGCAAACCTTAAAGACGAAAACAAATCCGTTTAAAGAATATTGAGGCTTGTATTTTTTCCCGTGTGTTGCAATTTTTTCAAAATATCCTTACGGTGTCTTGAATCAACATTATACACCCTAAGGTGAAGCTCGTGCCAAATATATTGTCCCCAAGGGAAAGCATCAAAAGCAGACAAATCATCCACTAGAGCCAAAATCTCATCTGGTATAACGTGCCTAAGCTCGTTACCCATTAATACATACTCTAAAGCCAGCAACAGACAAACACGGACTGAATCATCATGAGATAGCTTTTTAAAATCCTTATCCGTTTCAAGAAGTGCTTTAAGATCGTCACCTTTTATTCTTGGTAGAGTAGGAAATACACAATTATGGAAATTTGAGACGCTGTTACTCAAATGGTCTAAAGAAGGATTTCCAAATTTGAAACCAGTTAACAAACAAAATTCCCTCCTACCAAACTCTAATGTATTGTGACCAATATCAAAAATAAAAGGCATATCAGTACTAGCATCTTTGATAATCCTTTGGTGTTGAAGCAAAAAGTTCAGGACTTGATTATCATGGTCCTCCGTTCTAATATCCAACCAAGGACCAAAAACACTACTTTTAAACTTGTTATACCTTTCCTCTTTAATGTACCAACTTTTGCTATTGTTTTCAGAAGGTGTAGCTTAGTTCTCAAACTAACCTTCGAATCATAAACCTAGGTTAACAAAAAATAAAATATTAAAAATAAAACTAATTTATACATGATACTAGCTACAAGATTATTCAGTCTTAATGGGTATATTGTGTTACCGTACAAAAAACAAGACACCAACTATTTTTAACCAAAATTGATATACCCAAAAGACTTGATCATTAAAGTACAATCTGATCTGTAACAATCCCAACCCTAACTAAAGGATTAAACATTTATTACATCTAAATATGATACTTACATCAACGCGATGAAAGGGTGAATCCATTGGACATAAACAAAAATCCTATCTACTCAATCGGTGACAATATATGTTGTTTTGTGTTTGTGTTTGTGTTTAAGTTTGAGAATGATAATCAGATTTGGATTGATAATCATTTATCGATGAATTCTTGTGTATGATCCGATGGTTATTGCATTCGATCGGGTTTCCATGTACATTGGAAAAGAAAGAAACTGGTACACCGGATAAAAGTAGTTTTGTACTTTTTTTTTTACTTTTTGTACTTTTTGCACGTGGATAAATGCAAGTCGAGTAAAAGTAGGTTGAGTAGCCGTCTGTTGCGCAATTTTGGTGGTTATTTGGGTAGAATAAAAAGTAAAAAGTGTACTTTCCTTATGACATGTGTCACATTTTGGGTGGAGCTGTGGAGTCGAGTGGTTGCGCATGACCATTTTGGAGATTGAGTGAAAATTTGACCACAAAGAGGACTACCAAAAAGATTTTGGCACTTTTTGGTACTTTTCTCTTTAGTTTATTATGTTCTTTTTGACAATAAATTTACGGATATCAAGAATTTCGTTTATCCCGTGCCCGTTCGGGTTCGAGCCCGTTTGACCCGTGCCCGTTCGGGCTCGAGCCCGTTTGACCGTTGCCCTTCGGACTTGAATATTTGTATAATGTGTTTTATTATTTGTATCAGTGATATTTAATAATTGTGTTTGGGTTGGTTGTACAATATGTTTGATAATTTGTATTTGTTATGTAAGATGTGTTACTTTTAATAACTGCATTAATTGTATTTATTAACCAGTTAATTAATTGATTACATTAAATGTCTTGTTAATTTTTTATTATAGAAATATTTTTTGTCTTATTTTTTTAAGACTTCTAAATATAGATGTGTTAAATACACTAGAAGGGTACCCGCGCAATGCGGCGGCGGGTACCCGATGACTATTTTGTAGCGAACAAATGTTTTTCATTTTTACGTCTAATTCAAGTAAGTTTCTCTCTTTTCAACTCCGCTTCTTATCAAAGATAATCGCATTTATAGTCATTTTGATTGGAAAAATGATTCTAAGATCAATGGCGTAACTTTCGTGATTTTTCGACAATGTTTGAGGGTTGAAACGAGCTCGAGAAGCGTTATCGTGAAAGATTGGGCAATTGACGCAACCGGCCCCTCCATTTTAATACCAAACGCACCCTTAACTTGGAGAATTGACAGCCTTGGTCCCTCTTGGGGTATAAAAACTCTCCACCTCACTCATTCTCACACTTTTACACATACAAATTCTCTCTCTTCTCTCTCTCTCTTAATATCCGTCACCGAATTATTTTCCGGTCACCTTCACCGGCGACTATTCTGGCTACGCCGCTCCTATACTACACCTCCTATACCATTTAATAGATCGGTGTATTGTGATTCTAAGGTACGTAGCACGCCGCGGAAACTCATTCACGCTGCTAGATCGGAGTTTTTAACTTTTTGGCTACAAGTTGACTTTTGATCCGTGGTTTGCCGTATTCTTACACGCGTATACCATGGGTATTGGTAATGTTTTTACGGCTAAAACACCACTTTTGTGGTGTTATCTTGGTTCACTTGTCGAACGTGTTCATGGTTTGTCTTAGGTTTGTTTTGATCCGCGTCATATTGTTGTGTTGGTGGATTTGTTGTTGTCAGTTGATGGTTGACACAGTAATGAGGTTACCGTGCCTTGTTATTGTTATTGTTGGTGGCCGGACGACGGCGGTGGTTGCCGGAGAAGACTGTGGCCGGCGAGGGTAGAGAGAAGAGAGAGGGAGCGTGTGTTTTTTTGTGTAGAAATATCTTTCCATAATAAGCAAGTTAAAAAAGTCTGAATTTTTAAGTCTTCTAATTTTAGAAGGCCTAAATGCATTATAAAGTAGTATAGATTATAAGATAGTATAAATTATCCATTATTTAATTGTAACATAATATGAATTTTGTGAATTAATTGTAACATAATACGAATTTTGTAAAACAAAAATTTTAAGACGAAATGTATTCTAGTAATTAGCAACATCGCTACTAAGTCTCGCTAGCTTTTTGGCTAGCAATTACCCGAAGTAAGGAAGTCCCCAAGTACTAAAATCTATTTTATTCTAAATTGTTCTTTCCTAAATGATCATACATATATATCCGGTTTCGGTTACAATTTCCACCAATGTGGGATGCTTAGATAGATGCTAAGTTCTCAAATTTATAACGTCTTTCAAAAGTTGGATTACTTTTCGAGTTTATTGACCATATATGATTCATGTTCAATTTGCTCTTCTTTAAAACTGAAGTATTTCATTTTTCGTTTACGTTCAAATGAGGGATCACTAAATAAATGTGTCATTTCTTCAAATAATGTTATTTTTAAGCTATGAGCATTTTGGTTACATACTAGTTTAGCTCATTATGTACCAGTAATATTAAAGCAAGCATACGTTTAGTGAAGCACTATATTTTTTTTGAACGGCAATTATGGCTACATGGCACTTAGCCCAGAAGGCATAGCGAGCCCACACAACCAGGTTGGGTCCAGTTCAGAAGGCAATAACACCTTTTCTTTTACGCACGCGAGAGAAAACCCCTATCGCCCTAGACAAGACTCGAACTTGAGACCTTACCTAGGAGGATAAAACCTCCATACCGCTGGACCATAGGCCCGTTTTTACTATTTATTATATTAAAAAAGTGCATAACTTTAGTACATACAATCGGAAGTTTTTACTATACTTTTAACACTATCTTGATTTAAAGAATACACTAGCAGGGTACCTGCGCGTTGTGGGGGCGGGTACCCTGAAATAAATTTTTCTGGTGAATCATGTATTTTAGTTTATTATGTATTTTTTGACAATAAATTTACGGATATGAAGAATTTCATTTAGCCCGTCTGCTGTTCGGGCCCGTTTGGCCCGTGCCTGTTCGGTCTCAAGCCCATTTTGCCCCGTTGCCCGTTCGGGCTTTAATATTTGTATAATGTGCTTTATTATTTGTATTAGTGACCTTTAATGTGGTACCCGCGCTACGGCGGCAGTCGAAATAAAATTTTCAAGTGAATCATGTATTTTAGTTTATTATGTTCTTTTTGACAATAAATTTACGGATTTCAAGAATTTCGTTTAGCCCGTGCCCGTTCGGGCTCGAGCCCGTTTGGCCTGCACCTGTTCGGGCTCAAGCCCATTGTTGCGTTCGGGCTTGAATATTATTTGTATTAGTGACATTTAATGTAGGAATTGTGTTTAATTTGGTTGTACAATATGCTTGATAATTTGTTTTTATTATGTTAGGGGTGTTTTAATAATTGTATTAATTATATTTATTGGTCAATTAATTAATTTTTTTTTTTTTGAACTTCAATTAATTAATTGACTATATTAAATAACATTAATGTGGTGTTTTATTTTTTTTAATATGTGCATTTAAGTTGTGTACGCTATGCTTCTTGTCTTGTATGTTTGAAAATTTTATGCATTAAAGTGTTGTACATTATGTTTTTTTTTCTTAATTATATGAATTACTAATTATAGTAACATGTGTAGGCTTATATTTTTAAGTCTTCCTTTTAAAGGAAGTCCTAAATATATTATTATGAAACAAAATACAAGTAAATATAACTTTGAACAACATTTTCTTAACTACACATATAAGCAAATCATATCCAAAGTGGCTTAGTGTTACACAACTCGAATGTCTTATAACATACATTAGCTCGTACCTTTTTGGGTAAATATCTTCGATTGTGATGGTTTAGGAAGGGTTCGAAACCACAACAATAATGACAAATACTTGGCATTGTTGCATTTTTCTGAGAAAAAAGGTTAAAAGGACATACCTTTCATGTGAGTAACCCGAAAAATAAAAATCATCATAGAAGTAGTAAGCTTGATTCACTTTACGTGGCTTTGGATAATCTTACCTTTGTGTTTTATTGTTTAATTATATTATCCATATATTATTAAATTGTAACATAATATGAAATTTGTGAAAAAAAATTAAAGACGAAATGTATTCTACTACTTAAGAACGTAAGTCTAAGTCTCACAAGATTTTTCGCTAGCACTTAGAAAAAGTCCGTAAGTACTAAAATCTATTTTATTCTAAATTGTTCTTTTCTAAATGATCATAGATGTATATCCAGTTTTGGTTACATTTAAAAGAGGGATCACTAAACAAATGTGTCATTTCTTCATATCATATTATTTTTAAACTATGAACATTTCGGTTATATACTAGTTTTGTTCATTATGTACCAGTGAAGCAGTTTAGTGTAATTTTAGCTTTACTATACATTATACTAAAAAATGCATAACAAAGTACATACAATTGAGAGTTTCACTATGCTTTAAGTACTATTTTGATTTAGATAATACATATATAATGCCAGACATTGAATATGCTCAAACAAAATACAAGTAAATGTAACTTGAACAACATTTTCTTAACCAAACACATGAACAGTTCATATCCAAAGTGGCTTAACGTTAAGGCAACTCAAATGTCTTATAACATACATTAGTTTGACCTTTTTGGTTAAATATCTTGGATTGTGATGGTTTAAGAAGAGTCCGGAAACCGCAACGATAATGACAAATACTCGCATTCATTTGAAAAAAAAGACATATCTTCATGCAAGTAACCTGAAAAATAACGATCATTCATCCACTTTATATCATAAGTACATCTAAAACTTTTTCCTAATATGGTTCAATGGCCCAAACCCATTACATATACGCCAAACTCAAGCCTATTACTCATCCCGAAAGCAAGTCCAATCCAACAAAACCACAATACTCTCAAGTTACTATGACATGAGACGACTCTTCAGGCCGAGTCTAGAGATGCGCAAACAACTATTATCCAACCGTCGTGGTACGGTGCCTGTAAGACAAACATAACCACGATGTTTGACGGGCATATTATGTATGAATCGTACAAAACCAAGGAGAGGATGACACATGCTTGCTAGATAATGAACGTGTAACATGTCCACAACCGTTGATCAATAACAAAAGGTTTTCTCAAAACCTTAAATATCTCCCTATTAGAAGTATCACAAACAAAAAGTTAATTCACTTTCTTACCTAACTTTGCAAACGCTTATTCACACACAGTGAATAATAAATCATCTACACATTCGTGAATTCGTTTAGTGTTACCCCGACTATAGATAAACACTATTCTCACGGGCTACTCACCTTTCTTAACGGAAACCAAATAAAAGAATTTAAAATTTAAAACTATTTTATTGTTATTTTTCAAAACAAGATTAGTTGTGATAAAGACTATATTCCATAAATAACTGTTTTAGAGATAAACACACCTTCTCCCAGGGACGGAACCAGGGGGTGTCCCGGGACACGCATAGATATTTGTGTCGTAGTGTTAATTTTGTTAAAAAACATCGATTTATCTTAAATGCACCCGGTCTTTAAAAATTGTGTTTGCATTATTGTTTAGTTTATTCCAAGTGCACTTGATCACACCGCGTCCTGGTTTCGTCACTGCCTTCTCCCGCCATAGAAGCAAGTAAAATTAATCAACACCAAAATTATCATAGAAGTAGTAAGCTTGATTCATTTAGTTTATGTGGCTTTGGATAATCTTACCTTTGTGTGTTTTGTTTTACTTATATCCGTTATATTGTAACATGATATAAATTTTGTGAGAAAAAACTAAAGACCCGTTATATTGTAACATAATATAAATTTTGTGAAAAAAAATAAAGATGAAATGTATTCTAGTACTGAAGAAACTCTTATCCAGTCACGAGCTTTTTCGCTAGAACTAGAAAGAAGTCCTTAAGTACTAAAATCTATTTTATTCTAAATTGTTCTTTTCTAAATGATCATACATGTATATGCAGTTTTGGTTACAATCTCCACCAATGTGGGATACTTAGATGCTAAGCTCTCAAATTGATAACGTCTTTCAAAAGTTGGATTAGTTTTCAAGTTTATTGACTATATATGATTCATGTCCAATTTGCTCTTCTTTAAAATTGAATTATTTCATTTTTGATTTACATTCAAATGAGGGGTCACTAAACAAATGTGTCATTTCTTCATATCATATTATTTATGAACTATGAACATGTTGGCTAAATACTAGCTTTGTTCATTATGTACCAATCGAATTAAAGCAAGCATATATTAGTGAAGCACTATATTTTGTGCCATTTGAGCTAGCTTTACTATTTACTACACTAATATAGTGTATAACTTTAGTACATACATTGAAGAGGTTTTATTGTTCTTTTAGCACTATCTTGATTTAGAACATACATATAATGCCAACATTGAACATGCTCAAATAAAATAATAGTAAATGTAACTTGAGCAACATTTTCTTAACCAAAGATTTAAACAAATCATATCCAAAGTGGCTTACTGTTAAGCAACTCCAACGTTCTTCTAACGTACATTAGCTCGTACCTTTTTGGGTAAATATATTAGAGCAAGGGGTGTGGCAACTTGCCCACTTCTTTTCACTTGGGCCCCACATGTGTCACATCACCTTCACATCACTTCAACACACTAACTAAAAAATGGACAGGGATCCTCTAATGTTCATTTGAACATTAGAGGTAATGTTATGCTTCTTGTAATTGTACCGTTAAATTAAAATAAAATAAATGTGTTGCAATAATGACAATGTACAATCACAAGAAGCATAACATCACCTCTAATGTTCAAATAAACATTAGAGGATCCCTATCCCTAAAAAATACCCCTCAATCACAACTTACTCACTTCTCTTCATTTGGGCCCCACCCACCCTCATTTTATTTATTTTTCATATTTTCCAAACATAATTATGGGACTGTCCAGATTCAACATTTGTCGTTTAGTTCGTCGTTTGAATGGCGAAATCCATTGTGGCGAGGCACAATGGTATCATGGCGAGAAACGAAAACATGTGGCGAGATGCCACGTTTGATTCGGCGAGAAACGAATATGTCCATACCCCTTGCTCTTAGATTGTGATGGTTTAGGAAGAGTTCAGAAACTGCGACGATAATAACATATATTCTGCGACGATAATAACATATACTCGATTTTATCGCTTTCATTCGTGAAAAAAAGACATTTCTTTATGCGATTAACCTGAAAAATAACGCTCATTCATCCGCTTTATATTGCTAATACTTCTGAAAACTTTTTTTTCTTCTAAGTGATAGCGTATATAGGTTAACAGCCTAAGCCCAAGCCAATTACGTATACGCCAAACTTAAGCCTAGTGATCATCTTTAAAGCAAGCCGGATCCAACAAATCTACAATATTCTCTTGATGGTACGATGCCTGACACGTAACAGTTAGGCAAACATAACCAGATCATTGGACAACCATGTTGTCTATGAACAAGGGGATGATGCCTTATTTACACACGGTGAATAATAAATCATCTACACATTCGTTAGTTCGTTTAGTATTACATTATTACTCCTATTATAAAAAAGAAGAAATGATCACTGCTGTAGCTTCTTAAGCTTTTTTTTCAAATTTGACAGTCTCTTCACCAATTCATGTTTGCTTCCATATTCGTTCTCCATATTTGAATTGGGGGTATGCAAGATCATTTGTGGCACATGTGTAAAAAAAAAAAAAAAAAAAGCTAACTTTACCCGCACTAATCACTTTACATACTAAAATTTATCAAATCAAACCAAATTAAAGAAAAATAAAAAATATTAAATTATTATTTTGAAAAAGAAGATTAGTTTTATGATAAATACTAATCCAGCAAAGATTCCATTTCCACAAATAACCGTTTTAGGGATAAACACACACTTTCCTCTCCCGCCCTAATCCTAATCCTAATCCTACTCATACTCATACTAATCATCTTCTAATAACAAACAATCCCCTATATATAAATCACTCTGCTTATTCAAAACCCTAATTTCCTCAAAATTTTATAAATCAACTCATAAAAAAATCGTAAGTACTACTTTTTATACATTTTTCTTTCTTTATTATTATATAAACATTATTATGTTAAGTTAATTTACATAATGATTAGTTAGGTCCACTGTGATCTTGATTGTACGGACGTGTTAGTTTTGTTGTTTAATGAGTTATAGAAGCTTTGATCGTTGTTACATAAATAGGTCAGTTAATTTGCATGATTAGTTAGTTAGTTGTAACTGATTTTGGCTCTACGGAGGACCTTGTATTCTTTAGCGCGTTTTAGACGTTTTTTTAATCGTGAATTAGGTCGAATGTATGCCGTAATGTTGTTTTTTTCCGCGTTGTAGACCTGATGATTAGTTAGGTCCACTGTAAGTCGTGATGATTAGTTAGTTGTAAATGATATTTGATTATATGGACGTGATAGTTTTTTGATTGTACGTGTATTTGTGATGATTAGTTAGGTCGATTGTAAGTAGTAATGGTTAATTAGCTGTAAATGATATTTGACGGTGCGGACGTGATTTTTTTTCTGTATGATTAGTTAGTCGAACTGTAAACCGTAACTGTATTTGTCGATACTTATGTATAGTTCAATGTGTATAATTGTTGTTACGATCTCAGTTCAATGCGCAAGCTAACTTAGAGCACTAGGTGTCAATATACGTTATAGGTAAAAAGTGCCGCCACGTTTACCTATAGGTGTATAATTTTTGTACGTACATGATGATAATGTACGATTTATTGTTGTGCTATTGCGTTGCAGAAGCGTTGGTCGTGTCATATATTAGTTTAATATTTATGTCATGGAGAATATTTGATTCGTCATTATGTAATCGCTTTATAGAAGGTTTGATATGATCAACTAATTTGTATGAATGTTTAATTGAATTATTAGTCAGTATGATTAATTTAGTTATATAGTAATTCGTAGTTGAATCTTCTGATATTCACTTTGTAGAAGCTTTGGCCGTTTTACGTGTTCAATGTGCTTGACTAATTAGCTGAATTGTTAGTTGTAATTCGATGTCCTAATTTGTTATTGTTTGTATTGCTTTGTAGAAGCTTTTGTTGTTCCAAAATGGAGGCTAGTACTGAGATCGGGAGTGACAGTGTATGTAAGGTTGAAATTAAGAACGAGTGTGGTGATGGTGCTTTAGATATGATTAAGCTAGATGGTGGTGGTGATAGTGTCAGTTCCGGTGAGATTGTTACTTATGATTGTGCTATTGAGTTTTTCCAGAAGGGTGGGAAGATTGTTGAATGTGATGGATTGGGGGCTGGAGATGCCGAGGTGGAAGGTGTTAATAAAGAAGAGAAGATTATAAAAGTAAATATAGTTGGTTTTCTCGCGAAGCTGCAGATCAATGGGGTTTCTCAGAAGCCTGTTAGCGTTCATATGGAGGATGGTGGAGTTGGTGAGAATTCAAAGTTAGAGGAACGGGTGAAGGATGATTCAGAATCATCGATCGAAAATAATAAATTTGTTGAGCTGGATGCAAAACTTCAGGAGGATAATGTTGAGTTAACTGATGATGAAAAGGAATCCCCAACTGTGCTTATGGACGATCTACGAAATGTTTCAAACCCGGAAGATAGTGAAGCGCAATTAGCCCACGAGGCTATTCCGCAACTGCAGACCGAAGCTACAGATGATACAGTAGTGAAGGATGATTCAGAATCACTTACTGAAAAGTGTAAATCTGCTGAGTCGGATGAAAAACTTAAGACAGTGGAAGAGATTGTTGAGATAGTTGACGATAATACAGAATGTCGGAATGTGGTTATGGATGATGATGTTTTGAGTACAAAAAATGATGGAGCAGAATCAGCTAGTGAAGTTGAACAACAATTGGAGACAGAAGGTACTGATGATCTAATAGTGGAGGATGTTCAAGAATCACTTATCGAAGAGAGTGAATCTGTTGAGATAATTGATGATGATAAGGAATCTCAAACTGAGGTGACGGATGATGTTGTTAATGTTCTGGGTCCAGAAGATGATGAAGCAGAAGCTGCTAATGTACCCAAAGTAGAGGATGATTCAGGATCACTGATTGAAAATAATGAATTCGTTGGATTGGATGAAAAACTTCAGAATCTGGAGGATACTGTTGAGATCACTGATGATAATAAGGAAACCCAAACTGTGCTTATTGACGATGTTCAGAATCTTTCGAGCTCAGAAGATGATGAAGTGAAATCAATAAGTGAGCTTGAACAAAAATTGGAGACAGAAGCTAATAATGATCTATTAGTGAATGATGATTCAGAATCACAGATCGAAAATAGTGAATCTGTCGTGTTTGATTCAAAACTGCAGGAGGTGAAAGAAATTGCTGAGATAATTGATGATAATAAGAGATCTCAAGATATGGTTGTGGAGAATGTACAAAACGCTTTAAGCCAGGAAGATGATGAAGTACAGTCAGTCAATGAGGCTGAAGAACATTCATCGGAGACAGGGTCTACGGACGATGAAATCATCAATGAGAGTACAGTTTCACAAGTGTCAGAATTCAGTATCGATGAAAATCAAACAGAAGTTCAACTGAATGAAAGTGTTGAAATTATGGAAGATTGTCCGGCTACTGAATCTGTGAAATCAGAACACGAGAATGAAGAGGTGTGTTTAGAAAAAGATCAGGTTTCTCAGGTTGAAGAAGCACAGTTTGAGGTCAAGAAATCTCAAGATAGACCCACGTTAATCTTCCCTCCTTCGTTTGTGTGCCCTGAAATTAAGGTTCAGTTTGGATCATATGTGCCTCCTATTAGAGATCAACCCAAATTGATTTTACCCGCCACCTGTGTAATGCCTGAAGTTTATATTGAATTCGGCACATTCAGTAGTCATAAGAAGGCTCCAAATAAACTTCCTGATGTCTCAGTCACTGAGACCGAAACTGAACCAGAATGTGGTGCGGAAAACAACATTTCTGAAATAGTTACAAATGATTTACAAGAAGAAAATGGCGAGATGCCGACTTGTCTTGAAGCTGATGAGATAGATTACGTTCAAAGGACAGAGGAGGTTCCTGAGGGTTCTGAGAGCAACAATTCTGAAATCATTCTTAATGATTTAAAAGAAGAGAATGCCGAGATGCCGGCTTGTCATAAATTTGATGAGGTGGATGACGTTCAAAAGGCAGAGGAGGTTCCTGAGGATTCTGTAGGTGAGGATTCTGTAGATGCTCAGACCGTGGAAGCCGAGGTTCCACTAGATAACCTCTTGATAGAGGAACGTACATCTGAGGATGAAAAGTTCACCGAGGAGATTAATAATGCTCAGCTGCAACTTGATGAGAAGACAAGGTGCAGAGATGCAATCTCTAGTGAAATCCAAATGCAAAAAGTAAGAGATCCGTTAATAACTGATTTCATGTTTTATTAGAAAGTTAGGTCTTAGGTTTATACAATACATTGATACTTACTTTGTTGAACAGGAAAGTACGAGAGCTCAGAATGAGGCATGCAATGCTGCAAATTTGGAGGTAAAGGCTGCAAAGGGGCTAGTCAAATCAAAGGGGCAGGAAATAGACTATTTTCAACGTCTTATCAAGAAAACAAACCCAGTTGAAGATATTGATAGCAAGGTATAATTCAATTCCTTTTACCATCCTCAATGCGAAATCCGGCCACTTTTCTGTCATGTGTATCTATACATTGCTGCTCAAAGTTGGCTTTTGATCTTGAAACAGATATGTAAATTGATGCATATGAAAAAGGATGAAAATCAGGTTATTCGTGAAATCAAGCAATTGAAGAGTATACGTAATCAACTGGCTCTAAATGTTGGATTCCAAGATGAAACTCAGCAGGCATTATACCAAAAAGACCAGATACAGGAGCATGTGAAGGTAGATATATCGTCACTTATTTGATTTTTATACTACATTTATTTATCCTGCATGTATTTAACTCTCTTTTTGGTAATGGATGTTGGTTGGCATAAGTTCATTTTGTAACTTCTAAGGCTACATAGATCGATTAATTTTTGTAGCTCGCAAGGATAATGCTTCCCTGATAAAGAATTTAAAGTTAATAAATTGATTTTTATTATTACAGCGCTTAAAAAAGGAATTGAAGTCCTTAAAAGATGGGGTTTTAAAAGCTGAAGTGGCCGCCAAATCACTTGGGAACAAATATGAGGTAGAACTTGAAAAGGAAAGAGGACTACGAACGCAATTGAAAGCTGCAAACAAAAAACGACAGGGAGCATATGTGCAATTAATGAATTTGAAGAATCATCAACATGGCAAGGCTAGTGATTCAGTTACCATTCCAGATGATGAATTCAAGGAGAAAGTAGCAGGGGATAATGAACAGATAATGAAAAACGGAGGACATGCTGAGCCTACTGAGAAAAAACATCAGTTGGAAGAAAACGTGAATGCAAATGAGGCCCGCACACAGGCTGAGCTGCAGGCTCAGAAGGAAGCTGAGAAAAAAGAGAAGGTATGTCTCTAATACTTATAGCTTGTTATACATTTCATTTTGCAGTAAAGCTTTTTACTTTTATATAATTGATACATTAAAAGCTCAGATCCAATAGAATCTATGAATTTCTGTGTTAAACTTAACAACAGCCGTAACCATGTCTGTTCTCATGCCAACACTTGTACATTAACAATCCGATAAGGTTGGTTTAGGAATAAAGTTGTTGGGAAGTCTGGCTGGCTGTGCAAAATGGGGGTCGGGCGGGTTGGATAACGGGTCAATATGGATTAGGTTAAAAGTGTACTTTCCAATGTGGTCAGGTTGGGTTGGGCCAAGGAACAATCACTTTGATTACTTCTTAAATGATCAGTCTGTCATATATAAATTCAAAAGTGTTATTGCTGCGATAATAGGTTGTTGCATTTAAATGCATTAATCCGTTTAACCCACCCAAATCATTAGATCCATTTTCTTTCTAGTTAAATGTTTAACTTAATCATTTGACCTGTTAGAGATAAAACATCACCGAGATTGACCCATTTGTGGGCAAATGAGTCAGAAATTGCCACTTACAATGCATCCCATGTGGTGTTGATCATATCTCCTAATTATTGACCATGAACTAACATGTACTGATTACCCAATACCATAGAGATAAAAAGAAATCACAATTTGAAATATTAGAACAAAGTCTAAAATCAGAATAATAACAAGGTACTTTTTTTTAACAATTTGGACTATGGACACCTAAGTTAAAAGAATAAAATGAAGAGCCGTAGGTTTATGTATGTAAATATCTTCCGACTTCTGTTACTTATGTGGATTTGCTTTTAGTGTTGCGTAGACCCACACATATACCCATAAATCCATTTGTCCTATTGACCACACAAATGTAGCTAGTGGAGGTAATGCTGTTTTTCATAGAATTAGGACATAATTTTGACAGAAGCATCACAGAGTCTCAACTCCGTGGGGCACGCTGGTTACGTGAGGCTTGGGTTAAAATGGGTAATTTCCATGCAACGGTTCAAAAGTTCCCGGACAGTTTTGGTTGGCCCACCAACACTTCTAACAAATGTTTTAAATATGTTACAAAAACTGAAGATAATATCTTTTTAATAAAATAACTTAGGACATAGTAGCTACACTTTTGACCTGTTTACCCTTGTCTGATCCCTTTGTTATGTTCTACAGTAAATAACTAATGTATAAAATCTGAATTTGTGCAGGCGAGGTTAAAGCGGTTAAGACAGAAGGAAAGGAAGAGGGCAGGCGGAGACGTTGCAGAGTCAAAGGAAATTGAAAATACGGAAGAAAATACACAGCAGCTTCCGCAACCACATGTCATGTTAACACAGCTGAAACGAAGCATCATCCCAACACATCCGGCAGTGGCATTTGCAACTAGAAGCAGAAAGGGATTGTGGAAGCATTCAGGAAAAATGGTAACCGCTGTGGTAGTTCTTCTGTCCGTTATCTCGTTAGGCTACACTGATTATGCTAAACTCGTTGGCAGCCAATAGCAAACTTAAGAGGGGTGTTTGGGTAACTTGCTTATAGCGTTTGGATTCATGGTTTGAACAATGCAAAGTTGGATGGTAATTTTGTAAATATGGTTAGAGGAACATTTAGCAAAACTAAAAAGACTTGGAGTTGTAACTATGGCTTTTAGGGTGATACATATGCACATTCTAAGATTCCTTTGTACCTATTTCTTTGGAGTTAAAGGAACAAGTAATTGACTTGCAAATGGTGAATGGGCGTTGGGACCATGAAATGTACTATTCTCAAATAGTAAAGAAGCTGGCATTAGTTGTCCCACTTAAAACTTATAAATTATTGTCCTTGTATGTTTATATGCCATATGAGCAAGGGTTTTTTGCGGGTATACGGGAACCACATGGATTTTTCTTGTCTAGTGTAAAACTATGTCAAATATACCAACTTTTTTAAAATGCCCTGGGCCCACAATTTTGGGCTACGATTTTTCTTTATTTTTCGTATAATGAAACTCGTGACTCTTGCTTATGGGTCCGCTAGTAAATAGTAATCATAGTAATCGGAGTAAAATTGTATGGTCTATATAAGTGTCTAGATATACATGTTAGGCGTGTTAATCGTGTAGTCAAAACAAGTAACTCTTAATACGAGTTAAAGCATATCGGGTTGAGGTGAACAGATGAGTTGCGGTATTTTTAAAATAAAAGCAAAATAGCTAAAGGAAGATTTTGCATCTTTTTGGAATCAAAAGGAAGATTTATTGCCATGCATTTGTCTCTTGAGAACAATCATTGAAACAAATATAACATGAACTTTTGGTGAATATTAATTATTGTAAATCAATGATTTATTAAACACCAATTATTAACTCAAGTTATATTAAAAGTTAACATCATGCAAACTAGTTGTATTAGATACAAAAGCTACTTTACAACTTACAAACCGTACTTCATTGTGATGGGCTAATCGTTGATTTTTGGTTTGTAAAAAATTCAATAATAAATAACACGTAGGTAAGAAAATATTATTTGTTAGATAATCTACTTATAAAAGAACCATGGACCACAATCAATATTTATAACACATGCTACTAAAAATTAGAAAAACAGTAAAATAAATTATCTCTATGCATCATCGAGTTCTTACTTTTTGTAATAAGAGTTATATTTTATGTTTTAACTATACAAGTTCTTATAAAATAACAGTCACAGGTTCGAGTCTCAGATCTTGCTCATTTTAGTTTGTGTCTTATTAGGTAAGGTGAGTTGCTGGAGTTATTACTTGTGGGTTGGACAATGATTGATACCAAAAAACACTCAAGATCATGATGTTCCCGTCACAAAATTGATGGTTGGTTTGATAATAAGAATTTTCTTTGATTTAAATTAAACATATTATTAGAAGGTGATTAATAAAAAAGAAGTCGAGACAAAGAAATAATTAGTGTTGTGGAGACATAAAGGTGACATTGCACATGTTCACAAATGCAAAATACATGTTCGACAATGTGCCTTTGCTTTTGGTTTGGTAATGAAAGAACTATTTGCCCACAACCCACTCTTTCTTTCATAGAGTTTTATTTAATTCAAATATTTGGTTAGCAACCGAATAAGTATAACCAAAATATATTTTCTTATTAAAGAATGTTAAGAATCTAAACTATATTTATTAAACTATAGTACTATACTATTATACATTAAAACTATGGGCGGGCCGAGGATGTTTTGAAGATGCCCGTGAATCACATAAAATTTTAAAATTTTATGTATAATATAAAATTATGTTTTGCTAATGACAGCTTTTAGAGGTTGTGGTTAAAAATACAATTTTTATTACAAAATTACAATGAATGATTATGAATAAAAGAAAATTTCGAAAAAAGTGAAGACAATCTTTAAAAATATGAATTTACAAACAACACTTGATTTTGATTAGATTATTTAGTTTCATACAACCAATTATAATAAAAATGCACCTTTTAATCACAGGCTTTAGAGTTGTCTCAAACTAAAGTTTTCTTTATATAAATGTTAGCACGCGTATATTTATCACAAACGTTCTTTGATTTTTATTGAAATAAACCTCATCTACCATTTATTAAAACTTTTCAACATTGTTTTATTGAAGTAGCTCGTATACTAAAAGCTATGTTATACATGCAAAGTGAAAACGTATCAAATACTCCTTTTGTTTGAAAATTATTGTTTCCAGATAAAAAATATATAGTTTTAAAAAAGGTGAGATTACTACACTCTTCAATCAATTAAATATCATCTTCAACCACTAAACTAATTTTGAGACGGAGTGAATAATAGTTATCAATGGAGAAGATCCAGGCAAGTTTAAAAGATGATATACTTAAGTAAGTTTTGTTTTGTGCGGATAATATAAGTATGTGAATCTCAAATTTAAATAAATTTATATTGCATTCAAAGAAACCTAGATAACAAAATCTTGTTATTATCTTATATCAAACAAATTGAGTTTCTCGTTCTACAAAACTTATTCCTAAGTTTTTAAATATATTTCACTTTCATTATAATTCATAGGTTCTTTATTTTATTCTGTGGAAACGTAGAGGGGGGTGAATACGTTACCGTTTAAAAACTTTAGATCTTTAGTATCAAATCGCTTATGAAGCTTGTTATAATATGAAAGTTCCAATTATTGTTTGTGACCAATGTAAAGCATAGTAAACTATGTTATCACACAAGCATTAACATCAAACCACATCACAAGCAATAGTATAGTGCAACTATAAAAGTTAAGAGATAAAGAAAGGAAAGTGCAAACCGAAGACGATGATTTATAGTGGTTCGGTCACGGATCTCCTTTCCGCCCTACTCCACTCCCCGAGTACCCAACTCGAGAGTTACTTCACTAAATCAACAAGCTCCCTTCTCGGCGGAGAAAACCTTACAATCGTCGCTTACACTTTTTCCGGTACAAAGCTAAATACCGGGTTCTAGTTCAAGGTAGAACCAACCAAATGTCGCCTATACAATATTTCCGACACTAAGCTAGATGTCGAGTTCTTTTACAAGGGTACAACCACTCCCAATATGTTTTATGGCCCAACATAACAAACCTTGTGTTTTATGGCACAAACACATAAACCATCTAATCTAGTTTATTGTGATGATGCAATGATGTTCTACACTAATGATCCATGACACAAATGTCTAATGGATATGAATAACTACTTCTAAATGAACTTCCATTGATAGGAAGCCTTCATGATGAAGATCACATGTTCCCTAAACTTGTTGTGATATATCTTCAGCTTGTGGTGAGTGGGGATGGCTAGATCTCCAATCTTTCCTTGGTTGATCAAAGAATATGCTTACAACAAAGATGAATGTTAGAAGCATTATGATCATGATCATTAGGGTGTTTAATGTATGTTACTACATTGTTAATGATTGATCTAAATGTATGCAAGAAGGTGGAGAAGATGTGATTTGAAGTTGTGAAGAAATGGGAAAATAATGGGCTTCTATTTATAGCCAAAAGTGGTCAGGAGCGTCCACGGACCAAGGAGCCCTTTAAAGGGTTCCGTCCTTTATGCAATTTGGTGCCGTGGGTGCCTGACATAAAATCTAAAAAATATTTCTTCAAATCTTTCCAAGATATTACCAAATCTTACTAAGATCACATTTGATATATTGAGTGTCAATCTAACCAAAATATTCAAGTGATCTTCCAAGGATTTCAAAGATGATGCATGACATGATGTAACATGTATTTCCATTTTTAGATTAAAAGTTTATCAAGGTAAACTTGTAAAATGTATTATGTAACTAGTTAATAAAATGTCTAGTTACCTTTTGTAAAAGAGTGCTTGTCAAAATAAAATATATTTTGTCAAGTGTAAGTAAACTTTAGTATTTGTATGAAATACTTGTAAATGCAAAATGTAAAATGAGGTTCGAAATAGAATGGTTAACCTATTAAAATACTTAGTGACTCTAAACGTATTTTAAACATTCTAAATGATTTGTTAATGGGTTGGATCATAATGCCACATAACAAACATGTACGAACCTGTGTTGTAACATATGAGGACTTGAGTCATCGAGAGGTGTTGAATGTATGTTGAGACAAACTGTGATTACAAGTAACTTGTACATTTTACGTTATGTATTACAAGTTACATGTTTGTCATCAATCAAAACAAACGAGACTGTATAGATTAAATATCATAATATTTGCACTAACATATTCTTCTTGGAGGCTCAAATAGTGCAAAAGGTTCTTTTTTCTTCATAGAAGTTGACTTTAGATTTTTTTTCATTAATTATAATCCAAACTTAAAAACATTTGACATTTTAGTACTAAGTTATCCGGTATTTACGGCAACTGTTTATATATTAAGCTAAGAGCATCCGGTGTGGCTCTCGTCGTCCTCCTCGCCGCCACGCTGGAAGCCTCGCCGTCTCTCGCCGCCACACCGCTTTACTTCGCCGTCCTTCGTCATTTGATGCCTCGCCACCTGCACGACGAGTAAAAACACTGACAAAGTGGGACCCGATTGATATATTTTAAAGGTTTGATTTTCTCTTCGTCATTTTCTCTTCTTTTTTCTGGGTTTGTGAAATTGAAGGGTTTTGGAAGTGGGTTTGTGTTGGATTTGAGCTGAGATGGCTTGATTGTTGATTGTGGAAGTGGGTTTGTGTGTGTAACTGTGTGTGAATATGTATGGAGGATGAAGATGATATATATTTTTATTTTTTTAATATGTTGGAGATGTGAAAGAAATATGAAAGAATATGGCTGTGTGAATATAGCTTGATTGGAATAATTTTTTTTTCTTTTTTATTTTAAATACGTTGGAGATGTATAACTGTGTGTGAATATGGCTTGATTAAATCCAGTAGTATGTGTTGTATTTTTTTACTTATGTTGTTTTTTTTTTCCGGATCGTGTTTTTTTTTTATTATTGTGTTATGTATTGTATTTTTTATTTGAATGAAATGAATTTATTTAGTTTATTTTGAAATGAAAATTGAATAAAAAAAATAAAGTGGTAGTGGTGGGCCCCAAATGAAGAAGTTGAGGTTTGTTATGAGTGAGGAGGAGGTTTGTTGTGGTTAGTTGTGAAAAAATAGGATGCTGATGTGGCGCTGAGGTGGCACGACGACGAAGTTGAGGTTTGTTATGACACCTGATGCTCTAACAAGCATGACTAGTGTGAAAAAATACTATTGCCCAAAAAAAGTATTATTTTTATACATTAAATCAACTTTCATTTTCATTTTCATTTATGCGAATATACGATATAATGCTTTGCATCTTAATTTCTATTATTAGCATGGAGGTGTGCCACATGTTTGATCAAACAATTTTACAAACGAAACATGTCTAAAGTAACGGATAGTATTTGATGTAAAATTCTTCTTTTTCTTATCCAAAACAAGAAATTCATAAGTTAAAGCATGTCGGCAAACATGTGTTGTGTTCACAAGCACTTACTTTGAAAATATACTTTCACACTTGTATCATGAAAAGTGATGCTAAGGTGAGAAAGTTGCTACACATTTACTATCATATATTATTGATTTGATATAAAGTCAACACCTTTGTTTATATTTTACTTTCGTGTTAGCTTCTCTAATATGAGATAGACCACAAGAAAAAATTACTCAAAAATATGATTACAAGATTTTTTTACTCAATGATTTAAGGATTAAGTTATACTGACCCCATTATATTTTTTTATAATACAAAATAAAAAGCTTTGATTTAAACTTTTTGCACTAGTAAATTTAAAGATTAAGTTATATGAGTTGAAAATTATAGAAAGATATTTGTTAAGGAAATAACTAAATATGTCGCACCGGTGTTACATGATAATTTTATTTAGGCTGATTTTTGTGGTGATTATTATCATCACTATCACGTCAACACATTCAACACATTACCATTCACCACTATCATTACCTATCAGCTTTTATGATTATCACATTTATCACCACCAAACCCATTTTACTGAATTGAAAGTTGCTAAACATATATCATATACATTTCACAATTTTTTAACGGTCACTAACTATCTCACAATTTATACATAACAATTTATAAACCCTAAACCCACAACTATTTAACTTTTCTATTAACTTTTCCAGTATGAGATAGCAAAAAAAAAAAAAAAAAAAAAAAAAAAACGTAACAAGTTGTTTCTTACTTAATAATTTGAAGATCTTCAAGTCATTCGAGTAATGACTTAAGCAAAACTTATACTGTCACCATCTGTATTTTTTATAATACAAAACAAAAAGCTTTGATTTAAGCTTTTTGCATTAGAGTAAATTTAAGTAAATTTCAAATTAAATGATAAAAGATTGAAAATTATAAAAAGATATGTGTTAAGGAAAAAAAATTTTAATATCTAAGTACATTGCGGGTGCTAACTAATCTATACGTCACAAAATAATACTCCCTCCGTCTTAAAATAATTGTCCTCATTTGACTTTTTAAAGTCTTAATTTCTCAACTTTGACCTTTAATATTTTTGTATGTGTTATATAATACTTGATGAAAATTATACCAATGAAAAAACATTTAAAAACCAATTCATTCATATATTTTGCATCAATTATTATATAACACAACCAAAAATATTTAAGATCAAAGTTAAAAAATAAATACTTCAAAAAATCAAAAGAGGACAAATATTTTGGGACGGATGTAGTAGTTATTATTTAGATTTTGAAATGTCTTCAAATAATAGTTAATTTTTTTTGTCAACTAATTAAAAAATAGTTTAATTGATATAGATAATATTTAATTGATTGAATAATATAGTGTTCTCAATTTTTATAAAAGGTAAATGACACAAAAAAGTATTTAATTTAAGAGTCATTTCTAATCAAAGTATCACACTTTTTTCTTTGCTTAAAAAGGTAGTTAAGGAAGGTTGAGATCTTTCTATCACGATAGTAGAACTTACACCAACCCCACCCACCGCCGTCGCAAACCACCAACCCCATCAGCACCTACACAAACCACCAACCCCACTCACCACCACCAACCACCTTCGCCACCACCAACCCCACCTATCATCGTTTTAGCCCAACGCCACTCAACATTGTCATCATCGTCAATGTCATCTCCTAACGAACACCGTCGTCAATACCAATCTAGCCCATTGCCACCATCACCACCATACCCAACCAACACCGCCATCTATGGTTAGTGGTGGTGAATGGATTGGTGATGGTGGTTTGCGGTGGTGGTGGGTGAGGTTGGTGATTGTCGGCGGTGGTGGGTGGGACGGGTAGTGGAGACAATGCTTGCTAGTAGTGGTGGTGGACAGGGTTTGTGGTAGCGACAATGATTAGTGGTGGTGGCAACAGCGATGAACTTGAAATGCAAAACTCAACGGATGGTCATTAAAATACTCATATTGCAAAAAATAAAAAAATAATAATAATAAAAAATAAGAAAAATTGAGTACCTTTTTATGTAAAAAAAAATACGATAATTTAATTGAAAATAACCTCTAAATTGAATACCTTTTTATACCATTTGGCTTTTATTAAATTATGTATTTCTTTTTCCTAAGGCGGAAGGAGTACTACATGATTTATGCAGCTACATTGAAAACTACTCGTATTTGTTAATTATTTTCTACCGTACTATGCCTTATTTGATAACTTTTTGGTACAATCATGAATTGATATTTTAATGATGAAATTAAACTTTTTTCGATGGTAGGGTATATCCACTAGTCCTCCTAGGTGCGCATGTGTACAAATAACATGCAATAAAATTGGATATCTTAAAAGGCATTGTCTAACCAGGTCTTAGGGCACTGGTTAAGAAGGCTGAGGACCCACAAAAAGGTACCGAAAAAATAATTTAAAAACCCAAGGACCCACACTTTTTCAATAAAAAAATATTTTTTCGATACTTTTTTGTGGGTCCTCAGCCTTCTTAACCAGTGCCCTGAGGGCACTGGTTAGACAATCCCATCTTAAAAAGCAGAAATATGTGTTTACATATGTCCAAACCACGAAATATTAATTTCCATTATACATATAACGCGTAAACTATACTTATAGTAGGGGTGAGCAAACGATCCAAACGGACCGGACCGACTGACGGACCGATCGAGACTGGATTGGACCGGACCAGACCGGACCGACCACATTTGGTCCGGTCATCGGTCTAGGCTTTTGGGCTAATTCGGTCCGGATCACAAACCGACTATTTTGGTTTTGTTGGACTGGACCGACCGAGACCGGACCGAACCGGACCAACCACATTCGGTCCGGTCCTCGGTCTAGGCTTTTTAGCTAATTCGGTCATCGGTCTTGGCGGTCCAGTCCGGGACCGATGCTCACCCCTAACTTATACCAGATGAATATTGGGTCTCATTTCTTCAGCGCAAACGCAAAATTAATCCGCTTGAAAAAGAAGTAAAAGACATATTTGAAAAGATAGCTTGGTTTATTTCCAACTCTGTCAAAAAATTATTATGATCTCTCGAGGCTTGTTTTGTATGAAAGTGTAAATCAATATTTATCCGATGATCTACACCTTCAGAGAAACATGGGTATGGACAACAAAGAACCAGATAAAGTATCAAAACCATATACTTCTATTATAATTAGGTATAAATATAGTCTTTTATAATTTAAGGTTAATGATGAATGGTTATGTTTTATGAGATATGCGATGATTATGCTTATGTAAATAAATTAGAGGGATAATAATATGAAATTTATGATTCTATTGATGAATTGAGATGACATCAATTTGATGAATTTATGTTATCCATATAGAATTGTTTTAAACTCCGTTTACCAATCTTAGATTTTCTTCAAAATATTACTAGAGATTATTAAATTCACCACTCTTATACCAAACAAGAGTTTATTCTTATTAAATACACCATTACAACGTTATACTCCAAAACAATCACATCATATCGAGTCGACAACAATGTACAAAATGATACCGTAATTCTCAATTAAAATCTTCAAAACCCTGAATTTCCAAACACTAGTTGTTTAAAAAAACTGTCTTGAACCACACTAAACCAAAGTGATTTTAGTCTTAACAAATATAGATTATATTCAATCTCATTTATTAATCAAGTTTATTAAATCGTCGTTCTTAGAACAAAAATTGAAATTTTTTTATTACATACGCCATTACATATCTTCATTCAGTAACAACCCAGCATCATGTCCCACTCACAACATCATATAAAATCAGAACTTAACCGTCAGTCAAATCCTTATAACACGAAATCTTTATATCTAACTCCTCAAAGTATTGTTTATAAATCAAAATCAAACCGTTTTCAACCAAACTGATTATAATCTTACAACATTAAAAACTTTCTTGATTATGATCCTGCTCTGAAAAATCTGTTATCTATAATCATAGCGCTTTCGATAAAATCGTATATAATCTTACAACATTTAATGATTTTCTTGATTCCGATTTAGCTTGAAGAGACCGTTTTCTAAATTAAAATGAGACAATATTAAACTATTAACTATTTATTAAAAGGGGGCCCTTATTAAAATGATTAGTATATCATAAATTTCTCGCTTATCATTCAAATCACATTTTATAAAATAGTCTTCCAAAGAAAATGAAAAAAAGGTTCTTACACAAGAAAAATAATTGAGATGCTTGAAAATATGACTAATAATGCGCTCAAATAGATGTGACAATAAGTTATTAGTTATTGATTCTCATCTAACATGAAGAAACCGTTTTTTAAATTAAAATCACACAATATTCATTATTCATTAAAACTCATTATCATCCAATTGAGATACATCTCATTTTACAAATGGAAATAATTCATATACTTTAACTTTTTACGTGCACACTCAAATATACAAGCAATTAATGCAGAATGTTAATACTCTGATGCTAAGGTTTTCGAGTTGAAATTTGAGAGAAAAAAAAAGGAAATGGAAAGTTTTTTTATGTTTTTGAGCTTTATTTAAGAGTAGAAAGGGAATCGGTAAAGAAGAGAAGAGGAAGATTTGATAGTGTAATCTTCCTCTCACTTTTGGGCAAAAAGAGAAAGGAAACAGAATTGAAACTCGAGAACTGAGCGTACAAGTCTCTCATGCATAAATTGAAGTGTTCCAATCGATACTAAATATGTACAAATCATTTCCATTTGTAGCAAAATAGCCTTAAAAAAAAAAAAAAAAAAAAAAAAAAAATTACACAAAAACTCAAAAACAAGAATCAATCAATTTCTAATCATATCTTTTTCACTCACTCACACACATATAGTAAAAAAGACTAGATAAAACACAAAACCAAACACACCCGAATTGAATAGAAAAGAATAGTCATAGTACTACTACTACACCTTCCAATTGACTCCACCACCCATCTTCTCTTCTTCCTTTTATCATCATCATCTTCCTTCTTCATTAGATCTATTTATTATTTCTCCTTCTCTTTATTTTCCTCCAGATCTGGAAATCACTCATTGGATCTGAATATCACCATCTCTTTTTATTCAACTCCTCAATGAAAATCTTGGTTTTGGGGGTTTTCAAAGACTAAAAAGGTAAGTGTTTTTCTGACTCTTTTTTTTGGGTATTTGTGATGGGTTTTTGCTTAATTTTATTGGGTTTAAGTTATTTTGGGATAAAAGTGATTGAAAATGGATGCACACCAACTGTTTGATGAAATTCCTCAATGAAAAGTTTGACTTTTTTTTATGTAGTTTTTTGTGGGTTTTGTTTGGTTTTGTGTTTTGATTAATGGGTTTAAGTTGTTTTAGATTAATTGGGTGAAAAATGGGTGAAAATGGGTAAATATTTAATAGTCTTGAATGAAAATTTTGGTACTTTTGACTTTTTTTTTTAAATGTAATTTTTGTGGGTTTGGTTTATTGTTATGTTTTGATTGATTGGTTTAAGTTATTATAGAAAAATTGGGGGTTTAATGAATGGATACCAACTGTTTGATTAAAGTACTGAATGACTTTATTTTATGTAACTTTTTGTGGGTTCTGTTTGTTTTTATCATTGGTAGATGGGTTTGTGTTATTATAGAAAAATTGTTTGATTAAAGTTGTGATTGAAAATTTTGATCTGGGGTGTTATAAAAATTGATTTTTTAATTTCGGAAATATGGGAAATTTGTAATGAACACTAATAATGGAAGATTAAACCCGGTATGTTATAAAGGTGGTAATATTTGAGTTCCATTATAGATATAAGATTACAGTTGGAACATTTAACAAAAAAGTCCGGGAAAATGGGAAAAGTTAATGATCAATGACTCGATAAAAGTCCTGCCTAGATTTTTTATGCGTAGTGTTATGCACTTGTACATGGTTATAATCTTTGACTAAAATTTTGATCTGGGTGTAACTAACACGAGGTTGGTAATCTTTGGCCTTAAAAAATTGGGGGGAATTAAGAGGTATATATGTTTCGGTTTGTGAAATAAACAAAGGGGAAGTAATTGTTATATCGTTGGATCAGATTGTGTTTGCTATTGATAAGTTTAGGTATTAATTGTGATAAGCTTTGACTTTTTGTAGGAAAATTGGAGTACTTATATATTTAGGAAGGTTAAATTATGGAAGAGGCTGGTACTCAAGTAGCTCCTTCTTATCATATGTATAACACAATTGCTGCTGGAAGATTTCCGGATGCTCATCCAATGGCGAAAAAACGCAGCTTGCCGTTTCAAGGCACAAACTTCATGCAACAGCAGCAACAACAACACCAACAATATCTTCAAAGGTTAATTCCAACTTTAGAAGACTCTCGGAACAGTTGGAATCCTAAGAGCTGGGAATGGGACAGTTCACGCCTTGTGGCTAAACCCGTAGATATGATGGAGATTCAGAAAGAACAAGAACAACAACAACATCATCATCATCACCAACCTGCTACTAATCCTGCAAATTCTGATGTTTCAAAGAGGAGCCCGGTTGGTCAAAGAGAAGAAGATGGACAGCTCTCATTGAAGCTTGGCGGTGGTTTGGTTTCGGTTGAGGAGCCGGTAACCAGGCCCGCCAAGAGGGTTCGATCTGGATCACCAGGAAATTGCGGCGGCGGTGGCGGTGGGAACTATCCAATGTGTCAGGTTGATAACTGTAAGGAAGACTTATCGGCTGCTAAAGATTATCACCGCCGTCACAAGGTTTGTGAGGTTCATAGTAAAGCCGGAAAAGCGTTGGTTGGAAAACAGATGCAAAGATTTTGTCAACAGTGCAGCAGGTTGGTCGATTCGGTGTCTTAATTACCAAATATATTTATCGTGACCGTGGTTTTCACATTCTAGGAGATATTTATGTGTTTCATCTTTACATGTAACGGGGTCTTTGGTCTCATTTATGACTAGAAGATCAGTCACCTCTTCTTGTTTGGATGTATAGATTCTGAGTCTGAATAATTTAGGGGTCAAACAATCATCTAAATACCAGCTACAACGAAATTGGTTAGATAAGAAAGTAATGTTCTATTCAGGCCTTCTTTAAAATAGGGTAAGGGACTTTTACTCATTTCATAAGCAGTACAGTTTTGTGTCCGGCTTCTATGTAGGCAAACATGATGTGTATGTGCCTGCCTGAGAGCATATTGTCCTTTTATTTAACAGCGGATTTTTTTTGACACGAAAGTGAGCAATTAGGCTAATAATGCAATTTCGTATCTAAATATATCTACAATTTGTTATTAGGTTTCACCCTCTGTCAGAGTTTGATGAGGGGAAGCGTAGCTGTCGGCGTAGGCTTGCTGGTCACAACAGGCGAAGAAGAAAAACTCAGCCAGAAGATGTTGCTTCACAGCTGTTAGTTCCTGGAAATGGTGACAAAAATAGCAACGGAGATATGGATATTGTTAATTTACTTACTGTTTTGGCTCGTGCTCAAGGTATTGTAACAAAAAACACTCTTTATCACTCCTTTTTTTTCTTTTTTTCTTCAGTCTTTTAATAAAATGATATCATGTGCTTTCAATATTAGGGAATGCTGAGGACATGACCAGGAGCCCTCCACCATTGCCTAACAAGGATCAGCTTATGCAGATTCTTAACAATATAAAATCGTTACCTCTTTCGGCTGACCTCGCCTCAAAATTACCTGCGGCAGGAAACATGACTAATGTTAGCCAAGAGAAACCATCCTCCGAGAGTCAAAAAGTTAACAGAATACCTGAGAGTCAAAAAGTTAACAGAATACCTGAGAGTCAACAAGTTAACAGAATACCTGAGAGTCAAAAAGTTAACAGAATACCTGGTTCTTCGACCATGGACTTGCTTGGTGGTCTTTCTCGCGCTGAATCCTTATCCCCAAATAGGAACCAGGTGATTGAGGCTGATAAAACTAACTCTGGTTACCTCGACCAAACCATGCTTCATAAACCAGTGACAGAGGTGCATTCTGGAGGAGAGAGAAGTAGTACTAGTTTTCAGTCTCGTGGTGAAGATTCAGATTGTCAAGTTCTTGACATTCCTGTTAATTTGCGACTATCGTTATTTAGTTCTTCACCTGAAGATGACAGCCCACCTAAATTAGCATCTAGCAGGAAGTATTTCTCATCTGACAGTAGTAATCCAACGGAAGATCCCTCACCATCATCTTCTCCACCTGTTGTGCAAAGGCTGTTCCCAACAAAATCTTCAAGAGAAAGATTGAAGCCTGAGAGTATGTCAACTAGTGGAGAGATTACTGCACATGTTAAAGCTAGCAGTGGTCGCGGTCGTGGTGGTGGCACCACTATGTCTCTTGAGCTTTTTGGCGGACCAAATGGTGTAACTGATAATATTTCAATTCAAAGTTCACCTTATCGAGCTGGATACACATCTTCTTCTGGATCTGATCAGTCACCTTCCAGCTTGAATTCTGATCCTCAGGTTCTTACTTGAACCAATCTATGCTAAGAAAACCCCCTTCTGATTTTTTATGTACACATCTAATTGTATATATTGGTGTTTTTCTAGGATCGCACCGGGAGAATACTCTTCAAACTGTTTGACAAGGATCCAAGTCATTTGCCTGGTTCACTGCGTACACAGGTGAAGAGTTTGTTGGTTACCCTGATGAGAGTTGGCAAAATGGGCTGGTTGGGCAATGGGTCAAAATCGAGCAGTTTTTTGCTTTGGTACGGCCTTATAGGTTGAAATGGGTCGGTTTGGTTGACCCCGAAACACTTTCTATTTAAAATATTTAGTATTTCTGATATAATAAATAGTTTTCAGATATGATTACATAATTATGTACTTTAAAAAATAATGTCTTGATTATAATGATTTACGAGGTCATGTATCATAAGAAAAACACTTTAAGGGACATTCAACTTGTTTGAATTGTTCGAACTGTTTTCAAGTTGACCCCACTCATCACTAAATAGGTTGAAGTTGCCAACTCTAAACTTGACTTGTTAATGTTCTTGCCCTAATGGTTACAGTTTTTTTGGTTTTCAGGTCTATAATTGGCTTTCACAAAGTCCATCTGAGATAGAAGGATACATTAGGCCCGGTTGTGTTGTTCTTTCCATTTATTTATCCATGTCATCATCTTCATGGGATCAAGTGAGTAAATTATTGAACTGGCTTTTTACACTTTTACCCTTCCTATATCTTTTACTGAGCACTTGCGTTGTGCTGGTGGTGTTTCTTGCAGCTTGAAGGGAACTTCATTCAATATATAAATTCCCTTTTGCAAGATTCTGGTACTGATTTTTGGGGAACCGGAAGGTTCTTAGCACATACTGAGAAGCAAATAGCATCACATATGGATGGTGAGTCATGTTACTGTTTTTTGCTTGAACTTATGATATGGTGTGGATATGTACTACTCGGCAATTTTGGTCTGTCAAGTGCTAGATTCTATTGATAGTTTTAATAGAGGTGGATGGGCCTTAATTTCTAATTTTGTATAAAAGAGTTCGGTTGTTACACCCAGCGCTCTTTTTCTTTGTTTTTTTGAGTTTTATAAATAATTAATGTTTGATAATTATTGCATGGAACTTTTTCTTCTAAAGTATATTTTTTAATATAAATTTAGAACACGCTTTTTAGTGCCTTCTGGTCTTTTTTCCTTTTTGACTATAAATGATATTTCTATCCTTTTCTTTCCGGCCATTACCTTTATAGATAATTTTGTTAATTTTACCCACTTTTTTGGTTCGTTCCTGCTGTGACATTTGTTTTATGTTGTAATACATCAGGGAAGGTCTATTTGTCTAAATTCTTGAAAGCATGGAGTTCTCCGCAGCTGATATCCATCTCCCCTTTGGCGATTGTGGCTGGAAAGGAGACTGCTCTTCTCCTAAGAGGCCGAAATCTTAGGACACCTGGCACCAAGTGTGTATTCTTTCCCTCTACTTATTTTAGTATGTGTTTGTTGTTTGAGAGTGATGTGGAATATTAAAACTCATTCGTGTCATATTTAGGATCTACTGTACGCATGCTGATGGATGTACATTGGAGGAATCAACAGAATTAACCAATCACGAATCGACATACGAGGAAATAAGCACGTGTAGCTTTACAGTTAGCGCACCTGGTGCTCTTGGTCGATGTTTCATTGAGGTATATATCTGTTTGTTGTTCTTTCAATCTCAAACTGGCCAAATAAAAAAAATCATTGAAAAGGCAATGTTTAATTGTTCCATTAACCATATTAACTTAACTTAATTTAAAGATTTAACTTATTGTTGCCATTATATGCAATCCATCAAATATTGTTTAAATTTTTGATTGGTTTATTCTTTTGAGTCAACCTGGGCATTCAACATGTACTAAACTTGACCCGTTTTGGCTGCTGCTCAGTAAAATGTGGTCGATCTAATAGTCTTATCTTAAATGAGCCAGATAAAAATTTTTAGCTAAAAAGGGAACGGGTCAAATAGGCGGCACAGGCTAAAAGTGACCGAAAGTTTAGTTCATACAACAACCTAAGTCGCATTTTTGAAAATGTTTGATCATTTTTTAGATTTTTAGTTTTTCAAAAGATTGAAATTTGAGTTGTTTGAACAGATAGAGAATGGTTTAAGGGGCACGAGCTTTCCAATAATTATTGCTGATGCTACTCTATGCCAAGAATTGAGGCTTCTCGAGGCTGAATTTGCCGAAGTTTTGAACGGTCAGTCAGCTTCAATAAAGGAGACCTTACACTTCTTGAACGAGCTCGGATGGCTATTTCAGAAAAAGCAAGGGGATTCTAGTTACAGCCTTAGTCGATTCAAGTTCCTGCTTGTATTCTCAGTGGAAAAAGATTTTTGTGCTTTAGTGAAGACGCTCTTAGGAATCCTACTTCAAAATGGTTCCGGTATCATAGAAGAAGAGTCATCCATGGAGATGCTATCTGGGGTTAACCTATTAAACAGGGCTGTTAAAAGGAAGTGCAAGAATATGGTTAACATGCTCTTACATTATTCAGTGGTTGACACCCAAACTACTTCCAGAAAGTATATATTCCCGCCAAACCTTGCTGGACCTGGTGGTATCACACCATTGCATTTGGCTGCTTGCACATCTGATTCAGACGATATGGTTGACGCTTTGACAAATGACCCACAGGAGGTATGCTCATGTTGCTACAATTTTTTTTCTTTGGCATTTATTAGTGGTAGGTGACGGTCATTTTTAGATAAAGAAATTGTCTACAAGAAAAAGACTTGTCATCTTTAAACAAGAGGTGGTTAATTTTTGAAGGAAAAAAATGTCACTTTTTTCATGAAAAAGACTTTTATGTTTTAAGAATACAATATATTTTTAAAAGATTATTGTTTGATTGCGCCTGGTGTATATTTCTTACCCAGGTATATACATATGGGGCAGTTTGGGTTACGTTGTATCTTTAATGTGTCAAAACAGGTAAAATAAAAAGGAAATAGGTCAAAAGGGTTGAAACTAAAGTGGATGTAAAATGCATACAACCCCCTTGAATCATTTCGTTTAGAAGTCTGATTTTTTAGATATAGTATATAGGAAAAAACTATTTATTTATTGATTTTTGGTCATCCCAAAGCTGTCCGTCCCACCCATTTTTGCTACCTCTACACAATATATATAGTTCACAACTAATACTTGTTGTTTGATCTGTTGGCGATTGCAGATTGGGCTGCTGAGCTGGAATTCTTCATTGGATGCGAATGGGCTATCCCCATTCCAATATGCGTCTATGAGGAATGACAATTCATACAACATGCTAGTGGCCCAGAAGCTTGCAGACAGAATAGCTGGTCAAGTTTCGGTACGGATCTCAAATGAGATAGAGCTACAAACAATAAACGGTGATCAACAGGAGCTAAGTTTTAGAATACGAGACCGCGTGGCACCAAAATCTTGTTCAAGATGTGCCCTCGTTACTGCAAAACACCCCAGAAGAATGCCCGGTTCACAAGGGTTACTTCACCGACCTTACATACATTCCATGCTTGCCATAGCTGCTGTGTGTGTATGTGTATGTCTTTTCCTACGCGGGGCCCCTGATATTGGCCTGGTTGCACCATTTAAGTGGGAAAATTTGAACTTTGGTTCAATGTAGAGGGAAGTAAGTTCTAAGAAAGCATGCCCTACGAATGCACCAAAAAGAATAAGTAGGACATTTTAGATCGATCATAATTTAACTTTTGGGAAGGTGAATAAGCAAAACGTGATCATTGACCGGTGTAACATCTGTTGCTTCCCCTGCCTTGAGGCTTTTACAAGAGTTTCTGTTCAAAACCGAATGTGTGACTTGAAAAAATGAAAAATGAGCGGCAGGTAAGTGGTGGTGGTTTTTGTCTGGTTGATGTTATTGACCGTGGCTGACTTGTTACTTGTAGCGTTTTCTTGAAATATGTAAGTTTATAATAGCAGATAGCGTATGTGATTTCTTTTTCTTTTTTTGTATATTGTTTTGGCAAATGGAAAGGATGGTATCTGTAATTTTCTTTTGTTTTCATGCTTAATGGACTCATTTTTATATCACCTAGGTTTCGAATCTATATATATACCAAAACGCTCAGTGAGAAAGACTATGCTGACACTAAAAACATGTATTTACGAGAATTGATTTAAGAGAATTCCTGTATGTAGAAATGTTGATGTTTCAGTGTTATTGTCTTTGCTACGCTCTGTAAAGTTACCGTGCTAAGTTGCTGTTGACACGATGATGGAGAATTTTTACATTCTGTCAAGGTTAATAACCTTGTGTGTTGTTTTTCAGTTTTGTGTAAAAATTTAGAATCTTTATGAAGGCAAACAACTTACGTTTATCAAAGATATTCCGTTGTATATTTTTGGACATAAAAAAGCAAAAATGGCCGGCTTGTAGAGCTTATGTTTGGCACGAAATCAAGAATGAATATGTGATCGGTAACTGACAAACACAAGTATGCAAGAATTTATGCCATCTTTTATTGTCCTTTTGTTTGTTTTCATTCTCCTTTATTCTTCATTTAAAGCAAATACACAACCTCTAGTCTTATCATAGTACATATGGCACCTCACGAGGTTGACGACTGTCGAGGTGTGCTAAAAGTTTACAGTGATGGTTCAATATGGCGGTCCACTGAACCAAGCTTTTCAGTCCCTGTGGTTGATGATGGCTCTGTTCTTTGGAAAGATGTCATGTTTGATCAGCCCAACAATCTTTACCTTCGTCTTTACAAGCCAGCTGACGTAGTGGGTAAAAAGCTGCCAGTGTTTTACTACATCCATGGTGGTGGTTTTTGCATTGGGTCAAGAACATGGCCTAATTGTCAAAATTATTGTTTTAAGTTGGCGTCGGCTCTACAAGCTGTGATTGTGTCTCCTGACTATCGGTTAGCCCCTGAGAACCGTATGCCATTGGCAGTTGACGATGGGCTTAATTCTGTTAAGTGGCTTCAGGCTCAAGCTGTGGCTGCTGAGCCTGATCCATGGTTGGTTGAGTCCGTGGACTTTAGTCGTGTTTTTATTTCTGGTGATTCGGCTGGTGGAAACATTGCTCATAATGTGGCAGTGAGGTTAGGGGCTGGTTCAAAGAGTCTTGAACCGGTTTGTGTTAGGGGGTATGTTCTATTGGCACCGTTCTTTGGTGGGACGCAACTGACCTATTTTGAGGCTAATGGTCCCAAAGACGCTTTCTTGAACTGGGAACTTATCGACAGGTTCGAGTTGCTTTACACCTTTTTTTCTTTCTTTGAAACATATGAATATGATGACACTAGAGGTTAAAATATTACCTAACAGAAACATTGGAAGTTTAATCATTTTTGTGGTAGTAGTTTAAATATGACTCAAGTATGCAAATCCACTTTAAACCATAAGTGAAAGTACTTTATTTTATTATAAACTCGTTATATTAAAGTTGCACGTCACTAACGTGCAATTTAGCCCTTTAACATGAACTGCATTTTAACCGTGTCTATGTTGTGGTTAGGTTTTGGAGACTATCGATTCCGGAAGGGAACACAATGGACCACCCTTTGGTGAACCCATTCGGACCGGCTAGCTTGGACCTTAAACCAGTAGAGCTAGACCCAATATTGGTTGTTTGTGGTGCTTGTGATCTACTAAGAGACAGAGCAAAAGACTATGCAGATAAACTAAAGAGTTGGGGTAAGAATGTGGTTTATGAAGAATTTGAAGGTCAACAACATGGCTTCTTTACTATTAATCCAAATTCAGAACCATCTATTAAGTTGATGCAAATTATCAAAGATTTCATGACCAAGTATTCTGTTTAGAATTTGTACTAGTGGGAAAATAATGTGCTTAGATATTTGAGGTCTTTATTTTGTGTGGTGGAAATATGTCTTGATAAATTTGGAGAAATAATATGTACTTGTGTGAAACCTTTTGAAAGTTGATGAGAGTGTGACAAATTAACTCAACTTCATCTCATCTAGTTTAACTAATTTAGCACTTATAATTACTGTTCTAAAAGGCTCCGCAAAAGCCTCGCAAAGGCGTGAGGCTTGGTCATGCCGCCACGCCATGCCGTTACGTCGCCTTATGCCACATATTTTTGTAAACTCGATATATATGAATTATGATACGAATATATAAATATTTTTATACTTTGTGCCGCCTTATGTCACGCCTTATAAACGCAAAAGCTTCGCCTTGGTCGCAAAAGCGTAAGGCTTGGTCATGCCGCCACGCAACGCCTCGCGCTATTTATAACCTTTATAATAATATTTAAAAGATAATATTCATCTTATACGATGCAAATATCTCTCATACTTGATCATATAACCATTTGATTGGAGAGTATCTCGTATCACCCGAATACCGTTAAATTACAAGACTTGAGCTAGACATACCAGTGTACCAACGTGTACAATTTGAATGCAAATGTGAATTGAAAATGACATGAACTAAAACTCTAATAGCCACATGTTAGCAACCAACATACATTTGTTAATAGATAGTAACCCCCACTACCTAGCGTTGATTATGGCATTATATGACTTTTTAACGTGTAAAACTTCATTGATTCATTGAACCTTTTTCACATCAAAGTTTGATTATCGGTCACATTCTCTTTATATAATAAGAGAAGAAAAGTGATATTTTCGTTTATATTCGTTTGTTTTCTTGGCTTAAACATAGAGGTCGTTTGTTTTGTAGTTGAAATGTTTGGCTTAAATCGATTTTGTAATTTCTAACACCTTGATAGTTTTTTAATAAAACTGCCGTCTTTCAAAATAAAATAAAAAATAAAAGAAGATACAAAATGGGTAGAGTGATTTTTCTGTTAATCAACGATAAAGCTCAATTTTGAAATTGAGCATTGTGGTTGGTCAATAAAAATCAAAATTGGCCTTCAGTTTGGCAACGCCGTCTAAATTTTATCCAGTAAAATAAAAACATTAGAAACTCGATAAATTAATACACGATTAATTAATAAACTCATTAAATAATATTTTTGTAGGTCTTTATTCATTAATTTTTAGATAAATTAATATCGATTAATTAATACTAGTAACTCTTTTAATAAATAGATTTAGGTGATCCCATGAGTTTTAATTTACAGAATAATGAGTATTAATTTAAAGAGTTTCTACTATGTATAAAAACATATGTGTTGATTTTATAAAAAAACTTTAAAAATGTGGAGGTATTAATAAAACTTTAGCTATTAATTTTCAAATAAATTATTAAGACTTAAATAAACTTATTAGTTTACATTTTTTTTTTTATATATTTAACTTTACATATTTAATAAGTACCTTTTGAACTTTATAAATATTCTTATCATTATACATTAAACTGATTATATTAAATTGATGTATATGTACGGAATTATAAATATCCAAAAGAAAGTACGAGTTGTTGTGATATATAAATGAATACACGAGATTGTACATATACGAATGATTCATGTTATTCCACTTTATAAGATTAAGTAATGAGATCCGATTTTTTTTTATTTAACTAATAACGGTCAATAATAGCTCATGTTATTTCTCTTTATAAGTTTAAGCCGCGTGTACAGGGATTTAAAAATTAAATGAGATCAACTAAAATTATTATTAACAGGAATACAAATATCAAAATGAAGGAACGAGATTGTACATAAATACGTGAGATTGTATGAAATTGTGAGATGCAAAATAAATACACGAGACTGTATATATAACAACGATACATGTAATTTCTCTTTAAATTTTTTATAAGGTTATCCGGAAAAACTTTTTTTCAAGGGTCATCACATGCTATTAAACATGCATAATGTTTAGAACGCAATATCAATAGTTAAATGTTAACAACAAAAACATCATATCAGTTAAACTAAGTTAAATACTTCACTCAACAAAAATATATACATAATATTAATCAATATTAATATATAATAAAAAATTTATGCAAAAACCCGCGTGTAATGGGTTATAACTATATAAGTGCAAAATATTTTGCATAATTTTATAGAAAAATCTTATTTAACAACCTCGTGTATGTACAATGTAAAAACCTGTAAGTGCACGAGTATTATAAATATATAGGATTATTTTCATAGATCACCTTACTTTCATGATTAATTTCATATATACCCAAAGCGCAAATATAAAATGCATAATGTACAATATTTTTATGCATGTTTGAATATATATGAAATTTTTAACTAAAATAAAGAAAGAGATGAAATTGCCCCAAATATATAATACATAATTTTATAAAGAATATTATTTAATAGCCTCGTGTATGCGAGGGATTAAAAACTATTTTAAATAGGTAATTAGTTAGTTTGATAACGACATGGAGTTGTGTTGGATTTATGTTGGATTAATACTAATCTTTCGTGTATCTTTTGCATAAAAAGTGACATGACGCGGTTATTATAACTATATACTGTAATACATAACTTTATAGAAAAATATTATTTAATAGCCTCGTGTATGCAGAAGGTTAAACACTATTTTAAATAGGTAATTAGTTAGTTTGATAAGGAAATGCGGTTGTGTTGAATTTATGTCGGAGTCATACTAATTTTTCGTGCTGCTTTTGCATAAAAAGTGACATGACGTGTGAAAGGAGATACATACATACCGAAGATTTCCGAATAACAACTTTATTATTTATTTTATTTAGAACGGCTGGGTTAGTACAAATATAGTTAGCGTAGTTAGTGAGAGCCCACTCTCATACTTTTACAGGAGGAAACCACCATGAAGAGACTCAAACGCGAAACCTCTCGCATGAGGAAAAGCCCCCTGACCAACTCTGCTAGGCAGATATTAGCCAAATAACAACTTTATTATATATTCATCTTTTTCAATAAATCAATAAATTGTGATCAAGTTTTCTAACTTTATTACTGTGATCACTAAAATTTTTAACCTTTTATGAGTAACATAATATGTTCTCATGCAATTTTTATTTAGTTTTTAGATTTTTTTTGTAACTTTTAAATCTGGGTTAATCACAGTTACCTTTGAACGATTACAAATCACACAAAAAAACCGGTATGTTTACTATGTTTAGTTGATCAATACAATTAATTGTCCTTAAATGCACTAGCAAATCAGTTTTAATATCTGTCACAACAAGGTTTTTAACTATAAACAGGTTTATAAGTATAGATTTAAGCTCAATTCTTAACGGGACAAGCGCACAAGTTTTTGTTGCACCCACGCTCCCCGTGGAGTACACCACAAGACGCTGATTCGTGCTTTCTAAATTCATCTCATGACTTGTTTAATTTCCAACACTGTAGCTACATACATTGTTCACACATACTACAACTCAATCTAAGTGACAAATGAAAGCTGTATTACTAATAACAAAAATAATACCCAAAAATATAAAAAATAAAATATCTTTTCTCTTGTAAGCTTAGTAGCTCACAAGTACATTTTTTTTGTTAAAATGATATCAAAACATCAACAATTTCTTAATCACCCAACCAACCACCCTTTGGTGATCATTCACTTTTATTATAACAATATTCACAGATAGCTTGTCTCCAACACGGATGCAAGCAAACAATACAAAAGAAAGAATACGACAGTCCCTCTAATAGGTGCTGTCTACAAAACCCACACTCTAAACCTGAACCCAATACAGCCCAGAACACTGAAAGAAACTAACAAACAAGATCAAGATGATATTGATACAAAACCAGACTAAAAACTAAAAACCCAGAAGATCAAAGACCAATATTCACTCGAGAGAGAAAACCAGATGTAAACTTTGTGATGTGAAAAAGATATGAAACCCTAGATCCGTCCAAGACATTATATACTCCTCAAGTTCCATAAGAGACCCCTGAGAAATATAAATAGAACAAAACAGAACCAAACTTAGAGTTAGGCACAATATTTTACATATTAGACCCTGAAAGTTCATAAGTTTGTCAAAAGTGTTTATTTCAACACCCCCTCTCAAACTGATGAACCTGCAAAGAGATTAACCATGCCCAACTTCTTAACCATAGAACCATGCTGCACAGAACCAAGAGCTTTTGTCAAAACATCAGCAGTTTGACTTTTAGAGTCAACCTTAACAGTTTTGATCAAACCACTAGCAACCTTTTCTCTAACCAGATGAACATCAATGTCAAAATGTTTAGTTTTTCATGTAACACTGGATTGGCTGCTATCTGAATAGCAGACTTATTATCACAACACAATTCCACAGGCAATAAAGAATCACCCACACCAAGATCCTTCAAGATCTTAACAACCCACATAATCTCACAAGTAGCAAAAGTCATTGCTCTGTATTCAGCTTCAGCTGAAGACCTAGACAATGTAGCCTGCTTCTTACTTTTCCAAGAAACCAAGTTACCATTCACAAACACACAATATCCAGAAACTGATCTTCTAGTAATAGGACATTTAGCCCAGTCAGAATCAGAATAAGCAACAACTTTAAACCCACCTTGACCCTTACTAAACCAAATACCACTACCAGGAGCTAACTTCAAATGCTTAAGCACTCTTAAGCCCATATTGAAATGAGACTGTAAGGGAGCATGCATATGTTGGCTCAGACAATGAATATCATAGGCAATATCAGGTCTAGTCATAGTCAAGTAGATCAGTTTACCAACAAGTTTTTGATAACTTGTAATATTTTTCAAGTACTTTTCATGATCAGACTCTTTATGAGCCAAAACAACATTTTCAGGTAAATGAGTCATAACAGGCTTGCATGCCAATAAACCAAATTCATGAAGCAATTCCAAACAATATTTTCTTTGGTTTAGACACAAACCCTCTTTACTTTTTAGCACTTCAATACCCAAAAAATATTTTAATTCTCCCAGATCCTTGATCTTAAACATTTTTTTCAAAAAACTTTTAAAAGCTTCAATTTCTGTTTCATTATTGCCTGTAATAACCAAGTCATCAACATATACAAGCAAGAATAAAACAGTTTCACCTTTTGTTTTAACAAACAAAGAATAGTCATTTTTAGATTGTTCAAAACTGCTTCAAACAAGGCCTCAGTCAGTTTATGATTCCACTGTCTAGGAGCCTGTTTCAAGCCATATAAAGAATTTTTTAATAGACAAACCTTATTGTCTCATTGTTTAAAAAACCCAGGAGGAGGTAACATATAAACTTCCTCATTTAAATCCCCATACAAAAATGCATTGTTAACATCAAGTTGAAACATTTTCCAATCCATTTGAACAGCTAGACTTATTAAGCATCTAACATTACCCATCTTAACAACATGACTAAATGTTTCTTCATAATCAATACCCTCCTTCTGACCATAACCTTTGGCTACTAACCTAGCCTTATATCTATCAACCTCACCAGAAGACTGGTATTTAATTTTAAAGACCCACTTAGACCCAATGGCTTTTCTTCCACAGGGAAGCTCAACAATGTCCCAAGTATCATTCTCATATAAAGCATTCATTTCCTCAGTCATAGCATTAATCCAGTTAATATTAGTAGAAGCTTCCTCATAAGAGGAAGGTTCACCAGATTTATTCAAATTGGAAATAAAGCAATAATTCTCAATAGTAAGCACAACATGATTAGCATATCTATGTAAGCCATATTTTACCTTGCTATCAAGCACATATTCATTCAATTTAGCAGGCAATTTAGAAATCCTACTAGACCTTCTACTACTACCTTCTTCCATCTGAACAGGAATACTTTGAAAACCAGGAACCTCATTTTGATTTTGAAAAACATTTCCCTCAAAATTATTTTGATCATCTAAGGGAGTTGCAGTGTGTAAAGCATCATTTCCAGAACGAGTACCAACTCTAGGACTTGATTGTGGTATCTGTTCTTCACAACCAGACCTACTAGAGTTACCTACAGTATCTGGTTGATGCCCACTACCCTCTCTACCAAAAACAGATGTATTTTCAGGAAGGGGCACAAAACTATTTGAATTTTCATCATTGGGAGTTGAAGTTTTGGTTGTTATTTCAGACTCAAAAGAATAAAAAAAGTTTAAGCTGGTGACATCAGGACTAGTCTCAGAAATAGAACTATTTTGACCCATCTTAAAAGAAAAAACAGTTTCATAAAACTTCACATCTCTTGAGTACAAGACAGATCTATTTTCAAGACTTAACAATTTATAAGCTTTTTTATCAATAGCATATCCAATTAAGACACATTTCTCAGATCTTTCAGAAAATTTATCATTTTCTTTTAAAATTGTGGCAAAACACAAACAACCAAAACTCCTAAGATGGACAAGACTAGGTCCCTACCATATATCATACAGAAATGAGATTTCCCATTCAGAACAGAGGAAGGTAACCTGCTAATCAGGTAAGTAGCAGTTAAAATACACTCAGACTAAAACACAAGAGGAATCCCCCCTGAAACATAAGACTTCTGGCAACATTAAGCTGATGTCTATGTTTCCTCTCGGCAATCCCATTTTCCTGAGGGGTATAGGCTACAGAGGTCTGATGAAGAATACCCATAGTAGTAACAAAATCACTCATTTTATTATTTATAAAATCAGTTCCATTATCAGATCTAATAACCTTAACTTTTTTTTTATCAAACTGAGTTAAAACCATATTATAAAACCTGACAAACATGTCAAAAACCTCATCTTTCCTCTTAAGCAAATATACCCACACAGATCTGCTATAATCATCCACAACAGTCAACAAATATCTATAGCCCTCCCTGCTAACAATTTTGTAAGGCCCCCAAACATCAAGATGAATTAGATCTCCAAAAACTTTAGACTTATGCTCACTTATAGAAAAAGAATCTCTTGTTTGTTTAGCCTTGTGACAAACTTCACAAGGCCCATTATGATCAACATTAGTCAGATTAAGAGAGCCTTTAAGTAATTTTAAAACTTGATTAGCTGGGTGACCAAGCCTATTGTGCCAGACTTCTTTAGAAACAGAGCAAACAAAAAACTCACTTCTAACAACACTAGCATACATGCTATGAACTTTATCAAAAAAATAAAGACCACCAAACTCACTACCAGTCCCCAGCACTCTATGCTTTTTCAAATCCTGAATATGACAAGTAGTTTCATTAAACCCAACACTTAGCTTACTGTCCTTAATCAGTTTGTTAACAGATAGCAAACTAACACAATACTCAGGCACAACAAGAATATCAAACAAAACCACATCTTTATTATGCCTCAGATTACCCACATGAGTAATCTTGGCCAAAGTGCCATTAGGATGACCAACAGTTAACTTTAAATCAGAAATATCAACCAAATTAAACATATCTTTAGAGTTATTAGTTAAATGTTGATTAGCCCCAGAGTCAATAATCCATCCCAAATGATAATTGACCCCATTCAAACTCACATTAACACAGAAAAATTGATAAAAATGTTGATTAAAGAAAACACTGCAGTTAAAGAAAGAACAACAACTACCTGCCATGTTGGCATGAGCAGAGTTAGGTTTCTCATTCAAAAGATTCATTAACTTCATAACCTGTTCATTAGTGAAAGACAGAGTACCAGTACTAGTTTTTAAACCATTGTTAACCACATTGGCACTTTTGGGATCATTGGGTTTATTAAAAACGGATTTAAGATTAGGATTCTTTTTGAACCCAGCAGGATACCCAATAATCTCAAAACACCTATCCACAGTATGCCCTTTTAAACCACAATTAGTACAAAGTAAACTGTCATAATTTCCCCTGTTATTGTTTCCAGAATTATTATTCCAAGTACCAGTGTTTCTTTTCCAAGTAGTGTTCTTTTTATCCATAGATTTAGAAACAAAAGCAGACACCTGAGCCTTCTCAGTTTTCACAGAAGTGGTAGGAATCCCTCTATGGGATTCTTCCCTGGAAATAATAACAAAGGCATCTTTAACCTCAGGAAGAACTTCTCTAGTAAGAATAGTGCTTCTTATGGGTTGATAGATGTCATCAAGACCCATAAGAAACTGCATAAGTTTTAAAAGTTTTCCATGATCAATTAACTCTTGTCTAGCATCACAGGTACAGTCTGGAAGTTTAGTAAGAATATCAAATTCTCTCCAAAGAAAATTCAACTTATGGTAGTATTCAAAAACAAGCAGACCACCTTGTTTAAAACTATTAATTTTTTGAAGCAAATTAAACACCACAGACCCATCAATTCTATCATATGTGTCTTTTAAATCTTTCCAAACAACAGAAGCATTATCAGAAAACACATGACCAAGATAGACATCTTGGGATAAAGAACTCAGAACCCAGTTAAGAACAACAACATTACACCTATCCCACTGAGCCTCAAGCAGATGACTAGCAGCATAATCAGACCTAAGACAAGTCCCATCAAGAAAACCTATTTTATTTTTAATTTGCATAGCCAATTTCATAGCACTAGCCCAGATTCTATAATTCTCAACCCCATACAACTTAACAGTCACAATAGAAGCACAATTAGAGTCATTAGGATGCAGATGCAGAGGATTACTCTGATCTAAACTACTGATCATAATAGCCATAATAGCAGACAAAACAAACAAAGGAATAAACCAAGAACTAGTAAACAAGCAGATATAAACCACAAACAGATAAACAAGCACATAAACAACCAGACCACAAATAAACCAACTAAACCAGCAACTACCAAAGAACTCACCAATCACAACTTCCTAAACAACCCAAAACCTATCCTCCTTCGACCTAGACTCACAACAGAAAAAGAAACAACTAAAGAAACTAACATTCACACCCAGAGTCAACTTAGCCCCAGTCAGCAAACTGTGATTGGCCAGAGCATGTATTCACACCACTCAAAGGTGGTGGATCAGGATGTTAGCCAACCCGTTTACGCTCACTAGACTCAAGACTAGTTAACCCTAAGAGAAAAGAAAACCTTACAGAGCAATAACCAGTGGCAGCGGAAGACAATCACAAAAAGTGACCAAGAAAGAACCCAGAACCACAAATCTCAAGATCTTTCAAGAAACCCCCAAATTCCAAATTAGGGTTTCGACCAAATTGATCAAGAAACCACCAATTAACAGTCAATCCTCCAAAGATCAGCAACCAAAACCTCTTAATTGCAACAAGAACCAAAAACCCCCAAATACTAGGGTTTCAAGAAAAAACCCTAAAATTCCAACTGAGATCACCAAATACCAATTAGACTCAAGAATCAAAAGATTCAAGAACCCAATCAGTCAATCGATCAAGAACCCAAGAAATCAGATCCCCAATCAAGAACTTAATCAATCTGAACCTTGCTCTGATATCATGTTAAAATGATGTCAAAACAACAACAACAACTTCTTAATCACCCAACCAACCACCCCTTGGTGATCATTCACTTTTATTATAACAATATACACAGATAGCTTGTCCCCAACACGGATGCAAGCAAATAATACAAAAGAAAGAATACGACAGTCCCTCTAATAGGTGCTGTCTACAAAAACCACACTCTAAACCTGAACCCAATACAGCCCAGAACATTGAAACAAACTAACAAACAAGATCAAGATGATCTTGATACAAAACCAGACTAAAAACTAAAAACCCAGAAGATCAAAGACCAATATTCACTCGAGAGAGAAAACCAGATGTAAACTTTGTGATGTGAAAAAGATATGAAACCCTAGATCCGTCCAAGACATTATATACTCCTAAAGTTCCATAAGAGACCCTTGAGAAATATAAACATAACAAAACAGAACCAAACTTAGAGTTAGGCACAATATTTTACATATTAGACCCTGAAAGTTCATAATTTTGTCAAAAGTGTTTATTTCAACATTTTTCATTCCGACGCTACTTTTTTTTATATAGGCCATACTGTAATTGTAAAATAATTGAAGATGTAGTAAAAACAATATATGATCTTTTAACTGTAAAATAACTTGCTTGTTTTTTACATGTTAAATTATTATGAGAAAAGCAATACATGATTTTTCTTTAAATGACAGAATATGTTTACAACATTTTTATCTATTCTTTTTTGCTTAATAGTTAGGCTTCAGTACTGTAAAACTAAAATTAATTCTGTTATTATTAGAGTAAAATACATCGTTGGTCTTTAAACTTGACAAAATACATCATGAGGTGGGGGTGGGGGGGGGGGTTGTACGCTTTTACGTCGCCATGAGTCCAAACAGACTTTTGTGTCAATCAGGTCCCTTGACCCGTAATTCTCAGGTCAACATCCGTTTTGCGTTATATTTTCAAAGGCATAATAGACCAATCACATTTTTGACCACACCTTAACCCAGGCCAACCAACAGTCAACTTTAGGGATCAACTGTGAAATAATAAATTTATTACTATGCAACTTGACCGCATCTTCCCTGATACGCTATTTATTTTTGCGCGCGAACCAATAAACCCACCCGCCAACCCCATATCCACACCATAATAACAAAAAACCTTATCCATAGCATTACCTTCAAAAAATACACAATCAAAAACCAAATCCAAACCCTCATTTTGAGATCTCAAAAACGCAACTCAAATTCAACCAATATCATGTCGTTTGGAGCTAATGTGATCACTAATATGCCAAATTATATTAGCAACATGCTAGATAATGTGATTACTAATATTTTGAATCGTTTGGCAATAAAAGATGCGACGAGGACCGATATCTTAGCGAGAACTAGAGGTTTAAGTGGACTTTGCTCACCGATCTCATAGTCGACGAGGATTTGTTTTATTATTTAACAAATAAGTTTAATGTAATGCATATAACTAGACTTTACTTCAGCTTAAAGGTCCCATAAAAAGGTTTGTCTTCTCCACATAGCTGAAATCGCTGTGTGGACAAGAAGGCTTGAATTATGAAGAGATTCAGGATTGACTTTTGTTTTTGTCTCGTGAAGGAATTGAGGAGCTCACAATTAGAAACCGGTATGGTGAACCTGTTACATTGCCAACCCAAATTTACTCTCGTATGGAGTTGAAAAATCTGAAACTTTATTATTGTAATTTTCCTACTTTGGAATTTTTTTGTAGTTTTCCAAATCTATTGAGCTTAGAATTGTGTTCTGTAACTTTTCAAAGCGGTACATTTTGGGAGTTTATTGCTCGTTGTCCCTTACTTGAGTTTCTAAAAATTAATATTGCTACTACTAATGAGATGAGACTCTTGGAAATTGCAAAACTTAGAAATATCAAGAAGTTATATTTGTCATTCAGTGTTTGGAACCATGCGATGACAATCACAACTTCCAATATCTTTCACCTGACAAGTCTTACAAAACTTGAAACACTTACATTGGTTTTTCAAGACAGCAAGGTAAGACCAGTTTGAGTTTTTATAAGTCAAATTGCAAAATGTTAAAGTAATCTCTAACACTTGTGAAATTTAATCTCTAAAACTTACGAAAAGTGGACTTTTGTAGTTGTTGGCAGAAGCTAATTCCGATAAGAATGTCTCTGCCGCCTTTGTTTCCCTCAAGACTCTGAATCTATCTGGAGTGGATTTTGGTAATAATTTTATGGTATCATTCATCATTGAAATGATTCGTGGATCTTCAAATTTTCAAATGCTAAAAACTAGAGTAAGTGAAAAGCATATGTATCAAATAAATCATCTTAAGTTGTCATGGTTGTGCATCTCAATACTATCTCTCTTTGCAAGATTCATACAAGCTTAATGGCTTACTTTTGGAACTTTCTTCATTTGATTTAGACAACATAATGGGGCCATGGCAACTTCAGAGTGTCGTGTTTCAATCTTTTCCTAGATCAGATAATAAATTATCTATAATAAAGTTTATACTTGCTTGTTCCCCCTTGCTGAGGAAAATTTATATCAGGGTCAGCGATTTGAGTGATGATGATTATGAAAATATCAAGATGAATTGGGAGTTGGCTAGGAAGCTGTTGAAACTCCACCAAGCTTCTCTCACAGCCGGGGTAGACTTCTTTTAGTGGTTGTAGTTTATTTATGGGTTGAATACCCTATGACAATTAACCTTGTATATGGTTTGATTAAATTTAACTTCTGCATATGTTGTTGGTTATGCATATGTTGCTGCTGCAAATATCTAATTTAGGTTTTGCATATGTTGTTGGTTGTCCAATTGTGGTATGAGAGTTTTGACTGCATTAGGTAAAGTCCGTATTTGGATATGATCATAGAAAAGAAAAGATAAAGTTGTCCTTTCTATTTCAGGGACTGAATGTGAACATCGAAGTTCTTAATGGTCGGGAGATTTAAGTATCACAACAGCAACCTATTTAGGGACCAAATGTGAAAACAAATTAATTGCTAGCCCCTGATGCAGGTTTTACTGACCAGGTTTTAATATTTATAATTACTCGTTATACCTATGGTCTACCCTAATGCACTAACGGGCAGTGTACCCGGTCGTGTGTAGTGTAGTATTCGGTAAAACCGAGGTCGTCCCAAGAGCTACGAGGATCTGAAATTAACTTAAGTCTATGTCACGATTTTAAGACCGTTTTGATAGAAATAATAAATTAACTAATAAGACAAGAAAGCAGATAAAGGCAAGAGATGTGATCAATGAAGGAGAGTGGTGCTAACCTAGTTAATCCTCCTAGCTAGTTATGTCTACGTCTACTTAATTCCAATTACTTCAGGTGGGGTCAAAGTCGAGAGGGCAGCATTTGGTCAATTCGCCCTAACCTATCAGCAAAGATGCCACCACAGGAGAAATCAGGCGCACCGTCATAAGTCCTATTGTTCCTGGTCCCCTAAGCCGAGTCATTAAGTACCGCTACATGCTAGATTCTAAATAGTGAGTGCCCGGCCGTTAGGAACTTAGACACTACACCCCCCAGTTCTTAAGTTCATCAAAACGATAGGTAATCAGTTGGTCAAATCGCACAAGTAGAAAGGGTCGTCAGTGGGTCATATCTTCCCCTTCCCGTCTCAGTCTGCTCACCTAGGGTCAGTTGGTCATATCTCCTAGGCAATTGGCCTCTACCGCCATTCAAAACTACCGAACCAGGGGTGACTACCAAAGAACTATGCATGCATACACTTAGAAATAATTGTACGGAAGCAAAGTAAACGAAAACAAAACAATTAAGGAATCATAACAAGGCCAGCACCTGGGTTCTTAGCCAAACATATAGTAAATCATACCAACAAAAATGAATAAATCATAAATTGAATTGAACATAATTTTTGATACAAATTACTTGATGTAGAGCTAATAATGATGATGATTGCGAGTGAATTCTTCTTTCAAAACTGGCTTCGGAATGCTGGAAAATACCCTGAAATGGTGCCCTAATCGACCCCTGGGAGAGGGGTGAAGAGAGATACTCAGAAATGCAGATTTAGGGCTGTATTTATAGGCCCCGACATGGTTACGGCGTAACTTTAAGTAAAAATTACGCCGTAACTAGTTAGGGCGTAACTATTTTAAGAGTTACTCCGTAACATAGTTAGGGCGGAACTAATTTTAGGGGTTACTCCGTAACATAGTTAGGGCGGAACTAATTTTAGAGGTTACTCCGTAACATAGTTAGGGCGGAACTAATTTTAGGGGTTACTCCTTAACCTCTTCAGCTTTCCAAAATAGCAATATTTCAACTTAGGACCTTGAGTTTCTTCATTCCAATGATAGAGACCAACATAAAAACGCGTTAATTGAGCACCGAACTTTAGGCCCTCGTAAATCAATCTTCAGAACATATAGTTGGCCTTTTATCACTTCTTTTCCACTCCAACGCCTTATTTATCCTGAAATGCAAATATGAACGAATATGAAAGAATTAAGTACCATATTAATGCAAATGAGGCAATAAACACGGGAATTTGATATATAAAAGATCAGGCTAATTTGATGTTATCAAATATCCCCCCACTTGAATCCTACTTGTCCTCAAGTAGACCCTTTAAATAATTTTTAAAAAGATATCTCCCAGGATTAATTGGAAGTTATGAGTTTAAAAATCACCTAAGCTAGAAAATTCCAAACCAAGCACCTCACGAAAAGGGAATTGAAATCACACTCTCTCTCATAATTCACGTGTTTAATATTATGGGGTGATCACTCAACTGCTCAGTCATGGCGAGTATTCTATCATAGGCTTGGCAAAGATACTAATCTCCACCACTAGAGTCTATAGATGCAGCTATTCTAAAAGGCAATGGGTTGACACAACAAAGGCTTATGTGGTTATTTTGTCATTACTAACGAGCTACGACGAAGGGGACAGAACCAATGATACATGACCAAATCCATGGCTAAGACACCAATGATTGCTCGCTTCCTCACCTAAGCTCAATTCATGACTAAGGGTAGGATACGACATGGGAAATTTTAATGGGTGTAAACAAAAAGACACGAAACAAATAGATTCCTAAGTCCACAGTCGCCCCACTACTAGTCGCATTCAATCCCATAGCAAAAACCGAGGTCAAGAGTCAAGGGGTCTTCAATACACGAGTCAATGCATATAACATAAAGTGTAGTGCCTCATAATCTCCATAAACTAGGCAAATAAGATGCATTAACTCGGCCTTCATAATCAATGAAAAATGTATGTGCTTATAAATTTTTTTAAAATTTGGGTACTTTTAGCACATATTTCAACCAAAAACAACCACTTATATCTCCCATCCCCCCACTTGAAATGTACAATGTCCCCATTTTACGAATATTGATTAAAATTTGAAAGGCGAGATAGAAATGTTCGGGTTTCTAATTTTATCCGTAAGACACAACGGATATGTAAAAAAATAGCGCCAATTGAAACAAGGCGAGAATACTCAACACAATACGACACATAAGCTGATTTATATTACAATCAGCAATAAACAACAAATAAACTCTTGCTTGCATTCTCATCATTTTTTTTATTTTTTATTTTTTATTTATTTTTTATTTTTTTTATTTTATTTTTTTTTATTTTTTTTGATGCAAGACAAGGTATACATGAATAAAAAAAAATAAAAATAATACGAACAAATAAAGCATCCCCCCGCTTGAGATCAACTATCATCTAAACCCGATTTTCTTTCAAAACCCTTTATTCAAAACCCGCGACTTTCACTAGTGGAACCAAAATTAACCAACAGCGCCCGGACCATGGACATAAGGAAACTACAGGGTAGGCTAGGTGATAGGTGTAACGAAACAACATATATTGGGTGAACAAAATGAAAGGAATGGCTCTGAAGGGTGTATCTAGGGGTATCTTGCACTAATGGTGAGTGCAAACAAAAAGGGTTTAACAGGGGGATTGACTAATCGATGTGAAAAGTCAATATACACAATACATATGTGGGCTATTTGGGTTTAATCCTAAAATTGCCTTATATCCTAGCTGCACCAATCACAACAAGTTACCTTAGTGTAATGTTCATGATAATGGTCTCGAAAATATATACAAAGCCAAGTTCTAAAGTCTACTACAACCACCGACCCACTCATTTTTATGGAATTATGTATAAGGGGAAAACGAAAAGGCTTATCCTCACACAATGGAAATATAGGGTATGTGTGCTCAGTCTAGATTAATCCAGTTAAGTAATGAAAAACATGTCAAAATTTTATTAATGAAACACTTTTCATCAAAAACTAGAAAAATAAGGGCAAGTAAAATCAAGCGGGTGTCTATGTCTAATCCCTTACCCACACTTGGGTCATACTTAAGCATATAATTGAAAGATAAGAAGGTTTAGAATTGGAACAGAAAACTCCCCTGGTATTGCTCGGCATGATCGAAGACTCACGAGTAAACGTGTCCCGCTTTGAGATCTATGAGCAAACTTTAATTACCTGAATTCACTTAAGACAACCAAACGCATCATACTAAAAAAACAACAAGTATAAAAAGAAAATGAAAAACCTAACTCACTTTCGTAGGAATCACGGTTGCATTTAGCGTATGCAACAAGCCTTTTAAACCACTTGGTGTCCCAAGTGAACGAGTGAAGTCTCGTGAGGGTTTACAGGGAACACACCCACAAAGTTCATTTAAAACTAATACAAGGTTATTGTGTTTTAAAATGAAAGAATTAAAGCGGAGGAAGGTTACGTCGTAACTCTTATGAGGGAGTTACCAGTAACTAAAAACTTGACATAAAATTTTAGCGAGTGGTTCTGGCGTAACCACGGAGATGGTATTACGCCGTAATTATTAATCGTCAAGAATTCTTTGCTAAAAAGTTGGTTCTGGCGTAATCACTAAGATGAGTTACGCCGTAAATCTGGTCAGATCGACAAGCTGAGAGCAATTACTTCCTCGTTTCCTGCAAAAATGGTTAGAAAACACAAAACCCAACTACACTAATAAACTGGAAAAGAACAGACAGGCATGGGGTGCCTCCCACGAAGCACTTGTTTTTGTTCGAGTCACAAGCTTGACTCCACCCTTATTTACTAAGTAAAAGGGTGTTCATCCCCTCATTTAAAATCAAGTGTGGGTGAAAATAGCAATAAACACCAAGAGGGTGTGAATTTGCTATGGGATGGGGAAATGATGAATTATAGTCATACCTTAGAGGAGAAGTCATTTCCCTACTGACCGGACCCATGTTCATTGACGGATTAGAGGATTGGCTAGTTACATGTTGTTGTTGACTAACTTTCTTCAAAACCATATTCGTTTCATCAACTGCCAGATGTACCCTTACGTCCGTAGAAAATGATGAATGATCTTTATAAAGCGGTTCCTCGAGCTCCTTCACATCTTTAGCAGGGTCGCATTCGGCTTCTTCGTCAACCATGGAAATATTCAAAACCTCATCTCCGCATTCCTTTATAAGCTCGTTCAACACTGGGTTGGTAGTTGGTGCTACAGAATAGTCATTGGAAGGTGTGATAGGTGATGTCAAGGGTTGCATTACCGGCTCTGGGATAGGTTCATTACGCATGGGAGGTGTTAGAATTTGCCTAAGCCTTTCAACATCCTCTACCGTGATATCCCACATGTCATAAAAATTCCATTCATCACATTCCTCCTCGGCTTCCTCTTCCTCCTTTGTAACGTCGAAATTAACATTATCTGCATCCTGTTCTCGAAATTAACATTATCTGCATCCTGTTTACAAACACTACCAAAAATATTAGTAATAGGAGAAATAGGAAAGTTAAGAAGGTCCTCACTTCCAAGGTTCACATCCTTAATAGACTCATCATGAGTCTCCTCTTGTTCCATGCGTTGAAGATTTTCAGCACCAATTCTGAACAAATCGTCCAACGCTCTTTCAATCATAACCTTGCTACCATCAGGTTCAGGATCAGGAGTGTTATATGAATAATCACTAAAGTTGTTCATCTTCCGACATCGGTTGGCTCTATATAATTCATATTCATGAAGGGTCATGTTATCCATGTCCAATTCATCATACTCTTGAGGAGATACATAATCATCATAGGCATATGGTTGAAAGAAATGCTCTAGGGAAGGCGATCTCGTAGAAGTTCTCCAAGATTGACGACTCCTCAAAACTTTTCTTTCCATTTCGCGCTCGTACTCCCAGTATTCTTCCAATGTCATATTATCAAAATCTGGTTCCATTTCCATGATTACCTGAAACGTACTCAAGAAACAAAGAAAACATCAGAATAGAAAGAAAAGAAAAACTTAAATTAAAATCCTAAAATAGCTCCCCGGCGGCAAAAACTTGATGCGGGTTTCTTGACCGAGGTTTTAATATTTATAATTACTCGTTATACCTATGGTCTACCCTAATGCACTAACAGGTAGTGTACCCGGTCGTGTGTAGTGTAGTATTCGGTAAAAACGAGGTCGTCCCAAGAGCTACGAGGATCGGAAATTAACTTAAGTCTATGTCACGATTTTAAGATGGTTTTGATAGAAATAATAAATTAACTAATAAGACAAGAAAGCAGATAAAGGCAAGAGATGTGATCAATGAAGGAGAGTGGTGCTAACCTAGTTAATCCTCCTAGCTAGTTATGTCTACGTCTACTTACTTCCAATTACTTTAGGTGGGGTCAAAGTCGAGAGGACAACATTTGGTTAATTCGCCCTAACCTATCAGAAAAGATGCCACCACAGCGGGGAGAAATGGGCACCGTCATAAGTCCTGTTGTTCACGGTCCCCTAAGCCGAGTCATTAAGTACCGCTACATGCTGGATTCTAAATAGTGAGTGCCCGGCCGTTAGGAACTTAGACACTACACCCCCTAGTTCTTAAGTTCATCCAAACGATAGGTGATCAGTTGGTCAAATCGCACAAGTAGAAAGGGTCGTCAGTTGGTCATATCTTCCCCTTCCCGTCTCAGTCCGCTCACCTAGGGTCAGTTGGTCATATCTCCTAGGCAATTGGCCTCTACCGCCATTCAAAACTATCAAACCAGGGGTGACTACCAAAGAAATATGCATGCATACAATTAGAAATAATTGTACGAAAGCAAAGTAAACGAAAACAAAACAATTAAGGAATCATAACAAGGCCAGCACCAGGGTGCTTAGCCAAACATATAGTAAATCATACCAACAAAAATGAATAAATCATAAATTGAATTGAACATAATGTTTGATACAAATTACTTGATGTAGATCTAATAATGATGATGATTGCGAGTGAATTCTTCTTTCAAAACTGGCTTTGGACTGCTGGAAAATACCCTGAAATGGTGCCCTAATCGACCCACGGAGAGGGGTGAAGAGAGATCTGAAAAATGCAGATTTAGGGCTGTATTTATAGGCCCCGACATGGTTCTGGAGTAACTTTAAGTAAAATTACGCCGTAACTAGTTAGGGCGTAACTATTTTAAGAGTTACTCCGTAACATAGTTAGGGCGTAACTCTTTTAAGAGTTACTCCGTAACATAGTTAGGGCGAAACTAATTTTAGGGGTTACTCCGTAACATAGTTAGGGCGGAACTAATTTTAGAGGTTACTCCGTAACATAGTTAGGGCGAAACTAATTTTAGGGGTTACTCCTTAACCTCTTCAGCTTTCCAAAATAGCAATATTTCAACTTAGGACCTTGAGTTTCTTCATTCCAATGATGGAGACCAACATAAAAACGCGTTAATTGAGCACCGAACTTTAGGCCCTCGTAAATCAATCTTCAGAACATATAGTTGGCATTTTATCACTTCTTTTCCACTCCAACGCCTCATTTATCCTGAAATGCAAATATGAATGAATATGAAAGAATTAAGTACCATATTAATGCAAATGAGGCAATAAACACGGGAATTTGATATATAAAAGATCAGGCTAATTTGATGTTATCAGCCCCCTTGACCATCTGTTCCATGACACACCATTTATTTTTGCGCGCGAACCAATAAACACATCCACAACCTTTTCCTCACACATTTTCCAATGAAAGATTTCCCTATATTGAATGAACTAATGGAGGTCACTGGTTCATCACGCTTACATGATCGTATGGGCTTGTGGTTTGGCCAAGAGGTTTGCAGAAGAAGGATGTTTTGAAAAGCTAATTTATGGTTACATTGATCATCTAAATAGGATGATCATCAAGCGTAGGGAGCTGATTGTGGAGAATGAAACTTTGGGACCATATGGTGTGGTGCTTGACAGTTTGGATGTGTTAAGAGAAATCCAGGCCATGCACACCAAGCTACTTGTGCATTTGATATAGATTCTCGGTGAAACTGATGCTGATATTCGTAAGTAGGAAGGTTATGTTGCAAAAATGGCTGGAAATAATTACTGACTTTTGGGTATATGATGGGAGTAGCAATGAGGTCTTTTGCTTGCTTCTTTTGGATTACCAGGTTGTTAACATGGTTATGTAAATGGATCTTTTGTTTGGTTGTTGATGATGGTTTTTTATAGTTCTTGGTGTTCTTGTAATCTAATTTAGTTATGATGAAATATAAATATATGTTTAAGCAATTAATCTTCTTGTATTGTTTTGGTGCACTGTTTCTATCAGCTAATACAATCACCCCTTTCTATCAGTAAAACTAAAGACAGTGTGACTGAACAATCCAATAGCACAAAATGCAAAATCTGTATTGTTGGCTGGTATAAGCAATTGCCACACATTGTGACTTCTTTATTTTGACTTCCCTAAGTCAAACATATTTACCAATGCATAACCAAAGACTTTCAGTTACAATAAAAACCCAATTTTTTATTCAGAGTATGCCATTATTAATAGCAAGAGTTTATATTGATCGATTTCACTTAAAATTTCTTTGACTTCCCTAAGTTAAACACTATCACTTACAATATGTTTGACTTCCCTAAGTCAAACATATTTAGCAACGTACAACCAAACATTATCAGATACAATAACAACCCAAATTTTGATTGATCGATTTCATGTTGACAACCACTTACAAACTTCCCTATCATCTAAAAATAACATTAGCTAGACCCGTAACTTTCCCTATCATCTCTTTCCTTCCTTTCCTTTAGATGTTAAAACACAACTTCAAGATTTTTAATCCTTCTTTCCAAATTATCAACCTCTTGTAACTTGGTATCCTCAGCCTCTTAATTCTCCTATGTAACACCCAAAAGCTCTTCATAGTAGTACTTTTGTTCCCTTAGCCAACTCAGAATCTTATTTCTCAACTCCTTATGTATCTTCCTGTACGAGCCATATTCAGCAATTGGTTCATCGCCAAAAGCCTCAAGAACTAAATCAGAGAGAAAATAGTTGTCTAAAACTTTTTCCCACTCTTCTTCATCAGACCCAATGTACAAAGCCTTCCCCTTATCATTTTGTGCGATTGTTAGTGATTTGGTTTGTAACATATTGGATTTCACAAACACACTAAACCATAATCACAAGTGGCGTACAAGAAGGTTTTTAGAGAGAGAAAGTTAGAGGTTTAGGGAACTTAGTGAGAGAAAGAAAAATCTTATTATGAGCTCTAACTCTCTACCTTGGGAGGTAGAGAGTATTTATAGTCTTACAATAAAACACCACACAACGGGCTGTGGATCAGGGCATACAAGGTAAAACCGTCCGTCCTCACGGTGTTACTTAACTAAATACTACTTAACATAAAATAACTACGACTACGAGCTTTCTAACGAATATATATACTTGAGGTGACCGACTCTTTAATACCTGGAATTTCTAATTCCTAACAATCTCCCCCTAAGGGAGGTCACCTCAAACACACATTAAACTTACATTGAATACAAACAGATATTACATTACAAATAGTTCTTGCACTCTTGATGTAGTACTTTGCTCTGTAGCTCATAGTCATTGATTCTTCACATTGCATGTTTGGTTAATCCAAGTGGAGGTCTTTTACTGATCCACGTGATAATGAGATTTGAGTCAGCTTTGAGATCATCACCACATTAAATCTCGACTCTTCCTTTGTGGTGTTGATATTATGTGATGTTGTGACATTTGGACCGACATGCTCAAGTTCTGGATCATGATTTTTCTTATCGAGTAGCGGAAGCTTTAGTTGATTCATGATATTAGCAGCAGTAGCGAAGCATGGAGTGATAATATCAGAGTCATTGATGCACTAATCATGATTTCTTTGGACATGAATGTGATGTGTGAGCATGCGACAATGGATTGATGCTCCATTCGATTGCAAACGTCGGGCGTACACACTGCATACAAAGATTAGCAATAAAGCGCACGAGAGTGTCTTTGACCACTTTCGTCGAATTGAGGTACATGGCCCACGGTTCCCCGTTGATTAGTACAAGTCTGCCTCACTGTGATCGTATAATTCGAAGAATTTCCTTGACGAGGGTTTCGCATTGCTCTAACCGTTCTCAAACCGAACGTCTCAAAGAAGACAAAACGGAGTGAGTGAACCAGCGAATTGAGATTCACTGATTGATGAAAAGAGATTTGAAAAACAATCATGTATCGCTCAATAGAAATTGTTTTTGCAATACAACGAAGGTTTTAATGAAAATCAATTATCAATCATAAACACCTTTTGATTTGAAATATTCGTACACGGTGGATGTGCTAAAGAAAAGAGTATTTAAGCACAACGATTTTCAAAGGTATCCGTCACTCCATAACCTGAACCAGGATTGATTCAAAAGATTGAATCGCCCCATCGTTTCTGTTCAGTTGTCACATGGTTGATCTATAGAATAGACCTCACATGCCACCCACCAGGAGCTTGTTTGATGTTGGCTCCAGAAGGCTTTCCATCTTCATTGTGAATATGATTGCATATCACTCAGATGTTCTGGAAATACCACAAAGATAATGCGTAGGACTCATGATATAATCTCTATTTCCACATTGTGTGAAACAGAGAGTCTTCATTGAACGTGTCCTAAAGAGATTTATTGATGATCTCGTGGCTCTAGACTCAATTTTGTGCATATTTGGATCCTATAACGGAGACTAGGGAGAGGGTCTTCTTCTTCAATATCAACAATCTCTAAGAGAAAGTCGATAGATAATGTCGGTTCCCCGTGAGAATGAAACAAGTCTTTTTAAGAGGAACTTGAGTAGTTTGGGAAGTTAAGTGCAGTGCGTCACTGGGTCCATGACGTCTTGTCTTCAATACCGATGTTGCCATCAGTAGTATATGAATTGAACCGGTTTCTGCCCTAAGGTTGAATAAATGGAGGGCTATTTGTTTTCACCCTTTTCACATTCAATTCTTTTTCATTCTTCAACCCCTTCTTTGCTTACCGAGACTTCATAACTAGAACCTTGTTGGGTTTATTCCATTACTAGCTTAGTCTCAGTCCGCACTCTTCCCATATCTCAATTTTCTCCTTTTATCATCATACCTAAGAACTCTACACTAACTAGTGGATAGTCCCTGGGTAGATCCCTCCGGTTCTGGCGGATCATGGGAACAAATACCTAACCTTATCATCCTTATATCACCATACATAAAGTAAAGTTGGTCGGTCTTTTTGGTATTGTTCATCTGCCATTGGAACCAATTGAAAACCATTTGAAAAATCAATCCAGATGCTTGTGATATTTTATCAAAGCATTTTGCACCTGAATTGTTTTTGATATTTTTAGAGAGAGAGCTCCCCCTCAACATGTGCATCATGTATTTGAAATCATTTAGCACACGGAGGCAAGAGGAAGAATTAACTTCTTTGATTTCTATTTTCTAAAAGATATCAACATCACTTCCCATATCAAATCAAGTAGATAAAGCATTTTGGAAGGATGGGGTTTTCACAAGTTTGCTCCCCCTCAATATGTGCCTCGACTTTTGAAAGAATTTTGCACATATTAGAGGGAATCTGCACTTAGAGACAATTCAGACACGTTTCAATAATTTGAGGTTTAAAATAGTTGCTCCCCCTCAACGTGTGCATGAAAAATTTGAAATCGTTTGTCACTTGCGGGGAGGCAAACATACTAATCATTTATGAAACCATCTATCGAATTATCAGTTTAAATCCAATTTAAATCACAAATTCTCCCCCGATCACAATTATCAAATCATTGAGATTTGTGATCTCTGTAGATTTAAATTTATTTTGAAAGCTTTTAAGGAGAATTGTGACTAGTTTATGAAAACGTTTTAACTGATAAGGATCGAATTTTGTGACTTTGAACTCCATTGATTAAACATGCATGATTATCTTTTGAAAACATAATAGTAACCAAGGTCTGGTACCATTGTTTGAAAAATACACTTTTTGATTTAATTTGAAAAATCATTCTCCCCCTCAATCAATGACATAAGTTGTTGATTGAGAGATAGATATTTTGACAACTGTTAAGTACAGATGATGTTCAAAAATTGAGTCGAGTAATTTTTCAAAGCAATTAGTTTTCATTAGATAGTAGGTGATTGTTTTATAGAATCTGAGCATGAGATTTGAAAACCAATTTAAAGCATGGCTCTGTTCTTTCATTGAAAAGCGGGTTATTGCCTGAAATGACAATAAACCATTGTTTCTCTTTCTCCCAAATATATATATATATATATATATATATATATATATATATATATATATATATATATATATATATATATATATATATATATATATTAATATGAACATTCGAAAAACATCTAAAGTCTCGTGTCATTCTTTGAATGACAGCACAAAAACCATAGATATTTTTTCGAATCGAGAAAAATATGATAAAAAGACAATATTATTGTTGGGAATCTGTGAAACAGTGATTCTACTGATCGAGAAACAATGGATTCTGCTGAAGAAGAGTTTCTGCTGAAGTTATATAAACGTACAAAGTAGGAACTATGCTGAAGTTATTCTACTGAAGTAGTGGAGATATAAGTCTGCTGAGGTAAAGAAGCCGTGAGTATCTTTGAAGTAAGGATTCTGCTGAAGCGTATGTATCCACTGAAGGATTCTGCTGAAGTAGTACGCATGAGTTTTAATTATTTATATGTTAGCCCATATTTATTATTGTACTGCCCAAGGTTAGCATGGGCTTGTTTAGAGTTTTCTTATAATTATTCTATGTATGGGTTAAAACAATATTTAGTTGCATGCTTGTTCTTTTCCCAAGAGAGGGAATACTGTTCCTTGTCTATAAAAGAAACTTAGGTCTATTGTATTAAAAAAAACTGAAGAAAAACATTCAAGAAAAACCTCCTTAGAGAGGGTGAAAAGATCCATAGAGGATCATAGTTCTATTAGAAAAACCTTGTTGGTAACTTTGATTGTGTTCTTATTATTCCGCTGTGCATGTTCAATCATTGTTATTATATACTCTAGTTGAGTCCGGATCTTGGATTGACAATTGGTTTCAGAGCGGGTGGCTCTCGATCTTGAGTTTACAAGGTTTTTCGAAGAAAAGATACAAAATTCGAAGCTGTTAATAATTTTCGTAATGTTTACAAATTTTGGCGTTCTAAAGCGATGATAACTTTTCTTGAACCGTTGGATCGAGCTACAATTTTTTCTGGTGCATCTCTGTATAGTAATCTATCGTTTCACTGGAGGGATTGTCAATTAGAGCTCTCAATCAAAAGTTATTAGCTGTCAAAGTCTGCTGAAAAAGTTCCGTAAGGATACTACAGCACTGTTTTGAAACAGTCATAACGTTTTCGTTAACCGTTGGATCGGCATAAAATTTGGACTGGAAGTTCTTGATATATCAAGGAAGGTTTCCACCGGAGGGATCGTTGATCTGAGCCTCTGACAGAAAGTTATAAGGGACAGAAAACTGCTGCAGATACACTTTGAAGAAGAAATCATACGAAAGATCTTGATTTAAAAGTGTTAGTGGGAGAAAAGTGGCTGCAGTTGATTCGAAGCAGCTTGATGGAGATCATATTCAGTTTTTGAATATCTGTCTCGCGATGGTGAAAGATACAACAAGGGTCTCGCTTTTTCTGCTGAAGAGTTGATTGGCTAACGTGGTATAAGGTGAGGGTACTGCTGATTTTGATAGGTCATCAAGTAGGTATAGTTAATTTGATTTGATATTCTGGTCTTAGAAGTCAAGTCTGGTCATTCACGTGGGTTCTAGTACAACTGTGGCATTCGTTATGGGTCACGATTCGTACTGACTTGTTGATTGGCTGAATATAAATTATTGTGGGGCTCGGGCATGATTTGAGTTTGTTTCTGCGTTCGCATTGTGTATTGCTGCTGAAGCACATGTTGATTCTGCTGAAGGTTTACGTGAGGTCAACGAAATTTTGGTCCCCACTGTTTTATTGTTTCTGCTGGACCTCGTAAAGTTTTTGCTGGAACTTTACTGCTGATATTCATTTTTGTTCGTACTATCACATAACTTTACTACTGTTTGGCTTCTTTCTTGGTACTTTTAGAATGGCAGAACTTGATAATAATAGGGATGAAGTTATGTTTCCTTATTTAATGGATGATGAGTACGAAGTCTGGGCTAAGAAGATGGAACACTGGATCATGAATAATGATATGAATATCTGGAAGGTGATCCAAAATGGCAACAGTTTAAAAAGGATTGGAAGTGATCGTGATGGTAACATCATTATTCGTCCTCCAACGCAGCGGATGAACATTCTTTGTACAAAAGAGAGTCAAAGGCCAGAACTATCTTGCTTAAATCTATTCCTGCTGATCATGTAGCAGATTTTCGTTTTGTGGATGATGCAAGTTTTATATGGAATGCTCTCAAAACAAGGTATTGTGGAAAGGGTGAATTCAAGAAGATGAGCAAGGAAGATAATACTAAAGGTTATGCTGAAGGATTTGCTAGTCCGCCAATTGCTCTCATGGGCATCTCTCAGGTACATACTTGTGTTTTTGGTTGTAAGGAGAGATATAATGAACTTAAGGAAGCCTATGATGAACTGAAACCTAAATATAATGCATGCTATGTTGACAATGAAGCTTATAAACATGCTTTAAAAACATTAGAAAGACAAAAAGTTTGGTTTCAAAAGAATCAAGTGGCTTATGATGAAAAGATTAGGGTGCTAGAAAGTGATCTAGAATTTGCTAGATTTGATTTAAAGCGCACTGAGAAAGAAAAAGCTACTGTAGTGTCTGAAAACAAAGTGCTAAAAGAGAAACTAGATGAGGAAATTGCTAGGCATAAAGAATGGTTATTGAATGGAAATAAGTTAGCTAGTCACATCTATGCTAGTCAAAATCCCAATACTCCTATAGGTTTAGGCTTTAAGAAGTATGTAGGAATAGAAGCTAGGGATGACACTCGTTAATCTACACCAGCAGGATTAGCTAATTTTGTTAAAGAAGGTGATTTACATGCTGTTCGTGGACCAATTAGAGGTGAATTCATGCCCATTGACCTGTCCATTCCAGTTGACTTTGATGGATCACACCATTTATATGGCAAAAAGTCAAGTGACTTGCCAGAACTTAGTGGCCAAACTAATGACTCTGTCTCTTGCTCTAAAAGTGACAAGTTTTCAGACCTAAAGTCCACTGTCTATGCCTCATGTGATTCAAGTGAAAAGTCTGACTCACCTAGGCACACACCCAAGACTACACCCAAGTCCAAAGTAGCTGATGATGAGCCCAAAACAAAGCCAGTTACTTATTCTGTTAAACACAATTTTACTTCTAGTTCTGTTTTACGATAAGTTTAAATATGATAAACAAAGTTGTGTTAAGAATAAGCCTTTTAAGAAGAAATCTTGTTTTGTGTGTGGTAGTAAACTCCATCTTATTATAGACTGTGATTATCATGAGAAAAATATTGGTGTTTCCTTTGGCCATAAGACTTCTAGACCCACATGGACTAATGTTGCTAGTATTCCTCCATTTGTTCCCAAAGTTGCTCATGTGAAAGGAGGTAAACCAGTTCCTTCTGGTAAACCAAAGGTGTATGCATCTGTTTTCTGGCTGAGGCTCAATAGGCCTTTTCCAGTTCCCTCTGGTGGAGGATATTCTTCACCAGTTACTACTGGATGGTGGAACAGTAAGGCTAGGCTTATGCCTTATAGACCTAAAAGTTCTTATTTTCAGTCATATACACCTTATGTATCTCATATGAATAAGGCACATGGTGGAGTTAGTGTGGCAACTGTTGTTAAGCCCTCAACATGTTATTCTTGGAAAACTCAAAGGAAGGGTTCATTCTGGGTACCCAAGAACAATGGTCTTTGTCAAGTGCATTGATTGAGGGGAGGCATAAGCCTAAGGGGAGGCTTATAGTTGTAGTTTTTGTATTCTAACCATCTTGCAGCTGTTGGATCCTTATAAGCCTAAGGGGAGGCTTAGTGTTTCTTCTGACACTACAACTGTCTTTGGTTCCTGCTACTGCTTGATGGTATATTTTACATGTTTTGGTTATTTTTATTCTTTCTTAATTTTAGTGATTAAAAAAAAAAAAAAAAAAAACCTCTAACCTGTCTGTGTTCAGTTTCTACTCTCTCTGTGTTACCTGTTGGTTCATTACTACACCACTCATGGTTTTCATCTCACCATGTCTTTCTGACACAAGAGTTGGCTAGCCCACAAGATTATGGCTTGTGGTAAAGGCTGCGGAAATCCATAAATGGTAATCAACTCACCATGATGATGACGACATTCCATCAAAGAGTTGGCTAGTCCTGAGCAAACGGCTACAGGTAAAGACACATCAAATCCGTTTATATAGTTGCTGATTTGCTAATAAATCAGATGGTTATCAATGTACCATAGTTTTCGAACTTAAACATTTGGCTACTCCAGTAGTGATGGCTATTGGTAAAGAGACATCAAATCCATTATTTTCAATGATTCACCTCTCACAGGAGTTAACACACCTGGATGTGATGAGAATAGTTTGAAACTGATATGTATTGAGGTACGTTATGTCATTTGTTGCTGCAAAGACCTGGCGTGTCAAAGTTTGGTCATCATAGAGATGAGATTATTATTGGTTCTTTGCTACTGACGTTCGAGTACAATCCTCAAGTTCTAAAGTGTTAAATGATTGTTGGGAAGGATTGTTGGGAAGTTTTGTCATTTGTTGCTACAATCCTCTAGTTCTGAAGTTTTTAAAGATCTGGAAACTGGAACTTAAATGATACAATCCTCTTGGATTCTACAATCAGTGTCATTTAAATTCCAGTTTAGGGGAGGATTGTTGGGAATCTGTGAAACAGTGATTCTACTGATCGAGAAACAATGGATTCTGCTGAAGAAGAGTTTCTTCTGAAGTTATATAAACATACACAGTAGGAACTATGCTGAAGTTATTCTACTGAAGTAGTGGAGATATAAGTCTGCTGAAGTAAAGAAGCCGTGAGTATGCTGAAGTAAGGATTCTGCTGAAGCAGTATTAGTATCCACTGAAGGATTCTGCTGAAGTAGTACGCATGAGTTTTAATTATTTATATGTTAGCCCATATTTATTATTGTACTGCCCAAGGTTAGCATGGGCTTGTTTAGAGTTTTCCCATAATTATTCTATGTATGGGTTAAAACAATATTTAGTTGCATGCTTGTTCTTTTCCCAAGAGAGGGAATAGTGTTCCTTGTCTATAAAAGGAACTTAGGTTTATTGTATTAAAAAAAAACTGAAGAAAAACATTCAAGAAAAACCTCCTTAGAGAGGGTGAAAAGATCCATAGAGGATCATAGTTCTATTAGAAAAACCTTGTTGGTAACTTTGATTGTGTTCTTATTATTCCGCTGTGCATGTTCAATCATTGTTATTATATACTCTAGTTGAGTCCGGATCTTGGATTGACAATTATATATTTTTTTATTTGATTTTTGAAGATTTTATAATTTTATATTTTGTTTTTCGAATAAATATTTACAAGAGATAGATGAAGAAAGACCTTTACTCCTCGTCTTCCTCCTAAAGACGTTTGAGTGTTTCTGGTTGAAGGCTTTTCAAGCCAAGTCGTGGGAGAATAAACTCAAAACGTTCTCTTGGAAGAGCTTTGGTGAAGATGTCGCTAACGGTATTCACTCACAAAATAGAGTTCCACCACACCTTTTTCCACTTGTTCCCTGATGAAATGATGTCGAATGTCGATATGCTTTGCTCTTGAGTGTTGAACATTGTTGCATGATAGAGCAATAGCACTTTATTATCACATGAGAGGATTTTGTTGAATATAAAGCCATAGTCGATAATTGGGATCTCATCCATAAGATTTGAGCACAACAAGATGACATGGCTATGTATTCAGCCTCTCGAGGAAATAGAAGTACTCATTTGCTTCTTTGACGACCACTCACAAGCTTATCGCCAAAAATTGAGCTCCTCCGGGCGTACCGACGAGTATCTTGACACCTACATGATCTGCATGCATATCTTGTTAGTGACATACCGGTGTCCCGGTACCAAAGTCCCATGTTGATGGTTCCTTGAAGGTACCAAAAGACCCATTTAACCGCTTCAAGGTGCTTTTTGGTAGGCTTAGCCTGGTATCTAGCACACATGCATACAGTGAACGAATATCAGGTCTATCACGCGTGGGGTACATCGGATCCGATCATGCTACGATATTTCGTTTGGTATACCATGATCCGAGTGGTCCTCATCAAGCTTGGTTCGTTCAATCATGGGAGTGTCAACGGGGTCACTTGAATCAAATCCAAATTTCTTTAAAATCTCATTTGCATATTTAGATTGATTTATGAAAATGCCTTCGGGACTTTGTGAAATTTGTAATCCCAAGAAGAAAATGACATTTGTCCCATCATTGACATTTGAAATTTGGAACCCATTTCTTTTGAAAAATGATCACATTCATTGGGGTCAGTCGAGGCAAAGATGATATCATCAACATAAATTTGAAGATGAATTAAATGTTTGTTCGACTTCGGTGAACAGTAGGATCAACTGCTCCTTTCTTTGAATCGGTAGATAGAATAAACTTTGATAGCGTATCATACCATGCCCTTGGAGCTTGCTTTAAATCGTAAAAGCTTTTTCAAACGATAAACGTGAGTAGGATGCTCGGATTCACAAAGCCTTCGGGTTGGCGGCGTAGAGCGACTTCTTTAAGATCTCCGTTCAGAAATGCCGTCTTTACATCCATCTGATAGACTACCATGTTCTTACTTGCAGCATTAGCCAAGAATATTCTGATTGCCTCGATTCGAGCCACTAGAGCAAATGATTCTTCAAATTCTATGCCCTCCTCCTGACGGTATCCTTTTGCAACCAATGTAGCCTTATTCTTTAAGACATCGCCATGCTCATCAAGCTTTACTTTGAAGATCCACTTGAGAGCAATGATCATAGCACAATCTGGAGCAGGTACTAATTCCCATACATCGATACGATCAAAATCATGAATTTATTCTTGCATGGCATTGAACCAGCTGTCTTCATTCATGGCGGTTTTAACATCTTTTGGTTCGATCTTAGAGAGTACGGAGTTGAAGAAGCACCATAAGGCATCGGTTGCAAGTTGTTTCCGTGTGGATACAGGACGAGAGGGATTTCCAATGATTTTGTCTAATGGATGATCGTGAGTCCATTTTATGAGGTGTTCATGTGGTCATTGTTGAGGGACTAAAGTATCGAGTCGATGTCTCCGTAGAAGATGGTTCGGATGATGATTCAGGAGCAAATATATTATCAAATGGAGCATCTTGAGGGTAGCAAAGGGATTGACTTCATCTGTGAATCGAAGAATTTCCATGATGTACACTTGATAATTGAAGATTTGTTGATGAACCAGATTGGTCAGCAGCAAGCGCTTCTTGGCTTAATGACATAGAAGTTGAAGGGTTAATTACATTGACAGGGATAGCGGCCTGTTGATTGGATTGACATATCATTGTAACTTGGCTCAAATTGTTCATCAAACATTGGATCAAACAGTTTCTTTAAATCATCTTTTGAGGGAGGTACATATGGAGTTGCTGATGAGGAGTTTGGTACAAGAGATGAACCAATGGGACTATTTTGAAGTCGGGTCGAAGGCTGGAATGTCCGGAGCCATTTGACCGGTACTCATCGAGCGTGGCGTGAATTGTTTCCATGATATTCCGGGTTCTCTTGTTGTAGATTCGGTAACCTTTACTATTAGGTGCATAGCCTACAAAACTCCAATGTCCGCTTTAGCTCTCAGTTTTCCTAAATCTTGACCATCATTAGTTGGATAACATAAAGCACCAAACACACGAAGGAATGAAAGATTAGGTTTTCTGTTGTGGACAAGTTCATATGGAGTTTTTCCATGAGCAGTGTGAATCGGGGATCGATTTTGGGTGTAGCATGCAGTGGCGTCGCTTCACCCAGAGAAACATTGGAACTTTTGAGTAAATCGGCATAGTCCTTGCGGCTTCCACAAGAGTTCGATTTCGTCTTTCAACTACACCGTTCGTTGAGGAGTTCGAGGAATACTTCTTTGATGACTGATTCCCATACTTTCATAAAACTCTCCAAGTTTGTTAACAAACTCGGTTCCATTGTCGTTCGGATGATTCTCGACAGTTTTGTTAAGACAAACCTGCGGTAGCTTGATGAGTTTGATGATGATATCTGTAGTTTCATCCTTTGTCTTTAAGAATTTTACCCAGGTGAATCTAGAGAAATCATCAACCACAACTAACACATATTTCTTCCCAAAGATATTATGCACTCTCATGGGTCCATATAGGTTCATGTGAATTGTATGGAGAACTTCTGAGACTGAGTTTGTAGGTTTGGGTTTATGGGCATACTTCTTGCTTTTTCCCAACTGGCATGTTGAACAAAGATGATCCTTTTCATATTTAAGTCTAGGTAGACCTATAACTAAGTCCTTTCTGGAGAGATCATTGATGGTGCCGAAGTTCAAGTGATTGAGACGACGATGCCATAACCATGACTTTGTTTTAGAAGCCTTTGACAACAAGCAAATTGGAGAAGACTTCATCATATCTTCGATAGAGATGGTGTATAGATTTGAGCCACGTGAACCTCTTAAAAGTTCCTTACCATCAAGTTCTCTAATAAAACAAGTATGTTTTTCGAGGCTACTTCTAGATCGAATCACAGAATTGACCAACGAGAACGAGGTTATGACCAAGACCTTCCACATAATATACCCTTGAGATGACACTTTTTCCAACAACATAATCTCCATAACCCTTAATTGCACCGAAATGATCATTCCCGAATCTAACTGTCCCGATGAATTTGCTCACGAAGTTCATGAGCCGCGACCGGTCTCCAGTCATATGCTTGGAACAGCCTGAGTCCAAGTACCACAGAACGATTTGAATGATCTACAGTTGAACACAGACAAGAATGGATAACTGGATAATTGGGAACCCCATGCAAGAATGGGTTCCACTTGGTTAGTCACAGTAAGTGGAACACCCACATCAGAAATAGAAGCATCCATATCAGGAGTAGAAGCAATGGAATCATTGGGAATAGATGCAATCTTTGGTGTCGTATTTGACCTATTCAAAGTATGTTCACTTCTTAAAGGAATAGTTCTACTAGTAGGCATCCATTTTCTAGTGGGCATAGTCTTAGCAGTTTGAGGACAAAACTGATTATTCTTATGTCCAAAAGGTATCCAATAATAACCTATCTTTATAAATGTTCTTCCTGTGGGTTTCCACTATTTTCTAACAATATTTCGTCTTTGCCTTTTAGCCTTCTTTGTGCGATTATTAGCATTAACAATTTAATTGGGCATTTGACTGCATTAGACAAAGCATTCACACCACATTCATGATTAGCAACAGAATTCAAGCGAACATCATTACAAGGTTTGCAAATAGTATCGAATTGAATTAATTACGATGCGCCTATGGCTAATACTAGAATCAACACGATTCGTTTTATTCGACTCAAACTTAAAGTTCCTAGATTGGTCTTCTACTCTCTTCCAATGCACATTCTTAGCTTGCAAGGTCCTATCATTCCTTGTATTGTCTTGAGACTTTGACCTGCTCGCTTTAATGTCACTAATTACTCCTGTAGAGGGAATGGGAACATTAGTTGGTTGATCTAATTTTTGCATTCCTGAATTTGATGTGCAAGGATCTGAACTACTTGAAGGCACCCTGAGGTTGGCATTCATAACATTGGGCATAGATCGGAATTCATGCTTGGCACTAGGCATAGAACAAGGCATCACAGCTTTGCCTTTTGCACCTAAGGACTTTGGACATGTTGCAATTACACATTCAAGCAGCTCTTGAGATCGTTTGTCCTGGAGGCAAGCAAACCTAATTTCTCTATCAAGAGGTTTATTAATGAAATCCTCTTCAACAATCTCACGGAGACATTCTAGACTATCCTTAAGGTAAGCACAGTAGTCATGAAAAGCATGTTCATTATTCCTAAGATGAGGAGGAATATATTTAACTGTCACAGTGTATTTGCAGTCAAAGGATGACTTTGGGACAACATTCTTATTGAACACAAGTGGCAGTTTCCCATTTTCCTGACTTCTCAGATTCTCAATTTCCTTTTGTAAAGACGTTATTTTTTCGTTGTTTTGGTCACGGGTGACTTTCATTGAATCATATAACTCTTTAAAGTGTCGTTTAACTTTTTCATTTTCTTCTAGAAAACCCTCGTTTTCCTTTTGTAAGGCATTAACCAAGTTTTGAAGATGAAAAGTTTGAGAATAATGAGAATCTAAAGGAGGAGGCATTTGGGATCCAGTCACATTGTTCTTTTCACCCTTCAATTGAGATATTTGGGCTTTCAACCTTTTGATCGTGTTATAATGAGCTCGAATCTGTTCATCACGTTTGCTAATTTCAAAAACTGCATCAAATTCAGGAGCATCCAAGGATGTCTTGATATTTGAGGTTTTAACATTTTCTTTTAGATGTTGATATTTTAGTTGTAAATTAAAATGTTCAACTTCTAGTTTAGAAAGATGCTTTATCAAATTATCGTGATCATCCTGATCAATTTTTTCATTAAGTTTCGAATTAATCTTTTCAAGCTCAATGACATGATCATGGGAGACTTTAAGAGCAACAGATAATTCATGAAATTGAGAAGCAGTAATGGAACTATTTGTAGCAGTGAAAAACACATCTTGAGCAATACATTCAGAAATCAGATTCTCATTCAGTGTATGCAAGTTCTTTCTCTCAATCTCAGTATATTTTAATTCTCGCTCATAATCACTAACCTCAACAATCATAGCATCAAATTCCTTTTCCATTTATTTAATGTCTGAATTCATTCCCTTTTTAAGGCTTTCAAATTGATCTTTTAGTTGTTTAAAGAAAGGCATGACTTCAGTTAAATAACATTCTTTAGTTTGCTCAAAACCCCTTTCACCTTCAGTTATACCAGTGGGTGTGATCCTTTTCTTGCAAGTTTTCTCAAAATCAACAAATAGTTGAAAGATAACATATTGACTGATTAAGGTCTTGCTTTTAGTGGCAATAGTTCTAGGAACTAGATGCATTGGTGTATTGGGAGGATACACAGTCGCTTTAGGCATTTTCCTAAGGGGAGGGTTTGTTTCAACAATATTTTCCGCTTTCTGCTTATCTAAGTCCATTTTACAGTACACTTGTTCAGGTGTTAACAATGTTTGAGGCTTAAACTTGTTAAAAGCAATCCAATTTTCCTTAGAATAGTTTGGTGCTTTAAAACTGATTTTTCTTTCTATGCAAGAAGGGCTCTTAAGTTTTTCATCCAATTTCCTTTTAGTGACATCTTCTAATTGCTTATCTTCTTCAGTGCTCTCAGTGCAACTAGGTTTTTGTCTAGGCTTAAGGATCTCATTGGCATCATAGATTACCTTTTGGGCTTCTTTAGCTTTCTTAACATACTCAGGATTGGATTCCTTAATGATGGGGATACTATGCTTGTCACTTAGAACTCTATGCTTAGTGATCAAGTGAGCAGTCTGAATGGTGTTACCTTGTACGTACAACTTGTTTTCAAGCTTGTTTTTCAAAGTTTTTAGATTAGAAAAATCTTTCAAAAGTTTTGATTCCTTGGCATTGAATTCTTGCTTAAGCATTTTCACATTTTCTTGAAGTTCTTGTTTTTGCTTAGCAGTTTTAGAAAGCTTTTCTTGCAAGGAGTTTAACCCTTGTTTTAATACTTCTTCTCTAAAATTACTTTTTCTAATGATTGTACGCATTTGGTCATCCATTTCCTACTCACGAGTGGTTAACTCAAACTTAACACGTTGTTCATAAATAGCAACTCTTTCTTTATAGGCATTAAGTTCAGAGATAACAGAATCATCGGGGGCACATGCAGTGTATTCATCACAACCATAATCATCACTGACTGCAGAAGATACATCACTTGATACAATCTCACTTTCACTTTGCTTCACATATTGATCATATGGGACAACATTGATATTACCCATATTTTCAATATCTGACTCAATGATTTCAGTTGATTGTATTTCATTATGTATCGTTTGCACCTCAACTTCATCGTATAGTTTTAATACCTCTGAGATGATTTTGTCTTTGGATGGTCCAGATTGTGGTGAAGAAGAGACCTTAGGAGAGACCATTAGAGAAATGCTAGCCATGAAAATTGTTTGTGCAGTAGGTCCATCATCAACATCAGAGTCGTATGCATCACAGTCAGCTACTTGAAAGGCATTCTGATGATTGTGACCTATCTCCTGAATAGGCTGCTCATCCACATCTGCATCATAGGTCTTGGCATTACCCTCAGCGAGAAACAACAACTCCTCTTCGTCTAAAGCATCACCATTTTCCTGAGCTTGCACAAGCAGCATCTTATCCCTGAAGTATTCTGCATTCTGTGGACGTTTTAGAGATGTGCAGTTCCTTGCAATGTGTCCCTCACCACCACAGTTGTAACATTTGACTGGCTTTGCTTGTCCTTGATTTCCAGTCCTTCCCCGATTCTGATTTCCACCATAGCCTCCACCTACTCCATCCCTTCTTTGATCATACTGCCTTTCTTGAACTGGCTGTACCATAACTTTCCCATCTCTGATCAAAGCATGATTGTGAAGATTGGATGCAGTTCTTACTTCATTGTTGGTGTGAAGACTGTTAGTATGAGGTGAAAGGGTCAAGTTCTGTTTAACCATGAGAGCCAGTTGATTGATGAAATGTCCCATGACAGCATCAGCATCCGGTTGCTTGAACCTTGGACCAGGAATGAGTTTGTGATTACCATTACCCATGGGTATAACTTGAGAAGCTTTGGTGGTAACCCCAATGTTTGAGTAGAAGGCAGTTGAATCATTTGATGAGCTTGTCTCTCCTGGATTTGTTTTGAATTGTTCAAGAATCCTCTTTTCAAACATGGCATGTCTCTCATTTTGAAGAAGGAAGGCATAGAGTTGCTCATAGTTTGTATTCTTCAATCCTTTGGTTAGCTTCACAGAGGTGACAAACTTGTGCCATTCGGGATTCATGTTGTTCACAAATTTTGAGTTCAACTGAATGTTTGGCATAGTCATTCTGATGTTCCTCATGTCATTAACAAGCTTATGGAATCTCACATAGTACTCATAGACACTCTCATCAAGTTTCATCTTGAAATGCTCAAATTCATCATATAGTTGTGATTCTCTATCTTCAACAGTCAATTCAGAGCCTGAGAGAAGCATCTTCACATTATCCCATACAGCCTTTGCTTCAGTGTTGTGATTGATAAGCTTATAGATGTCTTTTGGAAGACCTTGCAGTATGATGTTGGAAGCTCTAATATCGCATCGAATCTCTTCTTTTCCTTATCATTGAGCTCATCATATGTCTTTGGTCTGTCTATTCCATAGATCATCGTTCCATCTTCAGCTGTATCAATTATGTCTCTAGTAGTCTCAACTCGATAAGGTCCTTCATCAATGGATTTGAGAATGTTGACACCATTTTCCTTCCCAAGACAATACAATCTGATTCGTTGAGCCCAAGAGTCATAGTCAGTTCGGTCAAGCATGGGTGGACGAGTATCTGAACCAGCTGCTTGAACATCCTCGGCAATGGTGGAGATGATAGTAGGAACGTTGGTAGACATGTTTACAGATTACACGGGATTTTATAACTCTCTAATTAAACCGGGAAATAGATTCTTTCTCGGGATTTTACTGAATCAAAAGAAAACCGTATTAAGCAATCACCCAAGTCGCTAGGAAACCTTGAACCAAGTCGCTAAGTGCCAACTCGCTATGCTCCAAGTCGCTAGCAAAATTTTGACAGCAAGTCGCTAAGAACTAAGTCGCTAATTTGTCAAGTCGCTAAATAGCAACTCGCTAGGTACCAACTCGCTAACACCAAATCGCTAACAATATAAAGTACAAGTCGCTAACTTACACCAAGTCGCTACTCGTAGTGGAGAATCCACTAAGTGTACTTTTTGTCGGCTTGTCTCAATAGACAAGTCGCTAACCCAACTCGCTAGTTCCTTTAACAACAATCGCTTCCAAATTGCAAAGCAAGTCGCTACCAAGAAAACTTATCCGTGGCTCAAGTCGCTAGCATGAAAAACACATAAACACCACTTTTCAATCCAAAAACAATCCAACCACGATGATTCAAGCCTTCTAAATCAAAACCTAAACACTTGTGATGATTCTAAACACAAAAGTACAATCAAAATCCAAACTTTAACACTAGAAATCAACCAAATGATGCAAAAACCACTAAAATTTTTCAAACTCAAAAACCACCTAAAAACCACTAGAAATCCAAAGATATGTAAGAGATGATCTAACAATGGCTCTTGATACCAATTGTAACATATTGGATTTCACAAACACACTAAACCATAATCACAAGTGGCGTACAAGAAGGTTTTTAGAGAGAGAAAGTTAGAGGTTTAGGGAACTTAGTGAGAGAAAGAAAAATCTTATTATGAGCTCCAACTCTCTACCTTGGGAGGTAGAGAGTATTTATAGTCTTACAATAAAACGCCACACAACGGGCTGTGGATCAGGCATACAGTGGGTAAAGACCGGTCCGTCCTCCACGGTGTTACTTAACTAAATACTACTTAACATAAAATAACTACGACTACGAGCTTTCTAACGAATATATATACTTGAGGTGACCGACTCTTTAATACCTGGAATTTCTAATTCCTAACATGGTTTGTGTGTGTTGGGGGAAAATAGGGTGCTGTTAATTACGGTCTAATCACAGAGGGCAACAATAAAAGTTTAACAAGTAGGGTTGGATTTAACAAAGGTGTAGTCGAAAATGTGATTGGTCTATTATGCGCTCGAAAATATAACGCAAAACGTACGTTGACCTAAGCATTACGGGTCAAGGGACCTGATTGACACAAAAGTGGTACTGGTTGGACTCACGACGACGTAAAAGCCTATGTTTGTCCCCCCATGATGTATTTTTCCAACTTTAGTGACCAACGGTGTATTTTACTCTTATTATTATTATTAATTAATTTTTGGAACACAATATTTTACATGAACACTCGTGAACTTTAACTTTCTTTTTAGAATCTATCTAGGTGTAAATCATTTCATTTTTACAATCAATCAATTAAAAATATATCTCTACCTAAATTACATATAAGAAAACACATTTAGTTAAAACTTAAAAACTTAATAATTGAATAATATTGCTAGACTAAAACACTCTTTTATTTATAAAAGAAAATCCAATTTATTCAATATTTAAATACTTAATTACAATTTAAACCACTAACTTTCTTCACTCTCATTTATTCCACATTCATTTATATATTAGAAAAAGTTTCACACGCAAATATAGTATAAATCATCATCGCTATGCGCGGTTAAGCGTCTAGTTACATAAAAAGCATCAACATCGTGTTGAACTATTAGCAAATTCCAACACATCAAAAATACTTATTTGCGCTTGATTATTATTGCGATTACCATTAAAAGTTTCAAACATACTAAAATTATCAATATCTATATCTATATACAAACCAGCTAAACAAAACAACCTTTCTTGTACCATTCATAAGAACGATTATAGTTATACTTACCTTTTCGTTGATGAGTTGTACAAACTCTTATAACATAACTATATAAGAGTTACTATATTTTATAAACCAAGCACCCATAAAAGATAGATATCAAACTCTAGGCAGTGACTATTTTTAAAACAAAACCAATACAAAGCACTCAAGAAAAGAGATATGATCGGAATCTATTGTGTCTAAAAGAGATGTATCAAAATCTTTAACGGGAAGGGAAGACGAAGTTTTGATGGAAAATATTATTATGTTCAGATATATGGTGGTTGCAAGTGAGTCTTTGCTGATAAGGCTTGTAACAGGCAAATGTAATAATTGTGGTCCAATATTTTTTAGTAATTTCGAAACTATTACTTATATCTTTTATATAATAAAAGAAAACCTCTAGTGGGGACTTTTGTATTTCAAGAAAAAAGAATGTTTACTTATTTGGTAAAATATTTTTAGTTAGATTTTTATTTTTAAATGTAGAGCAATATTAAAAGATAATTATTTCCTAAATTGACTAATTTTTTAAAAGAACGTTTTTATACTAACAGGTCCAAAAAAATCGAAAATAAACATGGATCTGAATGCTATTTTTAATAATTGTAGGTGAAAAATGTAAATAAAAAATAAAAAATGGAGTAAATATACCCCTGTAGGATCGTATATTTTATGTCGTTTGATGATTCGGGTGGTCTAGGATGGTGATAGTATATGAATGCCATGTTTAGAGAGATGAAGAGAGTAGAGAGGGTGATTCTAGAGAGATAAACAAAAAGAGAAAGGTTAGATTATCAAAGAAGCACCACCCCTTCCAAGGATGGAAGGGGTATTTATAGTTACAACTACTCGCCCTCCTGTCGGGCTGTGGATCAGGCATACAGTGGGTAAAGACCCGTCCTTCCTCCACGGTGTTACACTAAACTAATAACTAAGCTAACAACTAACTAATTGACTACAAAACAACGTAAATAACGATATGTCTACAAGCTAACTTATGCTAGATTATATCTTCAGTCTTGAGCTCGTAGACTTCAAATATTCAATTTCCGTATTCTTTGTGCTTGAGCAGTGATTCTTCAAAGTTCGACTGCTTTGTACTTTAAGTGGAGGTCTTTGAATTAATCCACATCTTGATGATCTTCGAGCTTTCTTTGAGATCATCAGCCATAGTAAATCTCTGGATCACCCTTTGTTGTGTTGCCTTCATGTGATGTTGTGACTTAAGGACCGACATGCTCACACTTTCTGGACCATGACATCTTTTCATCAGAGTAGCTGCTAGGAATTGGAAATTCCATATTAAAGTGTCGGTCACCCCAATTATGGTCTAGCATATTTTAGCTCGTAGACTTGTAGTTATTTATGTTTTTTTGTAGTTAATTAGTAGCCTAAATTAGTTTATTGTAACACCGTGGAGGAAGGACGGGTCTTTACCCACTGTATGCCTGATCCACAGTCCGATAGGAGGACGGTATGTTTGTAACTATAAATACCCCTTCCATTCATGGAAGGGGTGGAGCTTTTCAATCTAACCTTACATTTTTAGTGAAGCAAGTCTCTACCAAGAAAACTCCGTCCCTCTACTTTCTCTCTCTAAAATGTCTAACATGTATTTTGATCATCCAAGACCACCCGAATCATCAAACACAATAGTATTACGATCCTACAATTGGTACCAGAGCCAAGGTTGTTGTGTTTTGATGATTTTTGTGGCTCGAATCTTGTTTAAACTGATGTTAAATCATTTGTTGTGTGTCGAATACTATTGTTTTCCATACGTTTAGCAATATCAGTCCTGAAACAAGTTTTTTCTGGTCAAAATGGTCATCTGATTTATCATTAAATACATCTGTTTTGTGTCCTTATGATGTTTTTTTTGGGTTATTGGAACCTGGTCATTTATTAGTGGTCAAAATGGGTAAATGTTATGCTTTTTATGTATTTTCTGGGTTTTGCAACTTGGTCGAATAAATGGTCATATGGTCAGAATTTTCGAGGTCTAAACAGGTCTTAATGTATTGGTTTTAAGCTGTTTCTGGGTCAAAAATGGATTTTTAATGGTTTTGTATACTGCTGATTATGATGTTCTTGATAGCGACTTGGTCAAGTTCTTCGTAGAGACTTGACAATATGTCCTGATTCAATGAATATAACTAGCGACTTGTCCATGTTTTCCTACTAGCGAGTTGTTATACAAAAACCACTGGGTAGCGAGTTGAGTATGTAATCTGTGTAGCGACTTGTCTTTACAAGTCGTAGCTACTTGGCACAAATCTCGCTAGCGACTTGACACATACCATTGACCTAGCGACTTAGACCTAGAGACTTGACCTAGCGACTTGTTATTTAACAAGTCGTAGCGAGTTGTCAAAAGCCAAATGGTTAGCGACTTGTGTGTTTTGTTAATGAGTTAGCGACTTGCTTTGAATAATTGGTAGCGACTTGACACAACAGAAAGGATGAAGTAAGAAATGACCACGACCACATTAACCATATCCTATAACAACAAGACCCCAGGTCTACAACCATCATCAGTCCATGGTTTCTTCTCAAAAACAAAACACGAGCTATACACAAAATGAAATACATCACAGATCCAGGATAAAGAAACAACAATCAGTCAAGTCTCACCTACATAAAAGATCTCAGTTTTATTCCTTGTGTGTGTGGTTCATCAAACACTTCGATCTAAAGGATCTATACACAAAGGAAATAATACATCATATACCTTAATATTTAAAAATTATTCGAACATCAAATTGAGTTATATCAATTATGGTATACTCATTTATTTTTTGATTCGTTCGTTTAAAGAAAAAGGATTCATAATCTATCTCATACTGAAGTAAATGGATAATTTTGTGATCTCAGATTTGTTTATCATTTTGTTAAAGGGACATCAAGGGCCACTCTTGAGATAAACGAAAATACATCATCGATCTATGTTGAAGATGAACTTCAATTCACTATCCAAACATAAGATTAGGTGTATAACAATTATGGTATAACCTTCTACTTGGTTCGTTTATGACCTTAACATGAAAACAAAAGATGGATTAATATAACCTACCCGTGAACCTTGGTTTGTGAAGATATCTTGTGGTCGATTCTATTATGAAAAATCATCCCTGTGGCTTAACCGATTCAATACCCTCATGCCATCCCTGTGGCTTGATAAGATTATGTGATCTTGTAATTATGCGTGAAGATGAAAGGGGGGCGGAGGTGTTATTGAAGTGATATCATCAGGATATGAAGCGAATTGGTCTTGATATGGGATTAAAGTTTTTTTGGAGAGATTAGGGTTGGCTAACTGAGTAAGGGTGGCGAGTTGTTTGAGAAGAAAAAAATAGGCGGATATATTGAGAGAGTAATTAGGGTTTTGATAGGAGTATTATTAGGGTATGAAGTGTGCTAAGTGGCGTTTCATACATCCGAAAATCAGGGTTATTTCAACTGTTCGTAGGCTTTGCATGGGCTGAATGGGAATTGTTTGAAGTGTTATAGGTCTTGGATCAGATTTCATGTTATTGGATTTGAACTTCAAAGCTTTGATAATTATTTGGGCCCGAGTATTCATTTCATGTGGAGTGGGCTGCGAAAGTTATTAACCGTTTGGGCTGATGGTTGAAATTACTGATTTGAGATGTATTTAATTCGTGAACTGGGCTGGATGGAGTTACAATATACATTTGTTTCTATCAGTTGAGATAAATTGTTGTAAAACAATTTTTGTCATCCAACTTTTGTGTTACAAAGTCTTGGATGCAAATTTTGTACTATTGGATGAGTGATATTTTTGGTATTGATAATTTTCACGGAGGATACAAATTCACGGCTTGAGCTTAATAATTGAGAAAAGGTTTATTGAAGATTGATTTCGGTCAGATGGACTTCTCAACATGAGATCGGATTTATGAGATTTGGATTGATGAGATTTGTTGAAGCTATTTTGATGATGAGAATTTGATGTGATTGGGTATGATGATGAGATCTAATGACGTGATTTGATGTGGTATGAGGTTTGATACCTTGGTTTATACATTTTCACGGAGGATAATAGTTCACGGCATGAATTAATGGTTAAACAAAGTTGACGACATGGTTGTTTGGACGGTATTTCTTATTTGGATTTGAAGTATGGTTTTCTGGGCGCGTTTACTTATTTTGTCTTCTTTCTTTCTACCATTCCGCGAAGATGACTTGTTTGGGCATTTATAGAGTGTGATAAAGACTTGGCTATTTAGTTACGGGTGTGAGTCTTTCTCGCTTAACCCACAACGTAACTATCACTTTGGTGTCTCACGCAGTTGAGGATACGTCAAGAGGTTTTGTACATTGGGTACACCGTTTCTTTTTCACAAGGATTAGTACAAGTTTAAGTAACAAATCTGGGGAGTTTTACTTCATGATCAAGTTTGGCATATCGGGTTTAATTCACCATGTTGTCACTGCAATAGCCGACTGACTATGTGGAAGATGTACTTACCAAAGTGTTTAATGGTTGATGTTAATGTTGATGTTGGTTAATGAACCGTTGATGAACCACTGCATGTTCCCCTAAAACAGATATTCATAGAAACCAATGTTGTCATAACTCATTCAAGCTAACATTGTTTACGGTTTTGTCTTGATTTTGTAAAATCCCGCGAAAGAATCTATTTCTCGGTTTAAATCATAGACTTGTAAAATCCCGTGACAGTGGAAACATCCTAGTAATTGTAAAGTGAATTTCCGGATCTATATTACGGTTTATTCTTGGTTTTGTAAAATCCCACGAAAGAAACTATTTCTCGGTTTAAACCATAGAGTTGTAAAATCCCCGTAATGATGGAACCATCTTGGAGAAGGGAAAGTGTATTTCGGGATTTTTTTTGATGATGGTGATACGGTTTCTACTTCAAAGAAGGAATAAAAGGGTGTACTTCATGAATTGGATGTGTATTTGGATATTCGTCATGACAGCTTGGGTATTACTAAGTTTTACGGGGTTATGCTCATTTAACCATGGTCAGGATGAAAACCATTATCATAGTTCACTTAAAACGTCAAAGGAGGCTAGATTTGAGCTTTTAACCAGAAGATGTGACAACGGAGTTAATTCACTATTATTTATTTGAGGTTGAAGTGAAATATCACGGGCGAGTGTACTTAGTATCTGAAGGTATCGGGGATGGTTGGATGAAGATTCTTCAAGATCCTTGTTCGAGCTTATTATCAAAAACAAAGACTTGGAAATCTAGTTATTGTTGGGTGTCTTTTACCTTTTCTTTTACAACTTGGGGGAATTGGGCTCTTACCACCTCAAAATAACTATCATTTTAAGGAGTTACGTTGTAGTTCTCAGTGTCACATTCAATTGTGGATTTTCAAGAGGTAATGTACGTCTTATACTTGATGGTTGGTTGGTTGAAGAGTATAGAGTACATAGAGAGTACTTAGAGATGCTAATGGAAATCGGCACCGCTCTTTGTTACATATGTGCAAGTTTAAGTCACGAGTTCGGGGTAGTTTACTTCAGGGTCAAATTCATTATATCGGGTTTTCTCCATCAGGTGTCACTACAAAGAGCCTACTGAATGATAATGGGGTCGATTACATGTTTTGCTAAGAGAGCTAAAAAGAGAGATTATGACGTCTGTTCACATCAGTTCAGGCCTCGTACTTCAACATTATGACGTATGAACACATCAGTTCATGCCTCGTTCTCTAAAGAAAAGAAAAGTGTACGCTTCAGTGCGCTTTATCTTCTGAAGAAGAGAAATCTTCTCAATTATGACCATTCTCATCAACATGCTTTATACTTTTTCCATGCGCTTTCAATTATCAAGTGAACCGGGCTACTGTTGATTGTTTTCTTATTCCACTTGCTCAACTATAATGACGATGGCGACATCATGTGCTAATATTGCGGGGGAGAAGTGTGAAGAGACTACATTTGGATGATGTTCACTTATTTAATCAAGAATGGCATATCCACATGAAATTCTTGAGGGGGAGAAGAAGTGGGATAATCTGCATGGTTGATTGACAAATGAGAATATATGGTCATACGACTCCTAACTCATGTAAGAACCGATCTTCTTCTTATCGGGTCATCTTCACATGGAGTTTTCTTCTAAGAGCCATTGGTTGACATCTTCACAAGCTGATATGAGTTTAACGACAAAGTGCTTCCGGTTAATGCTTCACGTGCACATCAACATGATGATTCCGAACAACCTTCTGTTCTTGTTTGATGTGATTGTTTGCTTGGTGTTACCATTTTGTGTGTTCGTTGCGGGCTGATTGTTGATTTCCTTGATGAACATCTTTTTGTTCTTGTTTGATTGGGAGGGATTTCAGTTAAGGTGATTTGCAAGATGTAAGTTAATTGGGATGCTTTTTGGTGAGTTGAAGATGTTGACTTTCTATTCCCCAACTGGATAATCTTGAAGAAGGTCGAGTCTGATCGGTTCTACATTTTCTGCTGCATGTTAGAAGACTAAAGGCGAGTTGCATTTGATTATCTAAAGACTCCTTCTTAATCTGGGCATTTACAGATTGTTGGTTTAGGGGAGAGCACTAATTGGGGGAGATCCTTTCTACCTTTGGTAGAACTGGAAGCAGCCTCTCTACCTTATGTAGGGGTAAGGCTGTCTACATCTTAACCTCCCCCATACACCGCGAAAGGTATCGAGTACCCATAACCCGTGGAAGACGGCATTGGGTGTTACTTTACTTTTTTTACTAATTGGGGGAGAGTGAAATGTCAGATTTAATCCCCAATTAGACTTGCTCACACTCTTCAGCAAGTTGATTCTCACAGATACATCTGAGCTTATGTTGTTCTTCTCAAAAGATTTCAAGTTTTTGGGCGTACAGTGTGTATTCTTGATTACGAAGTATCAAAACCAGCAAGGGGGAAGGAGACACGTATCTAAACGCTAGTAATCTTGATGAGCTTAATACTTCTAAGTGATTGAAGATATCCCGGGAAGACTATTGTCATTATCGCAGAGAAACTCAAGGTTTGACTCATAGCGTTTAGTGTTCTTATTCCAACTATGTGGGGGAAGAGATGGAAGAGTTAGTTTCTGAAGATGAAAGAGGTACACAAGTGTGTGATGATTTTGATGTTATCACAATCATCAGGGGAAATAGATTGTGTACATTGGGGATGCTCAGCTATTTTACTTGAGGGCTTAATCAGTGATTCAGATATATAATCACTTATTCCGTGTTGACATCCGAGAGATTGTCACCCGAGAGATAATCAGTGATTTGGCCTGCTTCTTCAATGTTATCGGTTATTCTCTCTTTGGGCATTCAGGTACTTCGGGTTCTTGAGCTTCATACACTTTCTTCAGGGGGAGAGAAAAGTATACATCGGGGTTATTCTTTGGCTATTGGACTTAATCTGCTACTTCGATGGTATAAGTTTCTCTATCTTCGGGTATGTGTATTCGGGTTCGTGAGCTCTAGTCTAAGAGAGATTTGCATCAATTCATCTACTTGGGGGAAGTGTTCTCTTGACACCTTTTGGAATGGATCACTTCAGTGGAAAAGGAATTTGAGAAGAGTTATTTATACGTGGGATGATACGTTGCTGTTGTTCTTCTTGATGATATAACCCCGAATGGAGAATCTCGATTATCGTTCTTAAAAGGAGCAGCGGGATTTATGATAATGATGTGCTTCTCTGTGCACCTGGCTAAGGCAAGCTTGAAATAGAGCTTCGAATCTGATCATCACATGGATTTTCGGTTTGGGGGGAAGCTGCTAAAGTTTCTCTTTCTCAAAGGCTCATGTTCTATCTTCTATTCTGGAGCCTCGGAAGCTTTGGTGGTGAATGTTTAAGAGATGATGACTTCTATCTTCTACAATGGGGCTGCTCGATATCCTTATCTCGGTACTCGTATCATCATCCTCTTTAACTATATCATCTTCTCTATCATTGTAAATATTTATCAAAAAACCAAATACGAAAATATAAAACCAGCAAAACAAAATAAAAATATATAAAACCTACAAAAATCCATAAAAATCAGAAAATTTGAAAAATACCAAAAATATTGTTTTTCAAAGACATGTCTTCTGGTATCGATAACATCTGCAGTCTTAGAAATGTCATTCAATAATGGCACGGGACCATAGATGAAGTTCGAGCAGAATGTGTAAATATTTCTTTTCAAAACATATCTCAAAATATGGCTTGCAGTTACTTCTGACTGTAACCCGTGCTTAAACCATGGCTTGCTATTATTTCCGATAGCAACCCGCTCTTCATGGAAGGAAAGTGCTACGCTAAACCAATTTTTCAAATATTTCGTGCACTTATCCTAAAACAAATTGAGGAAAGTAAGTCGAAGGACTGCTGTTCCTACTCAAATATTTTTCCTTCTAAAATTCTTCAGAAGAATATTTGTCTTAACAAAATGGTGGAAAATGAGTTGCTTGTAAATCAATCAGTTTCAGAGTTTTTCGTAAAAATTGAAAACTCAATCAATGACTTCTGCGCTTTTAAACTTTTCAGAAAAATAAGTCATTGATTGAGGGGGAGAATGTTTTTAAAATATATATCATCTAACGGACTTTATTAATTATCCTAAATGCTTAATTGAAAAATGATGTTAACCTACGTTGAAGGACTAGGTGCCTAGGATATGATTGTTAGGGTTAGATGATTAGAGTTTGGAAAACACATTATTCCCATACATTTATATGATCTGATTGATATGTTGCATTGACTTTTATTAGTCGATTGTTAGTTGGGTGATGTCAACCACCACATATCTGTATGTATGTTCACTAACGTATGCAGGTATATTGGTATAAGAATGTTCCCGATCCAGATCCCACAATTGAAGATGATTGGATGCCAAAAGGAAAGGGTAACTATATCTTGGGTTGACAAATGAAGAAACGGAGCTTAATTGGACTTCTATGAAGTGTTGGCATGGAAAAATGCAACGTAAGAGGTCTCACTACATCAGCAGATGGTTTTCTTCTAAGTGATTGAAGAAACGAAGCTTAATTTGACCTTAGTTGGCATTAAAATGCAACGTAAGAAGTCTCACTGCATCAGCAGACGGTTTTCTTCCAAGCCCTACAACAACATCAACAAAAGCAGCTTAAGATTCTCAACCACCTAACTTATCTTTGTGCAGGATACCATTTTTAAACAATTTTGAAACTTTGATTAAAATTGTTTTGAAAATGGAAAATTATTGTTTTGAAAATTAATTGAACTAAATTTTGGAAATCACCGGACTTTATTTTATCAAAACTTAAGTCACTCAATCAACGACTTCGGTCATCGATTGAGGGGGAGAGTGATTTAATTTAAAGTATTTTCAAACAACATATCTTCAAAAGAGTCCGTTTGTAAGTTAAAATGTGGTGATCCAAAGATTTAATGTTATGTCATGGTATGATTTTCTTTAAAACTCAAAGATCTGTCAAAATGAAATTTTTTCTGTTCTTGTTTGATTGTGAAATTGTTTTATTTTACTTAAAGATCTCTTAAAACTTTCATACCTGACACTAACAATCTTTAATGTCTTAAATTGATCCTTATCTGTCATTTTTCAAAATTAAATCGTGCCACGTCTTTCCCCTAAAATTTTCTAAATGATTTAAATCAATTGGGATCACAAATCTCAAAAGGTTTGAAATTTTTGATCGGGGGAGAAATCGTGATTTAAATCTCAAATCTGTTCAATGGAATCGATTTTAGTCCTTTATAGGCACTCCTGCCTCCATGTGCCAAATGATTTCAAATACACAATGCACATGTTGAGAAGGAGGATTTATCCAAAAAAACTAGATGAGTTTTTAAATCAGCCACATATTCTCCCATGTTTTCTAAACCTTATTAAATCACTTGGGATCCAAAATCTCAAAGGGTTTGATATTTTTGATCGGGGGAGAATTTGTGATTTAATATGAAATTTGATAAAAGGTGATTGTTTGATTCAAATGTGCAGGTTGCTCTCCAATATGTGCTAAACACTTTCGAATCTCAAAGCACATATTGAGGGGGAGCATTTCAAAAGAAAATAAACTATCGAGGTACAAAAGCTTTCTAAAAGTAATTTATAAAGTACCTTGATTGAGTTTTCAAATGGTTTTCTTAATGGATTTTGTGATTGTGGATGTACTTCAAAAAGAACTCTTACCTCTATGTGACATAATGATTTCAAATATCCTATGCACATATTGAGGGGGAGAATTTACCAAAGAAAATCAAATGGCTTTTTCTATGAAAATTGTGATCAAAGAAAATATTTCAAAGTCCTCTTGCCTCCATGTGCTAAACAATTTCCAAATATCATATGCACATGTTGAGGGGGAGGTTTTCTAAATGATCAAAACTATTAAGGTACACAATGCTTTGATCTCGTATCACAAGTACCTTGATTGTTTTTCCAAATGATTTTTTAATTGGTTTCAAGGAAGAATGAACTGTACCAAAAGACCGACCATTTTACTTTATGTATGGAGTTATAAGGATGGTGAGGTTAGGTATCAGTTCCCACGATCCGCCAGAACCGGAGGGATCTACCTAGGGACAATCCACTAGATAGTGTAGAGTCCTTAGGTATGATGAAAAAAGGAGAAATGTAAGATATGGGAAGAGTCTTGGTGAGACAGAGCTAGTACTGGAATAAACCCAACAAGGTTCTAGTAATGAGGTCTCGGTAAGCACTGAAGGGGTTGAAGAATGAAAAAGAAATGAAATGAGAAAAGGGTGAAAAGAAATAGCCCTCCAATAATTCAACCTTACGGCAGTAACCGGGTTCAATACATATGCTACTGGTGTTTACTAAGGTAACACTTGTATTGAAGACAAGACGTCATGGACCCAGTGACGCACTGCACTAAACTTCCCAAGCTACTCAAGTTCCTCTTAAAAGGGCTTGTTTCATTCTCACGGGGAACCGACATAATCTATCGACTTTCTCTTAGAGTTTTTTGATATTGAAGAAGGAGACCCTCTCCCTAGTCTCCGGCATAGGAACCAAATGTGCACAATTGAGTCTAGAGCCACGAGATCATCTATAAATATCATTAGGACACTTTCAATGAAGACTCTCTGTTTCACACAATATGGAAAGAGAGATTATATCTTATGAGTCCTACGCATTATCCTTGTGGTATTGCCAGAACATCTGAGTGATATGCAAACACATTCACAATGAAGATGGAAATCCTTCTAGAGCCAACATCAAACAAGCTATTGGTAGGTGACATGTGAGATCTTTTCAAAAGATCAAGCTTGTGACAACTGGACAGAAACAATGGGGAGATTCATTCTTGAATCAACCTTGGTCCAGGAAATGAATTGACAAATACTTTTGGAAAAACCGTTCGATGTGCAAATCTTCTTTTCTCTAGCGCATCGAATGTTTATTCATATTTCAAACTCAAAAAGTATCTCTGATTGAAAAAATACTTTTGGAAAAACTGTTCGATGTGCAAATTTCTTCTTTTCTCTAGCACATCGAATGTGTATTCTTTTAAATACAAAAAGTATTTTTGATTGAAAATTGATCTTTCTCATAAAACCTTCGTTGTATTGCAAAACTCTTTCTTCTAAGCAATACGAGATTGTTTTCAAATCAATTTTTCATCAATCAGTGAATCTCAATTCGCTGGTTCACTTACTCCGTGTTGTCTTCTTTGAGGCGTTCCGGTTTGAGAACAGCTAGAACAGCTGCGAAACCCTGTCAAGGAGATTCTTCGGAATTATACCTGATCACAGGAAGTACTTGTACTAATCAACGGGGAACCGTGGGCCGTGTACCTCAATTCAACGAAAGTGATCAAAGACACTTTCGTGCGCTTTATTGCTAACTATTTTATGTAGGTACACCCGGCGATTGCAGCTGATCAGAATTGAGGAGTAAATCCAAAGCCGCATGCTCACAGCATCCACACTTAATTGAAGAAATCATGACTTGTGCATAACTATAGAACCTGGCTCTGATATTCTTATACTATGTTTCCGCTACGTTTCTGCAAATATCATGAGCCAGTAAAGCTTCCGCTACTCTGATGAAAAGATGTCATGATCCAGAAAGTGTGAGCATGTCGGTCCAAAAGTCACAACATCACATGATGGCAACACAATAAAGGCTGATCCAGAGATTTACTATGGCCGATGATCTCAAAAAAAGCTCAAAGATCATCAAATATGTGGATCAGTTAAAGGCCTCCACTTAAAGTACAAAACTATGTGGACTTTGAAGAATTGCTACACAAGCACAAAGAATGCGGAATTTGAAGAATTGAAGTCTACGAGCTTGGAACTAATGACAAAGAAAGAATGCTAGGATGCAAAATGTATTTCATGGGGTGACCTCCCTTAGGGGGAGATTGTTAGGAATTGGAAATTCCATATTAAAGTGTCGGTCACCCCAATTATGGTCTAACATATTTTAGCTCGTAGACTTGTAGTTATTTATGTTGTTTTGTAGTTAATTAGTTAATTAGTAGCGTAGATTAGTTTAGTGTAACACCGTGGAGGAAGGACGGGTCTTTACCCACTGTATGCCTGATCCACAGTCCGATAGGAGGACGGTATGTTTGTAACTATAAATACCCCTTCCATTCATGGAAGGGGTGGAGCTTTTCAATCTAACCTTACATTTTTAGTGAAGCAAGTCTCTACCAAGAAAACTCCCTCTCTCTACTTTCTCTCTCTAAAATGTCTAACATGTATTTTGATCATCCAAGACCACCCGAATCATCAAACACAATAGTATTACGATCCTACAGTAGCAGAAGCTTTTACTGGTTCATGATATTTGCAGCTATCAAAGCCAGGTTATGTAGATAAGCACTTGTCATGATTTCTTTCATTAAGTGTGGATGCTGTGAGCATGCGGCTTTGGATTGACTTCTCAATTCTTATCAGCTGCAACCGTCCAAATGTACCTGCAAATATCAGTTAGCAATAAAACGCACGAAAGTGTCTTTGATCACTTTCGTTGAATTGAGGTACACGGCCCACGGTTCCCCATTGATCAATAAAAGTACTGCCTGTGATCAGGTATAATTCCAAAGAATCTCCTTGACAGAGTTTCACAGCTGTTCTAGCGGTTCTCAAACCGGAGCGTCTCAAATAAGACAACACGGAGTGAGTGAACCAGTGAATTGAGATTCACAGATTGATGAAAAATTGATTTGAAAACAATCGTGTATTGCTTGAAGAAAGAGTTTAGCAATACGACGAAGGTTTTATGAGAAAGATCAATTTTCAATCATAAATACTTTTTGTATTTGAAAAGAGTACACATTCGATGTGCTAAAGAAAAGAAGAGATTCGCAAATCGAACGGTTTTTCCAAAAGTATTTTTTTAATCAGAGATACTTTTTGTGTTTGAAAACATGAATGCACATTCGATGTGCTAGAGAAAAGAAGATTTGCACTTCGAACGGTTTTTCCAAAAGTATTTGTCAATTCATTTCCTGGACCAATGTTGATTCAAGAATGAATCGCCCCATTGTTTCTATCCAGTTGTCACAAGCTTGATCTTTTGAAAAGATCTCACATGTCACCCACCAAGAGCTTGTTTGATGTTGGCTCTAGAAGGATTTCCATCTTCATCGTGAATACTTTAACATATCACTCGGATGTTCTGGCAATACCACAAGGATAATGCGTAGGACTCTTAATATATTCTTACTTTCCACATTGTGTGAAACAGCAAGTCTTCATTAATTTTGTGTCATAATGAGATATTGTGCATGATCTCTTGGCTCTAAATTCAATAGTGCACTGTTAGGAATTAGAAAATTCCATAGTGAAGAGTCGGTCACCCCAAATGTTATCTAGCTTAAGTTAGCTCGTAGACTTGTCATTAGTTACGTTATTTAGTAGTTTATTTATTATTTTGTAGCGTAGTATAGCTTAGTGCAACACCGTGGAGGAAGGACGAGTCTTTACCCACTGTATACCTGATCCACAGGCCGATAGGAGGTCGTATTTCTTGTAACTATAAATACCCCTTCCATCCATGGAAGGGGTGGTGCTTCATTTCAATCTAACCTTTCCTTTGTGTAAACCTCTAGCAAGAACACCCTCTCTCTCTACTTTCTCTCTCTAAAATGGTAAACATGTATTTTGATCATCCAAGACCACCCGAATCATCAACACAATAAATATTATCGATCCTACATATGGTACCAGAGCCAAGGTTTTTATGTTTTGATGATTTGTTCGTGGTTTTTGATTCTTGTGTTAACTGTTATTCGTACTTTTTGATCTGAAATCGGAAAATATTTTTTCTGTTTATTGTGGTCAACTGTTTTCACAAGTTTTGCATCCTTCAACTTAGTCCATGTCCATCAGTGGTTTGACAGTTTACTCATGTTTTTAGTAAACTCTTTGGTCCAAAAGTCCTAGCCTTTATATAGTTGCATATGTCTGTTTTGTATCATTTATCCAAACAGATTTATCTCATATCATCTTTTTTGACTTTTGGTACCATTTCTTCGTATGTAGTGGTCATATGGTCATATCATTCAAAGGTCAAACATGGGTCAAAAGCAGTTATATGCAGATTTCTGGGTTTAGTATGAATATGGTCGGAAAAAAGGTCGGATAACTCATCGTTAAATTTCAAAAGTCTTGGTAGCGAGTTGGGTCATTCTATCTAGCGACTTGGTTCTGTGGCGACTTGTCTTTACAAGTTGTCTAGATGCATTGTATTTGGTAGCGACCTAGTTATACCTTTGACCTAGCGACTTATATTGATAAGTTAGCGACTTGAAAGATGAAGAAGATAGCGACTTGACTAATCCGTTTTGACTATTGAGTCTAGCGACTTGTGTTTAAAGAAATCTGTAGCGACTTGGGTTTTTAATCGTAGCGACTTGACAAAAGAATAAAAGGATTAGCGAGTTGGTTGTGTAAAAGGTTTAGCGAGTTGGTGTTGTAAAAACATGTAGCGACTTGTAAAAGGTTTAGCGACTTGACACTACTACTCTAGCGACTTATATCAAGAAAATGTCAATAGCAACTTGACTCAATATACAGAAAGGATGAAGAAGATATGACCACAAGACCTCAACCACATCACCATAATACCATTAACCAAATAACACTCGACTTCAGGTATTACATCATCTGTATGACAAAGATCATCAACAAAGATCAAACATACACGACCTAAGTCATAATATCCTATCCCTTCATCAACTCTATCCCTATACCATTCCTCAAAACTTAAAAAAAAAAAAAAAAAAAAACATACTCAGAAATTAAAAGTGATCTCAGTTTCAGGTCAATTTATTTAATCTTTTAAAGATTCGGTAATTGAGCCTTATTCCTCATCGATCATTTTTTGAAGACTTAGCTTCAGTTTAATATCCGAATCGTTAAGAGAAGAAAGTTAACAATATGTTAATTTCTGTCCTTGATTCGTTCGTTAATCAAACCGAATAACAACATCACTTATTAAACCTACCGTGAACCCATTTTTATGCGGATCAAGAAGACAAATCATCTTTATGGATCATGCCATCCCCATTGGCGTCACATGAGTTCCAAATCTTGTATGAAGGACATATAAGATATTAGGTTTGATTGGTATGATTTATTAGGGTTTTGATATATTGGGATGAAAATGGGATAGAGGCGTACATTATTGTGTGAGAAGGATTAGGGTTAGATGATATTTCACTTGATTGCTCACATGAGGATTTTTTTTCTAGGGTAATTTGCGTCTGAGATTATTTGGGGGCGGATGGAGTGTTTTTAGGGTTTGTGTGTGTTGATTATTAGGGTATGTGCGAGATATGTGGCTCCTTATACTCATAATAATTTGGGTATCACGTGATTTGACTGAAAAGGCCCATGGACCGTTTACCACTCTCAATCTCTGTATATGTTATATTGATATTGGAGTTGGGCTTTTATCTAATTTGGACCAGTATAGGGCTCGCATGGATTGTATCAATAGATTGGATTAGGCTAAGGATGATTGTTATATTAGAACTCGTTGAAAAATAAAAATGTTATCCGAATATTTTGTCAAATATTTGGATGAAATTTTATTTTTAATTGAGTAATATTTTTGGTATGGTTAATTCTCACGGATGGATACAAATTCACGGCTTGAAGTGTTTATTAGAAAATGTTGACTACTGGGTTGGTCAGACGGTATTTATTATTTGGATTTGATGTGAGTTTTTCCAGGCGCGATTGCTTATTTCATCTTCTTTCTTTCTACCCTTCCGCGAAGATGACTTGTTTGGGCGTTTATTGAGAGTGATAAAGACTTGGCTATTTAATTACGGTTGTGATTCTTTCTCATTTAACCCACAACGTAACTATCACTTCGGTGTCTCACTCAGTTGAGAATGTCAAGAGGTTTTGTACATTGGGTACACCGTTTCTTTTTCACAAGGATTAGTACAAGTTTAAGTAACAAATCTGGGGAACTTTACTTCTTGTTCAAGTTTGGTATATCGGGTTTACTTCACCATGTGGTCACAACAATAGCCGACAGAATATGTGAACGATGTGTTTTCCAGAGTATTTATTGGATGGTTGATGATGTTGTTGATGTTGGATAATGAACCATTGATGAACCGCTGCATGTTCCCCTAAAACAGATATTCACCGAAACCAAAGTTGTCATAACTCATTCAAACTGAAATTGTTTACGGTTTTGTCTTGATTTTGTAAAATCCCGCGAAAGAACCTATTTCTCGGTTTAAATCATAGACTTGTAAAATCCCGTGACAATGGAAACATCCTGGTTAAATTAATGTGCATTTCCGGATCTATCTTGCGGTTTATTCTTGGTCTTGTAAAATCCCGCGAAAGAAACTATTTCTCGGTTTAAACCATAGAGTTGTAAAATCCCGTATTGATGGAACCATCTTGGAGAAGAGAAAGTGTAATTCTGGATCTTATTTGATGCTAGTGCTACGGTTTCTGTTTGAAGAAGGGATAAAGGGTGTACTTCATGAATTGGATGTGTGTTTGGATATTCGTCATGGCAGCATGGTTATTACATGGATTTACGGGGTTATGTGCATTTTAACCATGGTCGGGATGAAACCATTATCAATGTTCGTTTTACTGTCAAAGAAGGCTAGATTTGAGTTGTTAATCAGAAGATGTGACAACGGAGTTAATTCACTATTATTTATTTGAGGTTGAAGTGAATTATCACGGGCGAGTGTACTTAGTATCTGAAGGTATCGGGGATGGATGGATGAAGATTCTTCGAGATCCTTGTTCGAGCTTATTATCAAAAACGAAGACTTGGAAATCTAGTTATTGTTGGGTGTCTTTTACCTTTTCTTTTTACCACTTGGGGAATTGGGCTCTTATCACCACAAAATAACTATCACTTAAAGGAGTTACGTTGTAGTGCTCAAAGGTCACATTCAATTGTGGATTTTCAAGAGGTGATATACGTCTAATACTCGATGGTTGGTTGGTTGAAGAGTATAGAGTACTTAGAGATTCAAATGGGCATGAAGTCTCGGCACCGCTCTTTGTTTCATATGTGCAAGTTTAAGTCACGAGTTTGGGTTAATTTTACTTCAGGGTCAAATTCATCATATTGGGTTTTCTCCATCAGCTGTCACTACAAAGAGCCTACGTCAGGGTCAAATTCATCATAATGGGGATGATTACATGTTTTGCTAAGAGATTGAAAAGAGAGAGATTATGACGTATGAACACAACAGTTCATGCCTCGTTCTCAAAGAAAAGAAAAGTGTATGCGTGTCGGTCGCTTTATCTTTTAAAGAAGAGAAATCTTCTTATGACGTTTGAACACAACTGTTCAAGCCTCGTTCCTCAAAGAAAAGAAAAGTTATGCGTGTCGGTCGCTTTATCTTCTAAAGAAGAGAAATCTTCTCTATTATGACCATTCTCATCAACATGCTTCATGCTTTTTCCATGTGCTTTCGATTAACAAGTGAACCGGGCTACCGTTGATTGTTTTCTTATTCCACTTGCTCAACTATAATGAAGATGGAGACATCATGTGCTAATGTTGCAGGGGAGAAGTGTGAATAGACTACATTTGGTTAAGATATTCACTTATTTAATCAAGAATGGCATCTCCGTATGCAATTCTTGAGGGGGAGAAGAAGTGTGATTTTATTATTATTATTATTTTTTTTTCACAAAAGTTGTAAGGTTAGATTGAAAAGCTCCACCCCTTCCATGGATGGAAGGGGTATTTATAGTTACAAGAAATACGACCTCCTAACGGCCTGTGGATCAGGTATACAGTGGGTAAAGACCCGTCCTTCCTCCACGGTGTTGCACTAAGCTATACTACGCTACAAACTAATAAATAAACTACTAAATAACGTGACTAACGACAAGTCTACGAGCTAACTTAAGCTAGACAACATTTGGGGTGACCGACTCTTCACTATGGAATTTTATAATTCCTAACAATCTCCCCCTAAGGGAGGTCACCCCATGTTTTACATTTCGAATCCTAGCATTCTATTCTTGACTTTGTTCTTGAGCTCGTAGACTTCAATTCTTCAATTTACGCAATCTTTGTGCTTTTGTAGCGATTCTTCAAAGTCCGCATTGATTTGTACTTTTAGTGGAGGCCTTTAACTGATCCACATCTTTGATGATCTTCGAGCATTCATTGAGATCATCACCACTTGATAAATCTCTGGATCACCCTTTGTTGTGTTGCCATCATGTGAAGTTGTGACTTTCGGACCGACATGCTCACATTTTCTGGATCATGACATCTTTCCATCAGAGTAGCGGAAGCTTTACTTGGTTCATGATATTTGTAGCGCAGTAGCGAAGCATAGTATAAAAATATCGAGAACCGTGTTATGTAGATATGCACCAGTCATGATTTCTTCAATTAAGTATGGATGTTGTGAGCATGTGGCTTTGGATTGACTCCTCAATTCGATGCAACCGTCCAAATGTACCCGCAAACAACAGTTAGCAATAAAACACACGAAAGTGTCTTTGATCACTTTCGTTGAATTGAGGTACACGCCCACGGCTCCCGTTGATCGTACAAGTACTGTGATCGGTAGGATTCGAAGAATCTCCTTGACAGGGTTTTGCGGTATTCTAGCTGTTCTCAAACCGGAACGTCTCAAAGAAGACAACAAGTGAGTGAACAGCAATTGAGATTCACGATTGATGAAAAATGATTTGAAAAACAATCGCGTATTGCTTAAAGAAAGAGTTTTGCAATATGACGAAGGTTTTATGAGAAAGATCAATTTTCAATCAAAATACTTTTGTATTAGAGAATGAGTACACTTTCGACGTGCTAGCGAAAAGAAGAGATTCGCACATCGAACGTTTTTTCTAAAAGTATTTTTTCAATCAGAGATACTTTTTGAGTTTGAAAACATAAGTACACATTCGATGTGCTAGAGAAAAGAAGATTTGCACATCGAACGGTTTTTCCAAAAGTATTCGTCAATTCCATTCCTGGACCAAGGTTGATTCACGAGTGAATCGCCCCATCGTTTCTATCCAGTTGTCACATGGTTGATCTATAGAATAGATCTCACATGCTACCTACCAGGAGCTTGTTTGATGTTGGCTCCAGAAGGCTTTCCATCTTCATCGTGAATATTTTCATATCACTCAGATGTTCTGGCAATACCACAAGGATAATGCGTAGGACTCTAAATATATACTTACTTTCCACATTGTGTGAAACACCAAGTCTTCATTAATTTTGTGTCCTAATGAGATATTGTGGATGATCTCTTGGCTCTAGACTCAATCGTGCACATTTGGTTCCTATGTCGGAGACTAGGGAGAGGGTCTCCTTCTTCAATATCAACAATCTCTAAGAGAAAGTCGATAGATTATGTCGGTTCCCCGTGAGAATGAAACAAGCCATTTTAAGAGGAACTTGAGTGGCTTGGGAAGTTTAGTGCAGTGCGTCACTGGGTCCATGACGTCTTGTCTTCAATACCGGCGTTACCTTGGTAACCACCAGTAGCATATGTATTGAACCCGGTTTCTGCCCTAAGGTTGAATTATTGGAGGGCTATTTCTTTTCACCCTTTTCATATTCATTTCTTTTTCATTCTTCAAACCCTTCAGTGCTTACCGAGACTTCATAACTAGAGCCTTGTTGGGTTTATTCCAGTACTAGCTCTGTCTCAGTCCGCACTCTTCCCATTTCTCATTTTTCTCCTTTTTTCATCATACCTAAGGACTTTTACACTAACTAGTGAATTGTCCCTGGGTAGATCCCTCCGGTTCTGGCGGATCGTGGGAACGAATACCTAACCTAACCATCCTTATAACACCATGCATAAAGTAAATTGGTCGGTCTTTTGGTATTGTTCTTTCCTTCATGAAACCAATTAAAAAATCATTTGGAAAAACCAATCAAGGTACTTGTGATACAAGATCAAAGCATTTTGTACCTTAATAGTTTTGATCATTTAGAAAACCTCCCCCTCAACATGTGCTTATGATTTAGAAATTGTTTAGCACATGGAGGCAAGAGGACTTTGAAATATTTTCTTTGATCACAATTTTCATAGAAAAAAGCCATTTGATTTTCTTGGTAAAATTCTCCCCCTCAATATGTGCATAGGATAAGAGAAATCATTTTAACACATAGAGGCAAGAGTTCTTTTGAAACACATCCACGAATCACAAAAGCCATTTAGAAAACCATTTGCATTGTTGATTGATATTAGAGAATATAAATGGTCATACGGCTCTAAACTCATGTAAGAACCGAGCTTCTTCTTATCGAGTCATCTTCACATGGAGTTTTTCTCTTCTAAGAGCCGTTGGTTGACATCTTCACTCTGATTGATGAGTTTATCGACAAAGTGCTTCCGGTTAATGCTTCACAGTATACACCAACATGATGATTCCGAACAATCTCTCTGTTCTTGTTTGATGTGATTGGTAGTTTGGTGTTACCATCTTTGTGTTCGTTGCGGCACGATTGTGATTTCCTTGATGAACATCTTTCCGTTCTTGTTTGATTGGGAGGGATTTTAGTTAAGGGGATTTGCAAGATGTAAGTTAATTGGGATGCTTTTGGTGGGATGCTTTTTGGTGTGAGTTGAAGATGTTAACTATCTATTCCCCAATTGGACAATCTTGAAGAAGGTCGAGTCTACAATCTGTTCTACATTTCTTGCTATATGTTAGAAGACCAAAGACGAGTTGCATTTAATGATCTAAAGATTTCTTCTTAATCTGGGCATTTATCAAAAAGATTGTCGGTCTAGGGAGAGCACTAATTGGGGAATGTGATATGTCAAATTTAATCCCCAATTAGACTTGCTCACATTATTCAGCATGTTGATTCTCACAAAGACTTCAAACGATCTTCTCAACAAATTTCAAGTATTTGGGCATTCAAAGAGTTGCGATTCGAAGTATCAAAACCAGAAAGGGGAAGGAGACAAGCATCTAAACGCGAGTAAACTTGATGTACTTAATACTTCTAAGAAATTGAAGATATCCCGGGAAGACAAATGTTATTACCGGAGAGAAACTCAAGGTTTGACTCATGGCGAGTAAACTTGATGAACTTAATTCTTCTAAGTGATTGAAGATATCCCGGAAAACAAATGTCATGACCGCAGAGAAACTCAAGGTTTTACTCATCAAGGCGTTTAGTATTCTTATTCCAACTATGTGGGGAAGCGATGGAAGAGTTAGTTTCTGAAGATAAAAGAGGTACACAAATGCGTGATGATCTCGATGTTATCACAATCATCAGAGGAGAGAGAATTGTGTACATTGGGCTCAATTTGTTTTACTTGAGGGCTTAATCGTGATTGGATATATAATCACTTATTCAGAGTTGACATCCGCAGAGATAATTAGTGACTTGGCTTGCTTCTTCAATGTTATCAGTTATTCCTTCCTTGTGTATTGGTATACTCCGGATACTTGAGCTTCATACACGATCATCAGGGAAGAAAAATGTGAACATGGGGAGGTGTTTTCATTCCCTTCATGATGTGTATTCGGGAGAGCTCTTGGGTATTGGTGTACTTCGGGTTCTTGAGCTTCATACACGATCATCCGGGAAGAAAAATGTGAACATGGGAAGGTGTTTTCATTCCCCTCATGATGTGTATTTGGGAGAGTTCTTGAGTATTATACAAAGAGACCTGACGCATCAATTCAACTACTTGGGGAAGTGGTCTCTTGACACCTTTTGGAATGGATCGCCGGACTTGTGGAAAGAAAATTTGAGAAGATTATTTAAAAGTGGGATGATACGTTGTTGTTCTTCTATTGGATGATATAACCCCGAATGGAGAATCTCGATTATCGGTCTTAAAAGGATCAGAGGGATTTATGATAATGGTGTGCCTCTCTGTGCACCTGGCTAAGGAAGGCTTGAAATAGAGCTTCGAATCTGCTCATCTAATGGATTTTCGGTTTGGGGGGAAGCTGCCAAAGTCTCTCTTTCTCAAAGGCTCATGTTCCATCTTCTATTCTGGAGCCTTGGAAGCTTTGGTGGTGAATGTTTAAGAGATGATGACTTCTATCTTCTTCAACGAGGCTGCTTGATATCCTTATCTCGGTACTCATATCATCATCTTCTTTAACTATATCATCTTCTCTATCCTTGTATATATTTATTAGAAAAACCAAATACAAAAATATAAAACCAGCAAAAAGAAAATAGAAAATTATAAAACCATCAAAAACCCATAAAAAATCAGAAAATTTGAAAAATACCAAAAATATGTTTTTCTATGACATGTCTTCTGGTATCGATAACATCTACGGTCTTAGAAATGTCATTCAATAATGGCACGGGACCATAGATGAAGTTCGAGCAGGAGGTGTAAATATTCTTTTTCTAAACATGTCTCAAACTATGGCTTGCAGTTACTTCAGACTGTGACCCGCGCTTAAACTATGTTTTGCTATTATTTCAGATAGCAACCCGATCTTCATGGAAGGAAAGTGCTGCACTAAAACATTTTTTTTCAAATATTTCGTGCACTTATCCTAAAAACTAATTGAGGAAAGTATGTCGAAGGACTGCTGTTCCTACACAAATGTTTTTCCGTCTAAAATTCTTCAGAAAAATATTTGTTGTTTTCTAAAATAGTGGTAAATGAGTTGCTTTAAAAACAATCAGATTCAGAGTTTTTGTAAAATTGAAAACTCAATCAATGACTTCAGCGCTTTTAAACTTTTCATAAAATGAGTCATGGATTGAGGGGGATAATGTTTTTCAAATCTGTATCATCTAATGAGATTATCTTAATCACCCTACGTGCTTATCTGTAAAATACAATTGCCTATGCTGAAGGACTAGGTTTCTAGGATGTGATTGTTAGGTTTAGATGATTAGAGTTTGATGATCACATTATTCCCATACATTTATATGATCTGATTGATACGTTGCATTGACTTTTATTAGTCGATTGTTGTTTGGGTGATGTCGACCACCATATATTTGTATGTGTGTTCACTAACGTATGCAGGTATATTGGTATATAAGAAAGTTCCCGATCTGGATCCCACATAATATGATGATTGGATGCCGAAAGGAAAGGGTAACTATATATTGGGTTGACAAATGAAGAAACGGAGCTTAATTTGACTTCAATGGAGAGTTGGCATAAATGCAACGTAAGAGGTCTCACTGCATCAGGAGATGGTTTTCTTCTAAGTGATTGAAGAAACGGAGCTTAATTGGACCTCAGTTGGCATTATAAAATGCAACGTAAGAAGTCTCACTGCATCAGCAGACGGTTTTTCTTCCAAGCCCTACAGCAACAATAGAAGCTTCTCAACCACCTAACATATCTTTGTGCAGGATTCCATTTTTAAACAATTTTGAATAATTTGATCAAATTGTTTTTGAAAATGGAAAAATGTTGTTTTGAAAATAAATTGAACTAAATTTTGAAAATCACCGGACTTCTTTTTATCAAAACCTATGTCACTCAATTATCGACTTCGGTCATCGATTGAGGGGGAGAGTGATTTAAAATATAATATTTTCAAACAATATTTCTTCATAAAAGTTCCGGTTAGTACGTTATAATGTTGTGATCTAAAGATTTAGTGTTATGTCATGGTATGATTTTTCTTTTGAATCAAGGTCTTTCAAAATGAATTTTTTTCTGTTCTTGTTTTATTGTGAAATTGTTTCGTTTTACTTAAAAGATCTCTTAAAAACTATCATACCTGACACTAACAATCTTTAATGTCTAAATCTGGTCCTTATCTGTCATTTTCAAAATCAAATCTTGCCACGACTTTCCCTAAAATTTTCTAAATAATTTAAATCAATTGGGATCACAAATCTCAAAAGGTTTGATATTTTTGACCGGGGGAGAATTTGTGATTTAATAATGAAATTTGATAAATGATGATCGATTTGATGAAAATGTACAGGCTGCTCTCTCATATGTGCTAAACGCTTTCGAATCTCGAAGCACAAATTGAGGGGGAGCAAATGGTTTCTTAATGGCTTTTGTGATCATGGATGTACTTCAAAAGAACTCTTGCCTCTATGTGATAAAATGATTTCATATATCCTATGCACATATTGAGGGGGAGAATTTTACCAAGAAAATCAAATGGCTTTTTCGTATAAAAATTGTGATCAAAGAAAATATTTCAAAGTCCTCTTGCCTCCGTGTGCTAAACAATTTCTAAATCATATGCACATGTTGAGGGGGAGGTTTTCTAAATGATCAAAACTATTAAGGTACAAAATGCTTTGATCTCGTATCACAAGTACCTTGATTGTTTTTCCAAATGATTTTTCGATTGGTTTCATGAAGGAAAGAACAATACCAAAAGACCGACCAATTTACTTTATGCATGGTGTTATAAGGATGGTTAGGTTAGGTATTCGTTCCCACGATCCGCCAGAGCCGGAGGGATCTACCCAGGGACAATCCACTAGATAGTGTGAGGATTCAACCCAGATTGTTCTTGAGCTGAAGAGGATTCAACACTTCTTTTCAAAGTCCTCTTGCCTCCGTGTGCTAAACAATTTCTAAATCATATGCACATGTTGAGGGGGAGGTTTTCTAAATGATCAAAACTATTAAGGTACAAAATGCTTTGATCTCGTATCACAAGTACCTTGATTGTTTTTCCAAATGATTTTTCGATTGGTTGCATTTCGGACACTTTCTTTTCCAACCCAGATTGTTCTTGAGCTGAAGAGGATTCAACACTTCTTTTCTTCAGCTCAAATTGAGTGGTAGTTCTTGATGGTGAAGTGGAGATGGTTATAAGCATGTGAGCGGCTTGTTCATCATCTACACCAGCAATCCCTTTCCCTTTGTCTTGTGTGATTGGAGTTGTATGGCGTGGCTCAGGTTTAGGTTCTCTCAGCACGACTCCTTCAACTGGTGGTCTCATGTTCATGCTTTCCAGGCTTTGTTGAATTCCTTGCTGCAGAGCAACATCATCTTCATCAATCAACCTCGTATTACCCTCGAAACCTCGGTTTCCTCAACGTTTTCTTTTCGACTTCCTTCTTCTTTCTTTTTCGCTCGGGTTGTGGTGTCAGAAGGTTGTGACCTTTCACGTCTCCTTTTTAGAAGGGCAGCATATGAAGTCTTAGAAGTCTTTGAGCCAGACGTCATTGAGTCAGAAGCAGACTTAGCAGTTTTGGGTTGTGGTGGAGTGGGAGAGACTTCAACGTTAGCACTGGATCTGGAAGCCCTTTTCTTGTACAGTTTTAAGTAATCCGTCTTCTTAATATCGTCTGTGAGAAGGATATCAGGAATTGGCAATCCAAATATCTCTTTATCCATACCTTTAGCAACATATTTAAGGTTACCCAGAACAAATTCATCCTTGGCATTATGAAGGGCTGATTCACTTCTAGGATTGAAGTTATAAGTCTGTTGCAAGTACTGGATGACAAGTTTTGAGAATCGATCTTTGGGAATCACAAGTTTGTTTACTTTCTTTCGTCCCTGAACTTTATTCTGAAAGTTTGTTCTATCGGAGATAAATGTGTTCATTGACAACGAGAATTCTTCCCAGATACGTTCTGATACATCAACATTCACCCCATTGACGATACCCCATAGGATTTGCAAGATGGGAATCCTTACTTTATCAAACCCTGATGTTTTGCCTGATAAACATAAGTTGAGAACTGTTGTCATAGCTCTCCAGGGTTGATACATGTGTCCGGTGATGATGTCAGAGGCCCTGGATATGCCAACTTGATAACCCAAACCAATCAGAAAGACTATTAGCTCTTCCGCACTAGGTGGTGGTACAGATCGTATGGTGGGGTTACAGGGTGTGATTCCAAGGGCCTTGCTGAGAATGTCCGAATTGATCACAAATTCCTTATCATCCAACTTGCAGGTATAATGAGTCGTGATTTTGTCCCATTCAATGGTGTTCCAAAATTGTTGTATGTAAATGGTGGGAATTGTGCATTGCTTGGTTAGGGCACTGAAGAAATTTGTGTTTTTGAGGATATCAATAGACACTTTGAGGGTTAGGTTTTGTTGCAACTTTTGCAAGTCCACATAACAGTTACTTTTCCCTATCTCTACCCATTGATTCTTAGGGAAGATTTTGTCGTCTAAAAGGACATTGGGTGGAGCAACAGATGTAATATTCTCAGCTGAGGTTGTGTTTGCCATTGAAGATCTAAAGATACACACATACAACAACAATTATTGTGAGCATGTTAGATTAGGTAGGTTTAGTTAAGCAACATTGTATACAGCCTCATGACATAAACACAATAACTTAGTAACTTAGACAGAGTTCCCATAAGCAGTTTGAAATAGATTTGAATGGCATTAGAGAGTTTTCAAGGTAGCAGCTCCATTTGACACAGTTATCGAAAGACAAGTTGATTTAGAATCAAATTATTTAAAAGCATAGTTGCTATTAACTAATTTCATGAGACAAGATACTCTTATGTGGATGTTATAGCAGGTTATTTGAGACAAGTTGTCATACTAAGTTACTACAAGAGAAACCAAGTACAAATTGCTCAAACAAAAGATGTTATAGCAAGTTGCTAAGAGTATGTTGTTAAGGCAAGTCGCTACAGGAAAACCTGAATCAAGTCGCTAATCATGAAATTACAATAGCAAGTCGCCTTGAAATAATACAACATACCAAGTCACCACTTAAACATTGAGCTAGCAAGTCGCTAATCTTGTACAGATAAGTCGCTATCAAAAAATGATAGGACCAAGTCGCTACAAGATTAACAAGTTGCAGACTTGTAAGTACAAGTCGCTACCAATATTAATAGTGATAAGTCGCTACGAGTTACATAGGTAAGTCGCTAACTAAGTATAAGCAAACTAACTCGCTACCAAGAATATTGGTAAGTCGCCACCAAGAACACACAATCCAACTCGCTACGAAGAACACATCTAAGTCGCTATCTGGGATAAGTTTCACTTATCAAAGCAACTCGCTAGGAAGAATGTTGTAAGTCGCTACCAAGAACATTTTCTACTCTAACAACAAATAGCTCCAACCAAACAATCATTCATAACCATTACATGAGCACACTTAACTCGCTATATAGAACAGTTACAATTTTAAGAGAAACCACAGGCAAATACACAAATCCCTCTCACAATACATACACAAATAACATCAAAATCACTTGCAACGATACCCTATTGACGCAACACATCATTATACGCCTAAACCTCATCATACGTATGAAGAATGATCCCATTAAAGCATATTCATTTAGAAACCTAAGTGAGAATCAAGTGATGAGGATCAAATGCACGGTGGGGATCACGCTAAGTCACTAGGATGAGATGTGAACGAGAGAGAAAACATAAGATTTTTGAAATAAAGAATAGTGAACTGTAAGTCGCTAGGGTATAGGGAAAGGTTTTTACAAGAATACCAACATGACACTTTCAGTCCCTGTAGTTATAAGACTCGTTAAGTAAGTCGCTAGCAAAGAAAACAACCAAGTCGCTAAAGGTTTACAAATCAAGTCGCTAACTCAGTCTTGTTAAGTTGCTATCTATTATTACAAAAGCAAGTCGCTATCATATCATATTATGTATAATAGACGTTTTCAGTCCATGAACTTATCAGATTGCAAACTAGCATACATAGCATAATTAAGATGACATAATAGGATAGGCAACTTAACACATTGGACACTAAGCAATCAAGAAAGAAGTGACCACGGAGAACAAGACAAGACAGAGCAAGACAAGACAGAGACATGCATCTGAAGCACAATACATAACCAACAATTGTGCAGATATAAAGAGATAACTTGTAAAATTCTCCCCCTCAATCAATGTCACCAATGACCATTGATTGAATTAAACCCACCTGTTATAAAACAAGAATATATCATTTGTTCGAACTTCATCTATGATCCCGTGTCATTATTGAATGACATTTCTAGGACCGTAGATGTTATCGATAACAAAGGATATATCCTTTATTAGTTTGAGGTAAATGACTAAAATTATGAATTTAAAAGAATGATTTTAAAAAAATTAAAAATTATATATATATATATATATATATATATATATATATATATATATATATATATATTAAACGATTTGTACACAGATTTATGAGAGCGAGTCCTGATTTAAGTCGAATAGGAGTCAAAGCACGAGGTACGTCAGTTCTGGCAAGCAACCATTCCAGAGTGAGCAATGTTCATTTCAGATGGAAACCAAGTCATGAAGTTCCTGATTGAGTTAAGCATTGTACCTGAAAAAGACCAAGAACACTTTGCACTAGAGGCACATGTAGTATTGCAAATAGATGAGTTAGTGACCTGAGTGACCTCACAGTTGGATGTTGCAAGGTGTGATCTAGGAGTGTCATTACTAGACATCCCTTTAGGTTCATTGTTTTTGAAGAATTTTCCTGTGGGGATCCACTTAAGGTAAGATTTACTAATGTATGTCCGGTTGGATGCTGAAAACTTAAATCATCTACCAGTGGGAATCCATTTGAAACAACTACTAGTAGTTTTGGATGTGAACACTTCCCTGTTATTACTATTTATCCATCTGTAATTAGTTTGATTCTTAGGGGAATGAACAGGTAATTGACGCTTCTTGAGAGAACTAGATGGCCTCCTAGAATTCGTGATCTTAGGACTTAGAACATTGAACTGGGGTTCGTTATTCATCATGTCGGAATGAAGTAGTGAAGTGACTGGTTTTGTCAAAACAGTATTCGCATCAACTTGGGAGGCAAGCCTAGATTTTGATGGTTTTAATCTTTCAGTTCTAAAAGCATTGGGCTACCTAACTACAGTATGTTTTGAGTTGTTCTGAACAGTTGGCTTTCCCAAGGTTGATGGTTTTGCAAACTTAGTGTTCACACTATTTCCAATAGATTTCCTATGCTCATTTTTAAGGCAACAATAGTGAAGCTCTTATCCTGAATTTGGGCTTTGAGGGCATCAATGTCTGTCAACAAGGCGTTAGATTGATTAATCAACTTGGAATTGGTCTCCTCTAAGTTCTTTCTTAAGGACTCATTTTCTCTTAATAGGTTGGACACACATAGAGCCAGTTCAGCATTCCTAGATTTAAGTGTATCACTCATCTCATGACAATCACACGCATGCACATCTGAGAATTGTAACTTCATATTGCATATGGTTGAGTCTTTGTCCTAAATCTGGGTTTTTAGGTGATTAATTTCAAAAAATTCTTGAAATTCTGGAAATTCCTGATTAATGCAAGATTTTTCAGCATAAAAGCTTTCTTCCTTTTGTTGTATTGCAATTTCCAAGGAAATACAATGTTTTTCAAGAATTGAGTATTTGTTTGAAAGTTCATCATAAACCCTTTTTTCAATCATGTCATTAGCTTTAAAAGTTTTAGATTCAGGCTCAACCAAGACCGATTTCACAGTATTATGTTCAGAGTTAGAATCAAGTAGATTAGGTACATTAACACATGAATTAATTTGATCAGTTAAGGGTACCTCATCGCATGAAACCTGTTCATCTGAAGATCTGTCATCAGTATTTACCACATGAATACTAGGAGTTGTCATGTAAACTGTTTCAACCTTTTCTGACTCTGAGTCTTTGAGATCAGTACTGTTGGCTTCATCCTCCTTTATTGCAACTGAAATTCTGCATTCGTCATCATTCATTTGTTCGACTGATCCATTGCTCGACCTATCACAATCTTCACATAACATAACTTGACACCCATTCAATTCATTCAGAACGTCATTCTCTTGAGCAGCTTCCTTAATGTATATTTCCATATTACTCATAAGTTGAATAACGGTGTTTCTGAACTCATGAATTTCCATTCCAGTGTATTTCTTGAATGAAATTCGGTCATGTCATGATCAAAATCGAGGAATATTCCCCGGATGAATGGTGAAATTGATCGAAGATTACTTGAAGAGCAGCATTAGAATCATCAGTTGAGAACTTCTCTTTGGTAATTTGAAACCTCAGTTGTTCTAAGTTAAGTAGCACAGTTCTTGTCAAGGTGGGAAAATCCTGACGAAGGAGAGCACTGCTTGTTCGATCAATAGTTGTAGATAGAAGTAGTTTGAGGTGCTGATGAAGTAGTTGAAAGGGCTCAATGTTGCATTCCATTTGCCTTGCATCATTTGTCAATATCAAGAGTGACTTATTAGAATTTGACTCAGATTGTGAAGTGTTTTGATTATAAGTTGCTGAATCAACCAAGGTAGAACATTCTGAGTAGCAGCCTGTTTCATTATTCTGTGTGGTATCATAGAGTTCAAGCACTTTGGTGATTAAAGGATCAATGATGTAAGACATTGTGTTGATGGATGTGTTTATGGATATTAGATATAAGTAACTTGCTTTACTTCACCAAATTGTTATAAGACCAAGTCGCTAAAAGTTAAGAAGACAAGTCACTAAGCACCAAGTCGCTAGGAATTTTGACAGCAAGTCCCTAAGCTGTCAAGTTGCTAAGTAGCAAGTCGCTAACACCAAATCGCTAAGAATCATAAGTACAAGTCGCTAACAAAATTGAAAGCAAGTCGCTACCTATACCAAGTCGCTAGCCGTAGTGGAGAATCCACTAAGTGTACTGTTTGTCAGCTTGTCTCAATAGACAAGTCGCTAGGACCAAGTCGCTACCAAAAACCACTATAACTCGCTACCTTTTACTGAAGCAAGTGGCTAGGATGAATATCACACCGAGAACCAAGTCGCTACCAGGAAAAACTTCAAAAACACACTTTTCAATCCAAAACAAGCTCAACCACAGTGATTCAAGCTTACCAAATCAAAACCCAAGCACATACAATGATTCTAAACACAAAAGTACACCAAAAAATCAAACTTTAACACTAGAGATGATCCAAATGATGCAAAAACCACTAAACTTTTTCAAACTCAAAAACCATCTAAAAACCATGATCGTTGCTAAACCGTCAAGTTATCTCACACAAGCTAGCCACTTGTGAATGGCTAACCGTAAGAAACTTAAAACAGTTCAGACACCAATGCAATGAAGATCAGGAGAGTGTAGTGTTTCCCCAGGTCGTTATGTCCCAACGAGCTGTGCGAGAATAATCACACGAATAGTGATCGAGAGAATTTGAATGAGAAAAGGGTTGTGATTGATTATACTTAAAGAAAAAGTTTATAAATTACAGGGGCTTAAATGCAAATTAAAGAAAATTAAAAAGATAAATTATATTAAATAAACGCTATCACTATTTGCAAAATGATGTTTTTGATTTTTCTTTTATAAAACTTAAATTAAAAACTACGTGACGTACAAAAGAAAATGTGAACTGAAGCAATATTAATCCTAAAAATATGAAAATGACATTTTTACAAACCTAATGATAAAAGAAAATTTTTAGAAAAGGAAAATTATTTTTAAAACTATTTATCTAATTATTATTAATTAAAAACTATTTTTACTTATTTAATAATACCCTAAAATACAAGAAATTATGAAATAAAGCTAGAAAAATGAAATTATGACTTAGAAAAATCTAAAATAACTAAAGAGAATTTTCAAAACTAATTTTGTATTTTTCTGATTATTTTTCTATTTTTATGAATTAAAAACTATTTAAAACTACTTAAATTGCTAAAAATTACAAATTAAACTATGAAAAATCTGGAAAAATATTTTTTTGACTTTTTATATTTATCTTAACCTAGGAAAAATTAAAACTTGTTTTTTTGAAGTTTTTCTGATTTAATTGTATTAAATGCTAATTAAAAAGGCCTAAAAACTGTTTTAAATGAAGAAAAATAGCAAAATGACCTAGAAAAATCTGAAAAATTCAGGAAAAGTCTAAATTAATATACTGAATCTAAGAAAAATATAAAAACAGTAGCTTATGTGTAAGAAAATGAAACTGCAGTTACAAGTGCTTATAAATAAGCACTTGGAATAAGCAAATGAGCACAAAAGACCACCAAATGATTACAGAAGCTATAATAAGCTAAAACTACTCAAATGCAACTAATTACAACTACTCTATACCACTGACATGCAAACTACAAAGATTTGATGATTTGGCTTAAGTGCTAAAATCAGGTTTTGGCTACTACTTTTAAGCTAAAGAATAAGCTACCCAATAAGCTGAGACTTAAATCCAAAAGTTGGAACGTAAACTAGACCTGGCCAAGAACTTGTAAACCAAAAATGAGCCTTGGACAAGCTCTTATGAGCTTGTTGAGAGCCTTACACAAACCTGTGCAGACTCAGTTAACACTGAGTCAGTGCACAGGGGATTTGAAACCCATTTGACAAGCTAATTTGGAGCTTATGAAGACTTACAAAAAATTTCCAAAAATCACTTTTCAATTCTTGACCAACTGAACTTGTTAAGTCTACAATTTCACTTGAATTGACCCAAAGTTGAAGCTATGAAAAATCGACAAACTTTGGTAAAAACTTGGATTTTCAATTTTTGACTTTTTAAGACAGAAATGAAACTTTGACTTTTGTGAGATTTGAGACCAATTTGTGGACTGAATATGATGTATTGTGATGAAATGAGACTATAGCAAGCTATCTCTATGTAATGCAAACACAAAACAAGCTTTTGCTTTTTAAAAATTCTAACAGTTAAGAGACTAGGACAGATTTAAGTGGATTTTGACTTTTAGAGTGCTAAGGTGCAAATAAAAGAGCTAGATGACTCTAATATACCTATTAGAAATGACTGCAACAGAATTTAACCTCAAACAAATCCTCTAACTCAGATAATGCAGCATATCCAAACAAACCTTTATATGACTGATTTGGTGATTTTCAAAGCAAAACACAAATTCAGACCATGCAAGTAATTAGAGACCTTATATTATCCTTAAATAAGATTAAAGAAACACAGAACAACAACATTAACAACATAAAACCAAGAAATTAAACTTAAGCTAATTTAACTGTCAAAATGAGATTTTTAACAACTACAAATTTAAATGAACAAACAACTGATTTTAATGCTTAAATACACTTAACTATAACTAATGAACATAAAGAAACAGAGATTCAAGCTAATGAACACTTGTACAGTGAAATGCAAAAGTTGAGTTAAAAGCTTACAAGAGGCTATCCCACTGAAAACACAGAACCAAGATCACAAGACCACTCCTATAGGCTTACCACTAAGCCACTAACCCGGGGCAATCCAATATTCACCTGCTCGGCTTTGATCACCATTTCTTGTGATTTTTGAATTTTCAACTATTTATTTGGTATTTTTGGTGAATTTTCCTTTTTGATATTAAACTGGATTTTATTGTTTCTAAAAGCTTGAAGAAGCTTTCTAGGAGCTTATATGAGCTATCTCAGTCCATAAAAACAACCAACAACAACATTAGAACATTTTGGAATTTTGAACATGGAAATTTTGCATAAACTGAAATTGAGATTAAAACTTGAAATTGATTATCACAAAAGCTTTATTGTACACAGGAAACTTGAAATACAAAGTTCAAAAGCTATAAAATACACTGGAATTTAAATTTAAGCTAAAACGACATTAATTAAAACTAAAATTATATTAGATATCCTTCTCCTCTGCATCTCCTCTCTCTTTTATAGCACTTTTAGACTCCCCACATGCCTCTGATCAAATCCCACTAATTATCTCAACCATTGGATGACTTGAGAAGATCTTGGCCGTTTGATCAATTTTTGGCGCCAAAATGCTTTTAACAGCTGGGGGTTGAGTGCAAGGGGAAGGGAAGCATTTAATGTTTCTTGTTTGGTTGTTGAGGTGGGGGGAACATGGTGAGTGGGGAAAGAGCTGGAGGGATGGAGCTTGAGTGTTGCAGAGAAGCAGTTGGGAAGAAGAAAAGGAGAGGGAAAAGGGGTGGTTTGTTGGGTTGTTTGACTTGGGGTATTAATAAGGCAGGGTCAAAACAGGAGGGTCAAAGGATTGGCAGGGGTCCAAATGGGTATATGGCAGGGTCCAAGTGGGTTTTGACAAGGTTAGTAATACAAGGACTTGATTTGCAATTTCTGAAAATACAAGGACCAATGCTGCCAATTTTGCAAAGTTGTTCCAAGGGACCAAAAGTGACAAGTTTCAATAGTAAAAGGACCAAAATACACATTTTCAAATTTCCAAGGACCATTTTTGCCAAATTTGAAACTTGAAGGACCAAACTTGTAATTTCTCAAAACTTTTGAAATTTTTCACCAAAGGACTAATTATGACAAGTTATGATTTTAAAAGGACCTTTGGTGACTTTTCTTTTGAAATAAGTGCTCAAGGACTATTTCTGACAATTTTTGAAACTTGGGGGACTGAAACTGCCAATTATGCAAACTTAGCTCATTTTTCATCTGATTTTAAACATTTTGTATCTGAAACATATAAAATGCAATTTTGAGATATTTTCAGTATTTTGATGCATTTCTGAGCATTTTTAAGTGTTTTGCAGTTCAGATTTAACCAAAAATGATGAGTATTTACACACTCATCAATCCCCACACTAAACTATTGCTAGTCCCTAGCAATCTTTTGAGAAAACATAATGGATTTGAATCTCTTTACCAAAAGCCATTACTTCGGAGTAGCCAAATGTTTCAGTTCAAGTAAGAACTATGGTACACTGATAACCATGTGATTTTGAGCAAACCACCGGCTTCCAACGGATTTGATTTGTCTTTACCCGAAGCCGTTTGCTCTGGACTAGCCAACTCTTAGATAAATTATCAATATTATCTTTGGTGAGCTGATTACCAATTATGGTTTTTCCACTGCCTTTACCACAAGCCATAAACTTGCGGGCTAGCCAACTCTTCACTTTTAAGGATATGGTGAGCTGAATACCATACAATTTTGGGCAAATTGCAAGCCGTAAACGGATTTGAGATATCTTTACCAAGAGCCATTTGCTCCTGGATTAGCCAATCCTTTTGTTTATTAGACATGGCGGACTGATAACCATAAGTTGAGTAAGTGCAGAACACTTACTCCAAAAAAATATTTTGGCCAAAAATGGGGAATTAGGCGGTATAATTACATGATAAAATTCGTGAGAATTCCCCCCCACACTAGAAATGAATATTGCCCTCAATATTTAAAGTACCGGCGGTTATGCCGAAACATAGAACGTAAAAGGGAAATACTACGGCCATTTTTTTTTTTTTTTTTTTTTTTTTTGAAACTTATATATATACACAACATGTGGGGCAACTCCCCCACACTAGGGTGGTAGAAAATAGAAAGAAGTCAGAAATACGGGTGAAAACCCATATAGTGTGCTACTGGTTTTGGTTCCCGAGTCGCTAGCTTGACTCGACCCCGTATTCATTTGTTCATGGGGAAGCAACGTGGAAAACCAATCTCGGTCGGACTTTCGTTCACAATGTTAATAAACATATGAACATCAGAAAGTTCCACACCGACGAGATACAACCGCGGTATTGTTAATAGTAGAAACTATAAAGGATGATACCGGGGTCAAAGATGGTGTCCTCATTTCCGAAAGAGAAAAGGGAAAGAGCAACCACACCATCTGTGAAGAATGGAATAAAGATGTGCATGAGAATGCATGTCCATTCCTCATTAGTAAGAAGCAAATCACCATTTTTGACATTTTTAAGCTTAAACTTGAAGCTTGTATGGTGATTGTCAACAGAATTTCCGGTAGGGAGGGTTGGAAACGGTTCTTCAATCAACAGATTTTCCAGAAAAAGAATGTCCCCCTCCGAATCAAAGTAAGTATTATCAAATCCTGTTGGAATCGACTCATCACTAAGAAAGGCATCGACTTCATTCCAAAAGTTGTCATTTTCCTCATCCGAAGTGAGAGAAGGGATGGAAGAGTCGGGAATAATAAGACTAGGAGATGATGGATCATTTTTGAGCAATTCTTCAATGGGAAGAATGTCTCCCATTGGATCACAAACATCATCATCCAATCCAGATGAAACTGAAGAGAGATTGGTTTCATCCACAGAGTTAACAAACTCGATACGATAAACTGATTCCGGAGGTGGGACAAGTGGTGTGCTCTTAGAGCTAGCAATTTCCACCACTTCCGATAAAGTCTCCGATTCTAGATCATCATCATCAAGAACACTCTTGACTTCCTTGGTACAACTTTCAAACCATTTGTTTGAACCAGGGTTGATTTTCAACGTTTTTAGCTCAGCACGTTTTTGGTGACTCCTCTTAACCGTGAAATTTGAGAGTGTTGCATTGATTCTTTCAGATTTTTGATCAATTGTGGCAACACTCTGTTTGGATAGAGGTTTGGAGTTTTGGTTGATATTAAAAGTGAGTTCTTCGTTGTCAACCCGTATGGTCAAATCTTCAGCAAATACATCAATTAGAGCACGGCTCGTTCTCAAGAAAGCTCTCCCTAAGATGAGGGGAACTCTAGGATCTGCATCAAAGTCTACTACAACAAAGTCAGTAGGTTCCTACTTTCATCACGACATCCTCGGCTATCCCAAGTGGACGAGTTATGGTACGGTCCGCTAGCTCGAGTGTCATACAAGTGGATGAAAGTTTAGGAAGAGACAGTTTCTTCCATACTGAGAGTGGCATGAGGTTAATGCTAGCGCCAAGATCGGCCAAGGCGGAGCATTGAACCATCCCCAAGAAATCACACGGGATTAAAACCCTGCCAGGGTCTTCAAGCTTTTTGGGAAGCTTCTTGAGAAGGACCGCTGAGCATTGCTCATTGAGAGGGGTTTTAGCCATCTCTGATAACTTATCTTTGTTGGTCAGTAAGCCTTTAAGCGTGGATGCAAATTTGGGCATTAGAACGAGAGCATCAACGAAGCTGATATCAAAGTGTAGTTCATTGAAAATTTGGAAAATTTTTTCCATTTGTTCTTTGTGTTTGTCTTTGAGCTTCTCATCATGCATTCTTCATGGGTAAGGAAGCTGACTAGACTTTTGAGCCGGGATGGAAGTTATTTCTGGCTCAAAATTCGTCTTCGGAACTTCGGGTTCCGGTCTTAAAGCTTGGACTACCGAAGGTGGGACGCGTGCGGTACTTCGTGGGCTTGAAAAATGCACCTTGTCCGTTGTATCCTTGGTAACTTGACTCATTGCCCCTGGTGGAGGAGGCATTGGAGTCGAAGGTCCATTGTGCGTCTTACCACTACGAGTGGTGACGGCTTTCAACTCGGCATTTGGATTTGGAACTGTATTGCTTGGGAGTCCTCCCGAAGATGACGAAGCTTTGTTCATATTCATGTTCATGAAACTGCTCATCATGTTCTTCAACTCATTTGTGCTGCGAGACAATGTAGTATCAATTTCCTTTCTTAGCTCAACTCTCATGTTATTGATTTGAGTGCATTGAACGTATGCTTGACTCAGTAATTTTCATGAAGTCATTTGGTAGGGGAGCTTGAGAAGGTTGTTGATAACTCTGCTGATTTGGAGCTTGATAAGGTTGGTTGAAATTGTTCCGGTTTTGATTGAAATTTTGAGAGTTATTGAAGTTGTGTCCTTGATTCGAAACAAAGCGATTTTGATTGCCATGGTTTTGCACAGGAGGAAAACCGGGTGGTGTCATACCGCTAGGTGCACGGTAGTGAGGATCAGCTTGTGGTCGGTATTGATTGTGGTTTATCGAAGCTACGGGAGCTTGGTAAAAAGAAGCATCGGTTGCTTGACAATCATAATACGCGTGTGGACCACTACAAGTTTCACACACCTTGTTTACGGCTTTGATTGGTTCCGGCTTATGAATTTCGCTTTTGATTTCCTTTACCTCTTTCATCATACAACGGATGACGTCCGTTAGCTTGGCTATTGGAGCGGCTAACTCGGAAGAGTTACGGATGAAGAAGCGGAGTGTTCGAATATTGACTTTGTTGCGAGAAATAGGAACTTTTGATTTTATTTCGCAAATCTCAATCACATCTTTAGGCTTACGATTCAAGATATTGCCACCTGCGGCTGCGTTCAAAGAATCTTGATCGTTACCGTTCAACCCATTATAAAAGATATTAACTTGTTGAAGCTCCGTGAATTCATGATGGGGGCATTTCCTGAGGAGATCTTTGAATATCTCCCATGCCTCTCCAAAGTTTTCATCGAAATTTTGACGAAACCCAAAAATTTCATTTTTAAGATTAGTCGTCTTTGATGGAGGAAAGAAATAATTGACAAATTTTTGAACAAGATCCTCCCAAGTTTCGATGGATCGAGGGGGTTCTTTTTCCAGCCAAATTCGGGCTGCCCTCTCAAGTGAGAATGGAAATAGCATCAACTTGATCACTTTTTGTGGTACGTCCTTGAAATTGATAGTTGAAGTCAACTTGTTAAACCAACGGATGTGTGCATACGGGTCTTCTCGATCAAACCCGCGGAATTGATTCGTAGACACAAGTTGGATCAAATGTGTCTTCAATTCAAAGTGATCAGAATTGGTTACTGGTAAAATGATGGCATCTCCATAACCCTCGATAGGTGCTTGGAGCATTTCCGCCATAGTTCGTTCGTCTGCCATATTGTTGTTTGAAATAGTACGAATCTCGGGTTCGACTATTTGGGCAGCACGTCTACGAGAACGTCTTCTAGGAATTTATGCTAGATCACGCAAAGGACTCAATGATCTAGAAGAACGAGTGCGCATGCACTAGACGTAACTCTAAGAGATCTCAGAGTTAAGGAAGGGAATTATGAAAGTGAATTATGAAAATGGGGTAAGAAGAATCTTTTTGGGTTTCTGGTTTTGACAAGTAGATATAACAACAAATCCAATTAAAACAAAATCGAGGCAAAACAACAGTGAACTTAAACCAATAATCACAAGATGAATGGCTTCTTTGAAAAAGGTACACCAATCACAAGGACACAAAGGCAAGTTTTAATCTTTGGTTCGGGAACTTATTATGGTCGTACCCCAGTTAGGTAGTACACTGCCTTGGTTTGCGGTGGTAATCTTTTATGTTGTTATTATTAAACAAAGAAAACGACAAATCTTTTTGTATTTTTATCTTTGATATATATATAGAAACAAAAGAAAAATATTTTTGTGTTTTATACGTTTTTGGATGTTTTTGGGTTTTTGGATTTTTATATAAGAAAATATAGATATATGTATATGGTATGAACAAGGAGTGAATATTCAAATCACTAATCTGCTAAGCATAGGATAATTAGCACAGACTCCCGGCGGCGTAAAATTTGATCGTTGCTAAACCGTCAAGTTATCTCACACAAGCTAGCCACTTGTGAATGGCTAACCGTAAGAAACTTAAAACAGTTCAGACACCAATGCAATGAAGATCAGGAGAGTGTAGTGTTTCCCCAGTCGTTATGTCCCAACGAAGCATGCGAGAATAATCACATGAATAGTGATCGAGAGAATTTGAATGAGAAAAGGGTTGTGATTGATTATACTTAAAGAAAAAGTTTATAAATTACAGGGGCTTAAATACAAATTAAAGAAAATTAAAATGATAAATTATATTAAATAAACGCTATCACTATTTGCAAAATGATGTTTTTGATTTTTCTTTTATAAAACTTAAATTAAAAACTACGTGACGTACAAAAGAAAATGTGAACTGAAGCAATATTAATCCTAAAAATATGAAAATGACATTTTTACAAACCTAATGATAAAAGAAAATTTTTAGAAAAAGAAAATTATTTTTAAAACTATTTATCTAATTATTATTAATTAAAAACTATTTTTACTTATTTAATAATACCCTAAAATACAAGAAATTATGAAATAAAGCTAGAAAAATGAAATTATGACTTATAAAAATCTAAAATAACTAAATAGAATTTTCAAAACTAATTTTGTATTTTTCTGATTATTTTTCTATTTTTTATGAATTAAAAACTATTTAAAACTACTTAAATTGCTAAAAATTACAAATTAAACTATGAAAAATCTGGAAAAATATTTTTTTGACTTTTTATATTTATCTTAACCTAGGAAAAATGAAAACTTATTTTTTTGAAGTTTTTCTGATTTAATTGTATTAAATGCTAATTAAAAAGGCCTAAAAACTGTTTTAAATGAAGAAAAATAGCAAACTGACCTAGAAAAATCTGAAAAATTCAGGAAAAGTCTAAATTAATATACTGAATCTAAGAAAAATATAAAAACAGTAGCTTATGTGTAAGAAAATGAAACTGCAGTTACAAGTGCTTATAAATAAGCACTTGGAATAAGCAAATGAGCACAAAAGACCACCAAACGATTACAGAAGCTATAATAAGCTAAAACTACTCAAATGCAACTAATTACAACTACTCTATACTACTGACATGCAAAATACAAAGATTTGGATGATTTGGCTTAAGTGCGAAAATCAGTTTTTGGCTACTACTTTTAAGCTAAAGAATAAGCTACCCAATAAGCTGAGACTTAAATCCAAAAGTTGGAACCTAAACTAGACCTGGCCAAGAACTTGTAAACCAAAAATGAGCCTTGGACAAGCTCTTATGAGCTTGTTGAGAGCTTACAAATTGCAGACTCAGTTAACACTGAGTCAGTGCACAGGGGATTTGTGACCCATTTGACAAGCTAATTTGGAGCTTATGAAGACTTACAAAAAATTTCCAAAAATCACTTTTCAATTCTTGACCAACTGAACTTGTTAAGTCTACAATTTCACTTGAATTGACCCAAAGTTGAAGCTATGAAAAATCAACAAACTTTGGTAAAAACTTGGATTTTCAATTTTTGACTTTTTAAGACAGAAATGAAACTTTGACTTTTGTGAGATTTGAGACCAATTTGTGGACTGAATATGATGTATTGTGATGAAATGAGACTATAGCAAGCTATCTCTATGTAATGCAAACACAAAACAAGCTTTTGCTTTTTAAAAATTCTAACAGTTAAGAGACTAGGACAGATTTAAGTGGATTTTGACTTTTAGAGTGCTAAGGTGCAAATAAAAGATCTAGATGACTCTAATATACCTATTAGAAATGACTTCAACAGAATTTAACCTCAAACAAATCCTCTAACTCAGATAATGCAGCATATCCAAACAAACCTTTATATGACTAATTTGGTGATTTTCAAAGCAAAACACAAATTCAGACCATGCAAGTAATTAGAGACCTTATATTATCCTTAAATAAGATTAAAGAAACACAGAACAACAACATTAACAACATAAAACCAAGAAATTAAACTTAAGCTAATTTAACTGTCAAAATGAGATTTTTAACAACTACAAATTTAAATGAACAAACAACTAATTTTAATGCTTAAATACACTTAACTATAACTAATGAACATAAAGAAACAGAGATTCAAGCTAATGAACACTTGTACAGTGAAATGCAAAAGTTGAGTTAAAAGCTTACAAGAGGCTATCCCAAAACACTAACCAAGATCACAAGACCACTCCTATAGGCTTACCACTAAGCCACTAACCCATGGCAATCCAATATTCACCCTGCTCCAGCTTTGATCACCATTTCTTGTGATTTTTGAATTTTCAACTATTTATTTGGTATTTTTGGTGAATTTTCCTTTTTGATATTAAACTGGATTGTATTGTTTCTAAAAGCTTGAAGAAGCTTTCTAGGAGCTTATATGAGCTATCTCACCATAAAACAACCAACAACAACATTAGAACATTTTGGAATTTTGAACATGGAAATTTTGCATAAACTGAAATTGAGATTAAAACTTGAAATTGATTATCACAAAAGCTTTATTGTACACAGGAAACTTGAAATACAAAGTTCAAAAGCTATAAAATACACTGGAATTTAAATTTAAGCTAAAACGACATTAATTAAAACTAAATTATGCTAGATATCCTTCTCCTCTGCATCTCCTCTCTCTTTTATAGCACTTTTAGACTCCCCACATGCCTCTGATCAAATCCCACTAATTATCTCAACCATTGGATGGCTTGAGAAGATCTTGGCCGTTTGATCAATTTTTGGCGCCAAAATGCTTTTAACAGCTGGGGTTGAGTGCAAGGGGAAGGGAAGCATTTAATGTTTCTTGTTTGGTTGTTGAGGTGGGGGAGAACATGGTGAGTGGGGAAAGAGCTGGAGGATGGAGCTTGAGTGTTGCGAGAAGCAGTTGGGAAAGAAGAAAAGGAGAGGGAAAAGGGGTGGTTTGACTGGGTTGTTTGACTTGGGGTATTAATAAGGCAGGGGTCAAAAACAGGAGGGGTCAAAGGATTGGCAGGGGTCCAAATGGGTGTATGGCAGGGTCCAAGTGGGTTTTGACAAGGTTAGTAATACAAGGATTTGATTTGCAATTTCTGAAAATACAAGGACCAATGCTGCCAATTTTGCAAAGTTGTTCCAAGGGACCAAAAGTGACAAGTTTCAATAGTATAAGGACCAAAATACACATTTTCAAATTTCCAAGGACCATTTTTGCCAATTTTGAAACTTGAAGGACCAATCTTGTAATTTCTCAAAACTTTTGAAATTTTTCACCAAAGGACTAATTATGACAAGTTATGATTTTAAAAGGACCTTTGGTGACTTTTCTTTTGAAATAAGTGCTCAAGGACTATTTCGACAATTTTGAAACTTGGGGACTGAAACGCCAATTATGCAAACTTAGCTCATTTTTCATCTGATTTTAAACATTTTGTATCTGAAACATATAAAATGCAATTTTGAGATATTTTCAGTATTTTGATGCATTTCTGAGCATTTTAAGTGTTTTGCAGTTCAGATTTAACCAAAATGATGAGTATTTACACACTCATCAATCCCCCACACTAAACTATTGCTAGTCCCTAGCAATCTTTTGAGAAAACATAATGGATTTGAATCTCTTTACCAAAAGCCATTACTTCTGGAGTAGCCAAATGTTTCAGTTCAAGTAAGAACTATGGTACACTGATAACCATGTGATTTTGAGCAAACCACCAGCTTCCAACGGATTTGATTTGTCTTTACCCGAAGCCGTTTGCTCTGGACTAGCCAACTCTTAGATAAATTATCAATATTATCTTTGGTGAGGTGATTACCAATTATGGTTTTTCCACTGCCTTTACCACAAGCCATAAACTTGCGGGCTAGCCAACTCTTCACTTTTAAGGATATGGTGAGCTGAATACCATACAATTTTGGGCAAATTGCAAGCCGTAAACAGATTTGAGATATCTTTACCAAGAGCCATTTGCTCCTGGATTAGCCAATCCTTTTGTTTATTAGACATGGCGGACTGATAACCATAAGTTGAGTAAGTGCAGAACACTTACTCCAAAAAAAAAAAATTTTGGCCAAAAATGGGGGAATTAGGCGGTATAATTACATGATAAAATTCGTGAGAATTCCCCCCCACACTAGAAATGAATATTGCCCTCAATATTTAAAGTACCGGCGGTTATGCCGAAACATAGAACGTAAAAGGGAAATACTACGGCCATTTTTTTTTTTTTTTTTTTTTTTTTGAAACTTATATATATACACAACATGTGGGGCAACTCCCCCACACTAGGGTGGTAGAAAATAGAAAGAAGTCAGAAATACGGGTGAAAACCCATATAGTGTGCTACTGGTTTTGGTTCCCGAGTCGCTAGCTTGACTCGACCCCGTATTCATTTGTTCATGGGGAAGCAACGTGGAAAACCAATCTCGGTCGGACTTTCGTTCACAATGTTAATAAACATATGAACATCAGAAAGTTCCACACCGACGAGATACAACCGCGGTATTGTTAATAGTAGAAACTATAAAGGATAATACGGGGTCAAAGATGGTGTCCTCATTCCCGAAAGAGAAAAGGGAAAGAGCAACCACACCATCTGTGAAGAATGGAATAAAGATGTGCATGAGAATGCATGTCCATTCCTCATTAGTAAGAAGCAAATCACCATTTTTGACATTTTAAGCTTAAACTTGAAGCTTGTTTGGTGATTGTCAACAGAATTTCCGGTAGGGAGGGTTGGAAACGGTTCTTCAATCAACAGATTTTCCAGAAAAAGAATGTCTCCCTCCGGATCAAAGTAAGTATTATCAATTCCTGTTGGAATCGACTCATCACTAAGAAAGGCATCGACTTCATTCCAAAAGTTGTCATTTTCCTCATCCGAGTGAGAGAAGGGATGGAAGAGTCAGGAATAATAAGACTAGGAGATGATGGATCATTTTTGAGCAATTCTTCAATGGGAAGAATGTCTCCCATTGGATCACAAACATCATCATCCAATCCGGATGAAACTGAAGAGAGATTGGTTTCATCCACAGAGTTAACAAACTCGATACGATAAACTGATTCCGGAGGTGGGACAAGTGGTGTGCTCTTAGAGCTAGCAATTTCCACCACTTTCGATAAAGTCTCCGATTCTAGATCATCATCATCAAGAACACTCTTGACTTCCTTGGTACAACTTTCAAACCATTTGTTTGAACCAGGGTTGACTTTCAACGCTTTTAGCTCAGACGTTTTGGTGACTCCTCTTAACCGTGAAATTTGAGAGTGTTGCATTGATTCTTTCCGATTTTTGATCAATTGTGGCAACACTCTGTTTGGATAGAGGTTTGGAGTTTTGGTTGATATTAAACGTGAGTTCTTCGTTGTCAACCCGTATGGTCAACTCTTCATCAAATACATCAATTAGAGCACGGCTCGTTCTCAAGAAAGCTCTCCCTAAGATGAGGGGAACTCTAGGATCTGCATCAAAGTCTAATACAACAAAGTCAGTAGGAAAGTGAAACTTTCCTACTTTCATCACGACATCCTCGGCTATCCCAAGTGGACGAGTTATGGTACGGTCCGCTAGCTCGAGTGTCATACAAGTGGATGAAAGTTTAGGAAGAGACAGTTTCTTCCATACTGAGAGTGGCATGAGGTTAATGCTAGCGCCAAGATCGGCCAAGGCGAAGCATTGAAACATCCCCAAGAAATCACACGGATTAAAAACCGCAGGGTCTTCAAGTTTTTGGGAAGCTTCTTAAGAAGGACCGCTGAGCATTGCTCATTGAGAGGGGTTTTAGCCATCTCTGATAACTTATCTTTGTTGGTCAGTAAGCCTTTAAGCGTGGATGCAAATTTGGGCATTAGAACGAGATCATCAACGAAGCTGATATCAAAGTGTAGTTCATTGAAAATTTGGAAAAATTTTTCCATTTGTTCTTTGTGTTTGTCTTTGAGCTTCTCATTATGCATTCTTGATGGGTAAGGAAGCTGACTAGACTTTTGAGCCGGGATGGAAGTTATTTCTGGCTCAGAATTCGTCTTTCGAACTTCGGGTTCGGTCTTAAAGCTTGGACTACCGAAGGTGGGACGTGTGCGGTACTTCGTGGGCTTGAAAAATGCACCTTGTCTGTTGTATCCTTGGTAACTTGACTCATTGCTCCTGGTGGAGGAGGCATTGGAGTCGAAGGTCCATTGTGCGTCTTACCACTACGAGTGGTGACGGCTTTCAACTCGGCATTTGGATTTGGAACTGTATTGCTTGGGAGTCCTCCAGAAGATGACGAAGCTTTGTTCATATTCATGTTCATGAAACTGCTCATCATATTCTTCAACTCATTTGTTTGCCGAGACAATGTAGTATCAATTTCCTTTCTTAGCTCAACTCTCATGTTATTGATTTGAGTCTGCATTGAACGTATGCTTGACTCAGTAATTTTCATGAAGTCATTTGGTAGGGGAGCTTGAGAAGGTTGTTGATAACTCTGCTGATTTGGAGCTTGATAAGGTTGGTTGAAATTGTTCCGGTTTTGATTGAAATTTTGAGAGTTATTGAAGTTGTGTCCTTGATTCGGAACAAAGAGATTTTGATTGCCATGGTTTTGCACAGGAGGAAAACCAGGTGGTGTCATACCGCTAGGTGCACGGTAGTGAGGATCAGCTTGTGGTCGGTATTGATTGTGGTTTATCGAAGCTACGGGAGCTTGGTAAAAAGAAGCATCGGTTGCTTGACAATCATAATACGCGTGTGGACCACTACAAGTTTCACACACCTTGTTTACGGCTTTGATTGGTTCCCGCTTATGAATTTCGCTTTTGATTTCCTTTACCTCTTTCATCATACAACGGATGACGTCCGTTAGCTCGGCTATTGGAGCGGCTAACTCGGAAGAGTTACCGGATGAAGAAGCAGGAGTGTTCAGAATATTGACTTTGTTGCGAGAAATAGGAACTTTTGATTTTATTTCGCAAATCTCAATCTCATCTTTAGGCTTACGATTCAAGATATTGCCACCTGCCGCTGCGTTCAAAGAATCTTGATCGTTACCGTTCAACCCATTATAAAAGATATTAACTTGTTGAAGCTCCGTGAATTCATGATGGGGCATTTCCTGAGGAGATCTTTGAATATCTCCCATGCCTCTCCAAAGTTTTCATCGAAATTTTGACGAAACCCAAAAATTTCATTTTTAAGATTAGTCGTCTTTGATGGAGGAAAGAAATAATTGACAAATTTTTGAACAAGATCCTCCCAAGTTTCGATGGATCGAGGGGGTTCTTTTTCCAGCCAAATTCGGGCTGCCCTCTCAAGTGAGAATGGAAATAGCATCAACTTGATCACTTTTTGTGGCACGTCCTTGAAATTGATAGTTGAAGTCAACTTGTTAAACCAACGGATGTGTGCATACGGGTCTTCTCGATCAAACCCGCGGAATTGATTCGTAGACACAAGTTGGATCAAATGTGTCTTCAATTCAAAGTGATCAGAATTGGTTACTGGTAAAATGATGGCATCTCCATAACCCTCGATAGGTGCTTGGAGCATTTCCGCCATAGTTCGTTCGTCTGCCATATTGTTGTTTGAAATAGTACGAATCTCGGGTTCGACTATTTGGGCAGCACGTCTACGAGAACGTCTTCTAGGAATTTCTGCTAGATCACGCAAAGGACTCAATGATCTAGAAGAATGAGTGCGCATGCACTAGACGTAACTCTAAGAGATCTCAGAGTTAAGGAAGGGAATTATGAAAGTGAATTATGAAAATGGGGTAAGAAGAATCTTTTTGGGTTTCTGGTTTTGACAAGTAGATATAACAACAAATCCAATTAAAACAAAATCGAGGCAAAACAACAGTGAACTTAAACCAATAATCACAAGATGAATGGCTTCTTTGAAAAAGGTACACCAATCACAAGGACACAAAGGCAAGTTTTAATCTTTGGTTCAGGAACTTATTATGGTCGTACCCCCAGTTAGGTAGTACACTGCCTTGGTTTGCGGTGGTAATCTTTTATGTTGTTATTATTAAACAAAGAAAACGACAAATCTTTTTGTATTTTTATCTTTGATATATATATAGAAACAAAAGAAAAATATTTTTGTGTTTTATACGTTTTTGGATGTTTTTGGGTTTTTGGATTTTTATATAAGAAAATATAGATATATGTATATGGTATGAACAAGGAGTGAATATTCAAATCACTAATCTGCTAAACGGAAGATAATTAGCACAGCTCCCCGGCAGCGGCGCCAAAATTTGATCGTTGCTAAACCGTCAAGTTATCTCACACAAGCTAGCCACTTGTGAATGGCTAACCGTAAGAAACTTAAAACAGTTCAGACACCAATGCAATGAAGATCAGGAGAGTGTAGTGTTTCCCCAGGTCGTTATGTCCCAACGAGCTGTGCGAGAATAATCACATGAATAGTGATCGAGAGAATTTGAATGAGAAAAGGGTTGTGATTGATTATACTTAAAGAAAAAGTTTATAAATTACAGGGGCTTAAATACAAATTAAAGAAAATTAAAATGATAAATTATATTAAATAAACGCTATCACTATTTGCAAAATGATGTTTTTGATTTTTCTTTTATAAAACTTAAATTAAAAACTACGTGACGTACAAAAGAAAATGTGAACTGAAGCAATATTAATCCTAAAAATATGAAAATGACATTTTTACAAACCTAATGATAAAATAAAATTTTTAGAAAAATAAAATTATTTTTAAAACTATTTATCTAATTACTATTAATTAAAAACTATTTTTACTTATTTAATAATACCCTAAAATACAAGAAATTATGAAATAAAGCTAGAAAAATGAAATTATGACTTATAAAAATCTAAAATAACTAAAGAGAATTTTCAAAACTAATTTTGTATTTTTCTGATTATTTTTCTATTTTTTATGAATTAAAAACTATTTAAAACTACTTAAATTGCTAAAAATTACAAATTAAACTATGAAAAATCTGGAAAAATATTTTTTTGACTTTTTATATTTATCTTAACCTAGGAAAAATGAAAACTTATTTTTTTGAAGTTTTTCTGATTTAATTGTATTAAATGCTAATTAAAAAGGCCTAAAAACTGTTTTAAATGAAGAAAAATAGCAAACTGACCTAGAAAAATCTGAAAAATTCAGGAAAAGTCTAAATTAATATACTGAATCTAATAAAAATATAAAAATAGTAGCTTATTTGTAAGAAAATGAAACTGCAGTTACAAGTGCTTATAAATAAGCACTTGGAATAAGCAAATGAGCACAAAAGACCACCAAATGATTACAGAAGCTATAATAAGCTAAAACTACTCAAATGCAACTAATTAGAACTACTCTATACCACTGACATGCAAACTACAAAGATTTGATGATTTGGCTTAAGTGCTAAAATCAGGTTTTGGCTACTACTTTTAAGCTAAAGAATAAGCTACCCAATAAGCTGAGACTTAAATCCAAAAGTTGGAACCTAAACTAGACCTGGCCAAGAACTTGTAAACCAAAAATGAGCCTTGGACAAGCTCTTATGAGCTTGTTGAGAGCCTTACACAAACCTGTGCAGACTCAGTTAACACTGAGTCAGTGCACAGGGGATTTGTGACCCATTTGACAAGCTAATTTGGAGCTTATGAAGACTTACAAAAAATTTCCAAAAATCACTTTTCAATTCTTGACCAACTGAACTTGTTAAGTCTAAAATTTCACTTGAATTGACCCAAAGTTGAAGCTATGAAAAATCAACAAACTTTGGTAAAAACTTGGATTTTCAATTTTTGACTTTTTAAGACAGAAATGAAACTTTGACTTTTGTGAGATTTGAGACCAATTTGTGGACTGAATATGATGTATTGTGATGAAATGAGACTATAGCAAGCTATCTCTATGTAATGCAAACACAAAACAAGCTTTTGCTTTTTAAAAATTCTAACAGTTAAGAGACTAGGACAAATTTAAGTGGATTTTGACTTTTAGAGTGCTAAGGTGCAAATAAAAGAGCTAGATGACTCTAATATACCTATTAGAAATGACTGCAACAGAATTTAACCTCAAAAAAATCCTCTAACTCAGATAATGCAGCATATCCAAACAAACCTTTATATGACTAATTTGGTGATTTTCAAAGCAAAACACAAATTCAGACCATGCAAGTAATTAGAGACCTTATATTATCCTTAAATAAGATTAAAGAAACACAGAACAACAACATTAACAACATAAAACCAAGAAATTAAACTTAAGCTAATTTAACTGTCAAAATGAGATTTTTAACAACTACAAATTTAAATGAACAAACAACTAATTTTAATGCTTAAATACACTTAACTATAACTAATGAACATAAAGAAACAGAGATTCAAGCTAATGAACACTTGTACAGTAAAATGCAAAAAGTTGAGTTAAAAGCTTACAAGAGGCTATCCCACTGAAATCACAGAACCAAGATCACAAGACCACTCCTATAGGCTTACCACTAAGCCACTAACCCTGTGGCAATCCAAAATTCACCCTGCTCCAGCTTTGATCACCATTTCTTGTGATTTTTGAATTTTCAACTATTTATTTGTATTTTTGGTGAATTTTTGCTTTTTGATATTAAACTGGATTTTATTGTTTCTAAAAGCTTGAAGAAGCTTTCTAGGAGCTTATATGAGCTATCTCAGTCCATTAAAACAACCAACAACAACATTAGAACATTTTGGAATTTTGAACATGGAAATTTTGCATAAACTGAAATTGAGATTAAAACTTGAAATTGATTATCACAAAAGCTTTATTGTACACAGGAAACTTGAAATACAAAGTTCAAAAGCTATAAAATACACTGGAATTTAAATTTAAGCTAAAACGACATTAATTAAAACTAAAATTATATTAGATATCCTTCTCCTCTGCATCTCCTCTCTCTTTTATAGCACTTTTAGACTCCCCACATGCCTCTGATCAAATCCCACTAATTATCTCAACCATTGGATGACTTGAGAAGATCTTGGCCGTTTGATCAATTTTTGGCGCCAAAATGCTTTTAACAGCTGGGGGTTGAGTGCAAGGGGAAGGGAAGCATTTAATGTTTCTTGTTTGGTTGTTGAGGTGGGGGAACATGGTGAGTGGGGAAAGAGCTGGAGGGATGGAGCTTGAGTGTTGCAGAGAAGCAGTTGGGAAGAAGAAAAGGAGAGGGAAAAGGGGTGGTTTGACTGGGTTGTTTGACTTGGGGTATTAATAAGGCAGGGGTCAAAAACAGGAGGGGTCAAAGGATTGGCAGGGGTCCAAATGGGTATATGGCAGGGTCCAAGTGGGTTTTGACAAGGTTAGTAATACAAGGACTTGATTTGCAATTTCTGAAAATACAAGGACCAATGCTGCCAATTTTGCAAAGTTGTTCCAAGGGACCAAAAGTGACAAGTTTCAATAGTAAAAGGACCAAAATACACATTTTCAAATTTCCAAGGACCATTTTTGCCAAATTTGAAACTTGAAGGACCAAACTTGTAATTTCTCAAAACTTTTGACATTTTTCACCAAAGGACTAATTATGACAAGTTATGATTTTAAAAGGACCTTTGGTGACTTTTCTTTTGAAATAAGTGCTCAGGGACTATTTCTGACAATTTTTGAAACTTGGGGGACTGAAACTGCCAATTATGCAAACTTAGCTCATTTTTCATCTGATTTTAAACATTTTGTATCTGAAACATATAAAATGCAATTTTGAGATATTTTTAGTATTTTGATGCATTTCTGAGCATTTTTAAGTGTTTTGCAGTTCAGATTTAACCAAAAATGATGAGTATTTACACACTCATCAAACCACTAGAAATCCAAGGATATGTAAGAGATGATCTAACCATGGCTCTTGATACCATTTGTAACATATTGGATTTCATATACACATTAAACCACAAGATCAAGTAGGCGTATAATTTAGATGGTTTAGAGAGAGAAAGTTGGATATTCTAGAAAGAGAAACTCATGGAAGGTTAGATTCTCAATGAACATCCAACCCTCTCCCTTATGAGGAGAGGGCTATTTATACAAAGAGTCACACCCTCTTTCGGGCTGTGGATCAGGCATACAGTGGGTAAAGACCCGTCCTTCCTCCACGGTGTTGCACTAGACTAAGCTATACTAATAATTAACTAACAAATAACACACTAAACGATATGTCTACGAGCTAACTTAAGCTAGATTACATTTAGGGGTGACCGATACTTTACTATAGAATTTCCAATTCCTAACAGAAATAATAGCAAACCTTGGTTAAGCGCGGGTTACAGTCTGAAATAACTGCAAGCCATTGTTTGTGACATGTGTAGAAAAAGAATATTTACATCTCCTGCTCGAACTTCATCCATGGTCCTGTGCCATTATTGAATGACATTTCTAAGACCGTAGATGTTATCGATACCAGAAGACATGTCTTGAGAAAACATATTTTTGGTATTTTTCAAATTTTCTGATTTTTATGGGTTTTAGTTGGTTTTATATTTTTCTATTTTCTTTTTGTTGGTTTTATACTTTTGTATTTTGTTTTTGATAAATATTTACAAAGGTAGTTTCAATGATATAGTTTAAGAAGATGATGATACGAGTACCGAGATAAGGATATCGAACAACCCCGTTGTAGAAGATAGAACTCATCATCTCTTAAACTTTCACCACCAAAGCTTCCAAGGCTCTTGAAATGAAGAAAGAATTGAGCCTTTAAGAATGCGAGACTTTGGCAGCTTCCCCCCAAACCGAAAATCCTTTTGTTGAGCAGATTCAAAGCTTTCTTTCAAGCTTCCCTTAGTCAGGTGCATAATGAAGCACACCATTATCATCGATCTTGCTGCTCCTTTTAAGAATAATCTTTGTGATTCTTCGTTCGGGGTTATATTAACAAGTAGAAGAACAACAACGTTTCATCCCACTCTTAAATAGAATCTTCTCATATTTCTTTCCACTGAAGTCTGAAGCGAAGAAAACCATAAGTAGTCAAGAGACCAATTCTCCCAAGTAGTTGAATTGATGCAGTCAGCCTTTGGGAAAAAGCTCAAGAACCCGAATACATATATACCCAAAGACAGAGAAACTTATAACATCGAAGTAGCAGATTAACTCCGATATGCAAAGAATAACCCCGATGTATAATTTTCTCTCCCTCGATGATAGTGTATGAAGTTCAAGAACCCGAAGTACCCAAATGCCCAAAGAAAGAATAACCGATAACACTGAAGAAGCGTGCTGAATCACTGATTATCTCTGCGGATGTCAACTCCGGAATACGTGATTATATCTCTGAATCACTGATTAAGCTCTCAAGTGAAACAGCTGGGCATCCCCAATGTACACAATCTCTCTCTCCCCTGATGGTTGCGATGATGGAGATTGAAATCATCACACACTTGTGTACCTCTTTTATCTTCAGAAACTAACTCTTTCATCTCTTCCCCCACATAGTTGGAATAAGAACACTAAACGCCATGAGTCAAACATTGAGTTTCTCTGCGGTAATGACATTAGTCTTCCCGGGATACCTTCAATCACTTAGAAGTATTAAGCTCATCAAGTTTACTCGCGTTTAGATGCGTGTCTCCTTCCCCCTTGCTGGTTTTGATACTTCAGAATCAGCAACTCATTGTAAGCCCAGATACTTGAAATCTTTTGAGAAGAATTCCATTAGTTCAAATGAATCTGTGAGAATCAAATTGCTGAAGTATAATGTGAGCAAGTCTAATTGGGGATTAAATCTGACTTTTCACTCTCCCCAAATTAGTGCTCTCCCCTAAACTGACAAAGATTACAAATGATCTTCTTAGCCCGGAATAAGAAGTCTTTAGATCGTTAAATGCAATTCGTCTTTAGTCTTCTAACATGTAGCAGAAAATGTAGAACAGACTGTAGACTCGACCTTCTTCAAAATTGTCCATTTGGGGAATAGAATGCTAACATCTTCAACTCACCAAATGCATTCCAATCAACTAACATGTAGCAAATCCCCTCAACAAAAGTCCCTCCCAATCAAACAAGAACAGAAAGATGTTCATCAAGGAAATCAGGCCCGCAACTAGAATCACTTTGTCGTTAATCATATCAGCTTGTGAAGATGTCAACCAACAGCTCTTAGAAGAAACACCATGTAAAGATGACCCGATAAGAAGAAGCTTGGTTCTTACATGAGTTTGGAGCCGTTTGACCATATATTCTCAGATCGATCAATCATGCAGTAAATTCACACTTTTTCTCCCCCTCAAGAATTGCATACGGAGTTACCATTCTTGATTAAACAAGTGAGTATCATCCAAATGTAGTCTATTCACACTTCTCCCCCTCAAAGGTTGCATATGATGTCGCCATCATCATTATAATTGAGCAAGTGGAATAAGATTACTAGCAACGGTAGTTCGGTTCACTTGATAATTGATTGCGCATGGAAAAAGTATGAAGCATGTTGATGAGAATGGTCATTAATGAGAAGATTTCTCTTCTGCCGAAGATAATGCTCACTGAAGCGTACACATTTCTTTTCTTTGAGGTACGAGGCTTGAACTGTTGTGTTCAAACGTCATAAGAAGATTTCTCTTCTTCAGAAGATAAAGCGCACTGAAACGTACACTTTTCTTTTCTTTAGAGTATGAGGCTTGAACTGTTGTGTTCAAACGTCATAATCTCTCTCTTTTCATCTACTCTTGGCAAACTTATAATCAACCCCATTATCATTCAGTAGGCTCTTTGTCGTGACAGCTGATGGAGAAAACCCAATATGATGAATTTGACCCTGAAGTAAAATAACCCAAACTCATGACTTAAACTTGCACACATGTAACAAAGAGCGGTGCCAAGAGTTCATCCTACATTGAATCTCTAAGTACTCTATACTCTTCATCCAACCAACCATCAAGTATAAGACGTACATCACCTCTTGAAAATTCACAATTAAATGTGACACTGAGCACTACAACGTAACTCCTTAAAGTGATAGTTATTTTGTGGTGGTAAGAGCCCAATTCCCCTAAGTGGTAAAAGAAAAGGAAAAGACACCCAAAAATAACTAGATTTCCATGTCTTTGTTTTTGAAAATATTAAAAGCTCGAACAAGGATCTCGAAGAATCTTCATCCAACCATCCCCGATACCTGTACACTCACCCGTAAAATTTCACTTCAACCTCAAATAAATAATAATGAATTAACGCCGTTGTCACATTTTCTGGTTAAAAGCACAAATCTAGCCTCCTTTGACGTTTTAAGTGAATTATGATAATGGTTTCATCCCGACCATGGTTAAAAGCACATAACCCCGTAAAACCATGTAATAACCAAACTGCCATGAAGAATATCCAAGCAATCACCCAATTCATGAAGTACACCTTTTTATCCCTTCTTTGAAGTAGAAACCGTAGCACCAGCATCTGATAAGATCCCAAAATACACTTTCCTTTCTCCAGGATGGTTCCATCATCACGGGATTTTACAATTCTCTGGTCTAAACCGAGAAATAGTTACTTTCGCGGGATTTAACAAAACCAAGAATAAACCGTAAGATAGATCCGAAAATGCACATTAATTTTACCAAGATGTTTCCATTGTCACGGGATTTTACAAGTCTATGATTTAAACCGAGAAATAGATTCTTTCGCGGGATTTTACAAAATCAAGACAAAACCGTAAACAATGTCAGCTTGAATGTGTTATGACAACTTTGGTTTCGGTGAATATCTGTTTTAGGGGAACATGCAGCGGTTCATCAACGATTCATTCTCTATCATCAACAATTCTTCAACACTTCTTTACCGATATGTAGAAAACTTCACAAACCATACTAAGTAGAGTAGTATATACTACTTCCCCTGAGGATGATAGTAAGACATCAAAGTACACGTTTCTCCCAATGATGGTTTCGAACTTTCGGAAGCATCATAACGCGTACGACCATTTGCACGAGATGTTCAAGTCATAAGCAAACATCTTGAAAGATCATGAATGTCGTTGAGGTTTTTTAAAGATTTTGCTTAGACTGTGAAGTGTCATAGATATGCTGTAGCATCGGGTAACCCATGAGAATTGCTGATTACATCACAACCATTTAAACACTTTGGTAAACACACCATTCACATATTCTGACGGCTATAGCAACGACCACATGGAGAAAAACAGACAACCCCGTAGTCAATATTGTTCAATCATCATTTCAAGCCGTGACGTAATATCCTTCGTGAAAATGTATAAACCAAAGTATCAAGCCTCATAACACATCAAATCTCATTGTCAAATCACATCATCAAATCACATCTCATATTATCCAAGACTCATCAAGCAAAGATCATTAGATAACAAATCGCAGCCTAAGTATATCTGATTCATGAGAACAATTAATCATCCCAAATTAAAGTCCAAATCTCCTAATAAATATAATCGGCTCATGAATAAAATACCACTTGAGACCCGATCCATATCTGTTTCTCAGACAAATTAAATCCAATATAGAGAAGCCCAAGAATGAATTAGAAAACTCGACCCATGAAAACAATCAACTTGCTCGATCCAAATCAAACATCTCAGTACAACATTTTAATTAATTTTCTTTGCATTAGGCTCAAGTCTAATCTAACTCGTAGCTTGAGTGATACGATGCATCAACAAATTACAAGTTGCACAAATATACTTACAACATCCGATCCAAGGCACTTCAAAATGCAACAAAATGCGATAGGATTAATACACGATGCACCATGACGAACTATAATCAAAGCTAGGTCCAATCATCAATAATACACGGCCAATATCATACGCAAATGCCCATTGCATCAAATCCCACATTGCACCACTCGGCCCACTCATACAACCATCACTCTACCTGATCAATAATTACTCGGCCCAAAAGAAGAAGTACACTATCTAGCCCATGTCCATGTATAATCACATTACCCTAATTTTATTCGGTATATAAAAGCTCACAAATCACACAATACCTAAAAAATAGTAACTCTAAAACACATAATCAGAAAACCACGCCTCCCTCTCCAAAAATACTCTCCTTAACATAACGCAGTCAATCTCAACAAAAAATCACCGCCTCCTTTAACTCTCATTAACAAAAACGCATAACGAGGTCACAAACTAGCAAGAACAAGCACCTTTCATTCCATGTAGACTTCGCCACAGGGATGGCTAGAGGCTTGGAGAGGCCACAGGGATGGTATTCGTCTGCCATGAGATCAAAAATGTTCAAGGGTAGGTTTTCTTATAATTTTTCTTTCGTTGTTATCGTTTTGAGACCGAACAAGAAAAACGAATGAAACCTTAATATAGGCTTTGTTCAATTTCAGTTTGTTTCGAATATTAACATTAACATATGGATCTATGATGGTTATTTTCTTTCATGTGATGCCTTCAAGTGTCTTGATAATAGCAATATTTTCACGAATATGAATGAAAGACTGAGATCTGTAAACTTTGGTTCCTCTTTTGATTTACACAAAAAGAGATGAGGGTCCATTAACCATTTATATCATTTCTTTTGTGCTTTAATTTCATTGTACCAACGAACAAGAGATAGAGATCATAACAATTTTGATATGGTTTCATATTATTTGGATTCGGACATTAAAAAAATCTATACTTCAAAGAGATTGATGATGAGTCTTATTTCTTTCGATTATTTTGACCATTTAGGTTGATGTTTCCTTGATAGAAACAAAAGAAATAAAGAAGCTGAGATCTCTTGTAATAACCTTTTACATCTTGAGTCACGATGAATAGATGGGATGAGGTGAATTTCAATGTAGTTATCTGTATTCGATTGTTTTATTAGTAGTAAGACTTAAATGGATAGATAGATCAATGGTGGTTGATATAAGAGACACATGATGTAGTGAATGTTGTGAAGAGATTCTTGATATGTTGTTGTAGATTTGGTCATGGTTGTGTCATTGATTATGCATTTCATTAGGTTCTTGCTGTTGATGGAAAATGATGCAATAGTTTCTGAATATGGTTTGTGTTTCCCTACATCAACAAGCATCCCTTTCGACTCAAACCGCAGCGAGATTAATTGTCAAATTGCATTTTGAAAAACCGCACAAATCATGAGTCAAACCGCTTCATTTTTGTCAAAACGCTTCATTTTAACCAAATCGCTTTTGACCGAGTCAACAAACGGCAGTTGACCATTTGACCATTTAATGACAAACCGCATTTGACTCAAAAGTCAAATCGCATCATATCAGTTTACACAAACCGCATTGTTTTTATGCATGACAAGTCGCATAGGAAAAAATGCGTCAAAACACACTTTTGAACAGTCAAACCGCTTCATGTAACACACAAACCGCATCCGAGTCAAGATATTTCAGGTACAACGAATCTGGACAGACTTTTAAAAGACAAACCTCTTCGAAGAATCAGGACCACAAACCGCATAGTATTTGACACTGACAAATCGCATCGAACAAAATGACCAAATCGTTTACATAATCAAATCGCATCTTATATGAAAGCACAACTCGCATTGTAGAAACTGCCTTCAAATCGCATACAAGAACATAAACAACATCAAAATGCATCATAGAACCAGTAGGAGCTGTATAACAACTGCTTAATCAAACAGATTTAAACCAGTAGAAAACGACATAAACACAACATCAAATCAGTAGCAGCATCAAACAGCAGCAACAACCATGCATCAAAACCCATCAAACAGCCAACATAAAATCATCTAAACAAAGAACAACCATGAATCAAGTAACAAACATCACCACTTTTTCCAAAACCATACGACTCAAAACAACATCAAATCGCATCCCAAGAATCGAACAAATCGCATAGAAGAACCGCACAAAAACCATAAGAATCATAAAAAACAATACAACCTAGGCTCTGATGCCAATTGTAGGATCGTATATTTTATGTTGTTTGATGATTCGGGTGGTCTAGGATGGTGATAGTATATGAATGCCATGTTTAGAGAGATGAAGTGAGTAGAGAGGGTGATTCTAGAGAGATAAACAAAAAGAGAAAGGTTAGATTATCAAAGAAGCACCACCCCTTCCAAGGATGGATGGGGTATTTATAGTTACAACTACTCACCCTCCTGTCGGGCTGTGGATCAGGCATACAATGGATAAAGACCCGTCCTTCCTCCACGGTGTTACACTAAACTAATAACTAAGCTAACAACTAACTAATTGACTACAAAACAACGTAAATAACGATATGTCTACGAGCTAACTTATGCTAGATTATATTTGGGGTGACCGACACTTCATTATGGAATTTCCAATTCCTAACAACCCCGTTATCAAGTTCATTGTACAGCTTGTCAGCGACTCCTAGAAAAATCATTCTACCCGAAAGATATCTAAGGAAAACCTTTGTACCTCTATTCTTAATCAAAACAATTTATGGACAAGAATCTCACGTCATAATTGAATTATTATTAACTAGGATATACAAGGGCCACACGAATGTTACAAGGTATGGTTTTTGTTCTATTTTATCCATGATTTTATTTAGTAATTGGGTTTCAATGATATATTCGCAGAGATAGACTGGGGGAGGCTCTGAATTTTCATATTAGAAGGTGCAAACATGTCAAACCCATCATTTTCCGTTTTTAAGTGATTCCCCACGATGCTGGTGATCGGTGATGAAGAAGTACATTTGGTTGCAATGCCAAGTGAATTAAAATAATTCTCAATATTTTTGGTGTATATTAGCATACTTTATGCGAATTTTTAAGTTGTTTAAACTGTTACTTGGCCAAAGGTAAAGTAAAAAAAACTATATGCAGTGTCGATTCCTTTTGTATGTTCTAATCCACAAGGATACACTCGTTCTCAAGTTTCTGATCATAATGTTGACATGCATGATGGATATAGCTTCAACCACTTATATGTGTAGCCAATTCTCATCAAATTGAAAAAGGCTACTAGATGTCAATTGTAAGATCACAAAATCCTTTATCATATTTTAAAACTAATTTTATCTTAATATGATAGTTATTAAGCATACCAAAAACCCCGCCACTAACTTGTGTAAGAGTCGCACGGTTTGTTTTTGTTGTAATAATTTACTTCATTATTTTTATGTATTTATTTTGTATTTGTGCCTTGACCTGAGCTGTACCTCAAATCTTGGTTATTACAAGCATCCTTTTTGGTTTCAATCCAACTCATTAGTGACTATCAGTATAAAGGTTTATGTGAATGAAACATAAAGGAGGCGTTGTTTCTTAGACGCGTGTAAGTTCACATCCTTAATTTGCTTTGTTGAGTGGGTGCTTGGGATTGTTTATTAAAACTGGTTATTGAGTTTCATACTGGAGATAATATTTTTTAGTCTTTATTTAATCTAGGGAGTGTTTGGGATTGCTAATGTTGAATTTATTAGAAAAATTGCAAGTGATAATGTGTAACACCCCCAAAAATTGGGTTCAGTGAAAGTGTAGTATATTGGTTATTGTAACACACAAATATGATTCAATATAGTTTGAATTATGACAAGATTTTAGAGAGAGAAAGTAGAAGGATGGGAGGCTTTCTAGAGAGAGAAAGTGAGAGAAAAACAAAGAGAATGTTAGATTAAGTGAAAGCTCCAACCCTCTACCTTGGGAGGTAGAGGGTATTTATAGTTCTTACATAATACGCCACCTACGGGCTGTGGATCAGGCATACAGTGGGTAAAGACCCATCCGTCCTCCACGGTGTTGCTTTAAACTAACTAACTAGCTAACTAACTAATAAATAACGATATGTCTACGAGCTAACATATGCTAGACTAGAATTGGGGTGACCGACACTTCTATATGGATTTTCCAAATCCTAACAATCTCCCCCTAAGGGAGGTCTCCCAATGAAATACATTTGCATCCTAGCATTCTATCTTTGTCTTCAGTTCTGAGCTTGCAAACTTCAATTCTTCAATATTCGCAATCTTTGTGCTTTAGCAGTGATTCTTCAAAGTCCGAATACTTTGTACTTTCAGTGGAGGTCTTAGACTTAATCCATGAGTAGGTGATTCTTTGATCCAGGTTAGAGATCATCAGCCATAATAAATCTCTGAATCATCCTTAGTTGTATCGCCTTCATGTGATGTTGTGACTTTTGGACCGGCATGATCATACTTTCTGGATCATGACATCCTTTTATCATAGTAGCGAAAGCATCGTTGTATGTCTTTGATTGTCGTGATTTTCTTTAATTAAGTGTGTATGATGTGAGCATGCTGTTATGAATTGACTTCTCAAGATCGATCAGTTGCAACCGCTAATTGTTTCTGCAAACAACAGTAGCAATAAAACACACGAAAGTGTCTTTGTTCACTTTCGTTGAATACAGTTGCAAGAACCACGGTTCCCCGTTGATCAGTATAAATACTGCCTGTGATCAGGTAGAATTTCGAAGAATCTCCCTGACAGGGTTTCGCAGCTTGATATAGCCGTTCTTAAACCGGAGTGTCCCAAAGTAGACAACACGGAATGTGTGAACCAGCGAATTGAGATCACTGATTGATGAAAAATTGATTTGAAAACAATCCCGTATTGCTTAAGAGAAAGAGTTTTGCAATACGACGAAGGTTTTATAAGAAAGATCAATTTTCAATCAGAAATACTTTTTATATTTGAAACATGAATACACATTCGACGTGCTTGAGAAAACAAGATTTGCACATCGAAAGGCTTTTCAAAAGTATTCGTCAATTCATTTCCTGGACCAAGGTTGATTCAAGAGTGAATCGACCCATTGTTTCTATCCAGTTGTCACAAGCTTGATCTTTTGAAAGAAATCACATGTCACCCTACCAAGAGCTTGTTTGATGTTGGCTCTAGAAGGATTTCCATCTTCATTGTGAATACTTTACATATCACTCGGATGTTCTGGCAATACCACGAGGATAATGCGTAGGACTCTCAATATATACTTACTTTCCACATTGTGTGAAACAGAAAGTCTTCATTAATTGTGTGTCCTAATGAGATTTTGTGGATGATCTCTTGGCTCTAGACTCTATTGTGCACATTTGGTTTCCTATATCGGAGACTAGGGAGAGGGTCTCCTTCTTCAATATCAACCATCTCTAAGAGAAAGTCGATAGATTATGTAGGTTCCCCGTTAGAATGAAACAAGTCCTTTTAAGAGAACTTGAGTGGCTTGGGAAGTTTAGTGCAGTGCGTCACTGGGTCCATGACGTCTTGTCTTCAATACCAATATTACCTTGGTAACCACCAGTAGCATATGTATTGAACCCGGTTTCTGCCCTAAGGTTGAATTGTTGGAGGACTATTTCTTTTCACCCTTTTCTCTTTACATTTTTTTTCATTCTTCAACCCCTTCAGTACTTACCGAGACTTTATTACTAGAACGTTGTTGGGTTTATTCCAGTTCTAGCTCTATCTCAGTCGACACTCTTCCCTTATTCTCACTTTTCTCCTTTTTTCATCATACCTAAGGACTTCTTGAGACCAATTAAAAAATCATTTGGAAAATCAATCAAGGTACTTGTGATATAATATCAAAGCATTTGGTACCTTAATTGTTTTTTGTCATTTAGAATTGCTCCCCCTCAACATGTGCTCATGATTTTGAAAATTGTTTAGCACATGGAGGCAAGAGGACTTTGAAATATTTTCTTGATCACAATTTCTATGGAAAAAGCATTTTGATTTTCTTGGTAAATTCTCCCCCTCAATATATGCGTTGGTTATTTGAAATCATTTAACACATAGAGGAAGGAGGTTTTTGAAGTACTTCCACGATTTCCAATAGTAACCATTCGCTCCCCCTCAATGTGTGCATCGATATATGAAAGAGTTTAGCACATATTAGAGAGAGCCTGTACTTTGAATCAAAACAATCACCTTTTATCAGATTTCATATATTAAATCACAAATTCTCCCCCGATCAAAAATATCAAACCCTTTGAGATTTTAGATCCCAAGTAATTTAATAAGGTTTAGAAAACATGGGAGAAAATGTGCCTGATTTAAATTCTCTTCTGGTTTTTGGATAAATGCTCCTCCTCAATTATGTGCATCATATATTTGAAATCGTTTGGCACATGGAGGCAGGAGTGCCTTTTAAGGACTAAAACAATCACCATTTAAACAGATTTGAGATTTAAATCACGATCTATCCCCGATCAAAAATTTCAAACCTTTTGAGATTTGTGATCTCAATTGATCTAAATCATTTAGAAAATTTTAGGGAAAGACGTGGTTTGATTTAATTTTTGAAAAACTGATAAGGTCAATGTTAGACATTAAAGATTGTTAGTGTCAGGTATGATAGTTTTGAAGAGATGTTTAGGTAAAAGAAAAAATTTCACAATCAAACAAGAACAGAAAAATTTTCATTTTGAAAGATCTTTGAGTTTTTAAGAAAATCATACCATGACAGAACATTAAATCTTTAGATCACCACTTTATTTCATACAAATGGACTTGTTAGATGAAATATCGTTTGAAAATATTTAATTTGAAATCACTTAATATTTGACAAAATAAAGTCCGGTTGATTTTCAAAACATTGAATTCCGATTTATTTTCAAACAAATATTTTTCCATTTGGAAAAATTCAAAAATGGTATTATTCACTACTTGTCATGCACAAAGATACGTTAGGAGGTTAAGCTGCTTCTGTTGTTGCTGTAAGGTTGGAAGAAAACCATCTGCTAATGCAGTGAGACCTCTGACGTTGCATCTATCATGGCAACTCTTCCATAGAGATCCTAATTAAGCTCTGTTTCTTCTTTTGTCGACCCAAGATATAGTTACCCTTTCCTTTCGGCATCCAATCATCTGCTTTAGTGGGATCCGGATCAGGAACATTCTTATATGCCATGATATTTGCATACGTTAGTGGACATACATACAGATATATGGTGGTCGACAACACCCAATCAGCAATCGACTAATAAAAGTCAATTCAACATATCAATCAGATCATAAAAGGCATGTGAATAATGTGTTCATCAAACTCTAATCATCTAATCCTAACAATCATGTCCTATGCTCCTAGTCCTTCAACTTAGGCAAAACATCTTTTTCTGTTAAGTATGTAGGATGATTAAATAAGCCCGTTAGATGATATAAATTTGAAAACATTCTCCCCCTCAATCAATGACTCATTTTATGAAAAGTTTTAAAATGTTGTAGTCATTGATTGAGTTTGCAAATTTATGAAGATTCCAAGTCTGATTGATTTTTAAGCACCTTATTTTCCACCATTTTCTAAAACAAATATTTTTCTGAAGACTTTTAGAAAGAAAAACATTTGAGTAGGAACAACCGTCCTTTTGGCGACGCTTTCCTCATATTGTTTTGGATAAGTGCTCGATATTTATGAAAATTGTTTTAGTGCAACACTTTTCTTCTTGAAGAGCGGGTTGCATATCTGAAATAATAGCAAACCATAGTTTTAAGCACGGGTTACAGTCTGAAATAACTGCAAGCCATAGTTTTAGACATGTTTTGGAAAAAGAATATTTACACCTCCTGCTCGAACTTCATCTAAGTTCCGTGCCACTATAGAATGACATTTCTAAGACCGTAGATGTAATCGATACTAGAAGACATGTCTTGAGAAAAACAATTTTTTCTTTTTTTTTTTTAATTTTTATTTATAAAATTTCTGATTTTTATGGATTTTTGTTGGTTTTATATTTTTCTATTTTCTTTTCGAGGGTTTTATATTTTTGTATTTTGGTTTCTGAAAAATATTTACAAAGAAGATGATATAGTTTAAGAAGGATGATAATACGAGTACAGAGATAAGGATATCGAACAGCACGTTGAAGAAGATAGAACTCATCATCTCTTAAACTTTCACCACCAATGCTTTCGAGACTCTTGAATCGATGACAGAAATTGAGCCTTATGAAAGTGAGACTTTGGTGGCTTCCCCCCAAATAGACAATCTTCGTGTAAAGACCATTTCCCCCAAGAAGTTGAAGTGAAGCAAACAGTCTCATTCTATGAAGCTCGAGAACCCCGAAGTAGTCGATCGCACCGAAGTAACAAGTTAAACCACTGATCATCTCTGTGGTTATCAATCCCGGAATACATGATTAAGCTCAATCAGTGAACTTGTTGTGCGTGCCCGGTGTACCCATTACTCTGCGGTTTTGAGCAGTTGTCTATTCGAGGGAACAATATATCAACATCTTCATTTCACCAAATGCATTCCAGTTATCTTACATATAATAACTCGGCCCATAATCTACACATGTACCCAACACGAGTCAAGACGATGTCATTCAGGTTACATGTTGAGTCACTGATCATCTCTGCGAATGTAACCGGAATAAATGATTAGGCCCGATCACGTGAACATGTTGTGCGTCCCTGATGTACACACATCTCTCCCCTGATGGTTGCGATCTCATCGGAATCATCATTACATTGTGTACATGAAACACTAACCGGAAGCACTTCACAATAAATCATATAGAAGATGTCGATAAGCAATATCATCTCACGCTCCACATATTCTTCTCATATTTCTTCCCACTGAAAGCTGAGTTAACACATACCAAAAGTATCCAGAGACCACTTCCCTCAAATAGTTGGAGTAATACATCCTTCCCCCAAATAGTTGGAATATTACATCCTCCCCCCAAATAGTTGGAATGATACACCAAAGGCTAGGAGTTAAACACTGAGTTTCTCTGCAGTTATGACATTTGTCTTCCCGGAATAACTTAAATTAAACAGAAGTATTAAGTTCATCATGTGTACTCGATGAGCGTTTAGATGTATGTCTCCTTCCCCCTTGCTGGTTTTGATACCTCATAATCAGCAAAACATAATACACTCATATACTTGAAATAGAGAAGAACACAATTAGCTCAAATGTATTCTGTGAGAATCAACTGCTTCAGAAACTCTCTTTGATTATCTTAACCAACCCAGATGTAGAAAATTTGAAGTGACCACTGATGAAGAAAACCCGATATACCAAACTTGAAACTAAAGTCGAATTCCCCGCATTTGTTTCTTAAGCTTGCACTAATGATGGAAGAACGGTGTTGAGAATTTATGCTCCAAGCAAATCTCTTAGGTACTCAATACTTAATCAAAGTATGAGACATCAACACCTCTTGCGATTATCCACAACGTCATCTGCGTGTGAAACTGAGTAAAACACCGTAACTCATTAAAGTGATAGTTAACCAGGTCTTCAAACATCCACCCCGACTGCTGGTAACTAGATAAACCAAGTCTTCAACTTAAATTATAAGCACGAGCAAGTTATCATTAAAAGTCATGCATCCAACCATCCCCGACTTCAAGATAAAATAAGAACACGCCTTTGTGAAAGTCAACTTCAATCTCAAATAAGTGATAAACGATTAACTCTGAAGTAATCAATTTGTGTCAAATTTTCAACACGTGAATAAACATACAATAAGATGTAAATTGATCCACTAAATGAACCGGAGCAAATGATTCCTCAACATCGATGCCATATTCCTAACGATATACATGTAGAGACTGATCTGGAAGATTCAAAAATGTCTTCAAGAGGATGAGGTTGTCATTTTCTTCAATGTTCATTTGGTTGATTTACAGAGTATACATTGGGAGGAACAATAATCCGTGAAGATTTGGCAAAGGAATACCAAAGAGCGGATCATTATTCATGAGTGCATCTGCAATAATATGATAGTCATTATCAACACCTTGAGGAATAACTAGAGATTGGGTTTCTTGAGTAGTCTGATTTGTACTTCTAGATGGTGCATCTTGATCAATGGAGATTGAAGAAGGTGAACTAGTTGAGTCAGCAGGAACCGGAGCAAGAGCTTGAGGAACTGGATGATCAACATTTGTTGGAAGTTGGAAGTACTCATCAAACATATCTTGAAACAATGAATCCCAAACAATAAATCCCAGTTATCCGTAGGAAGTGAAAAAATTAGGCGTTGGAGAGTCGTACTCCCATAATTCAAGCATCATCAACATGTAGTATATTCGATCTTCTCCCCCTCAAAAGTTGCATACGAAGTTTCCATTTTTGATTTAAACAATTGAATAAGAATACGATTAATGGTAAGCAGATCCCTTGATGACTGACATTTAGTTTCTTCACTCTTCTCCCCCTCAAAAATTACAAATGAAGTTTGGCATTTTTTATTGAGCAACTGAATAAGAATATACACCAATGAACGTAGATCCACTTGAGGATTGAATGAGTATGGGAAAAACATGAAGCTTGTTGATGAAGAATTTCAATGAGAGTGGTCATAACATGTAGATTTCTATTCTTCTGAAGATAAAGCGCACTGAAGCGCACACCTTTCTTTTCTTTGAGGAACGGGGCCTGAAGTGTTATCTGCAGACGCCATAATGTTGAAGAGCGAGGCCTGAACTAATGTGAACAGATGTCATAGCCGTTGAATATCAAGGTTGAGAAACTTGAACCCGTGAATTATGAGATACCACTCCTTTTGTCATCCATAATTTAAGCCATCCCGTGAAGTTAAGGATCGATGTATCTGCAACTGAGTAAGGACTACCTGCACTAACATTACAAGATTGATTGCATATATATTGGTTAGTGACATTAGTATCCAAACCCTTTGGGGTTTCAAGGTCAACGTTGATTTTGCCATTGGTAAACAGCTTTCCGGTAGGAATCCACTCAAGTCCTGCATCCTTAAACATTCTACCCGACGGTATCCACTTATGGCAAGGTCTAGGATTGTTAATATTCTTTTGCACAATGGAATACTTATCGTTATTCTTAGACTCCAGAGATTTAGCAATTGGTATCCATCTAGGCTAAGTTTTAGGTTTGTTTTGCTTCATAACACGTTGAACCTTAGCCATGTTAGTAGTCTTAGTGGATTGTACCTTAGCAGGTGAATTAGGAAATTGTTCCTTTTTCGGAAAAGACTCAGAATTTCTAGTTTTGTTTTCTAGATGCATAGCATTATTTTTCACATAACTACTCTTAGATGCAATTCAATCCCTAGAGTTTTGTAGAGAGTACCTAGGTAATGGTTTACAACTACTAGCAGTGCCTTGAAATCTCGTAGAATTCATCATCCTAGGTTTTGCACCTTTAGGTCATAGTTCTTGAGCAAGTCATTCATAGCATATGAATTCTTAGGCAAATAAGGTGAAGTGACTGGTTTTGACAAAACTTGTTTCGCATCAACTTGGGAGGCAAACTGTGTTTTCAAAGATTTTGGTCCTTCGGATATAAATGCAGTTGGCTATCTAACAACAGGCATGTCTCTATTGGGATGTGAAACTGGCTTAAGGTTGATGGTTTTGTAAACTTAGTGTTCACACTTTTCTCTACAGTTTTCCTAAGCTCATTCTTTAAGGCAACTATTTCGAAACTCTTATCCTGAATTTGAGCTTTGAGTTCATCAATTTTGGCTATCAAAGAGTTTGTTTGATCCAAAGACTTAGTTCTAGCTTCTTTAACCGAGTCACTTAGTTCTATGTGATGCTTTCTCAAAGTCTCATTTTCCTTTAGTAATTTGGCCACACAAATTGCTAATTCATCATTTCTCTTTTTAATATCATCAATAGCATTAATATCAGAATTACTTGTAACCAAATTACTTTTCGCATGCATATCAGAAATATGTTCTTCAAATTGCAGATTGTCGAGTTTTTGTCCTGAAGCTGAGCTTTTAAATCATTAATTTCAAAAAATTCATGAAATTCAGGGAATTCTGGATTTTTGCAAGGTTTCAGAGTTTGAAAACTTTCTTCTTTTCTTTGGATTGCAATTTAAAGTGAAATGCAATGTTTTTCAAGTTCTGAGAATTTATTTAAAAGTTCATCAAAAGTTATCTTATCAACCATATTATTAGTTTTGAAACACTTTATCTCAGACTTAGCTTCAGTTATAGAACATTGATCAAGAACATGTTCTGTGATGTGATCAGTTTGCACAAGAGTATTTTCAGATGCATCATTTTGGACAGTTAAGGGTACCTCATCACATGACACCTATTCATTTATCGGTCTGATATCTGCATCCACATCATATGTAACAATAGTCATTTAACTACTGGCTGTGTCAAGCTTATCTGTCTTTGAGCCTCTGTATTCAGTGTCAACTGATCCATCATCCAATGCTTTACCGGTCTCAACACTACAATCTCTTAATTGTACCCGAAATTCATTCACCTTTCTGATACATTAGCCGACTCATCACAACTATCTCTCAATTGCACCCGACACTCATCCACTTTTTCATCTTTCTGTGTAACTTCCTCAATATACTTCTCCACATTATCCATGAGTTGGATAAATGTCTCTATGAACATGTTAACTTCCATTCCAGTGTGATTTTTGAACGACATTTCAGTCATATCATAGTCATAATTTGAAGTGTATTCCCTATTGACGAATGACTGAAATTGTATGTTGATCACATGAAGTGCTGCTCTAGAACTAGCTTCTTGAACCGTTTCTCTGTCAAGTTGTTGTTCCAATTTTTCTAAGTTTAAGAGTAATGTGCTCGTGAACGTTGATAATTCTTGACGGAAAAGTGCAACAAATGTTCGTTCCATTCTCTTACTTAGAAGTAACGTGAGGTGTGAATGAAGTTGTTGAAAAGGTTCAATGCAACTTTCCTTTTCCTTTGCAAGAGCATTCTGTAACCTTGACTGGTGCATTTCTCTCTCTTTAGATTCTGAATACGGAGATCTCACATCCTCATTGATTGATTCCATCATCTTTAACCGTTCATTATAGCTAATATTCTCATGGTTGTCTACAGGATCATACAGTTTGAGTACTTCTGAAATCACTGAATCAGGAGTGTAAGACACGATGTTTTTGTGTACACGGGATTTTACAAGTCTGTGATTTAAACCGAGAAATAGAATCTTTCGCGGGATTTTACAAAAATCAAGACCAACTCGTAAGAGAGTAAGAAGTAGAATGTAGTAAAGGAACTAAAAGATGATACAGAAGTGAAGACAAATTGGTGTTATGGTAAAGTTTGTGATATTCCCTAATTCTTTATATATATCCCCTGTTCCGCGGATCGAAAATTAGGGTTTGAAAACTAGGGTTTTGTATGTTAGGTTTTGAGACAAATCGCAAGAATAGACAAACCACACTAGGTCAAACCGCAAGACTTGACAAACCGCACTAGGTCAAACCGCAAGACTTGACAAACCACGACTTGTCAAACTTCAACTGTCAAACCTCAACTGTCAAATCTCATCAGTCAAATCTTATCAGTCAAATCTCATCAGTCAAATCTCATCAGTCAAATCTCATCAGTTAAACCTCATCAGTCAAATCTCATCAGTCAAACCTCTTCGACCAAACCTCTTCGACCAAACCTCTTCGAACAAACCTCTTCGATCAAACCTCTTCGATCAAACCTCTTCGATTAAACCTCTTCGATCAAACCTTTTTGATCAAACCTCTTTGATCAAACCTCTTCGATCAAACCTCTTCGACCAAACCTCTTCTGGAACATTGAATCTGGACAGTTTTTATATCAAACCTCAACCAAGAAACACTCAAACCTCTTCCAAGAAAAAGTCCAAAAACCACACTTTTCCAATCAAAAACACCACAACCAAGATGAATCTAGCCTTCCAAACCAAAAACTAGACTAATATGATGATCCTAAATTCAAAAGTACAAACCTTTAACACATTTAACCATCAAAAATTCAAACTTGGTGTATTTTTGTGAAATAAAATTCGAACTAAATAAAAATACAATAACCAAACTTGATGATCCAACCATGGCTCTTGATACCAATTGTAGTATATTGGTTATTGTAACACACAAATATGATTCAATATGTTTCGAATTATGACAAGATTTTAGAGAGAGAAAGTAGAAGGATGGGAGGCTTTCTAGAGAGAGAAAATGAGAGAAAAATAAAGAGAATGTTAGATTAAGTGAAAGCTCCAACCCTCTACCTTGGAAGGTAGAGGGTATTTATAGTTCTTACATAATACGCCACCTACGGGCTGTGGACCAGGCATACAGTGGGTAAAGACCCGTCCGTCCTCCACGGTGTTGCTCTAAACTAACTAACTAGCTAACTAACTATTAAATAACGATATGTCTACGAGCTAACATATGCTAGACTAAAATTGGGGTGACCGACACTTCCATATGGATTTTCCAAATCCTAACAGGAAGCTTACAAACCATGGGTGCTACTAAATTGGTATCACAAAAAAAAGTATAGAACAACGATTTTACATTAAGAAACTTCGTAAACAAATGTATAAGTTTGAATTTTTCAACAATAGTGCAGCATACATGCCCATAATAACAAGGCGTTCCCAAATATAAACATCAGAGTAGTCTATGACCATGCCATGCCATTTTCCAAGCGCCTACAAAAGTAAGTTATGCAGCAGTGAAGATCTGAAACCTGAGATAAAACATGCTAAAAGGTCAACACAAAGGTTGAGTGATTTCATATGTTTAGTAGTAAAGCAGATGATCACAAGATTTCAAGTTTAAAAGGCAATGGACTACGTTGTTGTACGCCCATAATAGAAAGTATATATTATTGCATCTAAGCTCATGGAACTCAAAGCGTTAAAAAAGTATCAATAGTAATTGATATAATATAATGTAACAATTTCCCCAAGTAGGTATTTGCCAAATACCTAGGAATCTCAAATATAGTACGCCCGATTGCCTTTCCAGCCAACCAAGCGAGACGCGTCAATCCTATAGGCCTGTTCATTATATTCGCGCTCACTCGCAAGTGATTAATGGTCCATGATGTGGCGGATTTTTGGCATGAAGATACTTAGACACCCGCAATAATATATTGAGTTCAGAACACAATTTTCAAACAATTGTGATCATAATAAAAGTAGTAGCATGAATCTCACCCTAAAGTAGTATATAAAACAAGTAAAAGTAACGGCTATGAACTCACCTCAAGATGAAGAAACAAAAAAATCATAACTGGCACCGAATAACAAAACACAGCAGAATCAACAAGCAAGTCATAATGAAACCAAGAAGTATAAGCACAACGATACGACATTGGCACAAACTAATAGTATACGACTTAACTCAGAATACGTCTCACAAAGTAAATGAGTTTCTAAAAGACAAAGCGTTTTAGTTTTCGTAGATTACTCGTATCAATGATTGTAAAAGGTTTAGTATCATTACTCGTAAGAAAATTTAGTTTCAACGTTTCTTGTGGTGGTAAGAAAATATAGACTCCAAATACAACTCACGCCAAAAGAGAACAAGTGAAAGATAAATCCAAAATGTAATGATGTGAACCCATAATAAGCGTAACTCACACCAAAGCATAATATATATTCCAATATATTACAAGGAATAGTCAATAAGAATTGACCAAGACTCAAGTCGAGAAGATAATGACGAGAAAGAAGTCGAGGAAGTATTGACAAAGAAACATGTCAAAACGTAAGTCGATTGGTAAGTTTCGGTGTTTACGTATAAATCCCAATTAGTTTGGAAACTCATATTAGTTTTTTTTTAAAGAAGTTATACGTTTTAGTAAGAAAAGCTATGTAGGTTTTATCGGAAAACACCATAATGTTTTTAAGTTTAGAATCATAAAAGTTTGGAAAGGTTTTATAAATTTTGGAATGATGCGTCCATTTATAGTACGTTTCCAAGTCATCGTGACTTTAAGTAAAATAAATTTGTAATTACAATATTTATAAGTTTCATGTTTCGTTATCATTCGCGTAACTACTAGTTTGGGTTTATTGAATATTTTGTGTCCATTCCGTGTCTAGTATATTATATTCATTTCGAGTCTAATATATTATACCGTCTCGAGTACCAATATGTCCAATGAGTCCAAAGTCCAATATCGTAAATCCGATAACAATCCAATGTCAAGTACATCCAAGCATAGGTTTCAATAAGTATTTAGTCCGGTTCATAGTTTATTTTGTCCGAATGAATCAAATCGTTGACCAAGGTATTCCGAAACTTCCCAATATGTCAAAATAAGATGAAACGTGTTAGTCCGATAAACACATAATTAATAAACAAGTTAAAACCCAAATGCAAAATACTAATACTAATCAATACAAATCACACTTAATGGCCTGTGAGCCTTGGCCCAATATTAGACTTAAACAATCAAATGCCCTCTTGGGCTTAGAAAAAACACACTCAACAGTCAATTCATAAAAGAGATGGGCTTCAGCCCATAATAACCAAACAATCCCCATGACATCATATGGGCCGTTGAGCCCAGTAAGATAACCATACGCATCCCTTTGTTACTGAGTTATCACACAAATATGTTTTTAACACTTCGAAAATGAAACGAGTCAACAACACCTCTTTGATACCATAATCAAACAAATGCAGGCACCATAATCAAGCGTCCCTTTTCTTGTTAAACCAAGACAACAATATGCTAAGTCGACACTCATGGTGTCTTCATACAACCATACAAACACCACATTTGTGGTGTCTCCTAGTCGGACAAATCTTGCAAACACATCTACACAAACGGAAACCAAATATAACAAACTTACACGTAAAATCGACTACCTCAAATAAACGAGCAAATACAAATCCAAGTAAGGTGTCGTTTGTTTTTTCAGAGCTTTTACCTCTTCATCTGCAAACCATGTCTACAAAAGAAGAGGTACATTTATGCTCTTCATCTGCAAGAAGAAGACCGTTTGTTTTTTGTACTATTAAAGTACTTCTTTCCATTTTCTTCCTTTTTTCTTTTTCTTTTTCTTTTTTCTTTTTCACTAGTATTTTTTGTGCTATTGAAATAACTTTTTTTTTTCCTTTTTCTTTTTCACTAGTTTTTTGTGCTATTGAGTGCAAAACAAACAATCGCTTAAAATACGAAATATTAAATACAATACATAATGGTTCAAAATATACCAATATCGACCGTTTTTGGTGCTATAAATCCTTTTATCATATGGGTCAAATGGATCATTGGTTTTCTTACGCTTTGGTATTTTTTACGTTTTCGACCGTTTGTTACATTTTCGTTTGTTTTTTACGTCTTCGTCTGTTTTTTTAAGTTTTCGACCCATTTTTTAAGTTTTTGTTTGTTTTTATACGTATTTATCTATTTTTTTTACTTTTTCATCTATTTTTACGTGTTCGCTGGTTTTTTTACGTTTTAGTCCGCTCTTTACGTTTTCGTCTGTTTTTTACGCTTTCATCTATTTTTTTACGTTTTTGTCTGTTTTTTACACTTTCATCTGTTTGTAATGTTTTCACCATTTTTTTACATTTTCGTCTGTTTCTTTACTTTTTTTTTAATGTTTTCGTATATATATATATATATATATATATATATATATATATTACATTTTCCATCATTTTCTAAGTTTTCGTCCGTTTTTTTTTATATTTTAGTCAATTTTCTTACGTTTTCGTCCGGTTTTTTACGTTTCGTCTGTTTTTAATGTATTCATCATTTTATTTACGTTTTCGTTTGTTTTTTTACGCTTTCGTATGTTTTTACGTTTTCTTCCGTTTTTAATGTTTTAGTCCGTTTTCTTACGTTTTCGTCCTTTTTTACGTTTTCGTCCGTTTTCATTTGTTTTTTACGATTTCGCCTGTTTTTAAGTTTTGACCATTTTTTTCGTTTTTGTCTTTTTTTTACGTTTTCGTCTGTTTTCTTTTGTTTTCATCCGTTTTCTTACATTATCTTACGTTTTGTTAGGTAAGCTAAAATAACATACAAAAAACTTATAAAATCATATGAAAACGGATGAAAACGTAAAATAAACAAATGAAAATATAAAAAACGGACAAAAACATAAAAAACGGAGGAAAGCGTAAAAAATGGATGAAAGCGTAAAAAATGGATGAAAACGTAAAAAAGCGGTAGAAAAAATAAGAAAACGGATGAAAACGTAAAAAAGGACGAAAAGGTAAAAAATGGCGAAAACATAAGGAAACGGACGAAAACGTTAAAAATTTGCCAAAAACGTAAAAAGGGGACCAAAACGGACGAAAAAAACCCGACAAAAACACAAAAAACGGATGAAAACGTAAAAAAGCAGGCTAAATCGTAACTAAACGGACAAAAACGTAAAAAAAAAGACGAAAAAGTAAAAATATGATCGAAAACGTAAAAAATTGATGAAAACTTAAAAAAACAGGTGAAAACGGACACAAACGTAAAAAACAGACTAAACGTAAAAAAATGGACGAAAACGTAAAAAAATTGAGGAATACGTAAAAAAACATACGAAAACATAAAAAAAACAGACGAAAACATTAAAAACGGACGAACACATAAAAACGAACGTAAACGTTATAAAGCGGACGAAAACTTAAGAAAACGGGCGAAAATGTAAGAAAACGGACGAAAACGTAAAAAAACGTAAAAAAACGGACAAAAACGGAAAAAAATGGCAAAAACGTAAAAAAAAAAAGAAGCGAAAACGGGCAAAAACGTAAAAGAACGGAATAAAACGTAACAAAAACGGACGAAAACGTAAAAAGACGGAAGAACGTAAAAGAGATGTAAGATATTGAGAAAGAGATGTAGGGGTTGTGAAAGAAGAGGTAAGAAGTGAAAGATAATGTATGAAATTTAGAAGAGGGAATAAGTGAAAAAAAGCATTTATGTCTGCAAAAAAACAAACAGAAACCTCTGCCCTCCTGCAGACAAAAGAAGTGAAAAGAGGAAAAAATACTTATTGACAAAAAACAAACGACGCCTAAACCTAAACTAGTCAATTCCAAGTGGTCTAACCAATTCATGCATTCAATGGAAATTAGCAAACACATCCTATTCTGCTTTTTTAAGCAAGCAAGATAAACAAGTGTGCCCTGTCAGTTTCTACTTGAAACCGAGGTCACAAACATAACTTTTTCACAACCACAATTTAAATACGGACACTCTAGATTAATCCGATCATAGCAAATCCAAACACAGTAGCTCAACTACACAATTAAACTGCCCAAACTATATAATCAAATGACACAATACCATGGACAAATCTAAATCCAAGCTATTGAGATCTAATATCATTATTCACGCAGTTCCAAAAAATTCGTGACCATTACGGGTCACGACCCGAACCTAGGTCGGGTTTTAATTCGATTTGAAACCAATCAAAATGACAACGACATCAAAGATCAAAACTCCAAATCAAACGAACACCCTTTTAAAATATTTTTACCACAAGATAAAGGTGTTGATGGTGGTGACGGTTGTGTTGATGGTGATGATGGTTAGTGGCGGCGGTGAGATGGATGGCTGACAGTTGTGGCGCCGGAGGTGGATAGTAGGGAGAAATAAGGGAGGCTAGGTTTTTGTAACTAATGAATGAAAACCCTAATGTTGTGTTTGTTTTTTTTTTTTTGCCTCTTAACAGCGTCTGAACGGGCAAAATGTCTGAATCGGTCAGACATTTTGCCGTTCAGACAGTTTGTTTTTTTTTTCCGTTCAGACGTCTGAACGACGTCGAACGGAAAAATGTCTGAATCTGTCAAGACCGAGAGCGGTGTCTTAAGCGTCTGAATGCTTCTTGTAGACACAAAATAACCAAAAAAAAAAAAAAAAATCCCGTTCAAACATGCGTTTTTTTTCTTCGTTCAGATGCGTTCAGATTCAGACATTTACGCATCAGATTCAGATTCAGACGTGCAGTTCAGATTCAGATTCAGACCCTCTTAAAAAACAAACACCACCTAAGTGTTGAGTATATATTTGATACTTGCAAAAACAACATGAAAATTTTGTAAAACCATAGGGGGCGGCGGGGTAACATTATTTATAGGGACCAAAAGTGTAATTTTTGTAATATTATGGCTCGGGACACGTTTAAGCTTGATAAACGATCAATTCAAGTCTCGCAAATTATGCCATTGCGTTCAAAATGATTTTTTCAATTAAAATGAGTATTCACCCGACTACTTTTCCCGTAACTAATATAACGATCAAATCAAATTGTTTAACAAGTTTACGGTTGTGCCGGTATGCGTTGTGTGTTGGTTTTTACATTAGCGAGATAATCTCTTGCTTTCAAGTCAAATGAGCTCGAAAATGTTCGAAAATGAAATATAGGTAATCATAAATTGATGCGCGCGGAAGGCGCGTTCGGGGTCAAGGAAACTTCCTTTTCTACGAACAAGTTTTTCAACCTCCTAGGCAGTGAACCTAATCGTTGTAGTGTCATATGGGGTAAGCCTCGGGGATTGATATCGTTCTCTAGGAGAATAGGAATGCTAGTAAGAAATATATGACGAGAAGGTGGGGTTGAGGATGATTCTTTTTTTATATTTTTTATTTTATGGTTTTTTAGAAAGATAATGTAAAATCTCGGGGCAATTGGTTTGGGGGTGGTATTTCTACCGATTACTCTACTTCTACTAATTATCTAATTACTATGGATAGCTATGTCTAATTGAGGTGTGCTCGTATGATGATTAAAGATGTGTTCACTTAGATGCTATTACTCCATAGTTATCTTTTATTGGTTGGTTGAGTTGTCACGTCCTTTATCATAACGCGTTGTATTCCTAAAGGTCGTAGGGCGTGCGTATTCCCTAGTTCTTTGAGGTTCTCTCTCGTATATGACTCATGGAACGGCAAGCCTAAGCTATTTCATCCATGAACCATATCATCATAAAGCATACTCAAGCATTAAACACAACGATAGCCTAGTTGCACTCCTAAGCCAATTTCAATTAAGACAAGAAACAACCTAACAACAATCAATAACTAGGTTTCATAGATCTAAGAAAATACACAAGTAATTTAGCTAGACATGATAGACAAGAAAGCATACATACAATCAATCGAATATAAGGTATACATAATGATAAATTGGATTAACAAACTTATCTTGATGTGTAAAATAGGGTATGGGACCCTAGAATACTGTCCAAGTCGGACTACAACTGAGTTAGGGTTTGCTCTCCAAAATTCTACCTCCTAAAATACAGAAAAATCGAATTCTATATATAGATTTACAATTGCGACGACATCACCTTTTGCATGGGACGCTGTCAGGTCGCTGTCATTAGGGGTTTGTCTGGGCCAAGTCATCGATGGGACGGAGTCACTTTAGAGTTGTGACGCCGTCGGTCTTTAGTTGAGACGTCGTCTTGATTCTAGATCTGGGTCGTCTGGAGTGAAAACTGTGAGTGACGCTCTCCATATTTAAAGCGTGACGCCGTCAGGTTATATGACAAGAAATTTCACTGAGCCGTCGCGTGCATGTTTTGATCAAGTCTTCATAGAGGGACGGCGTCGCCCTTTGGATGGGACGCCGTCAGGTTCTGCTGATCAGTCTTGAGTGGCTTCGATCTTGACTTTGCCATTTTCTTCATGTTTTTGCTCCTTTTCGTCCAAATATGCTTCATTCCAGCATTTTGCTTCCAAAAGACCTAAAAAGTGAAAAGGAGCGAAATTAAGCAATAACGGATATAAAATGTGTCGAAATAGGGCTTAAATGACCCCCTAAAAGCGTACGTTTTAAATCCTTATCAAATATTCCTACACTTGGTATTTGTTTGTCCTAAAGCAAATGTGCTTTTGACCAATCAATTTATAAGTTACGGGCATGAAGCATTGGTTTAAAATAGTTCATAACAAGTAAAAGCGCCACAATAGTCATAACAAGCACGGAAATTATATACTAGCACCTCACAAGTGGTGTTTGGATTTTCTCATCTCTCGGGTTTATATGAAATATAATACGAACGAAAATGGAAGATAAACACTCATTACCTGGCATAGTACATAGATTACCATAAGCTTGAGAATAGGTCAAACCTCCACCGCTTTGGCGTAAGCACCTAGGAACAACTATCTAAGAGGTCTTCACAAGAGTTGTAACGTTAGGCTTAGGGTAGGGAAACAAAGGGTTTTGTTGGATAGGGGATATTTAGTGGTGGCAAGTCAAAAATATTATGTTACAAGCATGTAAAGCGTGGCGTTGCTAAGCCAAGACTCGACTCACTAACACTAGATAACTTGAAACAAAACAAACATAATTTTAAAAACATAAACATAAAGATAGATGTAGGATGGTAGCCCGTATGTTTTTCTTCCTTTTTTTAACACTCTCTTTTTATCGATTTTTTTTCATACTTTTTTACTCTACCATCCTCTACGATAACATCAAAATATAAAGAATTTATAGGAGCATCCCTACACTTGAGTTTTTATTTCTCTAACACTAATTGACCCGATTTGAAAAGATCAAAACACTTTGAGTATTTAATTACGTAGACAAAGGGAATTTGAATTTATCGTTCTTTCCCGTTACTCCATGAAGTATTACTTTTTACCCATGAGTCCCAATCGTCCCCAAATTGTGTAAAAATATATGACTCGACTTAGCAACCATGCAAGTAACTAGATATTTGAACTAAGGGTTTAGTAATGATGACAATAATGCACTAAAGATTAGTGCATACAAGGTAGGCTAAGGCGATTTGGGTGTACATTTGGGGCGAATTGTAAACAATGCTCTTCATTGATATTCTGGAAAACCGAAACATCACGAGAACCGCGAAAAGGATAGACTCTGAGGGGTTAACTAGGGGTATCGTGTACTAAAAATGAGTACATCGCAAGGGTGTGGGGTAATTACTCAACTGTTGTGGAAGATGTAATTATAATACAGGTTTCAAACAAGGGTTATCCTAATGCCTTTTATCACTTAGTTACTCCTAACTACACAAGTGTAGTCTCACTAGCGATCTCGGAATGCATCACAAAACAAGTTATAGAATCTATTATACTACCGGTACACTCTCTAAGCATTAAATGTGAATGCTTTTATTCCTAAAGATCTAGGGGCGAACCTCACATTTTGGGGGTGGAATTTGAGTGGTAAACGGTTTTTGTGCTAGTCATATAATTCCTATCCATGAGACGCTTTATTAAGACTAAAGTTTAGTTCGTAAATGTCATAAAAAATTTTAAATTTGGCGCTAAAATTGCCCTAACGAGTTTTTCTCATAGTTTATTACACAAATTACCAAGGACAAGACAAATGATCAAGTGAGTGAATAGTTTCTAAGTTCCCGTCTTATTCCCCCTCCCTACACTTAAACTGAACATTGTCCCCAATGTTCCCCAAAAGCATCAAAGTAATGATAAAGGAAGGTAAGTAAGGAAAAGAAAATAGTACTCCCTTGATTAGCTCGGTAGGATATGTATGAAGTTGTGGTTAAATTCTTTTCCAAGAAGAATGCATGAGTAATAAGCTTCATCCAATTTGTGTTTCTTCTTCTTGCCCAATATAATCTGCATACTTATAAGAAAACAAACAAAACCTTTGCGTAAAATCGGCGGTAAAACTATATATGACACACAACTACACTAGAAAGCAAGTAAGATATAATGCTTGTGAAATGGATGTTTGCAGTTTTTCTAGAAAATTAAGACTTGGGAATTTCCAAAAATTTATAGTGCACAGAAAATGAAAAACTGAGTAATCTGTTTCTACATAGCCTGACGTCGTCATGCTTTAACCCTGACGCCGTAAGGTTGTCCTGACAAAAAGTGGTCTGCTGCGTTTTTTTGGAAAAATTGCATCATTAAAACCTGGAAAAACTCCTACAAAACATCCATTATGACTCGATACAAGCATTTGACTCTAACAAACACACAAATATATCAATTTCGATAATTGAAATTCTCATGTTCATGTTCTTAGAAACGTATGTGATCTTCCCTACACTTATCTTTTTGTAAAATACCTTTATATGTAATTGATACGAGGTTAAAGACAAAATAAAGCATTTTCACAAAATCTAACATGAGAATAAACAACAATGAAAAAGATATAAGACACAGAAAAATTGAAAAACAAAACAAGCAAACAATTAAGCATGATTGCCTCCCACGAAGCGCTTTTCTTTATTTGTGAGTCTTGTAGCTAGACTCGAAGTCGTGCACCTACGTGACTTCCTTACCGTCATCGTCTTCCTCATGACGATCTCTATTGGGGTTTTCCATGGTATAGTTATGTCCTATCGTGCATCTTTCTAAGAAGTCATCTTGCCCCAAATTGGTTCTATATTCCGGTCCTAGTTTCAAACAATCTTTATAGAACCCAAATTTCTTATTCATCACATAGTCTACTCCTCTCTTCTTATCCTCCTCATTCCTATAGTAGACTGATAGCTTAAGTTCCTTTTCATCATTGGATAGTGACGAAAATTTCTCAATCTTAAATGGCATTTGGTAAGCAACGTCATCAGTCTCATCCTTGAATCTAACTATCCCTAACGACGGATCATAAGTCATCCCAGTGTTTTCTATGAATGGCTTTCCTAGAACTACATGGGACAAGCTAGAATCTATAGCCGTACTAATATCCCCCACAATCACGAAATTCGTAAGGTACGTGAAGCTACCTACATAGAAGGGCAATCCCTTAACTCTACCAAGGAAATTACATGTAACTCTAGGATCATTGGGGTCTTGCCTATTTGGGATAGGTTTTTTCATCACCCAATTATAGTATGTGCTAGTCATGATGTTTATTGGGGACTTGTGATCAATGTAGGCCTTTGCACTAAAAGATGTCATATGCAACATGGTATGTTGAGATTTCTAGGATTTCCAAAGGTGATTCGTGGGCATCTCCTAATATACATGTAACGAAGGTCGCGCACTAGGTATGGATGAAAGTTCCTCTTCCGTAGGAAACTTATTGAAGTATTCATCACCTACTTCGTCTGTTTCGTTGGTTGATTCATCCTTAGGAGTCTCACTAACCTCAAGTACCGTCTCATGGTTCGCTTCGCCACTATTCCTATTTGGTTTCACTAGGGTGATGGCATTTTTGTTATCTTAGAGGATGGTAGGGTAAGAATGTATGAAAAAAAAAAAAAAAAAAAAAAAGGGACCACTATCCTACATCTATCTTTATGTTTTGATTTTGTTCCAAGTTATTAGTTAGTGTTAGTGAGTCGAGTCTTGGCTTAGCAACGCCACATTTTACATGCATCTAACTTAGATTTTTGACTTGCCACCACTAAAAATTCCCCATATCCAACAAAACCCTTTTATTCCCTACCTGAAGCCTAACATTATAACCCTTTGTAAAGACCTCTTTGATAGTTATTTCTAGGTGCTTACGCCAAAGCGGTAGAGGTTTGATCTAATCTCAAGCCTATGGTAATCTAATTGCTATGACAGGTAGAGAGTGTTTATTTTCTATTTCCTTACATGTTATATTTCATATACACCCGAGAGATGAGAGAATTCAAACACCAATTGTGAGGTGCTAGTGTATAATTTCCGTGTTTATTTTGACTATTGTGGCACATGTACTTGTTGTAGATTGTTTTAAACCAATGCTAAAAGACCCCTAACTCATAAATTGATTAGCCAAAAGCACATTTGCTTGAGGACAAGCAAATTTCAAGTGTAGGAATATTTGATAAGGATTTAAAACATGCATTTTTAGAGGGCATCCCAACATATCTTTTTGTCATCGCTTACAACGTGGTCCAAATTTTCTTAAGAGACGGCTTAGGTCATTTTTTGCTCTTAACAAGTGACGGCGTCACTTGTATTTCCACAAGGCCGTCACTCTACCTTTTTGCACCAGATGATCAAAGCTTTCTCAAGACGACGTCCAATACAACCTAGATGGCTTTACAAGATCCATACTGAAGCCGTCCCAGTAATGACTTGGCAAAGACGAAACCCTAATGACGGTGATCAGACGGCGTCACCAGAAAAGACGACGCCGTCGCAATTGTAAAATCTATATATAGACCTCGAATTTTCTCCATTTAAAAGTATTATATTGGAGAGCAAACTTTAGTTCGTTTTTAGTACTACTTGGACAGTACCTTAGGGTTCTAAATCCTCTTTAATACTTCAAGATAAATTTGTTTATTCGATCTATCACCATGTTTAATCTATGTTTGATTGTTTGCTTGTGTTCTTGCTTATCTATCATGTGTAACTAAATTAATTAGTATTTGCTTAGATCCAATGAAACCTAGCTATTAATTATTGTTAGGTTACCTCTTGTTTTAATTGGTTGTCACGCTAGATTAAGGAAAACTGGCTTCTTCTTTCATTGTTGCGAGCTTGAACGTCCTAAATAGCGATTATTAGCCTTAGAGTGCACTATTAGGCTCCCGTTGTGTTTATTGCGTGAGTTGTAGCTTGAGGATAATAGGATATTCGGAGGAGATACCTCGGTACTTGGCGATCCCGAGTGTTCTAGAGGAGACTTACAACTCATAGAATTGGGGAATTAGGCACCGCCCTATGATTAAAACATGGAATACAATGCATCAATTAGGCAAGGATGTGACAATTCAACCGACCAATAAAAGATAACTAGGGACACATTTTTAATTTTCATAAGAACACTCTCCTACATCCATAGCTTTTATTTTATTTATTAGTCATTTAGTTTAATTAGTTTATGAATTAGTTTAATTGGTGAAGTACCAAAACCCCTCACTCCTTCAAAACCGAGATTTATATTTGCTTTCTAAAAAATATAAGAAGACTAAAAAGAATCACCCTTACCCTTGTCTTTTCGTCATACATCTCGACTAGCATCTCTATTTTCCTAGAGAACGATCAACCCCCTGGTCTTACCCATACTACACTGCAACGATTACCGCCTAGTCGGTTGTAAAGCTTGCTTTTAGAAAAAGGAAGTCTTTCGACCACGAACCACGCATCACCCCGTCCTTAAAAATGAATTTCCGTTAACAAACACCATCAAAAGAATAATTATAAGTCATGCCCGCCCATCGGGCGAGCTTCGAAATCTAGTGTGTGTGTGTGTGTATATATAAACCATCAAACGATATGCTTTGGGCCCACCACTCTCACGCCTTCCCAAAAGTAAGTATCTCACTTTTCGTTTGCACTTTGCTTCCTTGCCGATGACTCACCTTCACCCTCCCAGCCATACTCACGCTTCACCATGCCTTCCTACTATCTCACGCTTGCTCGGATGGGAGCAGCCTATGAGTATGAAGACGAATCTTCTGCATGTTTTTATTTCTTTGGTTTTATGATTTTATTAAATGACCAGTGGTGCAGCTTGTTGCTTGTTTGCCTTCTAACATTATGCAAATCATATTTTAAAAGATTGAATGGACAAAACTTACTTAAAAAAAAGAAAAAGTAAAAAAAACATGGTCTAGCCTCTAAAGATTTTAGGTTTATATAAAAAGGGTTTTGCTAACAACAGCCCTAACAAGTGATTGTTATTACAATGTTATTAATGATTTATTATGATTGGATGAAAATCACTAAAATTGCGAAAATAACTCCGAAAAAAATGGATGTATAACTAACACTTAATTCTTATTGGTTGAAATATCAAATTGTAATAAAAAAACATCCTCTTAACCATAGCCCTAAGGGTTGCTGTTAGCAAAACCCATATAAAAAAAGTTAACATGTTTTAATAACGGGCGGGCCTTTAGCTACTTAAACTATAAAGCCCAGGTTAAACATGTCGAAGATGAACCCGTCTTCTTTTGTTTAGAAAATTTCCCATAGTATATAATATAAGGAAGATTTCCTTCCATTATATCACATACAAAACCAAAACACAAAGCAAAAGAAGATTTTCGACTTCATGTTATAAGATAAACACATAGAGCTAATATATACTTATTAAGAGTAAAAAAGCAAAGAGATCGATCGACTTGTTGTTTGAAGTAATAAGAAGGTTAGTTTTTACGTATGTTCTTTTACTATGTGTTTAGTGAATGCATGCAAATCTATATGTTCTTTTATTCGAAATGAGGACATGTATAATGTTTCTCCAATCCCTAAGATTATATTATGTATTTGCATGATTTTATTGTTACAACTCATAGAGCTTAAGTGTAAAAAATCCAAGTATAAAGTATAATATCTAGCTTAGTTCATTCGTAGTTCGTCAATAAGGATCATAGTTTGCTTTATATTCGTGAATATAATGTATATATTTACATTGTCGTGTGAAGCACAGGTAATTATCTAGTTATATATGTGCAGACGTATGGAGCTTTGATATTACTAGCCATGGCGACCGAGAACCGCCCCCCACTCCACTCAACAGAAACCCTATGGATCTGGCAAAACGAACAAATGATAAAAAAACCAATCACCTTCGTACAAGGTCTTTACAAAATATTCGACGAAATACTTGTAAACGCAGCCGCTAACAAGCAACGAAACCCCAAGATGAACAGTGTCAGAGTTAACATAGATGTTGCCAATAATATGATTAGTGTTTGGAATAATGGTGATGGTATACCTGTTATAATGCGTCAAGATGACGGTGTTTCCGTACCTGAATTGATATTTGGGGCCAAATTGGCGAATATCTTTTTGACTGAGTTTACGATTGAGACGGCTGATGGGAAACGTAATGAGCGATATAAGCAGGTATATATTTATATTTAGGGTTTATGTTTTATTTGGGGATTTTATGATTTTAGATAGAATATTGATATTTGTGTTGTTAGCGTTAGTGGATAATTTTGTTGTACTAATTTTTGATATCAGACCTTCGATTAGGGGTGTTTGGATTAGAATAATTTATGGGGTTTATATAAGTTGAAATTAGGGTTTTGGGTTTAATATAATTTCAATGTTAGTTTTTGCGAGTTTCATATATGATTGTATATTTGTGATTAGTGTATTTTGTTTAGTGAAATGGAGTTTGTGTAGTACTAGTTTTGATATCGAATAGTGTGATTAGGGGAGTTTTTGGCTTAATAAGATTTGAAAAGGGGGATTAGCTCACATTTTTTTACGGAATGGGCAGTTGATAAGCTCATTCCAGAAAAGAAACGTGGCCTTATCAGCTTTCGTATAACTGATAGGCCGTAAATAGTTTAATCCAGAAACACGCTTAGATTTGAATATTTAATATCATGGTTTGTGGATAATTATCAAGTGGTTTATTGAAACGGGAGGTATGTACTATGCTAATTTGGGTATTGGATTTTGCGGAAAGGGGGTGTTTGAATTAGAGTTGTTTATGGGCTTATTGGCTTAAATCCACATGTTTTCTGGGTATGGGCATATTAGCTTGAGTTAATGGACTTGAATGAGCTATATGCTCATGTTGATATGCTCATGCTCACCTAACATGTGTGGCTATAAACCTTTTCAGTTATCATAGCTGATAATAAGCCGTAGAGCAAACTAATGCAAACACACTCTTTAGAGTTTTGATTTTGGATTTGAGTCTATAAGCAATTTGAAAATCTAGTTTACTGCAATGTTTATTGAATTTTATGATTATGGGGTGTTTGGCTTAAAGTATTTTATGAGCTTGTTAGCTTAACAGGATTCGGAAAATTCAACAATTTCACATTCTATGAGCGGATGTGCATATCAGCTTGAGTTAATGGACATAAATAAGCCACAAGTTCATGTTGATTTGCTCATCTGTGAATAAGTTGTGTCCGTAGAGACTTTTTTGGATTTGAGTTTTGATTTATGTCCATTAAAATCTGGTCTATATGTGTTCCACTTAAAACGTTTGAAGGCTATGTTAAGCTTTATCCCCGACTTTTTTGAATTTGAGTTTTGATCTATGCGTCCATAAAGGAAGCTAATCCAAACACTCTTTTAGATCTTAGTTTTGATATTGGATTTGAGCAAATAAGCAATATTAAAATTTGGTCAATTGCAAAATGTTTATTTAAATGTGGTTTAAAATTGGGTATAGATGTGCGATACTTCATCATGGATCAAAGTGCTACTTATTTGTATATAAAATACATACCTGAAATATGTGAGATTTTATGACATATGTATGGTTGTTACAGTTTTTAAATCATGTATTATTGAGAATGAATTGTAACACTGATTATTGTTTAGGTGTTCACAGACAACATGAGGAGGGTATGCTCAAGTATCAAAACGTGCAAGAGTAGTGAAAATTGGACTATGGTTTCATTTAAACCTGATTTAGCAAAATATGGCATGGAATGTCTTGAAGATGATATCGTTGCTCTAATGAAGAGACGCGTGGTCGACTTAGCAGGATGCTTAGGAAACGGTGTGGAGGTTGAACTAGATGGAACACGTGTTCCACTCAAAACGTTTGAAGACTATGTTAAGCTTTATCCTGGAACATCTACCGATACTATGAGGTTCTTTTTAATTTTTATGATGAATACCTTGTCTTGTTATTTAGTTTAATTGCTAATTTGATGCTAATCATCTGTCACTTTATATAGGATTTATGAGAAAGTTAACGATAAATGGGACATTTGTGTTTGTTTGTCAGATGGGCAATTCGAGCAGGTATACACAATTTTGTATTGAGTTTATGAACAGTTAAAGCTTATAAGTAAATTATAATGGCTGACATATGCTTATTAATTAATTAGGTGAGTTTTTTGAATTATGTTGCGACAATGAAGGGAGGGACACACGTTGATTATATAACCAGTCAGATTACCGCTCACCTTGAGAAGATTGTTAGATTTGAACCAGATAACATTAAGAGCTACCTTTGGGTGTTTGTCAATGCTCTTATTGACACCCCTGCTTTTGATTCGCAAACTAAAGTGAATCTGACGACTACTGATAAGGGCATATTTGGATCAACGTGTGAACTCACACACGAGTTTTTAAGGAGAAGTATGCAGAACCACTTTTTTTTTTTTTTTTTTTTTTTTTTTTTTTTTTTTCTTATTATTGTACTTTCTGAAACTAATGGGTTTGAGAACTTATTTTATTGTCTTGTTCATGTTTTGCAGTTGCATTACCGTATTTGGGGAAGAGAATATTGGTACATGCAGATAATCTAGATAATCAGAATGAAAAACTTAAGAAAATTGATGGTATAAGGGAATGGAAACACTGTATTCCTCTCCTCCGAGATGCTAAAATGGCTGGCACAGATAAATCTCGAGACTGCACTTTGATTTTGACTCAAGGAGATTCTGCCAGAGATTTTGCAGTAAGCTGTCTTGCTTGCTTGTTCTTTTATAGTCACATATTTGGATACGTGTATTCTCATAAACAATCTACAATGTTTATTTTTGTTTGCAGATGTCTGGATTATCTGTTGTGGGCAAAGATTACTATGGTGTGTTACCTTTGATTAAAGGGAAGTTGCTCAATATGAGGGAAGCAAGTCGTCAAGAAATGCAGGAAAACACTGAAATTCAAATGATTACGAAGATTCTTGGCCTCGAAAATGGTAAAGTTTATGAAAATGTTGAGGGATTGAGATATGGACACGTGATGATTATGGCTGATGAGGTGTGTACCAATAACTGTTACTATGCGTTCAATATCTAGTATCTACCATTTTTTATGCTTATAGAACATTACATGTGTTTGGTAGGATCATGTTGGTTCACGCATCAAGGGGCTATTGATCAACTTCCTTCACTTGTTCTGGCCATCTTTACTAAAAGTCCCACACTTTTTGCGCGCGTTCATTACACCAGTTGTTAAGGTCTCTTACAAGAAGGCTTCGGATGTGAAATGGTTCTATACAATGCAGGATTATGTGGCCTGGAAGATTAGCATGGGAAAGAAAGCAAAAAAATACAAAAAAAGTTACTTTAAGGTTTGTTTATGAAAATTTTGAATAGCAACTATACATACATTGTTATTCTTGTAATTTTTAATTTATCATTATCTATAGGGGCTGATAACTACTGAAGATGAAGGAGCAAAGTATTTTGGTTTCGATCATCACATTCAGGACTTTGTTTGGTCTGGTAACGAAGATCATGATGCAATTGAGCTTGCCTTCAGTAAGATGAAGATTGAGGCGAGAATGGACTGGCTTCAAGCACCTCAGGTTTAGTCATTACTCTAAATGATTGGTGTTCTGTTTGATGTTAAGAATGCCCCAGTTTGACCCCATTTACATGTGAATGGGATGAAATTGCCTTCTCTATAACATAGTAATCAGGGAGACATGACACGAATTTCAATACAATCATCGTTTCTTGATGCAGGCTGGTACTTGTACTTACTTAAAGGAGAAGAGCATCCGATACCACGACTTCATCAACAAAGAGTTTAAGCAATGTTTGGTGGCTGATCTCCAAAGATCAATCCCATCAATGGTGGATGGGTTGATGCGTGGCCAAAGAAAGATTCTATTTTGCGCTTTCATGAAGCCCATCGTTCAGGAAATTGAAGTTGCTCAATTCAGTCGTTATGTGTCTGAGCACTCTGCTTATCATCATGGTGAGGCGAGTCTATTCGGTACCATTATCGGCATGGCCCAAAATTTTGTTGGTAGTAACAACATTAACCTTCTTCAGCCGATTGGGCAATTTGGTACACGTCACAGGGTGAGAGATACAATTTAAACATTTACTCGTTTGTATACATTGCATATTCTAAAGTCTATTATTCCTTTGCAGGGTGGTACAGTTCATGCAGATAGAATATGTATTTTCACTCGGCTATCTTCTATCACGCGATATCTTTTTTACAAGGCTGATGAACCTCTTCTCGAATACTTGAATGACGATGGTCAATCCATTGAGCCTAAGTGGTAGTTTATAATCTATGTGTATTTTTATAAGTATATGATATTGTTTGAATTGGTTGTTATAATGATTCGATTTTGTTTTTTGAAAAAGGTTTATGCCGATCATCCCAATGGTTCTGGTAAACGGAAGTGAAGGAACAGGGATTGGATGTAGTTCGTTTATTCCAAATTACAATCCACGAGACATTATTGCTAACCTAAAACGCCTACTGCGTGGTGAAGCAATGGTGGATATGGAGCCATGGTATAAAGGATTCAAAGGAGTTATTGAGGCAGCATCAAAGACCGAATACACCACAATAGGAAATGTGGACGAAATAGAGGACGGGAAAGCTCTTTGGATCACTGAACTCCCAGTAGGGAGGTGGACTCGGGAATACGAGGAATTTTTGGAGGCAGCACGGTATGGGATGGACCAAACACCTTTAATTAAGGTAAATTAACAAGTTTGCTTACACAGCTCACCATGATAAGACTACTGTGGATTTTAAAATTAGCATGAGCGAAGATCAAATGAACACAGCAAAACGAGAGGGGATCTCGAAGAAATTTAAGCTAACAACTACATTAAGCACAGCTAACATGTATCTGTTTGATGCGGATGATGCAATAAAGAAGTATGACACCCCTGGACAAAGTAAGTACGATATCCATGAACAAAATTGATCTACACTCTTAATTTGTTCACTGACTGTTCATATTCTTTCTGTGTACACAGTTCTTCAGGATTTCTTTCTCCTTCGTCTTGAATTTTATAAAAGAAGGATGGTAAGTTTTGGATGTGGCTTCATTTCATTTCCGTGTTTAAGACTGAACTAATCCAAATGTGGTCATGGATAACAGAGCTATCTGCTTGACGAGCTCAAGAAAGCTATATTGCTACTGGAAAACAAAGTGAAGTATATAGGTGAAGTTCTTAAAGGAAATATTGATCTCGTTAATAGAGAGGCCGATGAGATTTGTGCTGAGTTAAAGGCCAAGGGTTTCACATATTTACCAAAAGAAACAGAACCAACAATAGCAGGAAGGGAAGAATATGGTTACTTGTTGTCTTTGCCCGTTGCAGTATTCAAAGATAAGAAGATTGAGCAGTTAAAGAAAGAAACGGATGAAAAGATTAAAGAGTTAGATGAGCTCAAAAAAAGTACTTCTGAGTCTCTATGGCTAAGAGATCTTGAAGCTCTTGATCACCAACTTGAGGTGACAAATGAAACCTTGTCTTTGGTAATTTTTTACAGTGACAAGTGATTATGTGAACTATTAAAAATATCGTTTGCAGGAAAATTATCCTTTAGAAGAACACATGGCCAAAATCAACTTCAAATCTTCACAGGATGACGATGAATCATCCACTGAGATAGCAGAAGGTAAAACCATATTTAAAATGATTTATGCATAATATCCGTTCAGTCTTGGCATGTCAAGTTTGTGACTAACATAAGTTTTTAAACAACAGAAGCTCCAAAGAAGAAACAACGATGCGATTGAGAGGATTCTGATTTTCAAGATGAAGAGTAGTGATTGGAATATGTGTTTGGTTCTTCTAACTATGAATTTCAAAAGCGGTGGGAAATATGCTTGTGATGTTTTGTAATGTTGACTTGCTATTGACTTCATGAATTTCAACTTTGTAGTAGGTATTCCATAGATTCATTGCTTTTGACTGCAATGCTGTCTTCCATTTATTGTCTTTGTTATAGTTTTTTCTAGTGTTGCAAAAAAGGTCTACAAGGCCCATTATTCGCCGCCTAGGCGTTACGGAGCCACCAACTTTGCCTATTTATGTAACTGGGTCAAACAAATAGATCAACCATGGTCAACGGCAGTCAATGGTAGTCAAACTTGCCGAAAACCTACAATATTTGCCGGAAGTACCCAAAAACTAACCGTAAACTTATTTTGATCACTTATAGTAACTGTTTAGATCTATTACAAGTTATTTTTGAGAAAAAATCTTGCCGGAAATACATAATCCTCGCTAGAAATACACAAAACTTAGCGAAAATACCCAAAATTTACCAAAAATGCCAATCTGATTAATCACTGATTAATCCCGTTAGACCGATTACAAGCTATTAGGTGGTCGACCGCCCGACTACCGATTCACGATTTTTGCAACGTTGTTATTAGTCATCTCATTAAATTACTTAAACCATCATAAGTGCTTAGTTGATTGTAATAACATGTAGTGTATAGATTATGTACTATGTTCTTAGGTAATGCTTGGTTGAGGGTTTAGGTGTACAAGGAAAGGGTAAGGTAATAAATAAATGAGCTTGGTTGAGTATAATGCATTCAACCATTACCCATTAGTGGGTCTTGGGGCATTACCCAATAAATTGGGGGGATTGATTTTCATTACCCACTAATTAACCCGCCAAATATGCGCGCCAATTAACCTTGAGCATCTACAATGCATAAAGTCATAAAGACTTTATGCATTGAATGCAATTAATGAAGATGGCATTTAGTAACTAACACTTTTACAAAAGACTTGGTGTTTACCAAGTCTTTGTAAAAAGTCTTCCTAAAAACACACTAGTTCAATGCAAAAAAGTACTTTAAAAGCTTTTTAGAATAGGGAAAAGTATTTTGTGGATGCTCTTCTTTTATATTCTTTCACACTTCCCAATCAACTCAACTTCATCAGATATTTTTATTTTCACACAATGATTATCCTCTCCATCTTCATTCTCTCCATCTACCAAACTTATATTTATTCAAAATGGTCAAGCAATTAGTTTCTTTCTCACATGGTTGTTTAGGTGTCAACTTTCACGTCTGCAAAGCAAGTTGAAGATCTACTTTCAAGTCAAAGTAAGCTCATTAGTCAATGATCAAGGTTCAGTTTTAGTCACTACATAGCATATGGTTTGTGGTGGTCAAGTGCTGTTAAACATAAAGATCTCACACATAGCAATCAGGAAACTACATTCGAGGTATAAATTATTCCCTTAAGAGTAGTCCATATTATTGTGCTTCTTGTTCTTTTGTGATTCAACAATGATAATGACAATCAATTATAATTACAGTATGTGTTTATTCAAAGTATAATTTATCTTTTTAACAACTTTTTTTTTCTTTCAATACTGCTATTAAGTGATAAATTTTATAGTCTTATGGGTTTTTGGGTAAGAGTACTACTAGTAATATGTTGATTTGTTGATTTGTATTTTTAGTCAAAATTTAAATTCGTGTATGAATTGAATTGCCATAGGGTATTAGCTGTTGGAAAATTGGTTGGCAAAAGTGACTTTTGACCAACTTTGGACACAATTATCTATATGTATATGTCACATATATGAGTAATAGTTTGTAGGTTCGCGTTCTCCTCGAAGAGAGCTTCGCAATAAGCCTTTATGTGTCCAAAATAGAGTTGATGTGAATGAGATATCGGGTCTCAAAGTTAGGCATTCGGTACCATGCCTAAAGAGGAAAAGTAGTTTATTTTCAATCCCACATCGGTGGGATGAGTAAACTTAGAGGGAGTCTATTATGTATAAATAGAGGCCCTAATTCCACAAGTTTCACACACATCAAATCAATAGTTATTATTGATTTCCAACATATGGAATACGCATCTCTTAAGATGAAATTCCTGGCAGTTTAGTTAAGTCCGACAGTACAACTTACTGTTTTGGTTGTTGTACCCTGGGAAACAGACGGCGAATCTGTTTTAAGGGAAGCGTGTCAAACACGTGCCTCGGCTTTTAGTGCTTCTTTGTTGATCTTTATTTTTGTGATCAAGTAAGTCTTTTGATTATTTTATTATTTTATTTAATTATCGTTTATCTGCTTACATTCTGTTTTGTATTTAATTTTCTGTTATTTATTTATTGTTAATTTTATTTATTTAGATTTTATTAATAAAAGTGTAACCGTTTCCCTACAGTCTTAAAACAGATTCTGTTTAACAGAATTAAAACACTTTTTTATTAAAATCTGATTTATTTTAAATTAACAGATTTTATACAAACTGTTTTTCTGCTGAAACCCATATTGTGTTTCTTTGAAAATCAGTTTTATAACTAAACAGAATTTTAATTAACAGATTTATAAACGATTTTTAAAACAGTTTATTGAATCAGTTTTTATTGAAACCATGATGAGTTTCTTTTTCAAACTGATTTATTTAGTTTGTTTATTGCATATGTTTTTGTTTAAATCTGGATTCTGAAACCAAGCTTGTGTTTCTCTGAATCATATTTGGTACAAGTTTACATAAACCATGTCGAGTTTATTAGATACCATATTGTTTTAACAGTTTTTAACTGTTTTTGTGTTAAAATATTCACAAGTTAACTGATGGTAACATAAGTTGTGACCCTCGTGAATTTTGCGAATGTAATTGGTGCGCCGGTTACTAACATGGTTAAAAATCATGATGAAATCAGTTCATTGAAACCAAGTGGAGTTTCTTTGAAACAAATCTCATAAAATACAAGTTGTTATTTTATTAGATTACTAGAACGTGTTTATTGAAACCAAGATGAGTTTGTTTGAAACAAAATATGATAATATACAAGTTGTTATCAAATTTGGTGAAAAAGTTTCTTTGACTTGTTTAGCTTATTTAAACCGGATTGATTTTAATTATAAACTAAATATAGTTCTTGAAACTTTATGCTTTGGAAGGTAGATCTATAGAAACCTTGTTGAGTTTCTTTGAAAGAGTAAATCTATTTTGAAACCTTGTCGAGTTTCATTGTAGAATTAGACCATGTGATGCAGATCTATTAAGATATTCTTAAAGAAGATTGACAAAATCATATTACAAATTTGTTTTTGTTTAAAAAAAACATTATGTAATATGCGATATTTTGTCGAAAGACTTGTTTAAAAGCGGTTTTGTATAATGGATCTTACAAAACAGTAGTGTTTTAAACAAAATTCGATGTTATCGTGTTTGTTAAGAAACACTTTGTGATATAGCAAGTTGTTAATTATTCCAAATTTAGTTTTACACTAATAAGGAATCTCGTATTAACATAATGTTAGGAATGTCATGAGTGACATCTAAAGGATCTGCTCCTGAACTTGATGAAAGGGAGACCGATACTCGAGTTATGTGTACGGTAGATGCTTTAAAGCATTCAGATTTTATGTGCCATAACTATGGGTTAAATGGCCTGAATGAAATGAAAATTGTTGCCAAGGCAAGGATCTAACATTAGATAATGGTGGATTAACACTTGGGCATCATGTCATGAGTATGATGATAAGAGTTTGGTTAACTCTTTCAAAGTAGCAGAAAATGGCAAGATGCAATTTATGGGCAACTCTACAACTGCTAATAGCAAGGGAAAAAGAAATGTGATGTTGAAATTCACATGTGGAAAAGAGCTTAAGTGAACCAACACGTTGTATGTGCCAGAGATTCGTAGGAATCTTGTGTCTGGATGGTTGCTTAAATAAATTTGGCTTTATTTTTATTTTAATCAAATAAAATTGAGTTAACATTGAACAAAATTTTGGTCGGTGCGGGTTATGCCCTTCATTAAATGTTTAAGCTGAATCTATTTTTTTTTAATAAAAATGACTATGAATTCAGCTTATTTGATCCTGTGAATGTATAGCATGGCCAACTCGGACATGTTAATTTAACTCAATACGTTGTTTAATTAAATAAACGAACACGGATTACAAAAGAAAAACTTATGTTGAAGCCAAATTGACAAGCTTGTCTTTTCACTCGGTTGACCGTATATTAACCGAACCCTTGATTCACATAGTTTTATGTGATTTGGAATCGATACCTACTAAGGTAGCAATTAGGTACTTCATCGTAATTGTTGATGGTAGCACAAAATATTGCGACTTTTACTTACTTGAGAGTAAGGATATAGACAAGATTGATCTATACAAATAAGTTAAGAATCAACTTATTATCGAAAACAAGGCGGTTCGAAGTGATATTGGAGGTGAATATGTGTCTCCATTTCATGTATGTTCTAAACATGGAATAAGACATAAATTTATTGCTCCTTATACACCACAACATAATTGTTGATAGGAAAGAACTGTGCCTTAAAGATATGGTTATGCCATGTTGTTAAAGTCATGGTTTAAGCCATGGCATGTGGGGGAAAGTGGTTTTATTGGCTACTTATCTTTTAGATAAGATCCCCTGTGAGGAAAAGAAGATAGTTTTTATGAACTATGGATGGGAAGAAAACCATCCTATAAGTACTTACGAATGTGGGGGGTGTCTATATGTACTGACACCCAAGGTTCAAAATATTGGACCTAAAACTGTGGTTTGCATAATTTTGGATATGCTCATAACAGCTGTGCTTATCATTTCTTTGTATGTGATTCGGAAACGATAAATATACACAAAGATACGATAACCGAATCAAGGAAAACTTTCATTGTATGAAACCGTGTTTCCTTGATTATTAGAGGAGAATGGATGTTCATCTAGGCTTGGTGGTAAAGTTGTCCATGATGAGAGGCAACCAAATGACGAAGTCCTTCATGATGAGAAACATCAAGATGATAATGTTGTTCGTGATAAGAGACAACAAAGGAGTTGATAATGATCTCCAAGATGAGAGACAAGATCAAACTGAGGAAGAAGAGGTTGAACCTAGAAGAAGCAAAAGGGCAAGAACCGAGAAATCGTTTGGACCCAATTTTGTTTCTTTTATGGTTGAAAACGAACCTACTTCATATCGAGATGCGGTTACTTCCTCAGAAGGGCCTCAATGGGAAGAAGCCATTAAAAGTGAAATAGATTCTATTTTACAAAATCATACTTGGGAGCTCATGGATTTACCTCTTGGTTGTAAACCACTAGGCTATAAATGGATCTTCAAGAAGAAGATGAAAGCCGATGGCACCATTGACAAGTATAAAGCAAGATTAGTAATCAAAGGATTTAGACAACGAGAAGGTCTTGATTACTTTGATACATATTCGCTTGTTACGCGAATAACCTCGATTAGGATGATACTTGCTATTGCCGCTTTAAGAAATTTGGAAGTTCACCAAATGGATGTGAAAACGGCATTTCTAAACGGAGATTTAGAAGAAGAAATCTACATGAACCAAACCGAGGGTTTCATGGCTCCTGGACAAGAGAACAAAGTTTGTAGGCTTGTTAAGTCATTATATGGCTTAAAGCAAGCTCCCAAACAATGACATCAATTTTTTTTCACGTCATGTCAGAACGTGGATTTAAAAATAACGGATGTTTGTGGAAAGAAATAATTGCTGGTATATATGTAATCATGTGTCTATACATAGATGGTATACTTATCACTGAAAGTGATAACAAGATGATCAAATCCACTAATGAAATGTTGGAGTCAAGATTTGACATGAACTACATTGGCTGCTCGATATGGTTCTTGGAACTAAGATCATATGAAACCAAATGGATTTGTTTTGAAGTCAAAAACACTATAAGGACAATATTCTTGAGAGGTTCAATGTGGGGGATTCCGGCCTAGCTAGAACTCCAATGACATCTTTTAAATCTCGTTATAATAGAGGTAGAGGTGTTGCCTATTTTGAATACTCAAAGAATATTGGGCGTCTTATGTGTCTAATGACGTGTGTAAGACTTGATTTAGAAGTTATAATCAAGTTAAGTAAATATACCAGTAATTCAAGTGATGACCATTTGAATAGTATTACACAAGTACTATGATACTTATGATATTACATTTTGGAAGATATACAACTGCTATCTAATGATAGAGTAATGCAAATATGGATTCTTACATAAAAGAATCTAGATCCACTAGAGCGGATGTATTGACTCTACGTGGGAAGCTGTGTCTTGGAAATCTTGAAAGTATTTCAAACAGACTTTTATAGCTAAATCTATGATGGAATTTGAATTTATCATTTGAGATAAATTTATAGAATATGCGGATATCTGCGTTAATTCGTAGAGGACATACCAAGATGGCGTAAACCGGTAACGACCATCTATATAAAGTGTGATAGTCAATTGGAAATTGACAGAGCTCATATCACAATGTAAAACGGTAAGTCGAGACATATCCATCATAGACGTTGATTGGTGCGACAACTACTCTCAACTAGAGTTATCACGATTGACTACGTAAAGTCAATGGATAACATCGCGGATCCGCTTACGAAAGGCTTAAGCAGAGAGTTAGTTAGTAAGTCGTTTAAAGGAATGGGACTAAAGCCCTTAAAGGAATGAGTTTATATGAAGGAAAACCTAACCCAGTTGACTGGAGATCCCAAAATCTGGGTTCAATAGGACAACCTAATCATATAAATGTGGGGGAAGTCACGTCAATATAGGGGAGTTACTTAACATTGTAACTTCCTAGTCCATTCCTATAACAAATGTGACTTGTTGAGAGGTTAAACATATGACTTTAATGATTCAGGATGAAATCACAAAGCATAATGATTTGAGATGAAATCACAAAACATATGTTTTTAATGATTCAAGATGAAATCACCTATGTGAGAGAGAAGTGGGGTCGCTTTGAAGGGAATTGTGGGGGGAACAAATCCTAAGAGCTCTTGCAGAACAGGAAAATGTTCAGGACCATAATGAACATGACTATGAGGGCTTAACAATGTTAGGGAGAGTCTTATGTGAAATGTATTGTCGTCTCACGTAAACAGAGGTGAGTTCAAGGACATCGCGTCTACTCGGATCTAGGAGACTAAGTGCATCTCACAAGGGAAGGTTCAAAGGGTCACACCTACCTATCCTTTGCAAGATTCAACTATTGGAATTTCATCGTAATTTTTGTGTATTACGACCGATCTCCATTCATGTGGGGGATTGTTGGAAAATTGGTTGGCAAAAGTGACTTTTGACCAACTTTAGACACAATTATCTATATGTATATGTCACATATATGAGTAATAGTTTGTAGGTTCAGCGTTCTCCTCAAGAGAGCTTCGCAATAAGCCTTTATGTGTCCAAAATAGAGTTGATGTGAATGAGATATCTGGTCTCAAAGTTAGGCATTCGGTACCATGCCTAAAGAGGAAAAGTAGTTTATTTTCAATCCCACATCGGTGGGATGAGTAAACTTAGAGGGAGTCCATTGTGTATAAATAGAGGCCCTAATTCCACAAGTTTCACACACATCAAATCAATAGTTATTATTGATTTCCAACATATGGAATACGCATCTCTTAAGATGAAATTCCTAGCAGTTTAGTTAAGTCCGACAGTACAACTTACTGTTTTGGCTGTTGTACCCTGGGAAACAGACGGCGAATCTGTTTTAAGGGAAGCGTGTCAAACACGTGCCTCGGCTTTTAGTGCTTCTTTGTTGATCTTTATTTTTGTGATCAAGTAAGTCTTTTGACTATTTTATTATTTTATTTAATTATCGTTTATCTGCTTACATTCTGTTTTGTATTTAATTTTCTGTTATTTATTTATTGTTAATTTTATTTATTTAGATTTTATTAATAAAAGTGTAACCGTTTCCCTACATTAGCTTCTTCAACTATAAAGGTTGTATCTTGTTTTATTTATGATTTGTATTGATTATCTTTTTGCCAATGATAATGGTAGTTCAAATATGATTTTGTAGATCATAATGGCTCGCCTTCCTATTAACTACAGAAAACGCAAATTAAGGGAGGTTCTGTTGGTTCAACAAATAGCAACTACATTGATGATTTTAACATACTCTTTTTACTATTTTGTTTTTTGTTTATACCTTCGAACAAAGATTCGTCAAATCAAAACAAAGGAAGAAAAAAGGATTGAGCGGATGCAATGGATGTTTAGGTAAACAATGGAAAGTGATCCAATTTGTATTAGTGAACTTCGTATGGATAGAGCAACTTTTAGGGTACTGTGTCAAATGGTAAGCGAGATTGGAGGTTTAAAGCCTACTAGAAACACGTCAATAGAAGAGGTAGTAGCAATGTTTTTATATACTTTGGCTCACCACAAAAAAAGTAGAACAATAGGTCATCTCTTTTTTCGTAGTAGAGAAACAGTGAGTCGTCAATTCAATCAGGTTCTAAAAGCAATACTCAAATTACATCATGTATTGTTAAAGAAACCAGAGCCTATGTCACAAGATTGTCAAGATGAAAGGTGGAAATGTTTTCAGGTATCATAAGCTTATAGTTCCACTTAGAATTAAATGAATTAAGTACATTGTTCTCACTATGTCTCAAAACTAATTTGTAGGGTTGTTTAGGAGCTTTAGATGGAACCTTAATCAAAGTTACACCACCTAGTGACGAGAAGTCACGATATCGCACAAGAAAGGGTTGTATTTCAACTAACGTATTAGGTGTTTGTTGCCCGAACATGCAATTTATATATGTTTTGCCTGGTTGGGAAGGTTCAAAGACATGACAGTCGTGTGCTTCGAGATGCAATCTCAAGGCCTCAAGGTCTAAGAGTCCCTCATGGTAATTATTATTTGGTTGACGCTGGTTATTGCAATGCCAATGGATTTCTTGCTCCATATCGAGGACAACGATATCACTTAAAAGAGTTTGATGGCCATCGACCAGAGACCGCTCAGGAGTACTTTAACATGAAACATTCTAAAGCAAGGAATGTTATTGAGAGATGTTTTGGACTGCTAAAAGGAAGATGGAAGATCCTAGCATCCCCTTCATTCTTTCCAATTGAAACCCAAGTTCGGATTATTATGGCGTGTTGCCTGTTGCACAACTTGATTCGGAAATTTATGAGCCACGATCCACAAGAGTCGGTCTTTGACGAAGAAGAATTTGGTGATAATGATGACGACGAAGAGAATGAGGTGAAAAATGGAGAAGTGGAATACGTTACTAATATTAGTCCAAGTGATGAATGGCTAGCATTTAGAAATACTATGTCAACCAATATGTTCAATACATGGACAAATAGATAGATGTCTTATTCTATTGTGTTTTTGTTATGGACTCTTTGATTGTACTTGTATTTTAAATATCAAGGTTTTTATGGTATTTCCTTTAACAATGTGTGCTTTGTTCTGTATTTAACATACTAGTATAACAATTGTTGATATTGTTTTTTTAATTGTATCAAGTTAATATTTCAGATTTCCATGTACAAATGGCAACAACTACATGTGATCGTGGCAGGGGAAAGAACAAACTATATTGGAATGAGGATGAAGTCGAAGTTTTGGTTGATGTTTTGCAAGAACTTGCAGGTGATCCTTTATGGAAGGTAGATGGTGGATTCAAGAACAATTACATGGTTGAAGTACGCAAGAGGATGGCACAAAAGATTACGAACTTTGATAAAGAAGTTAACCCACACATTGACAATAAAATCAAATATCTTAGAAACAAGTATAATCCACTTTCCGAGATGCTAATGCAAAGTGGGTGTCAATGGGATGATGTTGAGAACAAAGTTAATTGCGAGAAGCAGTGGTATGATGATTGGATTAAGCTAACAAGTTAACTAAAATATCTATTTTAACTTTAGTTATGTTTCTTATCATGCTAGTTTTATATTTAACAGACCCATAAGAATGCAAATGGATTGTGGAACTTCAAATGCCCGTATCTACGTAAGTTGGATATGGTGTGGGGAAGAGATAGAGCAACAGGCTTAAAAGCTGAAGATATAGCAGAGGCGTGTGAAGATAATAACAATAATGATAATGCACCTCTAAGCTCTTCATCTGATACTGAAGATGAAGTTTCCGTGCTCCCTGGTACACAAAATTCTCCAGCTGTGCCATCAACTAGTAACACTAAGAAAAATAAGAAGTTATCACCACCAACAGAAAGTTCTCACAAGAAAAAGAAATCGTTGACTCTTGAACAAACAATTGATGCCAAGCTAGAAGCTTTTAGTTCTGATTTCAAGTCGGTTTGTGGCCAAATGGTTTCAAAAATTGGTGTTGTTGCTGATGCATTAACCATAGATGCTAATAAATCTGAATCGGTGAGTGAAGACAAAATGCTAGAGGTTATGAATATCTTGATCAATATTGACATATCTCACTTCAATATTGGCAAGGTTCTCGAGTTGTGCTACAACGATCCCACCAAGGTTAAGACCCTATTTCTTTTGCCAAGTTACATGAGAAAGTCGTATGTGCTTGGGCTCTTGCATCCAGAAAACTAGTTTATTCATCATGTCTTTGAGTCTTCTTTTTGGGGGCATGTAAGACTCTTGTTATTCAAGTTAGCTTATCGTTGGTTTGTTAGTAAGACTTGTTTTTAAAGCTAGCTTGTTGTTAGTTTGGTTTGTAAGACTCTTTTTTTTTAGATATAGCTTGTTGTAGGTTTGGAATGTAAAACTTTTGCTACTGATGTAATGTTGGTTTTGCTACTTGACACTATTTAGAGGATTCTTTTATCCTTTGATTTGGTTTTCATGTATGCATTTTGGTTGGGGACCAATGACAGTGTATAGATATGCTAACTGGTATGCAATGGTGGATAATGGTCTGCAGTGGTATTGGTTGACTTCTTCAACATATTGATTATAGACAATCCAACCAGGCAGCATCAATGCAATGAAAATACCCTTTCCCTTTCCCTAGCATTACCATTGTCTTTCCCTTTACCATTGATGAGTTTAAACTAAGCATACCCTTAATTAGTTTAGTTAGAAAAGTCAACATGGGTTAACTTAGTTAGTAGTTTTACTGCCAAGTTCACTTGTATAAATTGAGCGTTGCAAAAAAAAATCTACAAAGCCGATTAATTGCCGCCTAAACGTTACATGGTCATCAACCTTGTCGATTTATGTAATTGGGTCAAACAAATAGGTCAACAGCGATCAATGGTGGTCAAACTTGCAGAAAACCTACAAATTTTACCATAAGTACCCAAAACTCACCGTAAACTTATTTTGATAATTTATAGTAACTGTTTAAATCTATTACAAGTTGTTTTTGAGAAAAAATCGTGCCGGAAATACATAAAACTCGTCTGAAATACATAAAATTTGTCGAAAATACCCAAAATGTGCCAAAAATGCCAATCCGATCAATCACCGATTAATCCCGCCTATACCGATTACAAGCTATAAGGTGGTCGACTGCCCGACTACCGATTCGCGATTTTTGCAACCTTGGTTTTTGCATCGGTTACTGTTAACAAAATTTCATAAATAACCTTATTCAACTAAACCTAAAAAATTTCCTATGACTATGAACAAATTTTATGTATTTATGAAATGAAGTACAAAAAACATAAAATCAAGCTATTCAAGAATAAACGCGTGTGAAGAAAAAGCTATTTTATTTCTTAATTGAATCTTTGAATGTGTTTTAAATATCTTTCTTGTTATCCTTTGATGTTGTTTTCTTAATGATTGAGCATAGGTGCTCTAAAAGTTGCAAGTATATCACAATCAGCAATTCCAGCTACCGGCTTTTTAAAATTTTGGGCCACGCCAATAGAGTGTTGATCAGAGTCCACAGCTTAGGCTACATGGACAATATCTACGGCCTTTTGTAAAATGTTTAGGCTATTGCAAAGGTTTCGGCAGTGGCTGGTTGGGGTAATTATTAAGGTTTAATGAATTAGTAGCAGTGGCTTTTGGGTAGCACACGAAGTTGGGCCTGTGACTATTTACTAGTTGTGGTAATTGTTGCACATGTGAATGAGCTTACATGATTCAAAATTGGATATGGTATTCTATTAGTAGCATTTTCTGCATAAACTGTATATGTGATACATTTGATATGAACTATAATAATAGGTATAGTTAAGGTTAATAATGAATCAGTAGGAGTGGCTTCAATGTATTAGCTTGAAATCTGATTTGTTGTTGAATTGTAAGCAGAGCGGTGTTTAGAATTGCTCTTTTTGATCTAAAGCTATTTCAGTATCTTTTTTCCTTTCTTAATCTTAAAAAGGCTCAAATGCTGCTAAATAGGCTGAATGCAACATCAAAGCTTTAGGATTATGCCCCTGTTGTTCGTTGTGGAGATTTTAATTCTACCCCAACGGTGTGGTCATATCTTTCTTTCTTTTCAATCTTTCCATTGTACATATCAACAACTTTTATATTAAGTCTTTCTTTGACCTCATATAAGTCTTTTCTTCTTTTGCATCAGAGTTGATTGTACAACTTCAAAGTTGATAAGCATTTTGGTTTTTATACAATACCTATTACTAGAACTCATTTCCATGTTATTATAGCTGCTAAATTACTTCTAATTGCAATTAGATGTGTCTGAACTGCCTAGAGATAAAATATCGGGGCAATATTTTGTTGAAATTAGTCTCAATAGGCCGTTTACATCTACTTTCTAGCATGTGTCATCATATCACAAAATCTACTTAGCTAAAAATTATAAACTGTTATTTTATATATTGGTTTTATAAGGCCTGATTCAAGTAATAATGCAACTTAATCTCCCGGAAGGGTTACATACACAGGTTGTTCTCCGGGTTTTCTACCTTTCGTGTATCTTGGATTACCTATTGGTTCTTACATGAGTCTTGCATCCAACTGGAAAATTCTTATTGATCGGTTTCAATCGAGACGTTCAAAATGGAAAGCTAACCTTCTTTCCATTGGCGGGCATCTTACCCTAATCAAGGCTGTTCTAGGAAGCCTCAGAAACGTAACAATGGTTACGAGGTGAATGCCTATACTTCAACACTTCGTTTCTTGACGAATACGGGCGTTTTTCTCTTGCACTTTAAGAGAGGATAGATGTGATCACTTGCAAACAATTACCGACATGTTAATGTGATCAAAGAAGAGAGGTTTGAAGATTTTTAGAAGATAGAAAATTATAGTGCTCAAGAGATGAATTTTTCTGTGGAAGAGTGCAGTATTTATAAGCAACACGAGGAGCGGGGTATAGTCCCATATATATAAGGGACCACCGGCCTATAAAGGACCGTCCCATAGATTCCGATCATGTTTTTGTCTTTTAGTGGAAAAATGTTTATCTGGTAAAAATTTATTTGATTTGAGCGGGAAAGTTCAAATTCAAATATTTTCCTATGAATATAACATTTCTTTTAATTACAAAAATAATTTTTAAAAACTTTTGTCACATTTATGAAAATGTAAGTTTTAGGAACAAAATAACTTCTTTAATCACTTAACAAGATTGGTAAAATGTTTATTCATACCTTAAATGATGTTGTAGACGAAACGAGCTTTCTCGATTAAAAACTTATCAAGCGTATTTTTACGTAACGTGTGTTTACATAATGCAAACAACGTTTTTGACTTTATTTGTATTAACAAACATGTTCTTCATGTATACGTGTGTGCCCCGATAAGCTCGCGTATTTCTAGCCATATAAATGACTACCTAACGAGCACAAACCAACAATCGATCGGTCCCTATTTTCACCTAACTTTCAGGTAAAATATATCTTGAACTATCTTTCCGAAACAGAACTATACGCTACTCATAAGTAATGTTTGGTCATTATTTAGACTAATACTATGAAACCACGATTAAAAATATGACTAAGATTTTGAGTCCTACAATTAACAAAATCGATCTATCAAAACAAGATGAATATGTCTACTACTTTCAGTAAGCTTAACCGTGTATATTAATACAAAAGAGAACATAAATTAATGTGTTAAATCATCGAAAAACCTTTCGGTAAGAAGATGAAGACGAATCTTTTTCTGCATGTTTTTATTTCTTTTGTTTTATGATTTTCAATATATGGTCAGCGGCGTTGCTCGTTTGCCTTCTACCGCTATGTAAATCATATTTTAAAAAATTGAATGGACAAAACTTATTTAAAAAAAAATAATAATAAAAAAAAAATAATAAATAAAAAATAAAAATTGGCCTCTAAAGATTTTAGGTCTCTATAAAAAGAGTTTACATGTTTCAATAACGGACGGGCCTCTAGCTAGTTAAACCGGGCCTCTGGCTAGTTAAACTATAAAGCTTAGGTTAAACTTGTCGAAGATGACCGTCTTCTTTTTTTAAGAAAATCTCCCATGGTATATAATGAAAAATTTCCTTCCATTATTATCACATACAAAACATATACACGAAAAGAATAGAAGATGACCGTCTTCTTTTTTTAAGAGAGCAGTATACATATGCACGTGCGAAGAACAATAAGAAAATAGATCGATCGACCATTATTATCACATACAAAACAAAAACACAAAGCAAAAGAAGATTTTCAACTTCATGTTATAAGATAAACACGTAGAGCTAATATATACGTACTAAGAGCAAAAAGCAAAGAGATCGATCGACTTGTTGTTTGAAGTAACAAGAAGGTTAGTTTTTACGTATGTTCTTTTACTATGTGTTTAGTGAATGCATGCAAATCTATATGTTCTTTTATTCGGCAAGAGGACATGTATAATGTTTATCCCTAAGATTATATTATGTATTTGCATGATTTTATTGTTAGAACTCATAGGATTAAAGTGTAAAATTTTCGTATATAAAGTAATTCAATTAATGGACTTTTGACAGATTATTATTACCTGTATAAATCCAAATATAAAGTATAATATCTAACTTAGTTCATTCGTAGTTCGTCTATAAGGATCATAGTTTGCTTTATATTCTTACATTGTCGTGTGAAGCACAGGTAATTACGTATAGAGCTTTGATATTACTAAACATGGCGACGGAGAACCACCTCCCACTCCACTCAACAGAAACCCTATGGATCTGGCAAAACGACCAAATGATCAAAAAACCAATCACCTTCGTACCAGGTCTTTACAAAATATTCGACGAAATACTTGTAAACGCAGCCAATAACAAGCAACGAAACCCCAAGATGAACAGTGTCAAAGTTAACATAGATGTTGCCAATATATAATATGATTAGTGTTTGGAATAATGGTGATGGTATACCAGTTATAATGCATCAAGATGACGGTGTTTATGTACCTGAATTGATATTTGGGGCTAAATTGGCGAATATCTTTTCAACTGAGTTTACAATTGAGACGGCTGATGGGAAACGTAAAAAGCGATCTAAGCAGGTATATAATTATATTTAGTGTTTATGTTTTATTTTGGGATTTTATGATTTTAGATTGAATATTGATATTTGTTGTGTTAGCTTCAGTGGATAATTTTGTTGTACTAGTTTTTGATATCGGATCTTCGATTAAGGAGTGTTTGGATTAGAATAGTTTATGGGGTTTATATAAGTTGTAATTAGGGTTTTTGGTTTAATATAATTTCAATGTAAGTTTTTGCGAGTTTCATATATGATTGTATATTTGTGATTAGTGTTTTTTGCTTAGTGAAATGGAGTTTGTGTAGTACTAGTTTTGATATCGGATAGTGTGATTAGGGGAGTTTTTGGCTTAATAAGATTTGAAAAGGGGGATTAGTTCACATTTTTTTACGGAATGGGCAGTTGATAGGCTCATTCCAAAAAAGAAACGTGGGCTTATCGGCTTTCCTATAACTGATAGGCCGTAAATAGTTTAATCCAGAAACACACTTAGATTTGAATATTTAATATTATGGTTTGTGGATAATTATCAAGTGGTTTATTGAAACGGGGTATGTTCTATGCTAATTTGGTATTGGATTTTGCGGTAAGGGGGTGTTTGGATTAGAGTTGTTTATGGGCTTATTGGCTTAAATCCCACATGAAACTTTCTGGGTATGGGCATATTATCTCGAGTTAATGGACTTGAAATAAGCCATATGTTCATGTTGATATGCTCATGATGCTCACCTAACATGTGGGGCTATGAACCTTTTCAGTGATCAAAGCTGATAAGCCGTGGAGGAAATTAATCCAAACACACTCTTAGAGTTTTGATTTTGGATTTGAGTCTATAAGCAATTTAAAAATCTGGTTTAGTGCAAAATGTTTATTGAATTTTTTGATTATGGGGTGTTTGGATTAGAGTATTTTATGAGCTTGTTAGCTTAACAGGATTTGGAAAATTCGACAATTTCACATTTTATGTGTGGATGTGCATATCAGCTTAAGTTAATGGACATAAATAAGCCACAAGTTCATGTTGATTTGCTCATCTGTGAATAAGTTGTGTTCGCAGTGACTTTTTTGGTTTTGTGTTTTGATTTATGTCCATTAAAATCTGGTCTATATGTGTTCCACTTAAAACGTTTGAAGGCTATGTTAAACTTTATCCCCGACTTTTTTGAATTTGAGTTTTGATCTATGCGTCCATAAAGGAAGCTAATCCAAACACTCTTTTAGAGCTTAGTTTTGATATTGGATTTGAGCAAATAAGCAATATTAAAATTTGGTCAATTGCAAAATGTTTATTTAAATGTGGTTTAAAATTGAGTATAGATGTGCTATACTTCATCATGGATCAAAGTGCTACTTATTTGTATATAAAATACATACCTGAAATATGTGAGATTTTATAACATATGTATGGTTGTTACAGTTTTTGAATCATGTATTATTGAGAATGAATTGTAACATCTGATTATTGTTTAGGTGTTCACAGACAACATGAGGAGGGTATGCTCAAGTATCGAAACGTGCAAGAGTAGTGAAAAATGGACTATGGTTTCATTTAAACCTGATTTAGCAAAATATGGCATGGAATGTCTTGAAGATGATATCGTTGCTCTAATGAAGAGACGCGTGGTCGACTTAGCAGGATGCTTAGGAAACGGTGTGGAGGTTGAACTAGATGGAACACGTGTTCCACTCAAAACGTTTGAAGAATATGTTAAGCTTTATCCCGGAACATCTACTAAAACTATGAGTTTTTTTTTTTTAATGATGAATACCTTGTATTGTTATTTAGTTTAATTGCTAATTTGATGCTAATCCTGTCATTTTATATAGGATTTATGAGAAAGTTAACCATAAATGGGACATTTGTGTTTGTATGTCACATGGGGAATTTGAGCAGGTATACACAATTTTGTATCGAGTTTATGAACAGTTAGAGCGTAGTGCAAATATTGGCTGACATATGCTTATTGATTAATTAGGTTAGTTTTGTCAATAATATTGCGACAATGAAGGGAGGGTCACACGTCGATTATATAACCAGTCAGATTACCAGTCTCCTTGAGACGCTTGTTAATTTTGAACCAAATAACATAAAGAGCTACCTTTGGGTGTTTGTCAATGCTCTTATTGACAACCCCGCTTTTGATTCGGAAACTAGAGAGAATCTGACGACGGATAAGGACAGATTTGGATCAACGTGTAAACTCACACACAAGCTTTTGAAGAAAAGTATGCAGAACCACCTTTTTTTTTTTTTTTTTTTTTATTTATTATTATTTTTTTTCCTCTCTTTTTAGTATCTGAAATTAGTAGGTTTGAGAACTTATGTTATTGTCTTGTTCATGTTTTGCAGTTGCAAAACCGTATGTGGCGAACAGATTATTCTTATATGCAGATAATCCGGATGAAAAACTTAAGAAAACCCGTGGTAAAAGGAAAGGGTTACTCAATATTCCTACCCTCATAGATGCTAACATGGCGGCCACAGATAAATCTCGAGACTGCACTTTGATTTTGGCGCAAGGAGATTCTGCCAAAGCTTTTGCAGTAAGCTGTCTTGCTTGTTCGTTTATAGTCTCATATTTGGATACATGTATTCACATAAACAATCTTTTAAGACAATGTTTATTATTGTTTGTAGATGTCTGGATTACTTGTTGTGGGCCGAGATTACTATGGTGTGTATCCTTTGGAAGGTAAGTTGCTCAATGTGAGGGAAGCAAGTCATCAAAAATTGCAAGAAAACACTGAAATTCAAAAGATTAAGAAGATTCTTGGCCTCCAAGATGGTAAAGTTTATGAAGATGTTGAGGAATTGAGATATGGACACTTGATGATTATGGCTGATGAGGTGTGTACCAATAACTGTTACTATGCGTTGACAATATCAAGTATCTACCATTTTTATGCTTATAGAACATTACATGTGTTTTGTAGGATCATGATAGTTCGCACATCAAAGGGCTGTTGATCTACTTCCTTCACTCGTTCTGGCCATCTTTACTAAAAGTCTCAAAGTTTATGCTCGTGTTCATTACACCAGTTGTTATGGTCTCTAACAAGAAGACTAAGGATGTGATATCGTTCTATACAATGCATGATTATGAGGCCTGGAAGAAAAACTTGGTTAACAAAGCAACAAAATACACAATAAAATACTTTAAGGTTTGTTTATGAAAATTTTGAATAGCAATTATACATACATTGTTATTTTTGCAATTTTTGCAATTTTTCATTATCTCTAGGGGCTGGGAATTTGTGAAGATGAAGGAGCAGAGTATTTTGGTTTTGATCATCACATTCAGGACTTTGTTTTGTTTGATAAAAATGATGATGATGCAATTGAGCTTGCCTTCAGTAAGATGAAGATTGAGGCGATAAATGACTTGCTTCGAGCACCTCAGGTAATGGTCATTATCAGCTTTTGTCAAATTAGTTAAAAAAAATGTTAGGGCGTCGAATGTGATTAATTGAATGTCATTGTGTTTAGGTCAAAATATATCATTTAGTATGGTTGAAATGGATTGGACCAGAAAGCACTTTTCTCTCCTTTTTTTTAAAAACGTACCAAGTATGCAATGCATTAAATACTTGCAGGTTGTGTTCAAACCATGATTTTTTTTAGCATTGGTCAAACCACTCGTCGAGTCAACTTTTAAAATCTTACTGAATAAATAGCTGATGCATTTAGTTATATGATTACAAAAATATTACTCCATATATTACTCTAAATGATTGTGTATAGTAAAAACACATGCTGGGCAACTTTTGGTGTTATGTTTGATGTTAAGAATGCCCCAGTTTGACCCCACCTACATGTGAATGGGTTGAAATTGCCATCTCTACAACATAGTAACCAGGGAGACATGACACGAATTTCATCACAATCATCGTTTCTTGATGCAGGCTAGTACTTATATTGTCTCAAAGGAGAAGAGCATCCGATACTGCGACTTCATCAACAATGAGTTTAAGCAATATTTAGTGGCTGATCTCCGAAGATCAATCCCATCGGTGGTGGATGGGTTGAACCCTGGCCAAAGAAAGATTCTATTTTGTGCTTTCAAGAAGCCCATTATTCAGGAAATTAAAGTTGCTCAATTCAGTCATTATGTGTCTGAGCACTCTGCTTATCATCATGGTGAGGCGAGTCTAGTCGGTACCATTATCGGCATGGCCCAAAATTATGTTGGTAGTAACAACATTAACCTTCTTCAGCCGATTGGGCAATTTGGTACACGTCACATGGTGAGATACAATTTAAACGTTTACTAGTTTGTATACATTGCATATTCTAAAGTCTATTATTTCTTTGCAGGGTGGTAAAGAATACTTGAATGACAGATGTATTTTCACTCAGCTCTCTCCTATCACACGATATCTTTTTTACAAGGCTGATGAACTTCTTTTCAAACACTTGAATGACGATGGTCAATCCATTGAGCCTGCGCGGTAGTTTATAATCTATGTGTATTTTTATAAGTATATATATGATATTGTTTGAATTAGTTGTTATAATGATTCATTTTTTTATTTTTTTTTTGAAAAAGGCTTATGCCGATCATCCCAATGGTTCTGGTAAACGGAAGTGAAGGAGGGCTTGGATGTAGTTCGTTTATTCCAAATTACAATCCACGAGACATTATTGCTAACCTAAAACGCAAACTGCGTGGTGAAGCAATGGTGCCTATGGATCCATGGTATAAAGGATTCATAGGAAAGATTGTGACAGCATCAAAGGATACCGGATACACCACGATAGGAAAAGTGGAGGAATTAAAGGACGGGAAAGGTCTTAGGATCACTGAACTCCCAGTAGGGAGGTGGACTTGGGAATACGAGGAATTTTTGAAGGCAGCTTCACAGTATAAGAAGGGCAAAGCACCTTTCATTGAGGTAAATTAACAAGTTTTAAATAGTTAACGCGTGTATTGTATTTTTATTTTATTATCATTATAGCTCTTATATGGCAACCCCATGTTCTTTTTTCAGGATTACACAGCTCACAATGACAAGACTATTGTGGATTTTACAATTAACATGAGTAAAGATCAAATGAACACAGCAAAACAAGAGGGGTTCGTGACGAAATTTAAGCTAACAACTATATTAAGCACAGCTAACATGTATCTGTTTGATGCACATGGTGCAATAAAGAAGTATGACACCCCTGAACAAAGTAAGTACGATATCCATGAACAAAAAGATTGATCTATTATACTCTTAATTTGTTCACTGACTGTTCATATTCTTTCTGTGTACACAGTTCTTGAGGATTTCTTTTACCTTTTTCTTGCCTTTTATGAAGAAAGGACGGTAAGTTGGATGTGGCTTCATTTCATTTCTATGTTTAAGACTGTGTACTAATCCAAATATGGTCATGGATAACAGATAGCTCTGCGTGGCGAGCTCACGAAAGCTATATTGCTACTGGAAAACAAAGTGAAGTTTATTGGTGAAGTTCGTGAAGGAAATATTCGTCTCTTCAATAGAGAGGACGCTGATATTTGTGCTGAATTAAAGGCCAAAGGTTTCGCATATTTACCAAAAGAAACAAAACCAACAACTGCAGGGGCGGTTGATCATGTAGGAAGGGAAGAATATGATTACTTGTTGTCTATGACCTTTGCAACATTCTCGAAGTTTGAGCAGTTAAAGAAAGAAATGGATGCAAAGAAGCAAGAGTTGGAGGAGATCACAAAAAGTACTTATGAGTCTCTATGGGTAAGAGATCTTGAAGCTCTTGATCAGCAACTTGAGGTGAGAAATGAAACCTTATCTTTGGTAATTTTTTACAATGACAAGTGATTATGTGAACTAATAAAAATATCGTTTGCAGGAACAATATCCTTTAGAAGAACACATGGCCAAAATCAACTTAAAATCTTCACAGGATGACGATGAATCATCCCCTGAGATAGCAGAAGGTAAAACCATTTTTAAAATGATTTATGCATAATATCCGTTCAATCTTGGCATGTCAAGTTTGTGACTAACATTAGTTATTAAACAACAGAAGCTCCAAAGAACCAAGCACCAGCAAAACGAACTGCAGCCGGACCACAAAGGGCGAGCAAGAAGAAACAACGATGCGATTGAGGATTCTGATTTTCAAGATGAAGAGCAAGTGATTGGAATATGTGTTTGGTTCTTCTAACTATGAATTTCAAAAGTGGTAGGAAATATGCTTGTTATGTGTTGTAATGCTGACTTGCCAAAAATCGGACTCCGTAATCTTTCATATCATTTATAGAAAGAAAAATTTTGACTCTGATTCATTGGAAAACCGATTTGTATGTGCCCGTTTAGTAAGCTTAATATACTAAAATAAGACCATAATAAATAAGAAATTTCATAATAATATGCTACATTTTTATCCCGTGTGAATGTTAGTATTAGATGATAGATTAAAGCATAAGTGGCCCAAGCCCGATTATGTACATAGAGTCCATTAGCACTATTTATGATTTCTTGGTGGTTTTGTGTGTCTTGTATTCGATAAAAAGCTTAAAGTATTTAACTAATATAAATTTGGAAAAAAAACGGATCAAATTATTAATCATTAGAAAATTTCCCGTTTTGTCATATTAAATTTTCACAACCCCCCTCAAATATATACAAAATATTAAAACCCTCTCAAATAGTAATCACTATTCATAAAACATTCTCAAAAGGATTCTCTTGTAACTAAGATTTCATTTTCTATCTTCAAAAAAATAAAAGTATTACATTTTGAAGTATAATTTTAGCTAAACAAATTTAAATATTTACATTAAGGATTTTACCAATTCAATCCAACATACTTGTTGAGCATATAAACTTACACCAGTTACACTCTAAAATTAATTCGTATTGAATAAATCGATATAACAGTTCTTAATACAAATAAACCGTAAAAACGTTTTTTTTTTATATTTAACGATCTCGTAAAGTTTTTTTGATAACAAATATAAAGTTATCATAAGTAAAATTATAAGAATACATGTTGTTTTGCAAAACATAAATGTTGTAATAATAATATGTTGTAATATGTAATAGGTTGGTAATACCCAAGACCCATGACTCATACCCATAGAGCTAGTCCATAATCCATGACCCATTACATGACATCATGCATGAAATCATGTTGGTATTATCCATGACCCATGACCCATTGTCTAGATACATTGTATCTTGTTGGGTACCCATGACCCAAAGTCCATGACCCATGGCTCATAATCCATAACCCATAACCCGGTTTGCAACCCAAAATCCGGACTGAACTGACCCAGACAGCCGGATCCCTGGAATTGCACTGGCCGGATCCCTTGGGTGAGGGATCCGCCGAAACCGTGGGATAGAAGGCCTTTTTTCCTATAAATAGTGAACAATTTCTTTATTGTTCTCACTTTTCTTCTTACAACTCTCCCATATATTATCTCACTCTCCTAACCTTTGATCATATGATCATTCTAGTAGTTCTTCTATCTTTTGTGGTGATTCTCTTTTAAGTCCTTCACGAAGGCGATATCACGCTACTCTACAAGTCATCCAAGCAAATGGTCCTTGATTGATTTATCCATCCACAAGATTTCTGTAGCATATCTTGTAATTCATATTTCACATAGTTGGTGTGTAATAGTTGTGTAAATGTTTAGTTCTACCTCGTGGAAGAACTCGGTATTTAGCTTTGTACCGGAAAAAGTGTAAGCGACGTTGTGAGGCTTCTCCGCCAAGTTGAACGAGCTTGTTGACATAGTGCTTGAACTCTCGAGTGAGGTACTCAGGGAGTGGAGTAGGGCAATGAATGTGTCCTTGTAGCCGAACCACTATAAATCACTTGTATCGCTACCTTATATCCTTTACTTTACTTGCATTGTTTACTTACTTTATTTATTGCTTCGTACTATTTATCCATCCATAAGAATGCACATAAGATTAAATCTAAATCTTTGAAACTTAAAAGAAAATTGGTAAAACTATTCAACCCCCCATTCAAGTTTTCCACAACAGTGTTTATGATTTTTGCTTGATTTCGTATGTCTTAAGAGCATTTTATACATAATGAAAATGTATTTCATGTTTTTATTTCTCACACGCCACAAAAGTTATTATTTCATTTAATTATTTTAAATAATCATTGTTTCCGTGCTCTAAAAGTTGTAAGTATATTTTTTATAATTTTGGGCCACGCCAACAGAATGTTGATCAGAGTCAACAGCTTAGGCTACATGGACAATATCTACGACCTTTTGTAAAAAGTTTAGGCTACTGCAAAGGTTTCGGCAGTGGCTGGTTGGGGTAATTATTAAGGTTAAATTAGTAGCTTTGGCTTTTGGGTAGCACACGAAGTTGGGCTTGGTACTATTTACTAGTTGGGTTTGGGACTATTTACTTCTTGTGGTAATTGTTGCTCATGTGAATGAGCTTACATGATTCAAAATTGGATATGGTATTCTATTAGTAGCATATTCTGTACAAACTGTATATGTGATACATTTTATATGAACTATAATAGTAATAGGTATTGTTAAGGTTATAATGAATCAGTAGAACTGGCTTCAATGTATTAGCTTAAAATCTGGTTTGTTGTTAAATTGTTTTAGAATTGTGAGGGGAGCGGTTTTAAGAATGGCTCTTTTTTATCTAAAGTTATTTCAGTAACTTTTTTTCTTTCTTAATCTCAAAAAGGTTGAAATGCTTTTAAATAGGCTGAATGCAACATCAAAGCTTTAGGATTAGGCCCCTGTTGTTCTTTGCGGAGATTTTAACTCTACCCCGACGGTGTCGTCACATCTTTTTTTCTTTTCAAATTTTCCATTGTACATATCAACAGGTTTTAGATTAAGGTGTCGTTTGGTTTGTTGTTACGAATCACAATCAGTATAACTTTGATAAGAGGGTAGAATGGGTATGTGTATTAGTCATTGAATCAATTTCGATATCATTGTTTGGTATTGCCAATTAGATTTGAGTATCATAAAGTGGGCCCCGACATATGAAGTGAATGATCAAACAATTTGCATTAATTCTTTCATTGCTTAAAGATAAAAAAGAATTGGGACCCACGTTATACTATCAAACCAACATTTATGGTGAGTAATGGGGTATAGATAATATGTTGTTATCATAGTCAATTTTGATAGTCATAGGTATCAAATAAACAATGTTATTTACAATCAAAGTATTCCCTGATTGCCATTCCGACGTACCAAACACACCATAAGTATTTCTTTGACCTCATATAAGTCTTTTCTTCTTTTGCATCAGAGTTGATTGTACAACTTCATATAAGAGCAAAAGGTTAATAAGCATTCTGGTTTTTATACAATACCTATTACTAGAACTCATTTCCATGTTATTACAGCTGCTAAATTACCTCTAATTGCAGTTAGATGTATCTGAACTGCCTAGTGATCAAATATCGGGGCAATATTCTGCTGAAATTAGTCTCAATAGGCCGTTTACATCTACTTTTTGGCATGTGTCATCATATCACAAAATCTACTTAGCTAAAAATTATAAATTGTTATTTTATATTTTGGTTTTTTAAAGGCCTCAGTCAAGTAATAATGCAACTTAATCTCCCGAAAGGGTAGGGCATTGCAGAAATATGTACCTCAAAAGTTTTAGAGAATATTTCATCTGGTGTGATACCAATTAGAACTCTTTATGTGATGATACTATTGTGATGACATCTCTAGAGGAAGTAGTTGAATACTTCAATCCCTATAAGATATATATGTAGGAGAAGGTTCTACCTCATTTTTTGTCCAAGTTACATGGCCTAGCTTGATGGAGCAGAATTCAAGGACGGTAATGCAAACTCTGATTCTGAGCTCTCTCTAGAAACTCCTAAGGTGTCATGAATTAGAGTCTACAATGGGCAGCTCCGAATGCACAACAAGGAACATTTTTTTTTTAAACTAAGAAGCGCATATTCGGAAGTTTAGGTGGATCATACAACCTGCCATTGTCTCATTTTCTATCATTGTTTCCATAAATAGTATACATTGTATTTGTTAGTACAAAAAGTGTGACGGGTGCTGATATGGATCATAATTACTTATTGGGTCGGGCCAATAAGCTACTCGTGGACTGGATCTGTACTAAACAAAGTAATTAAATGATTTCATGCACAAGTAAGAGTAAACCGTTAGCCTTACCATGGGGACGGACCCTACTATTAAGCTCCGGCGTGAGAGTAAGAAATCATATTTGATAGACTAATCGGAATATGTGTGTGTTGCTATGTGTGAGAAAGTCATACCTCGTAAATGTGCTAGAGAATACTCTTTTATATTCGAGTCTAATACTAGGGTTTTCTACTATTTCACTTATATTTGTTAGTGGCCAGAGTGGGACGCTTGTCGGGTAAGGATCCGCAGTAATTGTGGTTGCGGACACAGACCATCTTTCGCGATCGCTGGTTGGTCCGCTGGAGTACTTGCGGAAGTACATTTCAGATAATCTGCGTGCGTCTTTGAGTGTCTGGGCCGTACCCAATTTGTCATTGGGCTTAGCGGCGGCCCGGTATTTTTATTGTTTACCTTGTTAGGTCTGGGCCCCAATGTGTATAGCACGGGCCAGGCCAATTTGTCTTCATGAGGGTGTTACCTTTGTAAACAATATGGTTATTGAAGAGCCTAAGCGGGGGATTTTCTTTATAGATTTCTTTGGTGATCAAGCATTTCAGAAATGGAGTGACATTGACAACGCTGGGATTGAAGCCTTTGTAACATATCTGGTGATGGCTTCTGTAATATCCCGTAATTTACCTAGTCATTAATTAATGTTGAACATGAAATAAATTGCTATGAATGTTTAATTAGCCATTATTACGAGCAATATTTTTTAAAGCAAATACAAACTGTATCTATGTGATGCGGTTCACACCTCATTTGGAATGCGGTTCACACCTCATTTGGAACAAGCTCACCCACGTACCGCGACAATATGATCAACGAAATAATCACACCCGACACACTCTTATATATTGTTGGGCCTTGAATCATTCTACAACAAGCAAACGGACATCATATATTTTTTTGGACTTTGGCTCACGAACCCAACAAACAAACAAATCCCCACTAAAGTGTGGAAAAATAAGCGTGTACATTCGACCTTTTTGTGGTAGTGTACTGACGTGCGAGAAGGGAGGAAGGAGTGCAAGTCGCGAGCCATTTCCTAAAGTTCAAAAGTCCTTTTGATCTCATACGTTACGAGTTTGCAAGCTTGGAAGCTTTAGAGTTGGCTACTGTGTTCCGTTCGTCCCTCGCCTCCATTTCATCTTCTCACCACCAGTTCTTGGTGTAGTAAGTTTTCCAAACTCCCTTCATTACGTATGCAAACTCTTAGTCGCTAAACTGTACCATAAAACGTACGTGTCTAAGTCGCTAAACACTCCTCGAAATGTTAACATGTCACAAATAAAATGCGAGTTAAAACTATCGTAAACTTGTGTGACCATGCAACAAATAAATCTCCTCAATAAGACTACACTGTCAACATGCATGCACATAGATGCATTCGACCTCAACATGCACGCACATGCACTCGTTCGCGTATACTAGGAAACATTTTCTTTTGAAAGAGGTTTTATTATGTTTAAAAAGAGTGTGGTAACTATCTTAAGCATGTAACATTAATAACTATTATAAACTCGAAATTATTCCGACTCACACGCAACCACCATGATACGTAACATGTTAAGTTTTGGTGAGCTCATCTTAGTCACCTTGAGTAAAGAATGGCTTGTAGCTAAGTTGGTGCTACTGATGTACTCCAGTAGGCAAAACCATTTTGGAAGCAACACAAAAACACAAAGCTTGTACACAACTCTTACAGCTAAGAGATGTATAACACAACATAACACAGACTCGAACAGCCATATAAACGAACCATTTAGAAGTAAGACAAAACAGATGGCTTAGAGTAGATGGATGGGGCGCTGACTTGTGGACCTGAGGTCAGGGGTTCGAACCCTGTCCTCTTTCTTTCTTTTTTTTTACAATTTTATTACCTTGAAATTTTTATAAAACTTCACATAGACCCCCTTGTGTTGTAAAAACTTGTCATTATCAACCTTAAATAATTAAGAAGAAAATGTCAATCTTAAAAACTAAGAATAAAAGTAAAATCCTAAAATCTCGGATTAGAACTTAAATAAGTACGACGTACGTAAGAAGCTATGACGAATAATAAATAAAACGACTTAAAGCAACTAACACGAATATATTTTTAAGACTTATTATTCACCAACGTAAATAGTTAAAATAAATATTTTAACTTATCGTCCACCGTCTTTTATTAAGAACCATATTTTATTGTTGATACAAAAGTTGGACGTTCCTAGTTGGTGCTCCGGTTCTCGTATCAATTGGTTGTTTGCTGCTTGAGACCTACGCACTAATAAACAGAAAACACCGTTAGGCTTATCGTGGGATTGTCTCCCACGATTATCCTCTGGCGTGAGAGTAAGTAATCGGTTTTAGGGTTATAGAGAGTTAGGGTTTTAGATCGTACCTTTAATGAGGGCTGGGATGCCCTTTATATACACACGCAATCCTTACTGGTTGCGTATTCCCCAAACTTCGGCGTATCCCGCCTAAGTCGGTCATTGGATACATATCGCCAAAGATAAGAGATATATCTTAACCCATAAATAACTTTGGGTTTGGGCCTTCGTGGGCCCAAACCTTTATTGGGTTAGCCCGTCGGCTGGGCTCGCTAGTAGCGGTCATTGGTCGGGTTAGTGACCCGAATGTAGACTATACGTCATCATGTCCCCCAGTCTAGTATGCGCAGTGACGAACTGGATGCTAGACTAATAACTGCTAAAGCAAAAATAAAAACTGTGAAGTGTAGCAAAGAAGCTAAACAGCTTCCGCCATTAAAGATACACGGTGTATCTAGACATAAAATTTAAAATGGACACCTCGTAAATCGGGGGAAAGTAACTGTCAAGACGCCACCTCAGAGATCCTAACCACTCAAATAGAGATAATGGAATCCACGTCGGTCCATCGCTGGTTGTAGAAATGTATATAACCTACCGCTTCTTATTACTGTGTTTCTCAAGAAAACATTTCCACCATTAGTAAAAAAGCTCCAAACTTCCCAGCAAGAAAACCTTAATACACCAAAGGTAAACAAGGCGTCGTTAGAAATTACACCATGGTCCGTGGACTATCTAATTTTACCTCCGAGTTGACCGAGGATGATCTCCGTGAGTTCACCTCGGATTATTATATTCCGATGGCGCTGCATCCGGTAGTTCCAAATGCGGAAGCGTCCATTGCGGATTTCCCTGAAGGGAAGGTTGGGGTATACACATGCTTCTTCGAATTTACGAACCAGCGTGTGCCCATGTCCTTATTCCTGTGCGACGTGTTAAATTATTACCGTCTGCACATATCCCAGCTGCACTACATAGGTGCAGCCAAAATAACAAACTTCGAGGTGAATTGCCGACTACTAGCAATTAACCCCACTATTCAACTGTTCCGCGCCTTGGATACATATCGCCAAAGATAAGAGATATATCTTAACCCATAAATAACTTTGGGTTTGGGCCTTCGTGGGCCCAAACCGTTATTGGGTTAGCCCAGTCGTGCTGGGCTCGCTAGTAGCGGTCATTGGTCGGGTTAGTGACCCGAATGTAGACTATACGTCATCATTTATAAACTAGTACATCGAGAGATCCTTAATGGATATATAATTCTATTATTGAACTTTAAGCGTTGCCACACAAGTATCGATGATACAAATACTTTTCAACGTTTCCATTGTACATTAAAGTCCTAAACGTAAACCATCAATCTAAGATTTGCCATATTAATACAGGTCGCGTGATTTGAGCCGTTCCCATTCACATTTGATATATCTTTATTTGTACTGCTATACCACCAAGGTGAGTCCATAATCCCACTTTTATACGTTTTACAAACTCGTGGGGAGATACATGCTACAAAATCGAACACAAGTATTTTTACTGTATGCTATCTTGAATTGTATTTGCCTAAGTTCCCACACAATGTTGCCACAGAAAGACTCCCATATCATGAACCATTAATCACTTACGAGTGAACGCGAATATAGTGAATAGATCTATTGGCAGTTGACGCCCCATTTGTGTTAGCTGGAATGGTAACCAAATGCACTTTATTTGAGAACAAATAGGAGAATGGCAAGCTCCTACGCGAGGGCATTGTTGCTCACATCATTTTATGGTGTCACCAAATTATATCATTTATATGATATCACCCATGTTAACGTTTGCGTGTCATGAGGCTTAGGGCAATGTACTACACCGGAATATCACTGTTTTCACTACTAGTCATCTTGTGTTCAACCATTTATAAACACTATGGATTCACTCAACCTTTGTGTTGACTTTTTAGCATGTTTTATCTCAGGTAACTAAGAGCATAATGACACGGAGATGGCATGGGAACCCCCTTTTATGAACTTTGTTCAATAATGTTATCATTCCTTTTTAAATTAAAATGTTGTATTGTGTGATTTTATTTTTCTGGTGGAACTTCTTTGTAATCTTAAATTTTAAGATCTATTGAATGATAACTAAGTTTTCATAAAACGTCACTTTTGGGTCGTTTCTATGATTGTGACTGTGATCCGAGAAGTAATACCCCAATGAGCCTTCCGCTGCTTAGTTGAGATTTCGGGGGTGTTACAGCTTCTCAGGTCCAAATTCATGAAAATGTAAGATTCAGTCTGAACTTAAGGAAGAAGATGGTTGAACACCCTGACCGGGAAAAGCTCAAGTTAAAGAGAGTGAAACTAGAAGCACTGGGATATCACATGGACTGAGAATCTTCTGATGTACCTTTTATTACCTTTTGTAGTAGCTGATAGGACCATTTTAATATATGAATGAATGATGTTTTATGTTTATCAGTGTTCCTTAGTTACATTATTGTATCTTCAGTGTAAGAAGAAGACATTTGCTCACTTACACTGAACTCAAACACTTAGGCTATATTTATATCCAAATAGGGAGGGAATGTTGGGTTCATTCAGTACCCAAGTATCCTTAAACTAGGATTTGAATAGAAAACTACCTAAGTGTTAAATAACCGTGAACATCTACAAAGTCACTGAGTGAACAATCACTTAGTGAGTCACCTTCAGGAAGCTCAGGACAAGCTTAAAGAGAAAGAATTTCCATTCAATAAGGCGGGACTGATACCTGAGCCAAAAAAGAAGGTGATGGGTTCAAGAAGTGATGACAATAACTCACTGAACCCCAAGTCTCCTCAACAACTGTGAAGACTGAAGACTTAAAGACTGAAGACTGAAGTAAAGACGGGATAAGTTTGAAACGAATAAAAAAGAGTCCTTATCAAGCAAAGGATTCTAAACAACCACAATAATAGAGTATTCCATAGCAACCAATCATAAACGAAATTTAAGAACTATAATTAATAAATAAATAAAAAAAAAGATATGAGTTATTTTATTAAACAAAAATACATTACTGACAATTTTAGAAAAAAAACCCGTGCATGCACGGACATTATAACTAGTATAAACAATATATATTTTACTCCCTAAACGATAGTGATACAAATTAACAAACAAACAAAATGTCATAGTAAAAAACACATACGCAAAACAAATATATAAACTTACGCAGAACAAATATATAAACTTTCGTCACAAAATAATAACACAAATCAAAATAAAAAATCCTTACTTTCCTCTTAGTAAGGAACAAATGTGGGCCCAAACCATTAGTCTCTATTAATTGAGAAACTCAAGACCATGGACTATGGTAACACAAACTAATGCCAAAATACATTTTGACACCCTCAATGGTATGCCACCATATCCTCTCCTTCTTATGCCAAATTTCAAGCCATTTAAGTGGCGCATGCCACTTTCTTTTATATATATATATTTTTCTTTATTTTTAATTGTTTTTATGTGTGAGTGTTGTGTTTTAATTGGGTATAGTGGGACCCAAATTACATGTGAAAGGATTGTTAAGAGTGAAAGGGTATTTTGGTATGTGAGTATTAAAAGTGAGAATACTGAGGAGGCGTGAGGTGGAACTGAAAAAGGAAAATTGACATGCCATGATACCCTTTGCTCTAAAGCTTTGTTCTTCCCATTAAAAAATTAATTAAATCTCTATCTCCCAACCAATTAATTTAGTGAACAAGCACTAAGGGGGTGTTTGGTAGGAAGGAATCCGAAATAATGGAATTGCATCAAAGAATGGAATTGAAAAGAATGGGAATATAAAAGAGAATAAGAATTATTTCAAGTGAAAATTACTGTAGTACCCATATTCAAAATATTGTGTCTGCACATACCCATCTTTCTTCTCAATATCAAAACTACCCATCCATGTCGGGTATATATTTTCACTATATACACGACATGGACGTGTATGGCCATACATGATTGTTGCAAATAAATTTTTAGCATCTCGGGTACAAAATCACATCTATACACGACATGGTTTTGACATGGCTTTTTTTATTGTTGTTCACACTTACCAAGGTCATCTAGTGTGAATTAATACACGACATGGGACAAACATTGGACAAAGTTTAGGGGCATGTCGGGTACCAATCCAGAAAATACACGAGATGGGAAAAAGACATGCTTATGTCGTGTATAGAGGACTTCAATACACGAGATGGGGAAAAAGACAAGCTCATGTCGTGTCTAGTGGATGAAATGTAGTGTCTAGTGGATGAAAATACACGAGATGGGAAAAAGACATGCTATGTCGGGAAAACGTTAAAGGGTATAGAGGGTTTAGGGTTATCTCTTAGCGGTTTAGGGTTATCTCTTAGCATTGGGAAAGAGCAAATATTAAAAGGTTGATTTGATGATTCAATGGATGGTAGATGAACTTCATTCAAAGCTTGAATATATATACACAATGTATTGTATCTTTGTTCTTGCAAGTTCATTCAAACTACATCTTCTTCATCACATATATGAGGAACAATATACACGACATCTTCTTCACTATATCTTGAAAGAATATACATGTTCTTCATCACCAATATACACGACATCTTGTTCATCATCGTATGGTGGTGGTAACATTGTGGTGGTTACATTGTGGTGCGTGAGTTTGGTGGTTTTGTGGTGGTGACGTTGAAGTAGTTTGTGAGTTTGGTGGTTTAGTGGCGGTTATAAAAAAAGTGTTGGTGGTGCTGTGTGGTGGTGGATATGGCTGTGAATATAGAAGACACGTATTTCGCAATTTTTTTCATTTACACTTGTAGTTTTTTTTATTTGTTATGTACATGTGTATTAATATATGTTTATTTATTTTAGGATTATCCTGCCCAAGTTACATGTAGGAGTAGGTTATCCGTGATTAGTGCTATTAAAAGTATGATTAGGAACACCCGTAGGGAAACATTATTTAGAGATACATGTTTTGGTTGGTTGTTAGATTTGCCAAAAATGCAAGAGTGTGGGGTGTTAGTACATTATTTCATATGCCACCAAGTGCCATGTGTAGAGGGAGATACAAATATTGTTCCTCTAAGATATCGTGTACGTGATATTAATCGGGTGGGTGAGGTTGAGGTTCAGTTTGGTAGGGAGGAATTCTGTCTAGTTACTAGTCTAAGATTTGGAACAGATTTTAGAAAGGATTATGAAGATGGACCTATTCCCTTTAGGAGACGAGTGTTCCCTTCGTCAACTGATTCTTCAAAAATAAAAGTTGGTAATGTGTTTCGTGCGCTAGACATTGAGTTGTTGAGGCGTTTGAGCGACGAAGATGTTGTTGGTCTTTGTTTGATAGCCGTGTTAGTGTTGGTGTTAAAAGGGACCGAGCTTAGGAATGTAGTCGACGATTTTGTATTTAGGTTAGTGGAGGATATAGATGCATGGAATGTGTTCCCGTGGGGGTCTTACGTATGGCCCACCTTGTACAATTATCTTAAGGATGCAGCAAATAAGCGCAGGGCAAAGCACTTTGCCGAGGGGAAGGATCCTACTAAACTTCCTAAGTACAATTTGAATGGCTTTATATGGGCCTTCAAGGTATGTCATATATAAATTTATAAAGTTCATGTATATGTATATCGTTAACAAATTTAAAACAAATTTGCCTTTTACAGACGTGGATATTGGAGAGTTTCCCTCATGGTGCGACCCCAACGCTTTTTGTCATAAAAGTTGTATCCTCGATCAATTGCGTGGAGCTATAGAAACGTGGTATTTAGAGAGTCTATAGACCGGTTTTTGGATGACCAATTGAATGTGAGTTTGAAATATGACCTTAGTTTCTTACAATATGATTATAATTTTTTGTTGGTTTTTATTAATGTTGTGTATATTGTCCATGTTTTTTAAAGGTAAACCCACCTTTGATGAGGCTTATGCCGGATGACTATGAGGAAAATACCGAGTGGTGGGAAAAAAGCAGAGCGTATTTTGCTGGGAATCCGACCCCAATTCCAGTGAAAAAGCCTAGTTACGATTTGATCGCACCGGAATTTATACAGCAGATGAAGGCACTTGAGGCGAAGTTACAAGAACATGACTTGAAGTTCAAACAACTTGATCCACGATTTTTTGGTGGTGATTTTCGGGTAAGTAGCTTACGTTAATTTATTTATTGTTATTCAAAACACGTAAGTATATTTACGTGATTTTATCTTTTTTATATTTAAATATGTTTGAAAATAACCAAGTCTACGTTATAATTTTACATTTAGGGAATACCAAATGCCGACCGTCCATTTGGCGAGCCACCGAATGACTCGTTCTTTGACGGTGTTCATGTACCTACACCGCCGTAAAGTCTATGGTCCATCATGGTCGCCCCACCGACATACGGCTTCCCGTACGCGAGTTAGGTTTGGCTCTTTTGCCACGCCTGTTGATTATCAGGCAAGTCCATCTCACGCCTATGACGTTGGTGTCGACGTCCCGGTAAACTATTAATTACATAAAATGTTTCATGGTTAATATTGTTATTAGTAATTATATTGATTTTTAAAATTTTTATTGTTTATTCTTTTTTAAGGATGCGATCGAGCGACCAAAGAGGGATTGTCGTCCGGGTAAATGTCTGCAATATCCTTACACCGAATAGGGGCCAACCACAATCTTGCCTAAGAAACGTGCCGCTAAGAAGACGCAAACAAAGAGTACCTCGAACATTCCAGCGTTTAATTTGGAAGAAAAAGCGGTCATGAGTATAAAGAGTACGCTGGTGGTGTTACCTGCTTTGGTAGTCGTCGTGTTGAACCTGCTGCGTTTATAATGTTGACCCTAATAAGGTATACCGAACCCTTTAAATTTATTAACATGAAGTTACTAATTAACAATGTTTGATATTGTATTTTATCGCTTGTTTTTTCAGTGTGAGGCGGAGCGTTATGTTAGTTTGGAGGAGTTTCTATTAAACCCATCCCCGATATACCTTGACCGCCATCCAAAGGGTGGGTAGCGAGCTTAGCTTCTTTCAACAACTACTCCGAATTATACAAGAACGGCAGATGATCCGTGAGTACCGGTACAATTGGTTGGTCTTCGACGACGTAAGTATAGTGTTATATTTTTTTTAAAAGTTTAGATTATATTAGTTTGAAGAACATAAAATGATTTAGTTTAATCTATTGACTCAAAGAAATGAATTGTTGGGTTGAGCTATTAATAAGAAGAAGGCAAGATGGCGCCATGGACAAGATCGTCATCATGGACATCATCCACTTACCCCACAGATAATGGTGGTAGTGTACCCATGCTTTCGATAGCTCCTTCGATTATGGGAACATTAGATGGTAGCATGCAACCGTACCCTTCATGGGATCAAGTAAGATGGGTAAGTAAATGTGTTTCAACCTATAATTAATTTTTCTCATAAATTATGCTTTACTAGTTTATTTAATCAGATATATTTGAATACATTTTCGACGCAGGTGGTGATGCCGATGAATGCAGGAGGGAATCATTGGGTCACAGCAGTTATTGATCTAGTGTTATCCACCTTTCTGGTTCTCGACTCTTTGCCTAGCACGGAGCGTAGTGATTATTTACGAGGGTATGTTCTAGAATGGACCGGAGTTCTTAACAAATGTTTAGAAGAGGTAGGACATTTCACAAGAACCGGACGTCCGCACTACAATTTCAAATTCCGTTACAACGACCAAAAATTTCCGATCCCACACCAAACTAACACTTACGATTGTGGAGTCATCACTTGTTGGCTCATGCATGAGTTTGTTACTGGTAAGTTTCCACCACAATGGAGTTATGATGTTGAAGGCTTTTTCAAGAATATTAGATATAGTATCTCTAAGATGTTTTACGATTGTCGTTGCGAGGAGACTAGTTCTTGTGGATATGATTGATGTGATTTTTAATGGAAGTTGTATATATTTTTATATTATATGTTTAACTTATATTTGATGTTAATTCAAACTTTTATTCAAGTAAATCAACATTACATATAGATGACGTTGAGTTAGATAAACATTACATAGATAACATTAACTAAAAGTAGGAGATGAATATGTAAAGATTCATCCAATAAAAACAGATATCTTTGTCGAAAACAGCAACCATGTTCCTCAATGTAATGTTAAGAGAAGGGGTGTTGATTTTGGGGTAAACACCGAAACATTACGAAGTACCAACACAGCTCCGACTTTGATAGACCTTTTGTAACCTGCCTCTTCTGTAAGGACTTTGTGATGAATTGTACCAGACATTGTCCCTGTTTGATCTTTTAGTGTCACTGTTAGCTCACCAAGCGCGTTAGGTGTACAAGTCTTGATTACAGCTACAACAAGTTCAAGCTTCCCTTTCACACAATAGTTTTTTATATCGCCAAGACAACCAGTTACGATGACATCTTCATCATTATGAAGCTTATGAATCGCGCTTAGCCATGGCCCACGGGTAAAATGATCATCCTCCTTGACATCCTCATTTATTTTCCTTACATATTCTTGTGTTGGCACTACACAATATTCGGGGCCACCTTCCCTAATGTCTGAATTTTTGTGGAGAATAGCCGCTTGAAGAATATTATCCTAGTCGGGTTGTTTGAAGAGGTTGAAGAACCCCCAACGTTATGTTGGGGTGCATATGTTGTGTCCCTTCTTTGGGATGGTGGAACGAATGGTGAGTTGTTGTATCGTTTGGTGTTTCCGGTATTGTTTTGTCGAGACATATTGTGGAGAGTAACCTTCTTTGTAGAGAGTAGAAATGTCAATAATGTTGATATGTGTTTAGAAAAATAGAAGTAAATGAGGTTTTATAGGTAAATTTTTTATGGTGTTGTCAAATCATGTTGGGATAAAGAAAATATTCTTGTCATATATCGCGTAATAAATTACACATACACGTTAATGTCAATCAATTGTCAAATCTATGTCGCATTGTACGAATACGAATGTCAAATCCTTGTCATATATCGTGTAATAAATTACACATACACGTTGATGTCATGGAATTGTCAACACATGCTACCACTAGAATTGGCTTTATATAGATGACCATTTATAGACCAATAATTCATTAACTATTGTAGAGCAATAATTCATTAACTATGTCACTTTTTATATAGTTGACCATTATAGAATCATGTTGCTGAATATGACATTGCTAAAAATGTAGAACATTGATTAGTTAAAAAAACACAAACAACTTGGATTTAAATAGTTAAAAAAAGAGTACAGAAACAAACATTGATAACGGTAAAGACACGAACTAAACGACAATGGTATGATTTGCTTCATTAAGAAGAATTAGTGATTCTTTATATGGGCCAATGAAAAATGAACCACCGTTCGCTTCAATACCCATGTCTTGCCACAATTCAGAAGCTCGCTCGTACACTTGTAGCGAGTGAGCTATCTCTTGGTCGATCTTAGCTTCAATAATTGGATCATCATCCTTAGTAAACCCAACTAATTTTACCACATTCTCTATTGGGTATGGAATGGTGAATAGCACTGTACACGATGATACAATAGCACCATCAATTTCTAACACCCATGCACACAAAACTTTGTACCCATCTGCTAGGAAACTTCCTGAAATTACAATAGAGTTCCGTAGCTGGGATATACGGAATGGAGGCCCAACCATGCGTCTTATCTCTTCCGGTATGCCTACGTCGGTAAATTGGTGACTAACCAAATCAAATGAAACTACCATATAGCGTTTGTACAAAATACCATCATTGAAAAGAAATTTTTCATAACCAAGCCAGTAAATTTTACCACCCACTACTGCTTGGCCAGACCTTTTTAGTCTAATCCCTTCTCGAGGCAAAAGGTCATTTTCAATATGGTTCCAGCGTCTCGAACTCAAGGTATACACTGACACTTAACATGACCCTTCACCGTATAACGGGTAATTAATTTTTAAAATTGTTAGGTCTAAATTGTCAGGACGTACACCAAAACCGATGACCATTTTTGGTGAATCAGGTTGATTCAAGAAGCTAGGGACTAATACCGCTATAGATCGTTTTATTGATGGGTTCCAAATAACGACCATCATGTTTGAACCATATGAAAAGCACCAGACACCTTCAGAAGTAGCAATTGGCTTAAGAGTTGGAAGATGAAGAGTTGTATCTAGGTGCGTGAAAGCTAAACTTCCATTAACTGAAAACATAAAACCTACATTACCTTGCATATATGTTAAATTAAAACAACACATATCTGTTTCACGAAAGCCGTAGCTACAGATGAAGTTGGAAAAGTCTATGGAAGACCTCCATCTCTTTGAGACACTACGAAACTGCAGTAAAGACTTAACTGGAAGTCTATTCATGATATCAACTTGAAGGTCGAATGGTATGTTGTTTGACATTTTATTTAGAATGTAGAGAGATAAATTACTGAATGATTTTTGTTAAGCAAATAGATTGACAATGTAAGACTTAAATAGAGTCATTGAGTGGTCAAATCATTTCACATATGTGTCATATTTCGGGTAAAAATTTACACGTACAAGAAATAGTCATGGAGTAGTCAAATCGTTGTCATAGAGTTGTCCCATCTGTGTCATATTTCGGGTAAAAATTTACACGTACAAGAAATAGTCATGGAGTAGTCAAATCGTTGTCATAGAGTTGTCCCATCTGTGTCATATTTCGGGTAAAAATTTACACGTACAAGAAATAGTCATGGAGTAGTCAAATCGTTGTCATAGAGTTGTCCCATCTGTGTCATATTTCGGGTAAAAATTTACACGTACAAGAAATAGTCATGGTGTAGTCAAATCGTTGTCATAGATTTGTCCCATCTGTGTCATATTTCGGGTAAAAATTTACACGTACAAGAAATAGTCATGGAGTAGTCAAATCGTTGTCATAGAGTTGTCCCATCTGTGTCATATTTCGGGTAAAAATTTACACAGCATTGTAGGTATATATATATACAAACCGAAATGTATATCCAAACATAGCAAATTCATAAATACATCGCCATGACTTCAGAAATTCATAAATTCAACTGTTTATTACATTTTGATAATACCCAACGAGGTGTGGTCATGTACACTAATATCACATACTCATGGTTAGTTGAGTTTGTGCGTTCTAAATTCAAGTTGGATCCCAATATTCAACTTAATTTTAAATTTAAGCACCCGTCATTTGATTTTCGAATGGATATCACTGACGACGACGAGGTAACTTTTTTTGCTGATTACACTTATGCGAATACAGGAATGTCTCATCTTTATGTGGCTAAAACAACACAGTTGGAGGAAACTACATATTTTAGGTCAACCCAAGAAAACCGAACGTTTTACAATTTTTTAGAAACACCTAACGAAAACACCGAGTCATCTGCTTTTCAAAACAATGTGTCTTTTTTAAATGATGGCCCATCTCAAAAATTTGAAGCAATTGATTATGAAAATAATGATTCCGAGTATAAAGATGAGCCAAATTTCAAAAACCGGATCATCATTTGCATTCGGGTCGATGATGATGCGACGATGAAGAAAATGATTGTTTTGTTGGTGTAGATGATAAACCAAAACCAGTTCACCATGACTGGAAGAATATTTTTTCATTGATGCCTGATGTTCCAGAAGCACCTATTTACCACCCAAAACCAATAATTTCAAATCAATATAATAGCGATGCTGACGTTTATGTCGGAAAGTTTTTTCACACAAGAGAAAAGTTAGACGTTGCAATTAGGTTGAAATTTTTACAAGAAGGTTACCGCTTTTGGTAAGTAGGTCGGAACCAGATAGGTTTTCTTGTAAGTGCTATCATTTTAAAGAATGCAACTGGAGAATTTGCGCTAAACGTGTGGAAAAAACAAATGTGTTTCGAGTTACAGGTATGATAGATACTCACACGTGTCCCAAAACTCAAACATATCCTAACCATCGAAATGCAAATAAAAAGGTTATTGGTCACATTTTTAGAGATAAATTAAAAGACAATAACCGTGATTTGAAACTGAAAGATATACAAAAAGACATCTTGGCGCAGTATAAAATAAATATATCTTATCAACAAGCATGGAGAGGAAAGGATTATGGGTTACAAATGATACGGGGTTCACCGATGGAATCTTTTGAAATGTTACCGTACTATTGTCACAATCTAGAAAAAAAAACCCATGCACTATCACACGTATCAAGACAAACGAAACAGGAGTTTTCGAGATGTTATTCGTTGTCATTGGTGTTTCAGTAAGTATGTACAACTATCACATGCATATTTTTTAAATAAATAAACATGAAATAATTATTGTAAATTTATTATAACGTGTGTTTACAATTATTTTTTTGTAGATTCGTACGTTCGTGCAACATCTCCGCCCCGCTTATAGTCGACGGGCTCATTTAAAGGGTGTATACAAAGGTACAAACTTGTTAGCAGTAGGCATGGATGGAAACAACCAAATTGTGCCAATTGCTTATGGTATATGCAGAGGGAGACCTGGTGAATGTTGGTCATGGTGGTTTTCCGTACTTAAAGAATGCATAAGTGATAACCAGGATTTGGTTATAATATCCGATAGGCATCCTGCCATTGCGTTAGCAGTACGCAATGAATACCCATTGGCGTTTCATGGTATTTGTTGTCGTCATCTTTTGATGAACATTTCGTTAAAAAGGAAAAAAAAACAAAGGGGCTATATTGGAGCATATGCAAAGCGTATACACCTAAAGAATTTGATAGTCGATGCAAATTGCAGGCTATTGAGCCTGAGGCGTACAACAAGTTACTTGAAGCAGATGTGCAAAGATGGTCCAGAGCGTATTGCCCACGCACTCGTTACAATTATTGTACATCAAACAGCGTTGAGTCTGTTAATGCTTGTACTATAAAATCAAGGAAGCTTCCAATCACAATGTTCACTGAGAAATATCGATCAATGGTGCAAGATTGGTATTATAAACGGCGACAAGCTGCATGTATTTATCTTCCAAAAGAAAATATAATTTTTAAATGGTTTTGTTTACTACAAAGAAACTTATTCACGTCTTTGTGTTCATGCAGCGAAAATGAAGTATGAAATCACAGATTGGGCTGCCCATAAGGTGGATAAAAGGAAAATAAAAAGCGCAACTTGGAGTGTATATGGGGTTAATAAAAGTCGGTTCCAGGTTTATGATGGGCGATACAATCGTGAAGTGAACTTAGAGAACATGTCATGTGAATGCCGCAAATGGCAGCTTTCCGGCATACCTTGTGGTCACGTTATTGCTGTTACTAGGTTTTTGAATCAAACGGATTGTGTGCAATTTGTTCAACATTGGTTTAAAAAACAAATATACCAGGCGAGGTACGCAGAGTCGGTTAATTTTGTAGGAGAGTTTCACGAATGGGATTATCCAGGGTATATACAACCCATCACTCCTCCACGAATGGACAACCCACAACCTGGTCGGCCAAAAAATACTGACCGTATACGATCTCAGGGTGAGGAACCACAAGTTAAACATTGTGGTAGGTGTGGTGAAGCAGGCCACAAACGTGGGCAATGCAAAAACCATTTGTCTTCCAGCCACTAAAACGGAAAGAATACCCAAAGAAAAAAAGTCAGTTAACGAGCAACCTGAAAATACACCTACGGCCAACTCATACCCGACTCAAACACTTGATCACAGCTTCCCTAATTATGACTCATACCCAACGCAACCGTTTGAACAAAACACATACTCACCACAACCATATGATCAAATGTTTTACACAACAGACCCATATGACCAAGGTCAACCAAGTCATGAACAAAATGATCATCAAAACCCGTATCCAGGTTATGACCAATACGACTCCCAACCATACTCTCAAAGATTTAAATGATCAAAACTCTCACCATCAAATAATAGTTGGTTTAATTTATTTGGTTTGTAAACTAACTAGTACCTTTTTTATGTTGTTTTCTTACATTGGTTTGATTTTGTAACATATGTCATGTTTATGTTATGCTAGTATGTATTTCCACAACCACCTTATTTCAGAAAGTACAAATGGATGATCACCAAAACATAATCATTTACAATGTTGATTTGATAACACAGAATATTTGACTTTTCAGCTTTAATCATAAAAAAAACTTGACGTGATTACTCATTCACCTATTCTGACAAAGAAATGACTAAGCACCTTTAATCATATATATATAACCACTACTTTGTGGTGGTTTCATTACTCAAATTCAATTGTTACTTCTTTCATTCATCAAATGTCAACATCTAGTATGCCTACATTCAAATTCACTATCAACTTCAACGGAAAGTTTACACTTAACCCAATAACATATCAAGATGGTTCAAACATGAATATCAATGTTCCAGAAATTGATTTTCAGGATATGGTTACTTATCTAAAGAGAAAAATACCAACGAGGGTCAACAGTCTATATTACGCATTGCCAGAAAACAAAACGTTGAACGGTCTGAAACCAATTGAAAATGATTATGATATAGATGTTATGTATGACATCGCAAAGGTTGCTGGGAAGCTCCAACTTTTCGTTTCTGAGCAACCAATACATTTAAGCACAATTTTGATTCCAGATGATGGTTCTCTAGAAGAATCATTTGCTGGTGTAATTTCAGAAGAAACAAAACTAAAGCGTGAAGAGCGTGTCCGGTATCTACATGAAATGGTTAAAAGAAAAACTATGAAAAAATGTAATGTTTAAAGGATTTGTATACTACAGAAGTGAAAATACATTAACCATTATATTGAAAAGATTTTATGTGTGAGATATGTGTTTCTAAGTCTATACATATAGAAATTCTATTGTCATTTACCATGTCAAATAAACAAAACCCTAAAACATGTATCGTAGAAAATAAACAAAACCCTAAAACATGTCGTGTATAGGGTATTATATTACACGACATTGTCTAGGGCTTGAAATGAGAATGCAAAATATATCAATGTCGTGTATTTTCATCCTCTATACACGACATGGCCTTGTCTTTTTCCCATGTCGTGTATTTTCATGCATCTATACCCGACATGCCCTAAACTTTGTCCCCTGTCGTGTATTTACTCACCATGTCGTGTATAGAAATACACTAGATGTGTGTGGGTAAGCGTGAACAACAATAAAAAAACCATGTCAAAACCATGTCGTGTATAGATGTGATTTTGTACCCGAGATGCTAAAAATTTATTTGCAACAATCATTTATGGCCATACACGTCCATGTCGTGTATATAGTGAAAATATATACCCGACATGGATGGGTAGTTTTGATATTGAGAAGAAAGATGGGTATGTGCAGACACACTATTTTGATTATGGGTACTACAGTAATTTTCACTTATTTCAATTGTTTGGTACAAAAATAGAATCTAATAAAAGAATGGTGTTTAAAATGATTCTCATGTTTGGTTGCAGGATACAGCGGAATGAAAATGGACTTAATTATGTAATTTATGCATCAAGACCATGTGTTTATTACCTTACGCTTAATCACTAATTCCTAGAATCATTTTTATGTTACTGATATCATTGAGGATTGATCAATTATTTATTTTAAAACAATGTATATCATGTTTTCGTAACAGACCATTGAACATCTTTACTTCTTTAGCTTAACTTCACATTGAATTGCAGAGCTTTAAAAACATGTTTGTAAAATGAACCAGTTTCTTCTTATGCCATGTTTACTGATTGTTTTAGCACCAAAATGAAAAACTAAATTAAAAATGTAATGTTGTTTATAGCGGAAAAATCTGACACACAAACCAAGCTTTGAAGGTTTCAACTTATTAAATCAAACCTTAACTCTTAAATCAAACCTTAATTCTATTAACAAAAAACATAATTAAATTATGTGAATTTGTGTTTATTTGGAAAATAATAGGAGTAGCAGTAGGTCATAATTCCGGTCAGCAGCCAGTGACAATTCTGGCAATCATTCCGGGCACCAGCAACACCAACGACGTGGAGAACACCAACGAGGAGGATTAGAGGCACCACTACCACGAGGGTGACAAGCAATATTGATTTTGTTGAAAAAACACTATCATCCCTAGTCTTTGAGAGAGAGAAAAGAGGCTAGGGTTTCAAATTAATTTTCACTTTTTGATAACATGTAACATTCACATGGCTAAGTCTATTTATACCCTTCTTTTGTTGAGCGCTTTTTTCATTCCCCATTTGTTCATCCGAGAATGAGTTTTCACTTATATTGGTCATTCTTTGCCATTCTTTACATTTTTAGGAGAATCAAAACGAGTGAATGAGAATGCCTTTTTATTCTCCATTTTAATTCCTGCGCAAGAAAAACAAAAGAATAAGCCTCGATTCCTTTTCTCACCTTTCCATTCACTCGTACCAAACACCCCCTAAGGGTGCGTTTGATATCCCACTATAGGAATGAGAATATGACTATTAAAGTAATTAAAGGTGTTTGTTTAAGATGAGAAGACATGAATAATAGATACTTCATATATGTCAAGTGAGCTAAATATGAATATTTCATAGCTGACCCACCACTACTATCAAATTCATACCCATTTCCCGTTAATCGCTGCATACCAAAGGCACCCCTAAAATATTACGAGTTATCCCTAAAGAAAAAGTAATAAAAGAACATATTCACACTCCCAGTTCACAATCATATTCGCATCTCACTCACCGGAACCCCCTAACAAATGGTAGTAACTTATATTTATTTCATATCATTATACATTTATTATTAATTTTATTATTATTACTGTAAAGATAAATTCACAAACCCTAATTTAGGTTTGGAGCCCTAATTTTTAGCTTTTCAATTACTTTGTTATTAATAACTGCATATAAGACACTACGAACTAGTTAAATGTCGTTGGTTAGCGTTTTCGGTTAGAATAATAGGCATGCTGTGTTTTCTGTCTGATTATTAGTATATTTGTTTCGTGTTGTATCTATATAGCCGTAAAAGTTAATTTAGTGTTAGAAGATTTGCATTAAGCTATCAACTGCGTATAAGAAGAAGCTGCAAACTGTTTTGTTGTCGTTGGGACTGGGAGTGTTGACCAGTTAGTGTTTTTGGTTAGAATAGACATGCCGTGTTTTGTTACAAGTTTTGAATTATCGGAATTAAGTTATTAACTGCGTATAAGAGACTACGAACTAGCTAATTGTCGTTGGGACGGGGTGTTTTGGACCCGTTAGCGTTTTCGGTTAGAATAGACATGTTGTGTTTTGTGTCTGATTATTATGAATCAGTGTTGCAAAAATCGGCCAACTCGACCGATTAATCGGTGATTACTAGGTAATCGGCCTTCTACCTTGCTGATTTTTGAAAATCGGAGGAAAAATCGGTCTGTTAAGGCCTAATCGGTCAAAAATCGGACTAATCGTCCAAATCTTCTTAATCGGTCAACTTTTAAAAAATTATTAATTTAGGCATTCTACTTAATTTGGGGATCGTTTATTTCACTTATAACGCACAATGGACCTCATAATTAGAATTGGAGCCTTTTATTGAGGTTTGGAACATAGTAGGCTTGGAATCAGTTAAGATCTTTAGTTTAGTCTCCCGAAATACCCAAAACTTGCACGAAATGCCAATCCGATTAATCACCGATTAATCCCGCCTAGACCTATTAATCCCTACAGGGTGATCGACCGCCAGACTACCGATTCACGATTTTTGCAACACTGATTATGATAATGCTGTATATTTGCTTTGTGTTGTATCTGTAGGCGTAAAAGTTAATTTAGTGTTAGAAGATTTGCATCAAGTTATTAACTGAGTGTAATTGTCGTTGGGACGGGGCGTCTGGGCCGGTTAGTGTTTTTGGTTATTAAGTTTTGTGAACAACTTAGGAAGGGTATATGGTGTTCTGTAAAGATTAGACATGTGTTTTGTGTGAGATCGTGATAATGTTGTATAGTGTATATGTTAATTGGTTTTTGTTTATCACGTTTTCTTTATTATAGGTTTTTATTTATTAATATCTCGTTTTGGTGTGTAGAATATCCTTTCCTTGATTGATCATTTAGTATAATGCAATGATACTTATTCGTCACATTACGACTTTTAGGAAAATATTATTAAATGGTTCAAATGCACGAGCGTTGTAGTTTATTACGACTCTAGACTAGATTTTATAATAATGTATCAGTATATTAACTCGTTCTAAAGTTGAAATGAAACTGGTTCGTGCTGCTTGCGTTTATATCACTTTTGGTTCTGATTCGGTTTTGAACAAACGGTGTTTGGTTGTATTTTTACTGTCTCGATTTTTTGTTAGGATGAAGAAGCGAGTAAAGAAGGTTCTATTTTTACGCAGTTGAAAGAAGCTGTTGTAGCCAACCCTGATGACGCTGCCGCCCATTATAATTTGGTAACAATATCTTCAACCTCTTCACATTATAACACAGTATTTTGAGATATAGTTTGATTAGTAAATGTTTTTATTTTTATTTCTATTTTTTATTAATAATGCAGGGTTTGTTCTTGTGGGAGCGGACTGCAGAAGAATCCAAGGAAAAGGCAGCTGAGCATTTCGTAATCGCAGCTAAGCTTAATCCACAAGATGCAAATGCTTTTAGGTATTTGGGTCATTACTATAGCAAAGTTTCAGTTGATAATCAAAGAGCTCTCAAGTGTTATCAGAGAGCTATCATTCTCGCTCCACAGGATTCTGAATCGGGAGTTAGTCTCCTTCTCTTTTTGTCATTCGTTTGTTCTCCTTTTTCTGCAAACTATGGTTTTTTTATAGTTAGTAGGACCAACCGAAGATTCCTACTTACTGGTTGGTGCTTTTCTTGTGTGTATTTGGTTTATAGGAATCTATGTGTGATTTGTTGGACAAAGAAGGAAAAGAGAGCTTGGAGATCGCTATTTGTCGTGAAGCTTCAAGCAAGTCGCCAAGGGCCTTTTGGGCATTTCGCAGACTAGGTTTTCTACAGGTTAATAAAACGATCATATGTACTCTATATAATTAGTATATACACGGTAGTTAAAATATATGTTTATGTGCATTCCTGTATCTCCTTATTCTTCCAAATATATCACTTTCTGCTTATTTTCATATGTATGACTTAACCTGGTGATCTGTATGGGTTCAATGACATTTGGGTACCTCTTGCAGGTCCATCAGAAAAAATGGTCTGAAGCTGTTCAAAATCTTCAGCAAGCCATCAGAGGGTACCCTACGTCAGCTGATTTATGGGAGGTCTGTACCCTGAGGACTTTCTGTTCTCCCCTCTTATGATTGGTGTTTTTTAACATATCTTATTATTAGTGTTACACTGTTACTTAATCGTCTTGTTTTACCTTATAGGCATTAGGTCTTGCATATCAGCGATTAAGCATGTTCACTGCAGCTGTTAAGGTACTTAATCCCTATAATTTTTCTTCAGCTCTTACGTGGCCATCTTTGCGAAAATATATATATTTTTTCTATATTTTTGGAAGTATCTAGCAGAAAGTGAATTTTCAGTTCTTATCTGTACTCTTTTTCTATTGAGATAGGGCACTTGCAACATAGTATCTGTTTTAGTATAAAACTGAAAGAGCATATAAATAAAATTGGCAAATCAGTTGCTTCACTACTTAAACTAGACATTCTTGCATAATGTGTTACTAATTCAAAATGAAAGTTCGTTTGAGCAAATCCCAAATGCATCTGATTGCTTACTGGTTATTTGTTGTCATTCAACAGTCTTACGGCCGAGCTATTGAGCTGGAGGAGTCACGAGTATTTGCATTGGTTGAGAGTGGATATGTCTTCTTAATGCTTGGTTCACATCGAAAGGTAATCATTGCCATATTCAGTCGCACCCAACATTTCTTGTATATTCTTCTATTAAGTCGATCTATATTCGTTTCGTATTTGAGCACATTTGTGTTCAGAATTCGAAAAGTAAACTGCCTATGATAATTTGCTTTTCACTTATCATGGTCATCGTTATAGACGAAGTGAGCAGTATGCCAGTATGTCTTTAGTTTGTGCTGATGCTTAAAACAGCATCTAATGTGTATTTCACTAACTAGCTATATGGGTGAAGGGAGTTGAACAGTTTCAACAAGCTTTACAGATATCACCAGAAAATGTAGCCGCACACTATGGGCTCGGATGTGGCCTTCTAGAGTTATCAAAGGAATGTATAAGCTCAGGTGCCTTTGGATGGGGAGCTACAATACTAGCGGTAAACTGATTCCTAAATGGCACTTGAGTCAAATTTTGTATACCACTTAAAAAAGCGCCTTTGAAATTTTATAAATTCGCAGGAAGCGTCAACAGTTACAAAGACCGGTACATGCTTGGCCAAAAATGCTTCATCCATGTGGAAGTTGCACGGTGATATTCAGGTACACCTATATTATAAGTTTAGAACCGTTCATAGTGTGTTTGCTTTCCCTTGTAAATCCTACACAATTCTTAAAAGTGAGCATGTTCCCTTCAGCAAATGAAATGCACCTTTTTGGTTATCCGTATACCTAGCTTAAATAGATAGATTAAGGTCTCATGCATTTAAATTAGTTTGGTCTTGCCGATTTGACCTGTTCCCTCTTTTAACTAAACTTTAATGTCTGACCTGTTGTAGATTAAAACATAACCAAATGTTAGTCAACTTTTGACATTGCATGCTTTGTCCTTGCTAGCTTACATATGCAAATTGTTTACCATGGATGGATGACGACCCTGTCTTAGAAAAAGACGAGAAAGCTTTGACTGCTTCCATCCTTTCATGGAAAAATGCCCGCTCTTCAGCTGCACAGAGTGCTAGACATTCCTATCAACAGGCGCTCCGTCTAGCTCCATGGCAAGCTAACATCTACACAGATATTGCCATCACCATAGATGTCATAAACTCTTTCAAAGGCGAGGAGAAACAAGATATTAAACAAGCGTAAGAACCTTTGGCTTGAAATTGTTGTTCCAGATTAAATCTTGCAATACTTAGCTTGCTTATCTATAAGTACAACTGCTGTTTCGTACAGGCAATTACCCGAGAAATTGATTTTAGGAGGATTGTTACTTGAGGGTTTTAATCATGAGTTCTGGGTTGCACTGGGATGCTTATCCCATCATTTGGAGTTGAAACAGCATGCCTTTATCAGGTCACTGCAGTTGGATGTATCATTAGCTGTCGCATGGGCATATCTCGGGAAGGTAAACCTTACACTAGACATGATAAAATAAAATAATTTTCCAGATCAAGAGTCATTCTAGCTAGGGGTCTCATTGTTTCATTTATTAAAACTGGCATTAGTTGATATAGTTATTGATGGCAAAGTTACGGCTAAATGTTGACTTTCTACAGCTTTACAGAAAACTAGGTGAAAAGAAATTGGCCCAAAATGCATTTGATCGTGCCAGGAGTATTGATCCTTCGCTTGCATTACCTTGGGCAGGCATGTCAGCTGATATGTCCATTAGGCAAGTTCATCATTTTATAACATGATGTACCAATGAACCAAGAATTTGTGTTTTGCACCTGTATTTAAACAATCGTTTTTGCTCAGGGGGACCAAGCCAAATGAAGCTTTTGATTGCTGTTTAATGGCTGTGCAGATGCTACCGGTACTCTCTATCTCCTTTTCTGCAGCTGACGGTCATTATCAAAGATGGCTAGATGGGCGGGTTGGGTAACTGGTCATTTTTTAGCAACATGCCTGAAAGCGTTATACATTTTTTATAAATAATTAATGCGTTAACCATGATTGAAAAAACACTATCATTGCGCTAATAATGTGAATTTTGAAACCCAATGATTTAGGAAGTGTTATTCATTTTGTCATGGGGCTGTTTGCCTTTCCACCCATTCAACACAAACCTGTTTTAGCTGGATATCTAAAAGTTGAAACACAAATAGACCCATTTTTGAGTAAATTGGCTGAAGTTGCTACCTATAACAAACTTAATAGAAGTTATCGTAATTTTTTATAAGCTGGAGTGTCGCTGGATAGAATCTGTTAAAAACATTTGATTTGCTTAATCCTGATTACTCTTAACCATTTTTGATTATTTTAAAACGCTTATCTATTATGCAAAAATTTCATGGTCATCTTGGCATTCTTTTTGCACTCATACTTGCAGACTTGCAGTTACTTACAAAATCTTGAAGACTTACAATTTTTTTTGTGTTCAGCTTCCAGAATTTCAGATGGGTCTTGCAAATCTTGCGCTGCTTTCTGGTCAGCTTGCATTGTCAGAGGTGTTTGGACCCATACGTCAGGCCTTGCAGCATGCACCCCAGTATCCTGAATGTCACAATCTTCTTGGGCTTGTTTGTGAGGCAAGATGTGATTATCTGTCTGCAATTACTTCTTATAAAGTAGCACGTGGTGCAGTGATCACTTCGTCTGGTGACTCTCAAAAACTTCTTGATATATCAGTTAATTTGGCAAGGACATTCTGTAAGGTAATTATTAGTTTTTGTTTAAAAAATTAACTATTAAATATTTGCTTCTATCCTTGCAAGTTTCTGATCTCTTCATGCTAATAACAGGCTGGTCTAGCTTATGAAGCAGTGAATGAATGTGAAGAGCTAAAGACCAAAGGTTTGTATCTTCATGCACTTTTTTATTCAGCTTACCATCTTTTGACACTAATAAGGAAATGCAACCATCTTAAAGTTAGTGGATCTTATCGTCATCTTTCTGGCCCATGCTAAATCTATTGAAGATATATATACAATAAACTAGATTAATGGCCCGGCCCCATATGGCCGTATTGTATAAAGTTCATGAGTGACCGTGAAGTCACACAGACACAGGTGCTTGAATCTGCCATGCAAATCCCTTTGAGCTTTTTATTTTCTATTTTTTTAGAAGTTTAGGTAGAATAATATGGTAGGAATTGGAACATATTGCTCGTAACTTCATATTCATCTTCCTGAGCACAACACAAGATGAAGACACCTCAAAATACATGGCAAATACCCATACACCATGTGGGCAAAGCTGCATATTTTGTACCATGAAATTTGACTTGGAATTATTCAATAATGGTCCAATATATCTTTGACTAACTTAGTTTACATGCTCGCGTATTATGTTAGCATAAAATAAATGCATGAGCTACATAAAAATGTTAGAAAGTGATTTTTGGCTAATTCTCATTACACTTCAGGTTTTCTGGAGTGGGAAGGTTTACATATATATGCTCTATCTTTATGGCAACTTGGCAAGAATGATCAGGCTTTGTCTGTGGTGAGGATTATAGCTGCACGCGTTAAATCATTGGAACCAAGATTGGCTTCCACATCCATAAGTTTCATATGTAGATTGCTTTATTACATATCTGGGCGGGAAGCTGTGGTGGCAAGCATTCTGAAAATGCCTAAGGATTTATTTAAGAGTTCAGAAGTTAGCTTTGTGGTATCTTCCATCCATATTCTGGATCAAAGCAATCAGCTTGAGGCAGTTGTGTCTAGTAGTCGTTCTGCCCTCCTAAGTCCTGATGAAATTATCAGGATGCATATTTTGATAGCACTAAGTAAATTGGTAGGTTCCTTATCCATCTGTGTTAAGCTATCGCATGCCAAACTTGAACCTGCCAGTTAATTGGGATTTCATTTTTTCAGGTTAAAAAGGGGTCAGCGAATTGCTTGGATATTGAAAACGGAATAAAGCATATTAGGAAAAATCTTCATAAGTACCCTAACAATTATCTGCTAAGGTAAATCATTTTGTTGGCGTAAATGGGTCAGGGAGTGTCGGTGAAAGTTGGGACATAAACTTTATGATATTAAGACCAGAACTTGCTAAAAAGGAAAACACACATATTATATGGAAGTATGGAACATAGGGCTGAGTAACTACAATCTAATTAACTACATAATATATTACTCCTTCCATTGGCCGAAAGTAAGAGCATCCACAATTGTGGAGCTTTTAAAAAGCTTTATAACTTTGCCGTGTCATAACGTACCATCAAACTATAAACCTTTTGATTTTTAAACCTATTTAAACTATGGGCGATGAAGCTTTTAAAGGTTTATAAAGCCTCTTATATAATTTTTGAAACCACTTCATAATCCTAGACCTTTTCAATCCACCTAAGCATAAAACATGTATCCACTACTATGGTTCAAAAAACTTAAACCTCTTCATCTTATTATAAAGCTTTTCATAAACCCACCATTGTGGATGCCCTAAGTCCACTGGGCACTTTTCCATTACAAAAGATGTCTTTTTTCTACAAAAACCTCAAAGTAGTTTTTTATTACTAGATTAAGCTTCATTTCACAATTTGTAAGTAATAATGGCATTTTATTTTCTACTATATATGTAAGCGTACTTTTTTGGGGATGGTGGAAGTAGAAAGATGTGCACTTCTTACCATATAAGTTGATGTCGTGCATTAAAAGTTTGCTGTATAAATCTTTTTTGTCCTTGAAAATGCTGCATAAGCATTACATATAGATTTTATGTTCTAAATTACTCATCATTCTAAAGTTATGATAATTAATCATTTAGTTAATACATTAAATTGCATTCAGTGCCAAGTTGGTTACGTTTTGCTAAAATTGTCTTTAATAGAAATTTGTTGTCAACAGGAATGTCCTTGGTTACCTTTTATTATCTAGTAATGAGTGGAAAGATACTCACTTGTCTACTAGATGCTTTACCATGAGCAATACCCCTTCAGAGCTTCGCAAAGAAGAAGGTTTAAGACGTGCACCTGAGATCCTTGGTGCGAGTGCAGTTGCTTGCTATACATCCGGGAATTTAAACAACAAATTCTCTTTTCCTACCTGTAAAGACCAATCTACGCATCCAGACCAATCGACGCATCAACATGGATCACTCAAACTATTGCAAAAGTATCATACCTCCTACTTCTTTGTCCTTTATGAAAGTTTTCTTCTGTTTTCTGTATTCCAAGACCAAAATGTAACGAGAGTACTTCCCAACGTCAAGACTGTTTCAGTTTCTTCAAAAAAAAAAAAAAAAAAAAAAAAAACACACAAAACAAATAACCGAGTTTTGGTTTACTACATAGTGGGTTTTGGGATTCGTGTCGTTAAACTGATTATCTGGTTGTTGTAGTCGTAAAAAATTAGTTTTAGGCTTCTGTGTGATAATTGCTGGGATAAAAATAATCACTTTCACACTAATTGCAACCCCCTTCTTAAAATATAGTGACCTAATTCTCCCTTCTAACTTAATTGGAGAGACTTGGTACGTCTATTTCACTAAACATGTCTCTTCTTACATTTAGGTCCTTCTTTTGTTGGTCTTTTTAAGTTTAATTCATAAGTAATCAGAATATACAAAATTGATAATGAAAACTCCAGGCAACAAAAGCATTTCCAAATACTCTCTTACACTCTGTTCTATTATAGCTGATTACCTCTTTTTTGGTAACTATTACCCTTCCGACTATAGTTATTGAATATATCATGTATGTGTTTACAGGTGGTGTCATCAAGAGCCATGGAATCAAAACGCAAGATATCTGCTAATTCTCAACTATATTCAGAAGGCACGTGAGGAGAGATACCCTCAACATATATGCACGGCACTTGAAAGGTTAACTAGTGTGGCTCTTTCAGATGAATCTCGTCACTATCAAAAGTTCCAACTTTTACTTTGTGCATCTGAGATAAGTTTGCAAAGTGGGGACCACATTGGCTGCATAAATCATGCTAAAAATGCTTCAAAACTTTCTGTTCCCAATGGGTATCTCTTTTTTGCTCACTTGCTGTTATGTCGTGCCTATGCTGCTGACGATAACAGAGCCTGCTTAAGTGAAGAGTACACGAGATGCTTGAGTTTGGGAACAGATCATCACATCGGCTTGATTTGCCTTAAATATATTGAATCTCAATATGGGCTACAAACAAATGACAATATAATAGAGTTGAAATTTGAGGAATGTTCAAAGGATATAAAGTATTCATGGAACGTCTGGACAGCTATATTGAAATTGGTGCAGGGCCTGATTGCTGTGTGGAATCATGATTTTCTTGGTGCAGAAGAGTCGTTTGCACAGGCCTGTTCATTAAATGATTCTGAAAGTTGTCTTCATTTGTGTCATGGTATGTCTTCTCTCTGCTTGTAATTAAAGGTGGCAAATTGGTCGTGGCAGGTGGGTCGGTTAATGGGTCAAAACGAGTACTGATCATGACAGGTAATTCTTGGGTATGGGTCATGTTATGGGCGACCCGGAATACTTTTGGGCAATTCATTTTTGACAGTTATTGCGTCAAATATCATTAACAGAATATATATTATTTCAATAATAGCTAATTTTGTGAAGAAAATAAGCTTTGGGCTACTTTCGACTTGTTTTCTTGTGAGCTAATATTGTTGATTTTACACTTTTGACCCGTTAAGGATAAAAGTTTACCTGAATCAACACATTCATAATAACTAGGTAAGAGTTCTATCCGGTATTATCACATGTTACACCAGCTCTAAAGTTACATAATGGCTGCAAACAGGTGCCATATGTATGGAACTGGCTAGACAGCAATGCAATTCGGATTACTTGCTACTTGCCATGGGGAGTCTGAAGAAAGCTAGAGACACTTCTCGGGCCCCCTTGCCTATCCTGCAACTGTTACTAGCCCAAGCAGAAGCGAGTCTTGGATACAGACAACAATGGGAAAGACACCTTATGCTTGAATGGTCATCTTGGCCTCCAGGTTTGGCTCGTTTGTTTTTGTTCTGTTACTTTTTTTGCGAGTGTCAGTTGGTTATGTTTTTGTAGAGGTGGCAACAATGACCGGGGTGGGAAGGCTGGGTAAGCCGGTCAAAATAGTATGTTTGCTATAGGTCAATACTGGTTGGGTTGAACATAGTAAATAATTTTAGTAAATAATATGACTACAAACTATAATAGTATTAGTAAATTGATTTTCTTATAAAAACGATTTAGAAGGTTCACATTGAGCAACTTTTGACTCGTTTTTAAGTAGCCGTTAAAAACATGGAACACTGTGTATATCTTAAGGACCATATTTGAACGAAAAAAAGGACGAGGACCATTTTGGGGGTGAAAGTAAGTTGCTATCTGTATTTTAGCTTTTGCACTGAATTATTTTTATTACGATAGTAGTCTGTATGCATTGAAAGTACACTTACGAAACTTTCTACTAATTAAAACCTGAATCAACCCATTTATTAGTACATGGGTTAAAATTGGCAGCATTGTTTTTTTTTTTCCTTATATATGTTGGATGGCATGTGTGCAGAGATGAAGCCCAGCGAGATCTATCTTCAAATGCATTTGCTTTTAAAACCATCGGAAGACGGTGGTACGCACACTACATCAATAGCAAAACATCAAAAGAATCCATTGAGATGGATTCTTCAGGCGATACACTTGAATCCATCGTGTTCAAGATATTGGAAAGCCTTACATAATTTGTAATTAGCTTGCATTGGTCATAGATATTCCTAGTGTTAGGTTCTGTAGAACAAGTGTATCATGGTAAGCGATTGTGTCATTAGTTCATATCATCCAGCAATGTAAAATTGTGCTTTGAAATTTGAGTTTAGAAAAAGGGTTAAGTCTATTTATTAGAAACGTATTTTCTCCAATATACACATCTAGTAAACCAACTTGTTTTATTACCAATATAGTCATTAAAACTTTCAAATTGTGAACATTATCAGAAACTTTCTGCACATACACTTGCATCGTTAGTCATTTATACTAACGGTCGTTGGTAAATAACTTAAAAATTCGTTTTCTTATGTTTTCGTTCGTTTATACACGTTTTCGTCCATTTTTGCACGTTTTCGTCCGTTTTTGCACGATTTCGTCGGTTTTTGCACGTTTTCATCCGTTTTTACACATTTTCGTTCGTTTTACACGCTTTCTTCCGTTTTGCACGTTTTCGTTCGTTTTTGCATGTTTTCGTCCGTTTTTGCACGTTTTCGTCCGTTTTTGCACGTTTCCGTCCGTGTTTACACGTTTTCATCTGCTTTTACATGTTTTCGTCTATTTCTATACGTTTTCATCCATTTCTACACGTAGAAATAGACGAAAACGTGTAAAAACGGACGAAAACGTGTAAAAACAGACGAAAACGTGCAAAAGGAATGAAAACATGGAAAAACGGAGATAAAACGTGAAAAACGAACATAAACATGTAAAAAGCAATCGAAAACGTGTAAAAACGGATGAAAACGTGTAAAAACGGACAAAAACGTGTAGAAATAGACGAAAACGTGCAAAAACGGACGTAAACGTGTAAAAAGGACGAAACGTGCAAAAACAGATGACAACATGTAAAAACGGATGAAACGTGCAAAGACGGACGAAAACGTGCAACAAAGGACGAAAACGTGTATAAACAAGCGAAGACGTAAGAAAACCAAATTTTAAGTTATTTACTAACGACCGTTAGTATAAAGGACTAACGATGCAAGTATATGTGAAGAAAGTTTCCAATATTGTTTACAATTTGAAAGTTTAAATGGCTATATTGGTAATAAAACAAGTTGATTTACTAATTGTGTATATTGGCGAAATAACGTTTCTAATAAATAGACTTAACCATTAGAAGTATGAGATGTATCAATAGCTCATGTCTGTATCTGAGTGAAATATAATATAACCTCAAGTGTTAAAATTACATCTACTAATTAGGCTCTTGTTGATACAAAAGTTGGGCGTTCCTTGTTTGGACTCCGGTTCCCGTATCAATTGGATCTTAATGCTTGAGACCTGCGCACTAAGAAAACAGAAAATACCGTTAGGCTTACCGTGAGATTGTCTCCCACGATTATCCTCCGGCGTGAGAGTAAGTAATCGGTTTTAGGGTTTAGTGGAGAGTTAGGGTTTGAGATCATACCTTTCAATGAGGCTTGGATGCCCTTTATATACACACGAAATCCTTATTGGTTTTGTGTTCCCCAACCTTCGGCGTATCCCGCCTAAGTCGGTCATTGAATACATATCTCCATAAATAAGAGATATCCGATATCCAAAGCCATAAATAACTAACGGTTTGGGCCTTCGTGAGCCCAAACCGTTGCCGGGTTAGCCCAGTCGTATTGGGCCCACTAATAGCGGTCATTGGTCGGGTTCGTGACCCGAATACGGACTATACGTCATCAGCTCTAAACTTGAAAATAATTACTTAATCTCTCATTTTAACGTCTTTGTTGACATCATAGACATTGTTATCCGGTAGGGCACCCGAAAAGGGCATATAATTTGTTTTCAGTAAAGTTTTGAAAGCTGATAAGCATAAAATTTGCATGAGAATATTGGTTTGTTGTATTACTGCTACTGTATTTTTTTTTAGCAATAATTGTTTCAAATTGGTGCTTACTGTTATTTTCTTGGCATGTGATTTTTTGGCATGCCTACTAGTTAATTTATGTAACATTAGGCTCATCTTATATATAACCTGGTAACCTGAATGACCCAACCCGATATAACCCGAACCCGATAACCCGATTCTTTATTGGGTCGGGTTGCAGGGTAGTTTTTTATAAACAAAACCTGAATCAACCAGACCTGACAAGACCCGACAACCCGGTTTGATAACACCCCTATATACAAGTAGACCTTTAGACTGTTAGAGCAAAACACAAGGGCGTTAAGCCTTAACGCTGCAGCGTTAAGGTGCGTTAAGCACACTGTTCGCTATGTTAAGGCAGCGTTAACGGGGGTGCGTTAACCCCTTAACGTTGCGTTAAAGCACATTCAAATTAAAAAAAAATAAAAAATAAAAAATAAAAAAATAAAAAATTCACAAACACCCTCTATGACGGCTAAAGTATCTGTTGGATTAAAAAAAAAAATGGTATGTTAATTGAGATGGATGTCCTCAAACGAGCGAAACAAATGTATCGTGATGAGCACAAAACTGCGCCGTTTACCAACGAGGAGGCTTGGGAGGTTTTGCGTGGTCATAAGAAAGGGGACGCGTCAAATCTTGTTGATTTAACCGACGATGTCCCAAGCCAAACAGACGAGGCTTTGTTTGGTCATGATGAACAACCACGCCCCATGGGCAAAAAGCGTGCTTCGAAGAAATCCAGATCCGAGAGCACGACAAGTACTGGGGGAGCAAGCACCGGAGGAACAAGCTCGTCAAGCCAATTCACCGAGACTATGACAACCGAGTATCGTATCAAACGGGAAACCGCCCAAGCGGCGTATCGGGCGGCCCAAGTAAAAGATGAAATGATAATAAGATTGGAAGAGATGAAATTTTTGATAATTGACACAGGCGGCAAAGATCCAAACGTTGTGGCTTGGATCAATGAAGAAAAGAACCGAATCATCAAAAAATATAACTTGCGACCTCGTCATTAGATTGCATTTTCGTCATTTCCTTTATGTTGTTGTTTACTTTTTTTTTTTTTAATTTCGTATTGTAATTTGTTTAAGAATTAATAACATGTTTTTAATAAATAAAGTGTTAGTTTTAGTTTAGGGGTTGAATTTGAAAATATTTGAGTTAAAGTGAGTCAAGGTTGAGTTATGATAAAGGATGTTTTTTTATTGAGTTAAGGTGAAAAGTTAAAGCTGATATAGCGCTGACATGACAGTGTGTTAAACCTTAACTTGTGTTAAGACACCCCACGCTCTTATAGGTATCTCAAAAAACACAATATCAAATGACTTATTTATCACACATCTATTGGGTCAGTAACATGAGACCACAAAATAGCTTTTCATATAATCAGTTACCTATGTCACATGAAAAAGTTGCAAATTAACTCGTGAAATTAAGTTCGCCTTAAATACTGTAATTCATAAAAGCGAGCGAGGCATAAAAAGTCAAATTAGCTTGGCAGGGTAATTTGCTAGAAAACTGATGTGGGCCCAAGTGTTGATGAACAAGCTATTATGTTTCTGGAGGCCTAAGATCGCGTGACAAAAGGGGCCTCACTAAAATGGGCATAACTTGGGCTACGTGGCTCCATTTTAGGTGAATGACCAGTCAAATAGAAGCTTGGAACGAGGAGCACGTTGTGGTAAACTGACTACATCGGTTTACGGAAATTTCGAGCCGCAAAACACTCTATTTTATGAGTTATTTGCATTTTAGTGTTTTTCCGGGTTTTTTTGGACTTTGTTTATGCAATAACTTTCAGCCTGTTTGTCTTTTAGGGCCCGTTTCTGTTTTGTAGTCTTATTTAAGAGTTCATTTGTAATGTGGAATAATCAGTTCAAAGAAATATCAAAAGTCTATTTTTGGCAGTTATTTTGCTAAGAATCCTAATAGTCGACATTCGATTGAATCAATGATTATTGGAAGAATCGATCCTGGTATTCGTGTGAATTAACATGCTCGATTTGTGTTATCTTGTTATTTAGCCTACATCAGTTGGTATCAGAGCTAAAAGTTCCTGATCATTATGCCTCCAAGGAGGAATAGGAATATTAATGACGGCTATGAACAAGAATTTGAGCAGCGTCTTATGGCAAGAATGGGGGAGCGAATGGGTCAGTTCGTTGATCAATTAACTGATCAGATGACTGACTTAATGAATCAAAGAAGGCCTCGTAATCGTAACCTTCGGGAAAGTGAAGACGAACTATCAGAAAATCCGTTCGGTGAGGGTGACGGTTTATCTTCTGATGAACTACAAGAAAGGCGACCAAGGCAAAATGAAAGGGAGGATAATAGGCGTTGGGAATCTGGACTGAGAGTCAATATTCCTGAGTTTGATGGGGATACTTTGAATCCCGAGGGGTTCATTGATTGGCTTGTTGTGGTCGAAGAAGTGTTTGAATTCAAAGAGATTCCTGAAAACAAGAAGGTTTCACTGATCGCTACCAGGCTACGTGGTAGGGCATCTGCATGGTGGCAGCAATTGAAACTGTCACGACTTGGAGGAAGATGAAAAATTGCATGAGAGCCAACTTTATTCCTCATAATTACCAACGGTTGATGTACCAGCGGTTACAGAATCTGAAACAGGGGGCCAAATCTATTGAAGATCGCGTGACAAAATGGGCCTCACTAAAATGGGCATAACTTGGGCTACGGGGCTCCGTTTTAGGCGAATGACCAGTCAAATCGAAGCTTGGAACGAGGAGCACGTTTTAGTAAACAGACTATGATGGTTTACGGAACTTTCGAGCCCCGAAACACTCTATTTTATGAGTTATTTGCATTTTAGTGTTTTTTCGGGTTTGTTTTGGACTTTGTTTATGCAATAACTTTTAGCCCATTTTTCTTTTCGGGCCCATTTCTGTTTTGTAGTCTTATTTAAGAGTTCTTTTGTAATGTGGAATAATCAGTTCAAAGAAATATCAAAAGTCTATTTTTGACAGTTATTTTGCTAAGAATCCTAATAGTCGACATTCGATTGAATCAATGATTATTGAAAGAATCGATCCTGGTATTCGTATGAATCAACATGCTCGATTTGTGTTATCTTGTTATTTAGCCTACATCAAAAACTTTAACATGAAATTGAATAATTGAACCAAGATGATGAGCAGATCGAGCATGTTCTCTCAAGACAACCAATATAATTCGAACCCATCTGAATTGAAGTCATTTCCCTTGTAATTTACAAAACTTCTTCGATAACTTGTTAGGATTTCCTATTTTCCATCACAAGGATATTTTATTTCAATATCTTTGAGATTATAATTCTTCTTTTCCATCATCTCCGGCTGCCATTTGCTAGATATACAATGAGTGCTTGTTGTTGGACGACCTATAATATGCCTTAATGTAACAGGGATAGCCAGTGCCGTAACTGAGCAAACGGAGACACCTGTGCGAAAACCTATATGATAACTACATACAATGATAAAACATATATTATACCAAGTATGAAACCAAAAACATCGTATTCTGATGATCTATCTTATGTTTTAACAAATATTTGCAGCATAAAATTGTACAACGATAACAAAATTTTGTTTGAAGTGAATTTTGAGGCCCAAAATATATAATGGGGTATATGTTTTGAGGCTTTTAAAAATTTGAGGCCTTGTGTGATAGCATGTCTCGCACACCTTCGTATATGGCTCTGTGATAGCAAATTGAAAAAAGAAAATCTAAATAACTTTTTTTCTCCAATAATCTTAGCATAAGCTTATAAGTACAGGGGTGTAATATAATGTGTAATATTAGTTACAGTAATATATAGATACTCGATTTTGCGTGGCTCGCACATATATATGGCATGCATTTTAATTACTTGCATCCCAAACAATCCAGACACACCTCCTCCTCTGCACGACTTCCATTTATAAATAAACGTTCGGCTAAATTGTCAGTCGATTAATTCTATTCCTTGTTAGGCAAGGAACTGTTTTCTCCAACTCAGTCATCTCTATTTAATAAACGAACTTCAGTTCAAGTTTCTTTGTTTGTTGCCTGATCGATCACCATAAATGGCTCACTTGGATTATAGCCCGGATAGTACCATGTTGTTCGTCGGAGAAGGGAATTTCTCCTATTCGAAGAGCATATGTGTCACGTTGAGATCAGGAACAAATATGACAGTCACCTCTTACGACACGATTAGTAAGTTTAATTTTTACTTGGTTTATTTGAATTAGGCTAGACTAACTGTACGTTATTTTTGAACTTGATACTAACCACACATGCATGTGAATAATGTGATCAGAGGATCTTAAGGAAAAGTATCCAGACGCATTGACGAACTTAAGACTGTTAACAGATTATGGTGCTACCGTCTTGCATGGCGTCGATGCAAGAAAAATGTCTGAGCACCCACGTCTTCGTGGTAGAACTTATGATTTTATAATCTACAACTTCCCGCACGCCGGGTTTATAGGCGATGAAAGTACGCTGGCTGTCATCAAGTAAGTTTTATATGCTTGTATCTTATATAAATTCGATTAAGTTTTGTGTTAAAAGTTGCATATAAAATTATTTTTGATATAAACTTAATCCTTTTTTTCTTCTCCTTGGCTTCTTGCAGTAAACACCGAGAGCTAGTCCGTGGCTTCTTCCACAACGTCGTTCTTATGTTGAGTCCCGAAGGCCAATGTCATGTGACCCATAAAAGGAAGGCCCCGTTTAGCCAGTGGCATATTCCAAAGTTGGCTTCCGAATGTGGGTTGGGATTGATCGAGTGCGCCGACTTCAATGCTTTGGACTACCCCGGCTACGATAACAAAAGGGGGGACGGTGAGAGAGCGGACAAACGCTTTCCGCTTGGAAGTTGCTGCAAGTACAAATTTGTTAAGGAGTTTGATGTTGATTGATGCCTTATGCTCTATAAAGTGTTATTGTTCAATACATAAATTTAACCTTATGACATGTATAGGTTGAATTACATTGTGGAGAAAAGAAAGTATGCAGAAGCCCATATATAGAAGTCCCAGCAAGCCAATTTTAAGCAATTAACAATTAATGTCTTTTATTATATTGATGTGTTTTCATATAACATATATTGACATATTGCTATTCTACTTGTATGTTTTAATTGATAATACAAACAAAAATTAGTCTCGATAAACTGTATTCTTATATATCCCTTGATCCATATTATTTACGTGACGGAGCCAGGAACAAGTATGATTGAGTGCACAAATTTTTTTAATCATAATATAATAGAGTTTAAGATACTAAGTAAGACTAAAAATACATTTCGATGGACCGGGGTCATTTAAGATGCATTTGAGAAAATCGATGTTTTTTCTTAAAATTAACATTACATTGAAAAAATCCATAGGTGTCCCGGGCACCCATGAGACCCTGCCTGGCTCCGTCCCTGCGTACAACATTAAAATATTTTATTGTTAACTTGTGTTTATTGTTAACTTTTATCGTTTTATGGCATATCACAAATGGTTTAGTGGTTGTTCAAGTGTGTGTTTGAGGTTTATGTGGTAATTCTGTCATATATCATTGTACTTTAACATTTTTTTTTGATTATATATTTTACTGGGCAATCCCTTTTTTTTTTATTATTTTTTTTTTGATGTATTTGTCGTGTTAGTCTAGTAGACTTTGTAAGATTCAATGTAATGTGGAATTTTTTTTTTGAAAAAGTTAGTTAGTAATATGATAGTTTATAAAAGGGCTAATTACACGATAATGTGTCATAGTCGTCATGATTTTTTTATCGAACAAATTTTTTTGCTATTTTTTATACTAAATTTGATTTTTTGGTATTTTTTTGTATTGTATGACCATTTTGCCCCTTCCAAGTTAATAAAATGAGGAGCAAAATAATCATAAAGACACAAAAAATCAAATTTAGTATATAAAATAGCAAAAATATTTTTCCAATGTATATAGAAGGAAATCATGACAGCTATGATACATCTAGAGGTCAATAGCCCTTTATAAAACACATGTGCTGAAAAAGTTAGCTACCAAATAAAAAAAGTTTAGCGCACATTTTTTCTTTGTATTACCACTTTTTTTGTTCTACACAAACGTACATTCCACGCTACTCATGGCATGATGATCTATATTGATTTATAAAAATGAACGATAATAGTGAGATATTGATAGTAACTATATATTCTTATTTGATGTTATCACCTTCCTTTATGTTGGTGGGAGATTATGGTAAGTAAAAGGTGGTTACCCATAGGGTGATAAAAAGGTATCGAGCATTTAACATTAAAATACACTGTTACCTTACTGCATTAAATGTTTCAGTTTTTGGAATTCACCCAATTTTACTTTAGGGAACAACGTTGATAAATGTTCTTCCATTTCTACCAACTCTTGTACTTTTTTTTGACTTTCTTGATAAATGCTTTTCTGCTTATCTTCTCAATAAAGTTAGTTCCCGCCTAAACGTTCCTAGAAATTTACACATAGTTTCATAAGTATCAAGGTGTTGATGTTGAGAAGATCAATGGAGAATCAGTGAGACGTTGTCGAAACTAACTCCATCATCTTCTTTTGGTTCAATATTTCACTTTCTGAAAACCGCTACAGTAAGTGGCGAGACGTTTTCTTTGTCTCTGAAGATGACTCCCTGATTATTCTTTCATTTCAGAGAATATTTTTACACTTAGGATATTTTATGTTCAGATTCTAGTTAAAGACTATTGGGCACTGAATTGGCCCAATAATCTCCCCTTATTTGGATATACAAATAGCCTAAGTATTTGATCAGGTGTAAGTGAGCAAAAAAAGTTCTTCTTACTTACTGATATAATTGCTAATTGAAATTTAACTTATCATAAGAAACAAGTGACAAAATAATTCTTTAATACTCAGTGGTTACAAAGGATTGAATTGCAAAAGTTAGACTCAAAGTTGTTCTTCAGGAATTCCCATTAGTTCTAGCTTGACTTTCATGGATAGAAGAAAGTGTCTGTCATCCATTTTGTTGATTTCATCTTCTAAGTTTTTGACAAGTCTCAAGGCTTCAGGGGTCATCTCAACAAGAGCAATAATCTTGAAGATGAGCGGGAATTGAGTGCCCAAATTGCTTAGATCAGAGACTCTCTGAAAAGCTTGTTGGTTGAAGTAACAAGTGAAGAATATGACATGATCAGAGGTTTCAATAACATGTCCCTCAACAAATTGAACTCCTTCAGGAGGAAGTCTGTTGCATTCAAGTCCAGGTACATATACCTGGTTGTTCAATTGATATTTTTCTTCTACTTTTGAACTTTGAGTTACACCCAAATCGCCTTAGCCCACATCTATTATTTTTAATGTTTAATCCCATGTTAATTGTCTAAATGATTAAATTTTTCTAAGTCAAGTTATATATACAGTTTTGGGAAGATTGAGACTCTTGGCAATATTTTATTTATGGATAAATGGGGAAGAAAAATGCTTATTACCCCCAAGTCATGTAATATTTATTAATACTTCATGTGTGTTGATCTTCTAAATCGAGTCATCTATGTTTAAGTTTATTGTTGAATTTTATGTTCAAGTTATCATTTTAGGTTCATTTCTTGTAGCTCAAATATGGCAGGGTAAAAGTGTATGAAAACAAATTAATGAGAAAAGAAGATATGGACTGCCATCCTGCTATGAGAGGTTTATGGTGCGGAAAAAAACTCATAATCCGTGTGGAACTTTTGGGAAACAAACCCAATCGATTTTAATGAGTTTTTTGGGCACCGTAAACCTCTCATAACTTCAAGATCAATTTACCTTTAATCATTCAATCATTCAATCATGTTTATCATTATTTTTTTTGATTCTATGTTTGTTTGTCCTTGTTTGCTATGTTAGGCTAATTCAATTAGTGATTATCTAGGATACATGAAACTTGTTATTGTAATAATTATTCATATTGTCCTCTTAATTGGTGAATGCGATTATTGGTTAAAAACCGGTTATGAACCGTCTAGCTTAAACGTTAACTAGAAGTAACTAATTGAGCATTTAGAATTTGATGTTTAATTAGGGTAGATATTAAGTGCAATTAGGGTGGATATTAAGTGCGTACTTTAGTTATTGTGTGTATGCTTAGGCAATTTATAGGTCCCATTTCATACGCTATTGCATATATGTATACTTGATTAATACACGACAAAAAAGAAGGAATATTCACCAGTACACCAATTAAGGCGTGGCAATTCAATAGGTTTTGTTAGATCGCTAGTAACGAGTAGTGCACCTTAGATAATGTAACAACTCAAAAATTTCACGAAAACATATATTCAAACCATAAACATTTTATCCAAAAATCGCGTACAATTTTGAAATTTAAATATAACCATTAGGTTATACCGCGCGTAACAAAAACCAACTCTGAATATATTTCATCACATTAAATTAACTTTTAGTTCAATTATAATCATTATATAGAATTTTAAAATTTAATTTCAAATGTTACCAAATAGATCATGTGATTTGTTAGGAACATGTTTTATTATAAAGTGTAGGTCATTTCATTTGTAATAGGTCGTTACTAAATATGGTTTATAAATGTTTGTAATTGATTTCACAGCTCATGTAGTAAGCCCATGAGCTGTGATAGAAGGTTCTTCTAGAACCAAGGGGAAACACCCCTACTTATGTAAACACTATAAATACCCCCTCCCTAGAAGGGAGAGGGTTGTTGGTTCTAATCGCAATTATCATTTTCATTAATCATTCATTAGTTCCTTCCACTTTCTCTCACTAAAACTTTCTCTCTCTAGAAATACATATTGTTGTGATAGAGTGGTGACCTAACAAGTGGTATCAAGAGCCAAGGGATAATTTAGGTTAATATTGATTAGATTTAATAGAAATCCGTACTTAAAAACGTGTTTTAGATTGAAATTTATGGACTTTTTGGACTGAATACGTGTTTCTGCGAGTTTCTGCGCGTTTCTCATGAGTTTTGGCGAGTTTGGAGAGTTAGCCACGAATTTTGGCGAGTTTCTTTGAATTTCTGCAAATTTGGAAATTTTTTTGAAGTTCTGCAAGTTTCTTTTTGAAGTTCTGCGAGTTTCTTTTGAAGTTCTGCGAGTTTCTTGAACTTCTGCGAGTTTCTCATGAGTTTTGGCGAGTTAGCCATGAATTTCTGCGAGTTTCTCCTTGAAGTTCTGCGAGTTTCTGTTTGAATTTCTGCGAGTTTCTATTTGAATTTCTGCGAGTTTCTTGGCGAGTTTCTATCTGGCGAGTTTCTTTTGCGAGTTTCTCTCTGCGAGTTGGCGAGTTTCTTTCTGCAAGTTTCTCTCTGCAAGTTTCTTTCTGGCGAGTTTCTTTCTGGCGAGTTCCTATCTGGCGAGTTTCTATCTGGTGAGTTTCTTCCGCGAGTTTCTTCTTCTGCGAGTTTCTTCTGCGAGTTTCTTCTTCTGCGAGTTTCTTGTCTGCAAGTTTGGATTTCTGCTACTAATCTACATAAACCTAAAACCACATCTATCCTTTAAAGATCCATAACACAAAATTTAATTTCTATGGGAGACTAAACGTTCAATTTTTATGCGAAATTCAAATTTTGGTTTAACTGTGAAAAATTTGGTCAAAAATTCAAAATTTTTGGGCCTAAATTCGAATTTTTCGGGTCAAATTTGGCGTCAAAATTGTCAAACCTCAAATTTTTCTTACAACCTTAGAATTGCATTTTATAGTGAATTTCAAATTTTGGGGGAGAAAATTTTTCATAATTATTTTTGGAGGGAAAATTAAAATTCACTATATCAATGTCTCTAATGCTTTCACAAATCTCCTCACCTTCCATCTACTGCTTAAAACCTTCTTCACCAAACCTTGCTACTGATGATTCTGAAGATGCAAATGCATTTGTGGAATTAAACAAAGGAATGATGTTACTGACTAAGATGTTTTCACAATTTAAGAATTCAAAGAGTCGACTTCATCGATCCCCGAAATCAAGCAAATCATGCAAGGTGAAAGAGTTGATGTACAAGGAAGGAATGCTCAAAGGCTTGTCATGAATGATGAGAATACTGCAAATGTCAGTGATACGGACAATGAGGTTGTAGCATTGGAAAAGCAGGATGACAGTAGATCTGAGGAAGATATCATACCCAACTATGACACCGAGTCCAACTTTGATGAAGAACAAATGGTTGAGGAAGATATCATTCCCACCTATGACACCGAGTCCTACTTTGATGAAGAACAAATGGTTGAGGAAGATATCATTCCCACCTATGACACAGAGCCAACCTTTGACAAAGAACAGATGGTTGAGGTACAATCTACTGTTGTTCATACTCTGCTTGCAAATGCGAAACAAACTGAGCAACCTAAATTCAGAAATGAAGGAGAGGTTGACCAGTGTGTTGCACAATGTCCAGACAACTGTCTCATGTCTGAGCCCTTAGTTGCAAACAATACAACTGAATCGTCAAATCAAATTCTTGAATCTGAAAACATTCTTCTCAAAAAGACCATTGATCAATTTCAAAAAGATTTTTCAAAACTAGAGGCACATTGCAAATCTCTTGAACTTAAAATGCAAAGTAATCGTATGGATACATTAGTAAAAGAAAATGAGCATTTAAAGGCTCAAATTCAAGCAAAGGGGCTTGCGCATGTTGCTTTACAAAAAAAATTGAGAAGATTAACCGGCAAGAGTGTGGATACTAAGTTTACAAAACCAACAATCTTGGGGAAATCGTCACCACAACCAATCAGAAATCAATCAGCAGTTAGACAACCAACCGCTTTTAAATCGAACGATCAAAATCTTCAAAACCACGGTTTGCCTCCCAAGTTGTTGAGAATAATCATTTGTCAAATCCAGTCACTCCACATTCTTGGCCTGAGAAAAATGCTTCTGTTTCTGTTAAATTGCTTATGTTAAACATGTTTCGTTAAACCTCAACAAGTAGTTGCAACCGCCTGTCTAGGATTAGTTCGAACAATGTGTCTAAACCGAGCATTAAAATTAAAGATTCATATGATTCAAATGACGCGCACAAGAACTATGATCTAGAAAAGGCTAGAAAAAGGGCACTACTCCAAAAGGATGGAATCTTAGGTTCACAACCTAGTGTGATGCCTTCTAGTGTATTGCGTAACAGCACCTAAGTGTAGTCAACAGACTCTTCGAAATAGACCTGTTGAACTGAGAAACAAACTTCGGAAACCTAATAGGTGGATCAATATAGGACAAAGACTCTTTCCAAAAGAAGTTTCAGCATTTCCTAGATCTAATCTTAGGTGGATACCCACGGGTAGAATTTTAAAAACTGTTGGTCTTAGGTGGATTCCTACAGGCAAGATATTAAACATTTGCAACAACACGGTGTATTCAGTGTCAAGAAGATAATTGACACTGCAACTTTATGCTTCTAACATCTGGAACCCAGTTACACTTGGGAATCCATGTCTGTCTCTATCTCTCCCGTCCTACTTTCTATACAGGTACAACAACAATGGCTTAGGAATAATTCAGTTTCGGACCCGCACTTCAGCTATGGCTTCTAAGTACAACAACTTAGGACCTGTTTCTCACTGTCTAAAAAATAATGATCCATAAGCTGCATCACCATTGTACTCAATCGTCAAGAATTGGAAATTTTGTTTGCTCCACTATTTAAAGATTCTTTAGAAAGCCGTGCTTCAGATGTATCTAATGTTTCACGCACAACCCTGATCATATTCTAATTCTAGATACACCTGAATCTACAACAACAACCGTTCGGAGATGCACCTTCAATCGAATCTCGATAACAGATCAAATTGTTTCCAACAACAATGACACAACTGATGATCAACATAATGAACAATTTCGAAGTTTTATCAAGAATTGATTCTCACAAGATATTTATGGTACTTCATATCTCTTTGATTAATTGAACGTACACGGTTACGCTGTCTCTGATTTCATCATCAACATACGTGGTGTATGTTTGATTCATCAAAACATCGGGGGGAAGAGAGAGTATATGTCATGTGCTTTCTTTGCCTTTGTTGTGAAAACTCTTTTCCTTCACGAGTTTCTGCAATCAGGGGGAAGAAATGAGACGATATGTGGTTCAAACGTCTTACTTTGGTGTTATCGTTTCAACTTTCGCTGGGTTATTTTGTGTGAAGTTACCTACATATGATGCTTTAACTGTATTATGATGCCTCGTACACGATCATTTCATCGAGTATTCGCATATACACAGTCGATTATTATTCCGATATACCGCAACAATCAGGGGGAAGTAGTATTATTTCATCTCTCAAGGTTTGTTTGGTGTGAAGTGTCTGCATACGTGAGAAGATCTTGTTGATTTCTTGCATGTTACCCCCGAACGAATTTTCCGCATTATATACAACTGTGATTACGTGACAATTCAGATTTGCTTGATGTGGTTTACTGTTCATCTACAAATTTTGATGTGCACTTAAAACTGTAAAAAGTTAGAAGACATGTTAACTACATCAAAATTTTGAATCTGATGAAGACGATTGTCAGTTTGGGGGGAAGCTGATTCAAAAACTTCATCAAAAGGAAGTGTATGGAGAAGTTTCTAAAGACATGCAGTGTGGATTGGGAAGATTGTTGAGAATTGCAGTTAATCTCTTACGGTTTCTCAAGATGAATCAGTTTAAAAGTCTTGATGTCAGGGAATTTGTTGAGAAACTTGATTGGGTCTATGTTATCAAGATGAAATGAATTTGAAAAACAAAATAGACGCTAACGGCACTGTGATTCGCAACAAATCTCGATTTTCAAAAGAAAGGACCCAGTGGTACGTTTCAGTGCCTCAATTCTAATTAAAGGAGCGAAAGCTTCTTAACTGTTTGCAACGCAAAATCTTTGTTCAAAATCAAATGTTCTTGAAATCCGTTTCTTCCCAATGGAATTTCAAACACCTCAAAAAGCATATTTTAATCAACATGTTTTTCAAAAACAACATTCATATGCTATTTTTGAGGGGGAGAAATGTGATTAAAATTGTTGATCAGGAAGTTATGGAATCTCATCACGTGCTCGACTCAGATATCACCAATGAATTGACGATCTTTGAATGTCAATCGAAAAGATTTGTCTTTCAAGACTTATCTTAGTAGAATGTACCACTCTGAGACACTCTTGATTGACATGAACTTTGACGGGTCTAACCTCTTTTTCAAGGAGAGTTTACATCTTCAAGGTAGTTATTAGAGCTAGTTGTCACCTAAAAGCTGATAATGGAACTCTTTAACTATACAACGTAACCGTGTCTCGCGGGGAATTGTCTATCAAGAGTCGATAAATTCAAAAGTGCGAGCTCTACCCTCACTGTGCAGATTTCAGTCAAAACTCATAAGCACATGTGGAGGGGGAGTATTTCTGAAATACCAAAAACTCTCAAGGTGTTACCAAAACATGTTTTTAATCATAAACATCTTGAGAGATTTTCAAGAAAAGGTTTTTGTGGTAACATAGGATAGTCATGGAGTTAAAAGGTGACTACGTTTAGGAATAAACGTCCTATGATCCGCCAGAGCCGGAGGGATCTACCCAAGGACACCACAAATAGTTAGTATTTAGAAGTCCTTAGGTATGATTGAAAAAGGAGAAAATGAGAATGAAAGAAGGAGTTGAAGAATTAAAAAGAAAAGTTAAAAAAAAGGGTGAAAAGAAATAGCCCTCCAAATTATTCAACTTAGGGCAGACACCGGGTTCAATTCATATGCTACTGGTTGTCACAAGATGACACCGGTATTGAAGACAAGTCGTCATGCACCCAGTGACGCAATGCACTAAACCTTCTAAGCCACTCAAGTTCTCTCAAAAGAGCTTGTTTCACTCTCACAGGGAACCCTACGTAATTTATCGACTCTCTCTTAGAGATTGTTGGTATTGAAGAAGGAGACCCTCTCCCTAGTCTCCGCTTAGGAAAATCAAAGCGCACTAATCGAGTCTAGAGCCATGAGATTCATCAAAAGATCTCTTAGGAACACCTAATATCTCATCACTTGATTGTTAAAACAATAAGGACACAAGTGACATATTCCAGAGTCCTTCGCAGATCTTAGCAATCTGCCAGAACATTTATGAGGGGATTCACAATTTTGATCCTCAGTGATTGAATGGAAATTCCTGCCAGGGTTAACATCAAACAACCCTGACAGCAGGTCACTTCGGTAATCGCTTGTGGGTTACGCTTAGTGTTCGCGGTGGTCTCAAACGGTCTACAGTCGTGGAGTGATACCTCGGTATACTCTAGCGGATCACAACGACAGAGTGAAGATATTGAGTACAAGGAAGTTCTAGCAAGTATCCGATCTGAGATTCGTCAAAGATCGTGCCGTAACCGGGATGTACTTGTACAAAATATCCAAACCCTTACGTCGGAAACTTTATTACTAACTGTTTTATTGCGTGCGTGTCACGCACCATAACCACCATCATTACTATCAACAACTCATTTCCACATGCTCATACATACATCAGAAAGACATTCTCATCAAAGATCTAAGCAAAGAAAAGTTAAGCAAAATTTCACTTCAAAGTCAGAAAATCAGAAAAGTCACAAGTCAAAGATTAGAGATAAAGAATGTAAACTTCACATGTATGAATCACAAACTTCACAGGAAGTATGAGCATGATTGGAAAAAGACGTAAAAGCATCAGAAACAAAGATGTTGATAAAAGGCAGATTTCACAACTGATCACAACAACAAGAACAAAGAACAAAGATGCAAAGAATCAAAGACGTTACAAGCTATGAACGCCAAAGAAGTTCAAGACGTCGAACGACCTAAAAAAGACAACAAATGATGACCAACCCTTAGGGGGAGATTGTTAGGAACATGTTTTATTATAAAGTGTAGGTCATTTCTTTTGTAATAGGTCGTTAATAAATATGGTTTATAAATGTTTGTAATTGATTTCACAGCTCATGTAGTAAGCCCATGAGCTGTGATAGAAGGTTCTTCTAGAACCAAGGGGAAACACCCCTACTTATGTAAACACTATAAATACCCCCTCCCTAGAAGGGAGAGGGTTGTTGGTTCTAATTTCAATTATCATTTTCATTAATCATTCATTAGTTCCTTCCACTTTCTCTCACTAAAACTTTCTCTCTCTAGAAATACATATTGTTGTGATAGAGTGGTGACCTAACATGATTTACGAGTCTAAACTTGCGTTTTAAACAATTTTACTTATATGCAAACTTGACTTTTACATGCACAACATTTTCTAAGACGTTTTAAAACTTTTACATTTTTGGAAAATTCAACACATTTCTCTCCCCCATTGACCATAAAATCGACCATTGATTTATAAACTAAACAATATCAAACTGCACAATTTTTACACTATATTTACTAAGTTGTAAATACCTAAAACTATTTAGTCATTTTTATTTATTATCTAGTCATGAAACTTCCTAACTAAGCTAAGTTATTTAGATATTTTCTAAAAACTTCCTAACTAAGTTTAACTAGATATTTAACACTTCCAGTTTTAGTCTTAACGTACCTTTAACACCAACCGATACTAGACTAGGCCCAATCTACACATAATAAGCCTTTAAGGTTCAGAATAATCATATTAGAAAAGTCACATTTCACTTTTTTATTTTCACGTAAACTTTGTACGTTTTACGTTGTACGCGAATTTAACCTACGTTTTTAGGTTTTAACAACATTTACGCACTCCGTTAAACTTATCACTCATTTAATATATTTTTATAGACTATATTGATAAGTTTTATATTTTAAACATACCCGGTTTTATGTTTCACAATTTAAATACTTAACAATAGTAATTACCGGGGCCAAATTACACTCAGTAACTCAAGATATTATCAAAAACTACATACTTATCCCCCAAATGCCACATGTGCCATTTTATTATGACTCGCCAAGACACTTTTCTTGGTGAGAGTTCAACTAGTCCAAGATTGATACAAGTTTTTACTAACTTAGCCAAGTTATGAAAATATCCTAATGTCTTAACCTCCTCATCATATTATATAAACAAAATCGTTCATTCTCTCTTATTTACATCACCAAATCAGCCACCATATATTTTCTTAGCTTCAGCATCCTTGATTTTTAAGATACAAATTTCACGTTGTTGTTAAAGCTCTTGTCAAGCTTTACATGATCCTAGTTCTAAGTTTCTTCATCCATTGGCTAGATTGCAAGCTACATAAGTGATAAAAAAACATAATATCAAATGACTTATTCATCACACATCTATTTTTTCAGTAACATGAGACCACAAAATAGCTTTTCATATAATCAGTTACCTACGTCACATGAAAAAGTTGCAAATTAACTCGTGAAATTAAGTTCGCCTTAAATACTGTAATTCATAAAAGCGAGCGAGGCATAAAAAGTCAAATTAGCTTGGCAGGGTAATTTTCTAGAAAACTGATGTGGGCCCAAGTGTTGATGAACAAGCTATTATGTTTCTGGAGGCCCAAGATCGCGTGACAAAAGGGCCCTCACTAAAATGGGCATAACTTAGGCTACGTGGCTCCGTTTTAGGTGAATGACCAGTCAAATCGAAGCTTGGAACGAGGAGCACGTTGTGGTAAACTGACTACATTGGTTTACGGAACTTTCGAGCCCTGAAACACTTTATTTTTATGAGTTATTTGCATTTTAGTGTTTTTCCGGGTTTTTTTGGACTTCGTTTATGCAATAACTTTCAGCCCGTTTGTCTTTTAGGGCCCGTTTATGTTTTGTAGTCTTATTTAAGAGTTCCTTTGTAATGTGGAATAATCAGTTCAAAGAAATATCAAAAGTCTATTTTTGGCAGTTATTTTGCTAAGAATCCTAATAGTCGGCATTCGATTGAATCAATGATTATTGGAAGAATCGATCCTGGTATTCGTGTGAATCAACATGCTCGATTTGTGTTATCTTGTTATTTAGCCTACATCAGTTGGTATCAGTGCTAAAAGTTCTTGATCATTATGCCTCCAAGAAGGAATAGGAATATTAATGACGTATATGAACAAGAATTTAAGCAGCGTCTTATGGCAAGAATGGAAGAGCGAATGGGTCAGTTCATTGATCAATTAACTGATCAGATGACTGACTTAATGAATCAAAAAAGGCATCATAATCGTAACCGTCGGAAAAGCGAAGACGAACAGTCAGAAAATCCGTTCGGTGAGGGTGACGGTTCATCTTCTGATGAACAACAAGAAAGGCGACCAAGGCAAAATGAAAGGGAGGATAATAGGCGTCGGGAATCTGGAATGAGAGTCAATATTCCTGAGTTTGATGGGGATACTTTGAATCCCGAGGGGTTCATTGATTGGCTTGTTGTGGTCGAAGAAGTGTTTGAATTCAAAGAGATTCCTGAAAACAAGAAGGTTTTACTGATCGCTACTAGGCTACGTGGTAGGACATCTGCATGGTGGCAACAATTGAAACTGACACGAGAGAGAGTTGGAAAGCCAAAAGTCACGACTTGGAGGAAGATGAAAAATTGCATGAGAGCCAACTTTATTCCTCATAATTACCAACGGTTGATGTACCAGTGGTTACAGAATCTGAAACAGGGGGCTAAATCTGTTGAAGATCGCGTGACAAAAGCGGCCTCACTAAAATGTACCAGTCAAATCGAAGCTTGAAACGAGGAGCACGTTGTAGTAAACAGACTATGATGGTTTATGTTAATACAAATAAGCCGTAAAAACGTTTATTTATATTTTACGATCTTCTAATGTTTTGTCGATAACAAACGTAAAATCATTTTAACGAAACAAATAAAATACGTAAATGGTTTGAGCCAATAGTTTACTAACACACTTACGATTTCACATAAAACACTAAAACAAGTAAAAGTGATTTTATGATTTAGTAATACATATGTACAACAACTAGTGTTTACATATTGGGCAAATATATACATAACTAGTATGTATCATAATGGGTAATATAAATGGGTAGAAGTTTAAGTATTTGACCCATTGACCAAATACATTGAATGTAGTTGGGTAAAACCCAAAGTTCATGACCCATACCCATGGAGCATAACCCATAACCCATTGCATGACATCATGCATAAGTCATATATGGATATTATCCATGACCCACGGTTAGAACCCATGACCCATGGACTAGATGCATTGCATCTTGTAGATACATTGTATCTACTTGGAAACCCATGGTCAAATGTCTAGGACCCATGACCCATAACCCATGACGCATGACCCAAAACCCATGGGCGAAAGGGAGCATCCCACGGATCCCCAGTAATATCGGACGGATCCCTCAAGTGAGGGATCCGTGGGTTCCGTGGAACAATATCTAAATTTCTTCTATAAATAGTGTGCCATTTCTTCCTTTTGGGTTGTAACTCCCACACATACTTTCACCAAGTATTGTAACCTTCTAACCTCAGATCCTAAGGATCTCTCTATGTAGTTTGTCTTTTGTTTTTGTGTGATTCTCTAGGTTCCTCTTAAAAGCGAGATCACCACCTCTTGAAGTCGAGCAAGCTCAAGTCCATGAGTTGCCATGCTTCGTCATCATCAAGACTACTGATGTTCTCTTGTTGATAGTTCTTTCTTCCTCCATAAAGTGTTGTGTCAAAGGCATTAGTGAAGGATGCCGAAAGAGTCAAGACGAAAACATTAGTGAAAGGTGCTTAACGTCCATGTCAAAGTCATTAGTGAAGAATTCCAAAGGAGTCAAGACGAAGGCATTAGTGAAAGGTGCCGAACGTCCGTGTCAAGGGCATTAGTGAAGAGTGCCTAGAAGTCAAGTCAAGTGGCATTAGTGAAAGATGCCAAGGGCGTATAATCGATGAGGTGCATCGATGTACAAGTAGAGATAAGTTGTATCCAAGGATATTGATATCCTTGATGACGTTGTAATAAGGAGTGGATCTCCTTTGGGATAAGTGTTGTGTAGTGTTGGGTAGTAGTTCCTCCATTGTAATGGAACTCGGTATTTAGCCTAGTACCGGATAAAGGGTAGGCGACGTTGTGATAGGCGTGGTTCTACCTTGCGGAAGAACCCGGTGGTTAGTCTAGTACCGGAAAAAGAGTAGGCGACGTTGTGAAGGCTTCTCCGCCATAAGGAGTTGTTGTCGTGTAGTGTTTACGAACTCTCGAGTAGCTGACTCGGGGAGTGGAGTAGGGCAAGTAAGGTGTCCTTGTAGCCGAACCACTATAAATACTCGTGTCGTGGTTATGTGCTTCTTACTCTTTATCTTTCATTACACATTTATATATCTATCTATCAACGTCCAACATACACATCCAAATAGATTGACATAAGTCGATCTACATAAATTAAAATAAGGTTTTAATTGGTAAAACTATTCAACCCCCTTCTAGTTTTTCACACTTTACGGAACTTTCGAGCCCCGAAACACTCTATTTTATGAGTTATTTGCATTTTAGTGTTTTTTCGGGTTTTTTTTGGACTTTGTTTATGTAATAACTTTCAACCCATTTGTCTTTTAGGGTCCGTTTATGTTTTGTAGTCTTATTTAAGAGTTTCTTTGTAATGTGAAATAATCAGTTCAAAGAAATATCAAAAGTCTATTTTTGACACTTATTTTGCTAAGAATCCTAATAGTCGACATTCAATTGAATCAATGATTATTGAAAGAATCGATCCTGGTATTCGTATGAATCAACAGGCTCGATTTGTGTTATCTTGTTATTTAGCCTACATCAAAAACTTAAACATGAAATCGAATAATTGAACCAAGATGATGAGCAGATCGAGCAGGTTCTCTCAAGACAACCAATATAATTCGAACCCATCTGAATTGAAGTCATTTCCCTTGTAATTTACAAAACTTCTCCGATAACTTGTTAGGATTTCCTATTTTCCATCACGAGGATATTTTATTTCAATATCTTTGAGATTATAATTCTTCTTTTCCATCATCTCCGGCTGCCATTTGCTAGATATACAATCAGTGCTTGCTGTTGGACGACCTATAATATGCCTTAATGTAACAGGGATAGCCAGTGCCGTAACTGAGCGAACGGAGGCACCCGTGCGAAAACCTATATGATAACTACATACAATGATAAAACATATATTATACCAAGTATGAAACCAAAAACATCGTATTCTGATGATCTGTCTTAAGTTTTAACAAATATTTGCAGCATAAAATTGTACAACGATAACAAAATTTTGTTTGAAGTGAATTTTGAGGCCCAAAATATATAATGGGGTATATGTTTTGAGGCTCTTAAAAATTTGAGGCCCGCTGTGATAGCATGTCTTGCACACCTTCGTATACGGCTCTGTGGTAGCAAATTGAAAAAAGAAAATCTAATTAACTTTTTTTCTCCAATAATCTTAGCATTAGCTTATAAGTACAGGGTTGTAATATAATGTGTAATATTAGTTACAGTAATATATAGATACTCGATTTTGCGTGGCTCGCACATATATATGGCATGCATTTTAATTACTTGCATCCCAAACAATCCAGACACACCTCCTCCTCTGTCCGAATTCCATTTATAAATAAACGTTCGGCTAAATTGTATCAGTCGATTAATTCAATTCCTTGTTAGGCAAGGAACTGTGTTTTCTCCCGGCCTCTCGATCATCTCTCTAGTCAACAAACGAACTTTGGTTCTAGCTAGTTTCTTTGTTTGTTGCCTGATCGATCACCATAAATGGCTCACTTGGACTATAGCCCGGATAGTACCATGTTGTTCGTCGGAGAAGGGAATTTCTCCTATTCGAAGAGCATATGTGTCACGTTGAGAGCAGGAGCAAATATGACAGTCACCTCTTACGACACGATTAGTAAGTTTAATTTTTACTTGGTTTATTTGAATTAGGCTAGACTAACTTAACCCATATGTACGTTATTTTTTAACTTGATACTAACCACACATGCATGTGAATAATGTGATCAGAGGATCTTAAGGAAAAGTATCCAGACGCATTGACGAACTTAAGACTGTTAACAGATTATGGTGCTACCGTCTTGCATGGTGTCGATGCAAGAAAAATGTCTGAGCACCCACGTCTTCGTGGTAGAACTTATGTAACACCCCAACCCGACAAGGGTAAAGATATCACAATACGGTTTCATATCAGAACTTTAATAACTATACAATAGCGGAAGCCTTTACAAAAACTTACAAAAGATAAAATAAATAACTTATATTCAAAATAAATCTAAGATCTCTATGGTCAAGTCTTGCTCTCAGCTCTAATCTCAACCCAGATCAGCTATCCCATAAGCTTATCTTGAACGCTTAATACCTGCCGCAGGAAAAGAAAAGTGCGGCTGAGCTTACAAAGCCCAGTGAACAGATATAACGAAACAAAAACTAAACAAAACGAAATATACAAATGACAAAATAAAATGAAATAATGACGAAGGATCTTTCAGGATTCTGCGGAAGCATAAATATACAGAAATCCAAACAACCACATAACAAGTAGACATCACATAGCACATCAAAGACACAAACACAAACACATCAAAACAACCAAACACTTAGCATATCAAGAGCAAATAGATTACATATAAACCAAACGAAAAGTCTAAGACTAACAAAAACACTTTCTAGAAAATAAACCTGGCATTCAACAATTAATTAACCTTCACTTAACACATTTAAAACATTAAAGCAGCAGCGGAAAATAACAGTCCAAAACATGGCAGTCTCACAAACAAATAGAAACATAGTAGACAAACTATAACTAAATAAGCAAAAGACATAGCATAGCAATTATCAAGTTAACAGACCAGGCATCATAAATTGAATCATTTCCCAGATCAAATATTAGCATAAGCAGAACTTAACATGGCAGGTCACATAGGCAATAAAACACTAACATATAAGCAAAGTTCCCAAAATCAACTGATCAGACTATGCATAATAAACTGATAGAATACTCACTATCACACTAACACATTCATCCCACAGTTCAAAGAATTCACATAACAATAAACTAACGTGACATCAGATGACAGCATATAAATCGTATTTAAGCATATTAATCATATCTTAGCATAGCATACGGTAGTCACATAAACATACAAAAGCATAAACACATATAATAGCATATAACAAGTCAAGACATAATCATAAGCATCAACATACCCGAACATAATCGAATACTTATCATATAAATAACAAATACTGATTTAGTTAACTACCTCGAGCCCGAACATATCATATCCAAACATCATACTTATACGAAATAATCTCGAGAAAATAATTTGGAGTGGCTAGCTCCCGAAGTTGTGAAGACGCGTATTGCACCGACATCATTCACCGACAAATCATATCGGATAACGGATCGATCTAGGATGCATCCATACGCCCACGCAGATATTGGCCATAACATATACTTGAGCTCATAACAGATAACGAAAGGGACGTGGCGTAACATCACTCTATCGCCCTAGAGTCATGTCAGAGGTGCATCACTGACACGGACATGGAACCCCCATGACTAGTTATTATTTGGCTCGGGTGTCAAACTAACTTAGTCAAATAAATTGTCATAAATGACACAGATCATAATCAAACACAAAGTTCAACAGATAACATATCAGATAACTCATATCATAAGATTCATATTCAGACATAATAAAGTTCATCAATTACGCATATCAAAGTCTTCCTAACATAAAGTTCAAATCAGATAACACATGGTTCAATAAAACATAGGTTCAGATAAACAACAGATCAAACAAACAAGAAAGGGTTCATAGCAATGGCATTGGAAACCCTAATAAGTAAAATGGAAAGACTAACGAAAGGACATCATAAGGAACCTTTACTAAAAAGGTCAGAATATCTGTACGATAACGTAAGTGTCTTAAAGTAAGACAGAATATCCGTACCTTAAAGCAATTGAAAGAAAAGTAACGAATGTAGGAATATGAGGATGTAACGTCGCGTCTCCTCCAACGAATCTACACGGATTATGATTTATTTAATACTTATTAGCATCATTAATATTATAACGGATTTATCGCATTAATACTTTTAGAGTTGTCAGAATATTCTTATTTTAGTGACAGACGAATTCTCAACATTTTAGGGCATTCCTCATTAATTCACCAACTTTCTATTTAGATTCTAGGGTTCCCATACTCTTTAAATATTACTAAATACGCATTAAATTCACATATTACTTCTTTTAATGATTTCCCAATTTAACCTAGAACGTAAATGATAACAAACCGAAATTAACGTAACTCATGCGTGTCTCTACAAAATCAATTTACACTTGTTGAACCCATAATTACTCAGAATTACAAATTACACCCTTGACATCTTTAAGTTCACAATCTCACCTTACTTTATCAGATTTTACACTTTTAACCCAAAGGGTTTAGAATTTACAAACGCATTACCCTAATAAATTAAATACAATTCGAATGGCCCTTTAAATATCCAAAATTACATGTTTAACCCCCACACTTATTTTTATACGTTTAGTACAAGTATTTTACTGTTTACAAAAATAACCCTCAAGTTTCATAATTTACAAAACCAACCCAAAACTTTTGTTTAAAACCGAATAAGTATAATTTAAGTACAAACCCTAAACCTAAGTTTAACCAATCATTAGCTCATCATTACTACTTCATTAATTACCTTTAATGATTACAAGAAAACCCTAATTCATGCAAACCCTAATCGTTCCTTTAAAAAACCTTCCTTATTTATATTCGATCGAACCATAAAACTCAAAACAATTCATACAAGCTTCGAATTCATAATTATGTATTTTATTCAGGTCTTATAACATGTAATAGCTTCTTTAAAAATCAATTCATGGTCTCTAAAAATATTATACGCCCATTCGTTATATTCATACGCTTTTAGGGTTTTAGATTCCAAATAATTTCATACGACATATTAAACATGCATGGCCAATTTTTATGTGTTATATATGACTTATAGGACTGAAATAAACATTAGGAACTTACCCTTGATGAGCTTGGATCGTTAAAACAAAAGAAGCACAAAACACCACTCGCCGAAACCCTAATTCACTCAAAAACTCACCACGCTTAAACCAGCAACTTAGGAACTCGAACACTATTTTTCCCACCTTCTTTACCTTCAAACTTGTCCAAGAAAATTGGTCTCAAGCTCTGGAAACTGGAAATCGAATTATTTAGGGTTTTGGGGTCGGTTTATGGTTAATCGGCAATAAGGGATTATGTGGACCGAATATATGTATATATACTTGAGTTACTATTTTTCTTGTGGGCTTTATAATGTATTGGACTTAAAATAAATGGACTCTTAGTTATATAAATTTATATTGGGCTTTTATTAATTTAATTCTTTTATAAAACTCTTAAATATATTCGGTTATTTAAATAAAAATACAAAATGAATTTTTATAAAATCATAAACTATAAAATTAACTTTACATAGTCATTTAAGATTTATTTGTATCATATGTGATTTTCTTATGAGTTTTCTGAATTTACATAGCTCATTTGGTATTGTGTTTATTTAATTATTCTTACTTTTGATCATAAGGGTATTTTGGTCCTTTTGTGAATTTTAGAAATTCAGGTATTACAATTTCTTCCCCTCTAAAAAGAAATTTCGTCCTCGAAATTGGCAAGACGGAATAGTACGGCGACAAATGTGGATTTCGAAACTTCATGGAATATATGACGAATGCTAATCGTATACTTAGTAAAGTATTAGCAGTAAAAGATGAGATAAAGAAAATTCAAAAACACGCTCTAACTTATACAGGTATCAAATGATGAATACTATCATATGCATAGATGGAACGAATCCTAACGGTCTTACTAATGGCAGGAGTATGAGAAGACATACAGATCTAAGGCAGGCATAACAATCTATAAGGTAACACAGGTAATAACAACTTCGGATCCCAATGGTACAAAACTTATATGCAACAGATACCGACGAAAATCTCATAATCAAATACAGAGTCTCAACCCAATATGAAAAGTACCAAATATCGGATACAAGGCAAAGTCTATACACACATCAATCACAGGCATTTCCCAGACGTCGTATACCTTCAATAAGTTCAGATTATGTGATCTCGGTATTATTACGTTGATCAGGCGTCATAATACTTGCATCACATAACAAGTTCTTATTGTCATTATATTCAGTCTCGGGTCATGACAAAACCACATAACTAAGATCATAGCAAAACACACCATATAGAGAAAATATACGGATAACAAGTAATCCTACTACAACAAGCCAAAACCACATGAGTATACCATCATAATGGTAATACATAATCAAGCGGCAACAAAACAACATCATAAAGAAAATAAATAGCGTAAACGATGAGGACTAACGGAAACTCAACGAATCTATCAGAAAGAAAACAACGAACAGGAACTATATTATCAAATTTTGTTTATTCCATTAATCAAACAAAATTTTCAAAATCGTCAAAAGATGTATTCCCAAAATAAAAATTCAATAACCTAAGATTCAATCGTCGAATGAAACAAAAGGGACCTAACCCAAAATCAATGTCAAAACTTCTCATAACGAAGGCAACTAATCAGGAGAGAAATTCCTATTCTTGTGTCGGATTGAACCTACTAGTAGCCGTAGACTCCAGTTCCGACTCCACTTCGTACTCTTCCTCGGGTTCCTCTTCTTCCTCTTCCTCCTCGCTTATCCATCCGTTCTTGTTTCCTTCATGCTGTGGTAGTAAGCCACTAGCAAAGCCACCTTTCCGCTTCCTCCCTTCCTCCTCCGGCACACGATCCACAAAAGCATATAAATCGTGACTCTCAGCCTGTCCTACTCCTTCATCCTCAACGAACTTGGGACACCTATCATGATATGTAGTGGTGAAACCTTGGTTGTCCACAACCTTAGTTTCATAATCCTCTACCACTTTTCCGTTCACTTCCTTCGTGGTCACTTCTCTTCGATCGTGCATGGCCACATATATGCCGGAACTCGTACCCTCTTATTGGTTCGCTTCACCCTACCAAACCTCGCATGCCCTTAGCAACAACAACAACCCACCTCGTCTTCTCCTTAGGTTGTCTAGCAGGTCCTTGATTGCTCCTATCGATCGAACTAGAGCGACGGGAATAACCATCTAAAAGGACAATCAACTATTAGCAAAGTCTAAGTGCGGTAGGGGACGCAAAGAAAGTATGCAGGAGGGAAATCCTAAATCTACCCAATCCTCACAGGTCATAGCCTAAGCTCTAAGGGTCCTAAAACCTAGGGCTCTGATACCATAAATTGTAACACCCCAACCCGACAAGGGTAAAGATATCACAATACGGTTTCATATCAGAACTTTAATAACTATACAATAGCGGAAGCCTTTACAAAACTTACAAAAGATAAAATAAATAACTTATATTCAAAATAAATCTAAGATCTCTATGGTCAAGTCTTGCTCTCAGCTCTAATCTCAACCCGATCACTATCCCATAAGCTTATCTTGAACGCTTAATACCGCCGCAGAAAAGAAAAGTGCGGCTGAGCTTACAAAGCCCAAAGGAAAGATATAACGAAACAAAAACTAAACAAAACGAAATATACAAATGACAAAATAAAATGAAATAATGACGAAGGATCTTTCAGGATTCTGCGGAAGCATAAATATACAGAAATCCAAACAACCACATAACAAGTAGACATCACATAGCACATCAAAGACACAAACACAAACACATCAAAACAACCAAACACTTAGCATATCAAGAGCAAATAGATTACATATAAACCAAACGAAAAGTCTAAGACTAACAAAAACACTTTCTAGAAAATAAACCTGGCATTCAACAATTAATTAACCTTCACTTAACACATTTAAAACATTAAAGCAGCAGCGGAAAATAACAGTCCAAAACATGGCAGTCTCACAAACAAATAGAAACATAGTAGACAAACTATAACTAAATAAGCAAAAGACATAGCATAGCAATTATCAAGTTAACAGACTAGGCATCATAAATTGAATCATTTCCCAGATCAAATATTAGCATAAGCAGAACTTAACATGGCAGGTCACATAGGCAATAAAACACTAACATATAAGCAAAGTTCCCAAAATCAACTGATCAGACTATGCATAATAAACTGATAGAATACTCACTATCACACTAACACATTCATCCCACAGTTCAAAGAATTCACATAACAATAAACTAACGTGACATCAGATGACAAAGATATAAATCGTATTTAAGCATATTAATCATATCTTAGCATAGCATACGGTAGTCACATAAACATACAAAAGCATAAACACATATAATAGCATATAACAAGCCGAAGACATAATCATAAGCATCAACATACCCAGAACATAATCAGAATACTTATCATATAAATAACAAATACAGATTTAGTTAACTACCTCGAGCCCAGAACATATCATATCCGAAACATCATACTTATACAAAAATAATCTCAAAATAATTTGGAGTAGCTAGCTCCTGAAGTTGTGAAGACGCGTATTGCAATACCTACATCATTCACCGACAAATCATATCGGATAACAGATCGATCTAGGATGCATCCATACGCCTACGCATGATATTGGCCATAACATATACTTGAGCTCATAACAGATAACGAAAGGACGTGGCGTAACATCACTCTATCGCCTCTAGAGTCATGTCGAGGTGCATCACGACACGGACATGGAACCCCATGACTAGTTATTATTTGGCTCGGGTGTCAAACTAACTTAGTCAAATAAATTGTCATAAATGACACAGATCATAATCAAACACAAAGTTCAACAGATAACATATCAGATAACTCATATCATAAGATTCATATTCAGACATAATAAAGTTCATCAATTACGCATATCAAAGTCTTCCTAACATAAAGTTCAAATCAGATAACACATGGTTCAATAAAACATAGGTTCAGATAAACAACAGATCAAACAAACAAGAAAGGGTTCATAGCAATGGCATTGGAAACCCTAATAAGTAAAATGGAAAGACTAACGAAAGGACATCATAAGGAACCTTTACTAAAAAGGTCAGAATATCTCAGACGATAACGTAAGTGTCTTAAAGTAAGACAGAATATCCGTACCTTAAAGCAATTGAAAGAAAAGTAACGAATGTAGGAATATGAGGATGTAACGCCGCTCCTCCAACTAATCTACACGGATTATGATTTATTTAATACTTATTAGCATCATTAATATTATAACGGATTTATCGCATTAATACTTTTAGAGTTGTCGTAATATTCTTATTTTAGTGACGATCTAATTCTCAACATTTTAGGGCATTCCTCATTAATTCACCAACTTTCTATTTAGATTCTAGGGTTCCCATACTCTTTAAATATTACTAAATACGCATTAAATTCACATATTACTTCTTTTAATGATTTCCCAATTTAACCTAGAACGTAAATGATAACAAACCAAAATTAACGTAACTCATGCGTGTCTCTACAAAATCAATTTACACTTGTTGAACCCATAATTACCGAATTACAAATTACACCCTTGACATCTTTAAGTTCACAATCTCACCTTACTTTATCCGATTTTACACTTTTAACCCAAAGGTTTTAGAATTTACAAAACGTACCCTAATAAATTAAATACAATTCGAATGGCCCTTTAAATATCCAAAATTACATGTTTAACCCCCACACTTATTTTTATACGTTTAGTACAAGTATTTTACTGTTTACAAAAATAACCCTCAAGTTTCATAATTTACAAAACCAACCCAAAACTTTTGTTTAAAACCGAATAAGTATAATTTAAGTACAAACCCTAAACCTAAGTTTAACCAATCATTAGCTCATCATTACTACTTCATTAATTACCTTTAATGATTACAAGAAAACCCTAATTCATGCAAACCCTAATCGTTCCTTTAAAAAACCTTCCTTATTTATATTCGATCGAACCATAAAACTCAAAACAATTCATACAAGCTTCGAATTCATAATTATGTATTTTATTCAGGTCTTATAACATGTAATAGCTTCTGTAAAAATCAATTCATGGTCTCTAAAAATATTATACGCCCATTCGTTATATTCATACGCTTTTAGGGTTTTAGATTCCAAATAATTTCATACGACATATTAAACATGCATGGCCAATTTTTATGTGTTATATATGACTTATAGGACTGAAATAAACATTAGGAACTTACCCTTGATGAGCTTGGATCGTTAAAACAAAAGAAGCACAAAACACCACTCGCCGAAACCCTAATTCACTCAAAAACTCACCACGCTTAAACCAGCAACTTAGGAACTCGAACACTATTTTTCCCACCTTCTTTACCTTCAAACTTGTCCAAGAAAATTGGTCTCAAGCTCTGGAAACTGGAAATCGAATTATTTAGGGTTTTGGGGTCGGTTTATGGTTAATCGGCAATAAGGGATTATGTGGACCGAATATATGTATATATACTTGAGTTACTATTTTTCTTGTGGGCTTTATAATGTATTGGACTTAAAATAAATGGACTCTTAGTTATATAAATTTATATTGGGCTTTTATTAATTTAATTCTTTTATAAAACTCTTAAATATATTCGGTTATTTAAATAAAAATACAAAATGAATTTTTATAAAATCATAAACTATAAAATTAACTTTACATAGTCATTTAAGATTTATTTGTATCATATGTGATTTTCTTATGAGTTTTCTGAATTTACATAGCTCATTTGGTATTGTGTTTATTTAATTATTCTTACTTTTGATCATAAGGGTATTTTGGTCCTTTTGTGAATTTTAGAAATTCAGGTATTACAACTTATGACTTTATAATCTACAACTTCCCGCACGCTGGGTTTATAGGCGATGAAAGTACGCCGGCTGTCATCAAGTAAGTTTTATATGCTTATATCTTATATGAATTCGATTATTTTTGTGTTAAAAAGTTGTATGTAAAGTTATTTGTGACATAAACTTAATCCTGTTTTTTTTTCTCTTTTCTTTCTTGCAGTAAACACCGAGAGCTAGTCCGTGGCTTCTTCCACAACGTCGTTCTTATGTTGAGTCCTAAGGCCAATGTCATGTGACCCATAAAAGGAAGGCCCCGCTTAGCCTGGCATATTCCAAAGTTGGCTTCCGAATGTGGGTTGGGATTGATCGAGTGCGCCGACTTCAATGCTTTGGACTACCCCGGCTACGATAACAAAAGGGGGGACGGTGAGAGAGCGGACAAACGCTTTCCGCTTGGAAGTTGCTGCAAGTACAAATTTGTTAAGGAGTTTGATGTTGATTGATGCCTTATGCTCTATAAAGTGTTATTGTTGTTGAGTTTATAATATATAAAACATACAATAAACATATAGACATCAAGAGTACACAGCGGAAGACTTAAAGATCATAACAAATAAATTAATTAACTGAAAGTATGCGTAACGTACCTCTTGCGAATATCAAATCCCTCGAGCAAAGCAAAACAACCCTCGAGCAAAGCAAACCAAAGAAGTACTTATTGGTGTAAGAATAATGTCTTACAACCACGTTCTTGTACACACGAATTAACCAAACGAATCCAGCGATTGCTAGATCTAACACAAGTCCTCGTTTAAGCAAAACGAAACCAAACTCCCTTACAAATGGGGTGCTCGGCCGATTGTAGGACAAGAGAGAGGAGAGGAGAGATCTAGGGTTAATTCAATGCACAAGTGTATGAAACCCTAGAACCTACCCCTCCTTATATACTAGTAGGTAAACTTAGGGAACAAGTTAGGGGAACAAGGCCTTGGAGAGACCCCTATGGCCGGCCATGATGGAAAGCCCAAAGCCCATCCCATAACTTTTCCAAGTTTTCCATTTCTAGTCCTTCTCTTTTCCATTTAACGGTCGTTAGTCATTTTTCCGTTAAATACTTAACGATCGTTAACCGGACTTAATGTGTAATAATTAATCGTAAACATAAACATTAATTATTAACTTTAATTCTCATTCGCTAATGTGTGCAATCCCGTGGTCACGAGTTCGAATCCGGACATTCACATGTTTGTAAATATATACATTTCCAACAGCTCCCACTTGGATATGTTTACAAACGTGAAATGACATTGGTTAGCGTCTAGCAACACGCCAATGCCCCGGTACAACTCGTGTATGGTTTTCTGGAGAAAACCAAGTTTTGATGATTCATCATCATATTCATCCTTTTGTTTCTAATACCATGTTAATAAGAATATGGATCTCACTCATTTCTTAATTAACTATTCTGTTGCTCGCTTAATGTGATTGATTAAGATTACCAATTCTTCCGAACATATTCCGAAGACCTTGGGCATGGCCATGCAAACATCTTAACAACCCTACGAGGGGCCCAATAGTATTATACTTCAAAATAAATTTGAAGGAAACAAATCCAATTTTGACTACAAGCAGGATTCATAAATTTCGCAACACTTCTCAAAACAACCCTTATAACTACCAGTTACGTATAGCGTTAGATTGCTTCACAGAAATGCACTACATCCATGACATATCTCTTGCATCTCAAGTCTGAGGATAAATATTCATGATATACTTAATGACTAAGATCCATAAAGTATCATCATGTGGGTGGGATAAGTCCTATATTCAATTCATTGAATATCATCTGAAATTAGTCATGCTACGCATCAATATACTTTCAAGTATATTCTAACTAATACTCAGATTTGTCTTAATTCAATATCATTCCCATGTTATTGATCGACAACGGACTATTTAGAATAACTTAAGTTATTCAAGGATTTAAACATGCAAATACAGGACACAATATTATAAATGAAATTAAACGTATACCGTACTTTAATTCATTATAAATAATAATTGTTTAACATCCTTTATCCAAATACTAAATAGATCAATGCATGATAATTCTTAGTTAATGAATTTTGCCACAAGTCATGCAACTCATACTTGTTGACAAGACATAATTTCAACTAACTTTGATCTATAGGAATTTTGAGAATACTTATTTCAAGAATTCAATAAGTGAATTTCTTGTATATGTTTACACATATCTTGATATTGTCATATCATTCCATAAGGTGCGTGATAACCTGAACCACCCTTTTATGACAATTATCTTTCAAAACCTTAAAGTATTCTTTATTCTTTAATGTATAATGCAACTATGCTCTTAGTTGAGCATAACTAGTCAACATGGTCATCATCAAGGATACCGTGACTAGAATTGAGTGTCATCTCAATTATACTAGCATCATTGTGTACAACAATATGCTCTTTAAATATCCGTAAACTTTTGAACAGTTCTAGTGTAATGTTGGTGCCTACCAAAACTCAAGTTTGTTGGCAATGACAATTATGAAACAATTGTCATATAATCATCCATAGAATCTAGGAGCATCTCCAGATTGTGGAATGTGATTCTAAATCCAAACATATTCCTTTAAAATATTTATTACACTAACAACTTTCAATGTTGTCAAATCATCTTGTAATCAAGCATGACACAACAACTTTATACACAACATGATGTTCATGATGAATCCTCAAGTTAAACTTTAAGATCTCATCTATCTTGTCAAAGATATGTATTCATCATGTTCTATTTGACTTATTTATTTACCGCATATGTTTATAATAATAAACATATATTCCAAGGTTGTATATATTATTTCCAAATCTTACAAACGAAGTTTCATTCCCAACTAAAACTTAATTTAAGTGGAATGTAGTTGCCCATACAACATATAAGATTTAAGAAAAAATAAATAATACTCCCACTAGCTTTCAGGAATACTAATGAGCAATCTTATTTTAATTATTAAATCAAACATGGATTTAATATTAAACATAAGAAACATCTCCTAGATGCTTGCATATATCCATTCATGGATTCTTGCAGTTTGTACATATCCAAGGATTATTTGAATTCATAAAACTTCTTTGTATTACTCATCGTCCTCGCAAAAGTAATTTCACAACAAAGAGTTATGACATTCATTGTCAAAATTTCATATCAATGAAACTAAGTATGACAATTATAATCTTTATACTTATATTTAATGTTTCTAGAAAGAATATTCAATCATAGTTAATTGCTTACATATGATTAATATTATTATCACTAGACATGCATTAAATATGTGTACAATATTGTCCATATGATTTCTACACAAAGATTTAAACCACTAGGGTTTCCACCCTTTGAAGAAACTCATTTTCATTATTAAGATAAATCAAGTATCTAAAGTAGATTATCTTTATGGACAAGATCTCTACATTCATAGTATGATTGATTTTCCACAATTCAACATTTGGTAAATTTATCATTATGATTAACAAGCTTACCATGATCCTCAGAACTCATATTCCTCAGCATATTAAATATCCGAGATATCCTTACGGATCTATGAATGACAATTCCATCATATTAAGGTCTATCATTTTCATGTTTAGCCTCATCATGATATTTGCTAGTGCATTTTAGAAGATTATGTATTTTGTAATTCAATCTTTCAAGATCTAAACAAAACTCCCACTTGCCTTTAAAAATTTAAAGATTACCTTTAAATAGTTTAGCAAGTAGAGCAACAATACATTGTTCTCTTTTGGGACATTACAAAAAAACATTGACAGTTCCTAACATTAGTTTGTTACAACTCACTCTATAAGTAGTTTAACAAATTCAGAACTTCATTTATAAGACTTAATGTGATTCATCACATTCCATAAACAAATGGTGTCTAATTAATCTTCTAGGTTGGAGTCTTATTAAGTATATTCAATCTATACTCAATCTACTAACCTTGATAACTTTTGGAAGAAACTATAGTTATCTTGAATCAAATAATGCCAACAGATTTTAATTCTTCTAACAGAACATACCATAAAACTATGGTATTTCCTTAGAATTAATATTGTAAGAAAATCTAACAATATTTTAGATAACCATCTACTCTTTTGGCTTACCTATTTACCAACAAAGTAAAACTTAATGGTACAATAGAATTACCAAGTCAATTGCATACATTATAACACAAATATTTTTGACCAAGTCAAAAGACATATTAGTTATAATCCCACTATACGTTATAAGTCATTGATCAACTCATTGACTTCATGCATATGTCTTAAAACATTGCAAGTTAACGTCTTACTTTATATTGTAAGTCTTTAAAAGACTTTATGTTTATGACTTTACAAAATCATAAACATTTATAATTAAAGTAATTATGAACACCACCTCAGGTTTCAATTAATATTTCAAGTTAATAATTACTACATATATTTAAGTCATTCAACGAATACTCAAATTCAAAGTAGTATTAGATTACTTCATTTAATTATGTCATTCCATGAAATGTTCCATGTAAGAAACTGCAGAATCATCCATGCCCGTTCTCACGACACGTGGATATTTTACCTTGGCTACAATCTAGTTCACGTTCTCACGTAACATAAATTGTAACTACAAGTGTTTCTTAAATATTGAATGACATAAATATTTAAAATAAAGTAGTCTTTGTTATCATCTTGACACATGTTCTTAATAGGGCAATCATATATAAATATATACTTCATATTAGAACATTATTCTCTTACTTTACAGTCAAGAGAATCCTTTTAAATCATATTAATATGTGTTGTACCTTGCACACAATAAGATTTCTCCCACTTGTGCATGGAACAACATCATGTAGCATATAAACAACACGATACACGTTCGTTTATTTGATTAATATGATTTGTGTCATAGATATAACAAGTAGATGTAGAACTATATTTTTTTTTAGTAAGGAAACGCATTACCGACTATCCTTAAAAACATAAGTGTCTACAATTGGAAAGTAATTATCTTTGAAGATAATATGGGTTACTACACAGGAAATAAGGCTTGTAGCTCCCAATGAATTAGAAATCATTAAAACAACTTCTTATTCAAGAATGCAACACAAATGCTCCCATGAATCTAACAACATTGTAAGTGTTGCATAACCAGGGAAAACAACTTGCTTGCTTTTTACTTTCCTACACCTTTGAAGAACCATACGTAATCATTACTAAGGTACTAAAAGGTGTATTCTACTATATGAATGATAGGTTATCCATCAATGTTATTAACTCGAAAATTGGGTATGCAATTTCTTCCTTAACAGGCCTACCATCCCCATACTGGTATGTAGTACCTTTAAAGGCTAAAGCAAAACAACTAGATAAAAATATGCTAGTTTGCCTTTTACCAATTTTTTTTCGGTAATTAGTCTAGCTTCTAATCTAGTAACTCATATACATGTTTTCCTGTTAACCAACATTCATGTTGTTACAAAGGATTCATTCACCAAATGCGGGTAATGAAATCTTTATGGAAAATAAGATGTGCAATTCATTGCTAAGAGTTACATTAGAACTTAGACAATTCAAATGTTCCTATTATACCTTTCTCATTCATGAAAAGGAATAGGATTGAGTCTCATGCTTCTCCCATGGAAAAGATATTTCGTTTGTCTTATCAAGAATTATTCTCGATCAAACATTCGTTTGAAAGCAGAGTGGATCAATTTACTAAACAAAGACTAAACCACGCTTTACGGTTAAATGTTGCATTTATACATTCAAAAGAATTACAAAATTCAATTTTAGTATTTTCGATAATTAACCTTTTCAATAAACAATTAAATACCCAAGGTTCATATTCATATAACCAATTAATTATTATTGAAAACTAGGATCCAAATTTTCATAATTTCATCACGCCGCTTGATCGCTAGTAATGAACCTTATACAAAATGGTAGAGCTATTGCTCAATTGCCAATTTCAATTGCAATTCCTAGATTTATGGGATTTACATATAGCCAATATCAATCGCCATGTAAACATGTTTTATCCCATCTTATGCCTTGAGATGCCAGTTCTCACTACAAAACTCAATTAAGTTGTCCAACTTAAGAAACCGCAAAATCGTCCATGCCCGCTCTCACGACACGTGGACATTTTACCCTTTGATTACTATCTAAGTCACGATCTCACGCAAATAGAAAGTAATCTTAGGTGTTTCCGTTTCGTTGGATGGCATATAACTTAAATTAAAGGGTAATAGTTTTGATGTTAAATCAAATATGTACAAAGATGTCATGCATTCATCTTTGTAGCATAGTTTTTATTAAAACATTTATATCTTGTTTTAATGTATAAGCTTTTCATCATCAAACTTTAATTGAGGTATTGGGTTCACCAATCAAGGAATTTAGTGTTAAACACTTAGTGTTTCGGATAATTACCACCGAAGTGGCGCATGGAATTAAAACTAATTCGCCCTTAAGATGAGCTTGCACATTTAATGGCTTACTAAGTAGCTGCACTCGAACTTACAGAGGGCGAGGACAGTGCACGCGCTAAAGCACAACCTTAGACATCCTTTCTGTGACTATGCACTTCTTTAAACCCCTTTTATTAGTTCATTCTCATGGGTGAGCCTTTCCGACCATTTGTACCAAAGTCATCAATCAATTAAACGATTATGATTACTATTCTTAAAATACATGTTTCACCATTGTTTAGGTCGGTTTATTTTTCTTGTAAAAATACCCTTGTTACACATAACAAACAAGCAAGTATTTATAAAATAAACAAATAAACAATGAATGCATAACAAATAAAAGTCATGCATATCAAATAGCCACATGCAAACCTTTTGATAAATCCTATTAATAACCAATTCTAGATCTGTCAATATGCATATATTTAATTAAGACTTTCACCCGTTTTCATCTATGTACAAGGTGAACCACATGCATCGATTCATCGATTGCAAGTCAAAATTAAATACATACCACATAGCACATAATTGATTAAATTAATAATTATTGAGGTCTTCACCAATTTTAGATCTATCATAAATTAGTGTATATCACTTAAACAAGAAAGACATACAATAAAAGCAGATCCATGATAAAACATGCAGATAATTATCATGGACATAAAATTACACTTAACAATTAATGCAATTAAATCAAAGTTACGCATATACACATAAAGTTGCATGCATCTTAGGGTTTCTAATCCAATTAAAACAATAGTTTACAAAACCCTAATTAGGGCACCAAAATAAACGCCCCCCCTAAAAATTAGGGTTTAGGTTTTGCAAACCCTAGATCTAAGCATACAAATAATAACACATTCATGTTTATTTTAATTATGTGTTTCAGGAATTAATTACTTGTTATACAAGGCTCGTGATGCCACTGTTGAGTTTATAATATATAAAACATACAATAAACATATATACATCAAGAGTACACAAATGGAAGACTTAAAGATCATAACAAATAAATTAATTAACTGAAAGTATGCGTAACGTACCTCTTGCGAATATCAAATCCCTCGAGCAAAGCAAAACAACCCTCGAGCAAAGCAAACCAAAGAAGTACTTATTGGTGTAAGAATAATGTCTTACAACCACGTTCTTGTACACACGAATTAACCAAACGAATCAAGCGATTGCTAGATCTAACACAAGTCCTCGTTTAAGCAAAACGAAACCGAACTCCCTTACAAATGGGGTGCTCGGCCGATTGTAGGACAAGAGAGAGGAGAGGAGAGATCTAGGGTTAATTCAATGCACAAGTGTATGAAACCCTAGAACCTACCCCTCCTTATATACTAGTAGGTAAACTTAGGGAACAAGTTAGGGGAACAAGGCCTTGGAGAGACCCCTATGGCCAGCCATGATGGAAAGCCCAAAGCCCACCCCATAACTTTTCCAAGTTTTCCATTTCTAGTCCTTCTCTTTTCCATTTAACGGTCGTTAGTCATTTTTCCGTTAAATACTTAACGATCGTTAACCGGACTTAATGTGTAATAATTAATCGTAAACATAAACATTAATTATTAACTTTAATTCTCATTCGCTAATGTGTGCAATCCCGTGGTCACGAGTTCGAATCCGGACATTCACATGTTTGTAAATATATACATTTCCAACAATTGTTCAATACATAAATTTAACCTTATGACATGTATAGGTTGAATTACATTGTGGAGAAAAGAAAGTTTGCAGAAGCCCCATACATAGAAGTCCCAAAGAAGCCAATTTTAAGCAATTACTGTAACAATTAATGTCTTTTGTTGATGTGTTTTCATATAACATATATTGGCATATTGCTATTTTAAGCAATTAACAATTAATGTCTTTTATTGATGTGTTTTCATATAACATATATTGACATATTGCTATTCTACTTGTATGTTTTAATTGATAATACACAAACAAAAAATTAGTCTCGATAAACTGTATTCTTATATATTCCTTGATTTATATTATTTACGCACAACATTAAAATATTTTATTGTTAACTTGTGTTTATTGTTAACTTATATCGTTTTGTGGCATGTCACAAACGGTTTAGTGGTTGCTCAAGTGTGTGCTCGAGGTTTATGTGATAATTTTGGCATATATAATTGTACTTAACATTTTTCTATAATTATATATTTTACCGGGTAATCCCTTCTATCCATTTTTTTGATGATGTATTTGTCGTGTTAGTCTAGTAGACCTTGTAAGATTCAATGTAACGTGATTTTTTTTCTTGACTGAAAGAGTTAGGGCTTGTTTACTTTTTCCTTGTAACATCTGAATCGTTATTTGGTCTCAGTAATTTTTATATGGGCCCACTAAATTTTCATGTATCATCTATGGCTATAAGAGAGTAAAAGCATCACTCCTCCTCATTTAGTGGTTACAAGGGAAGAGGGACCCACTCATTCTGTTAGCCAACAAAAAAAATAAACATAGCGTTAGTTAGTAATATGATAGTTTATAAAAGGGCTAATTATGTTATAATGTATCATAGTTGGCATATTTTTTTTATATGCATCGAATAATTTTTTTTTGCTATTTTTTGTACTAAATTTGATTTTTTTGTGTCATTTATAACCATTTTGCCCCTTTAGAGTTAATAAAATGAGGGGCAAAAGAGGGGCAAAATGATCATAAAGTAAAAAAAAAAAAATCAAATTTAGTACATAGAATAGCAAATAAAATTGTCCGATATATATATAGAAGGAAATCATGACAACTATGATACATTTAGAGGCTAATAGCCCTTTATAAAACTCATGTGCTAAAAAAGTTAGTTACCAAATAAAAAAAGTTTAGCGTATATTTTTTCTTCGTATTACCACTATTTTTGTTCTACACAAACGTACATTCCACGCTACTCATGATATGATGATCTATATTGATTTATAAAAGTGAGCGATAATAGTGAGATATTGATAGTAACTATATATTCTTATTTGATGTTATTACCTTTCATTATATCGGTGGGAGATAATGCTAAGTAAAAGGTGGTTAACCATAGGGTGATAAGGACATGTCGAGCATATAACATTAAAGTACAATGCTATATTACTGCATTAAATGTTTCAATTTTTGGAATTCCCCAATTTTATTTTAGGGAACAATGTTGATAAATATTCCTCCATTTATACCAACTCTTGTACTTTTTTTTGACTTTCTTGATAAATGCTTTTTTGCTTATCTTCTCAAGAAAGTTAGTTCCCGCCCAAACATTCCTAGAAATTTACACATATTTTCATAAGTATCAAGGTTTTGATGTTGAGAAGATCAATGGGGAATCAGTGAGAAGTTGTCAAAACTAACTCCATCGTTTTCTTTTGGTTCAACATTTCACTTTCTGAAAACCGCTTCAGTAAGTGGTGAGACTTCTTCTTTGTCTCTGAAGATGACTCCCTGATTATTCTTTTATTTTCAGAGAATATTTTTACACTTAGGATATTTTATGTTCAAATTCTAGTCAGACAATATTGGGCACTGAATTGGCCCAATAATATCCCTCTATTTGGATATACAAATAGCCTAAGTATTTGATCATGTGTAAGTGAGCAAAAAAACTTCTTCTTACTTTGATATAATTGATGATGGAAATTTAACTTATCATAAGAAACAAGTGACAAAATAATTCTTTAATATTTAGTGGTTACTAAAGATTGAATTACAAAAGTTAGACTCAGAGTTATTCTTCGGGAATTCCCATTGGTTCTAGCTTGACTTTCATGGATAGAAGAAAGTGTTTTTCATCCATTTTGGTAATTTCATCTTCTGAGTTTCTTACAAGTCGCAACAGGGATTGAGTGCCCAAATTGCTTAGATCAGAGACTCTCTGAAAAGCTTGCTGGTTGAAGTCACCAGTGAAGAATATGCCATGATCAGAGGTTTCAATAACATGTCCCTCAATAAATGGAACTCCTTCAGAAGGAAGTCTGTTGCATTCAAGTACAGGAACATATACCTGGTTGTTCAATTGATATTTTTCTTCTTCTTTTGAACTTTGGGTTACACCCAAATCGCCTTAGCTCACATCTATTATTTTTAATGTTTAATCCCATGTTAATTGTCTAGATGATCTAATTTTTCTAAGTCAAGTTGTATAGACAGTTTTGGAAAGATTGAGAGTCTTGGCAGTATTTTATTTATGGAGAAATTGGGAAGAAAAAAAATTCTTATTACCCCCCAAGTCATGTAATATTTATTAATACCCCATGTGTGTTGATCCTTCTAAATCGGGTCATCTATGTTTAAGTTTATTGTTGAAGTTTATGTTTCAAGTTATTAGTTTATGTTTATTTCTAGTAGATCAAATATGGCAAGGTAAAAGAGTATGAAAACACATTAACGAAAAAATAACATATGGACTGCCATCCTGCTATGAGAGGTTTACGGCGCAGAACAAAACTCATAATCCGTGTGGAGCTTTTGGGAAAAAAACCCAACCGATTTTAATGAGTTGTTTTGGCACCGTAAACCTCTCATAGCATCGAGATAAATTTTACCTTTAATCATTTAATCATTCAATCATGTTTATCATTGTTTGTTTTGTATCTATGTTTTTTTGTCCTTGTTTGCTATGTTGGGCTAATTCAATTAGTGTTTATCTAGGATACATGAAACTTGTTAGTGTAATAATTATTCATATTGTCCTCTTAATTGGTGAATGCGATTACTTGGTTAAAAACTGGTTATGAACCGCCTAGCTTAAACATTAACTAGAAGTAACTATTGAGCATTTAGAATTAGATGTTTAATTATTTATAGGGCTTATTGCATACGCTATTGCATAGATCTGTACTTGATTAATACACGACAAGGAATAAGGAATACTCACCAGTACACCAGTTAAGGCATGACAATTCAATAGGTTTTGTTAGATCGCTAGTAACAAGTAGTGCACCTTATATAAATGTAACAACTCAAAAATTTCACGTAAATATATATTCAAACCATAAACATTTTATCCAAAAATCGCATACAATTTTGAAATTTAACCATTAGGTTATCCCGCACGTAACGGAAACCAACTCTGAATACATTTCATCACATTAAATTAATTTTTAGTTCAATTATAATCATTATATAGAATTTTAAATTTTAATTTTAAATGTTACCAAATAGACCATGTGATTTACGAGTCTAAACTTGGATTTTAAACAATTTTACTTATATGAAAACTTGACCTATACCTGCATCGCATTTCCTAAGACATTTAAAAACATTTACATTTTTGGAAATTTAACACATTTCTCTCCCCCATTGACCATAAAATCGATCCTTGATTTATAAACTAAACAATATCAAACTACACAATATTTACATTAAATTAACTAAGTTGTAAATACCTAAAACTATGTAGTCATTTTTATTTATTATCTAGTCATGAAAACTTTCTAACTAAGCTAAGTTATTTAGATATTTTCTAAAAACTTCATAACTAAGTTTAACTAGATATTTAACACTTCCGGTTTTAGTCTAGTTAGATAATAAAGGCCTATTGGCCTGACCCATTTGTTTAGGCCCGTTTACTAGTTAGGGTTAGGTTCGTTTCTTTTCTATTTAGTGTCTTGTAATGTCAATTGTTTAGTTGAATCTGATCAAAATATTGTTCATTTTCCATCTTTGATTTCTACATGGTATCAGAGCCATTCGTTGTTTCGGGTTTGATATGATTTATTATATGTTCGTTTGACGTGCTTGTTCGTTGTCACCGGTTGCTGCTTGCTTCATTACTTGAGTTAATTTAATTTATTAAGGTTGGATTTGCTTTCATTCCTAGGTTTGGTTAGTTGATGAATATTAGTGGGTCGTGTGAATTGGTTTGTTCGAAGAAGAATTTGGTTGTATATGACTTAAATTGGTGGATCTGGTGAACGTGGAGGTTAATAATATGCAAGATATATATTTTTTGGATTGAATTTTGATTGTCTAGTTAAAGTTCGAAGGAATCTGCGGTTCGTATTTTTAGGTTTTAGCATATTCCATTTTGGATGGTTAATTGTTTAGTTCGCGCCTGTATTTTTATCGGAATGCGTGCTTGGAAGTTGTTTATTTGAGTTCTGATGGTTGTTTGTTCGTTCGCCGTGGTATTGGAATTTGCATTATTATCGGTATATGTTCGGGTTGTAATGGATTATTCTTGGCTAAGCTGGTTTCGCATTGGTAATTGGTTTTGTATTGGTGATGGTATTGGTGATACTATAATCTTAACTAATCTGACTATGTCTTGATTAGTTATGAGTAGCATCTCGGCATCAACAACATGTTGATTCGTCCGGTTTCGTCTGATTCGGCATCTGGTTCCACCTGGTTTTATCTGCATTTGTTTGAATTTGTATATTCGCACTTTGCCGCGTCAGCCACTACTGTCTGAATCTACGAGGTTCTCAGATGCACACGTGGTTCTACATCTGGTTCTGCCTGGCTTTATCTGCATCCGTCTGTCTAGATCTGTCTGCACCTGTCTGCTTGTTTGCATCTTCCTGTCCGAAGATACACGTGGTTCCACTTCTGGTTCCGCCTGGTTTTGTCTGACTGCCGAATCCGAGTCTGCTCAATATGTCTGCGAATCGCACCGTCCGCCTGAATCGCTTTGTCTCAGATTCCATTGTCTCGCGGACCTGCATTTGTGCTGAATCTCTCTTCGCCTACCGTTTGGATCTGTCACCGCCTTTTGTTTGCTTTTTAGTTTTAGTTTATTTTCTGTCTGACAAACTCTCAATGTTTACCGCTGCACCATTGTGAGTTTGAGAGGGGATGTTAGATAATAAAGGCCTATTGGCCCAACCCATTTGTTTAGGCCCGTTTACTAGTTAGGGGTAGGTTCGTTTCTTTTCTATTTAATGTCTTGTAATGTCAATTGTTTAGTTGAATTTGATCAATATATTGTTCATTTTCCCTCTTTGATTTCTACAAGTCTTAACACGTGTTTATTTAAATGTATATAGAGAAACGAGTTTAATCGAGACCTAAACTATAACCACTTTTACACAAAAACATTTTATAGCCTTACGCTTTTCGTGCCTTTCATCCTCTTGCTATGCTACTAAAACATATTAGTATATTGATATATACACACTTGACATACTTGATCATTCTATGTAAATATTTGATTTATGTAGACCTCATTTTGGCATAACCACATTTTCCCGATCATATACCTACTCGTACATTTTGTGATCTACAAAACTTTCTCAAGACATTGTAACTGATTACAATAGTCTCTCCTATTTCTCAAACATTGTAATTTATACAATGGTCTCATTTATTTTTCAAAACATTATGAGATATGTTAATACAAATAAACCGTAAAAACGTTTATTAATATTTTGCGATCTCTTTGTGTTTTGTTGATAACAAATGTAATGTTATCTTAAGTATAAATATAAGGATACATGTTATCTTTGTAAAGCATTTACATATAGCCATTTAAATACAAAAATGTAATAATTAAGCATTTGTTGTAATAGTTTATTAGGATGGGTAAAAACCATAACCCATGGATCTTAACCCATACCAAAGAAGACTTGAAACAATGTATACTTAGATACAGTGAATCTAAAGAAAACCCATGGACCAACCCATAACCCATGACCCATAACCAAAAACCCATGGGCAAAGAGGAGCGTATCACGGATCCCTAGGATTACACTAGACGGATCCCAAGTGGAAGGGATCCGTGGGATCCGTGGAAAAGAGGAGAAATTTGCCTATAAATAGAGAGCCATTTCTTCATTCTAACTCACCCCTCTTCTTACTAAATCTCTCATACACTCTCATTCTCTTCTAACATATAGATCACTTGATCTAGAGAGTTGTTCTTCTTTCTTTCTATTTGTGATCCTTATATAGGTCCTTCTCTAAGGCGAGATCACGAGTATTCTACAAGTCATCCAAGCAAGGGGTCCTTGATTGATTTGTCACTCCAGATTTCAGAGCGAAGATCTTGTATTTGATATTTCACATATTTGTTGTGTAATAGTTGTGTTGGTTTGGTCCACCGTGCTACTGACTCGGTATCTAGCTTTGTACCAGAAAAGTGTAAGCAACGTTGTGAAGGCTTCTCCGCCAAGTGAAGGAGTTTGTTGACATAGTGCTTGAACTCTCGAGTAGGTGACTCGGGGAGTGGAGTAGGGCAAGGAAGGTGACCTTGTAGCCGAACCACTATAAATCGGTTGTGTCTTTTCTATCCCTTAACTTTATTTATTTGCTTGCATTATTATTAGATCTATACGTTCTCAACATCCATACGATTTCACATAATATCGAATCTAAAGTTTTTAAAATCAACTTAAAATCTAAGAAAACTATTCAACCCCCCCCCTTCTAGTTTTCCACAAGATACAATGGTCTCATTTATTTTTCAAGATATTATGAGATACAATGGTCTCATTTATTTTTCAAGGCATTGTGAGATACAATGCGTGAGTCCCAAACCTTGGATCTACTTAGCTTGTATAATTATATCTAAGGTTTGGGACTCACAAGTGGTATCAGAGCTTGTGTATCTGAAACTCTGAATTAGTAGAAGTTCATTCCAACCAAGAAACAATGGACATTGAAACCAACTAAACACATGTTACTGCAAAGATCCCCAAGGTGAAGCAGGGAGAATATGATGTGTGGAGGACAAAGATTGAGCAGTATTTTCTAATGCTGGACTACAATCTCTGGGAGATCATTGAGAATGGTAACTCTTTTGTTGCAGTGCCCATTCCAGGCAAAGAAGGAGAACCTTCAACCATTCCAAAGCCAACATCCAGTGATGAGAAAGATCGAAGAAAGAATGATCTAAAGGCAAGAAGCTTGTTGCTAATGTCTCTCCTGATGAACTATTTCTGACCTACTCCAAGCATCAGGATGCAAAGAAGTTGTTTGAAGCTATTGAAGATGGTTTTGGTGGGAATGAAGCCACCAGAAAAACTCACAAGACTCTGCTAAAACAGCAATTTGAAAACTTCTGTGCAACCAGTGCTGAATCTCTTGATTCCATATACAATAGGCTTCAAAATATTGTTAGTAAATTGGCTATTCTGGGTGTGGATCTCTCTATTGAAGATGTGAACCCTAGGTTCATGAGAAGTCTACCAAGTGAGTGAAATACACATGTAGTGGTTTAGACCAACAAGCCAGACTTTGAAAAGATGAAGGTTGTTGATCTATACAACAATTTTACAATTGTTGAGCATCAAGTTAAGAAATCTACTACAACTGCCAACTCAAAGTCACAAAATCTAGCATTTGTGGCTCAACCAAGCACTGGCAAAGACCAATGATGTTCTTGAAGTTGGTACTGCTAGTACTAATTTTGGTACTGCTGGCTCACATGATACTTCTGGTAGCCTGAGTAATGCCACTATCAATTCTTTTCTAGCCATTCAACCAAATGGATCTCAAGTTATTCATGATGGTTTGGAGAAGATTCATGAGGATGACCTTGAAGAGATGGACATTAAGTGGCAAGTGGCTCTCCTGAGTTTAAGAGCAAAGAAGTTTCTGCAGAAGACTAGAAAGAAGACCATTATCCACAATGATATGGAATGCAGGAGCCCAAGGTCTCAGGAAGCTTGGACACTTTGCTAGGGAATGCAAGAGCCCCAGGTCTTAGGATGAAAGAAACAGGAGCAAAACAGTCAATGGAGAAGATTCATCTTACAAGGCTATGGTGGCTATTGATGGAGTTGGTTATGACTGGAGCTTCTTGGCTCATGATGAAACAACTCCTCCCAACATGGCACTAATGGCATATTCAGACTCTGAGGTACGCAACGATAAATCTTGTACTAAAACTTGTCTGTATAACTATGAATCTTTGGGAACTTAGTATGATAAGTTAAGGATAGAATTAAATCAAACTGAGTATGACTTAGCTAATCATAAGAGAGGATTAGCCTCTGTAGAAAAACAGTTAGAATACTACAGAGAAAATGAGGAAATATTGAATGAACAGGTTGCTTTCCTTAAAAGGGACATGTTGTATAAAGATGCTGAAATATCCTTACTTAAAACTGACTTAGATAAAATCAAGTTAGAAAAGGATAATATTCAAGCTCGTGTGGACAAATATGCTTATTCAAAAGATTGTACACATAGGATCATAGAGGCTGGTCTTCTTAAACCAGGAAAAGGTTTAGGATACAATAGTGTTGCACCACCCACTTCAGGTTTATACAAGCCTCCAAAATTTAAGCTTTCTCGTACAGGAATAGAGGATTTTAAAGAACCTGAAGTGCATTATGGGCTCAAAAAGAATGAAAAAGAAGTGACTAGTGAGGTTAAGGAAAATTCTGATACCTCACAAGTTAAAACTTCTTATAATGGTGAAACTAAATCTGTCCCAAAAGTAGAGACTGTTAAACAAAAGGCTAAACCATTAAGGAACACAGTCAGATATGCTGAGATGTATAGGTCAAAAGAAAGATCACCCACTCCTAGGGGAAATCAAAGGAGTTGGAATAGATAACAATCACAAAACCTAAAAGATGAGTTTGTTAGGCACAACAAATTATGTTTTGAATGTGGAAGCCTTAAGCATCATCAAAGGGGTAGTATGATTCATGAGAACAATTTTGATAGGAAGGATGGCTATTCTCATTCAACCTATTTCACTCCAAGAGCAGTTCTCTTGAAATCTGGTCTTAAAACTGTCAATACTTCAAGGCCAAATCATACTGCTTACCCCCAACCAACTGTTTTTGGTGCAAGACCCAAGAAATATTTTGCAAAACAAGCACCATTAAGCACCATTAACCCCCAACCACAAGTTGAATTTTACAAAAGGAAGTTTAGTACCACCAAACCAACAGTTTGTACTGGTAGGTCTAAACTTGATACTGCTAGACCAAAATCAACTCTCAGGTCTAAAAGTAATGCTGTTTGGGATAACAAAGGGAATGTTGCTAAGACCACATCTGTTTGGGTTAGAAAGACCATCAAACCCAATTGTGCATCTGTTAAATTGAAGAAAAATGCCCATCATGATGCACATGAAAGAACCAAGCCAGTAATGGTTTGGGTTACCAAAGAAATCTAATTTCCTTTCTTTTACAATGTTAGTCATATTTTGTCCTGGTAAAATAGAAATACTTTGTTTTGTGTTTCTTTGGTTTTAGACTAACATTTTTAGGTAAAGGCACATCACTTTGAATGGATTAGGATGTGTGAAACCATGGCAGTCCTAGCCAATGGGGTGGTATAATCAGTAATTTACTGTGCTAATAATCATGTAGATGCCAAATCAATATGAGGCATCTAGAGCTTTATTGAACATGAATTGATGGTTAAAGTTAGACAGTTTATTATGGTCTAACCCACTCTTTGACATTCTATCATGCTTCATGATAGTGTGTTACTCTAAGGAGCTCTGGCATTGATAATAGTGAGCAAACGTTAATCTAACTTTTCTGTGTTAGAGGTAACAACTGCCACGAGCTGGAAACCCTGTCAAGAAGGCTCTTTGAATGAGTCTATCTGTCACAGGAATTACTAAGTACTGAAACTATTGGTTTTGATACAACCAGAGGTCATATGAGACCGGACTTTGATTAAGTGTCTTCCTTTACACTTAATCCCTTCATAAAAACCAACACAATATTGTTTTGTAATAAAATTAATTTTATACTGCTTAGAAAAATGGTTTGGGAAAGTTTGTACTGCTAGGCAATAGTTTGGTACTACTAGCATAACTTGGTACTGCTGGAATTTTATAAATAATTTTTGAAAATAGCCGTTGAGAGTTTGTTATCTTTAAAGGGTTTTTAACTTTGAAAGTATTCACTTTCTTTAAACAGATTATCCTTCTCTTAAGTTTCTCAACATTTAGAGTCGATTAGTCTTGAAACCCTAAATCCCGTCTATAAAAACTCAATTGGCTATCAGAATTATCAACATTTAGAGTCGATTTTCTGAATCATACCCACATTAGGTATGCTCTAACAGTTCATCAAACTGTCTTTGTTTCCCATATCAAGCAGTTTTGGTAGATTGCCACTGTCAATACTTTTGAAGATGGAAACAAATAGATCAAAGCCAAAGTTGATGGCACTATCATCATTCTTACTGAAGCATCTCTTAGGAGGCATCTGCACCTAGGTGATGTAGATGGTATTAGTGATATGCCAAATACTGATATTTTTCAACACTTAACCAGAATGGGGTATGACACATCATCTAAAAACTTATCTTTTCTTAAAGGTTATTTTGCTCCACAATGTAGATTCATGATCCATACTATTCTGCATTGTTTAAGTTCTAAGAAAACTTCATGGGAGCAGTTTAGTAGAAACATTGCTATTGCTCTCATATGCTTATAACTAGTAGAACTGACAATTTTTCAAAATTGATTTTTGATAGTATGGTGAAAAATGTGGATAATCATTTCAAGTTTTTAATGTATCCATGATTTGTACAAAAAGTTTTATAAAACTCTCAAGTTAAAATCAAGTTCCATTCAAGTATTTATAAAACTCCTTGCCTAACATAAAAACTTTTCAGTAATATGAAGATAGCATCTAAGGGGTTCAATGGACTTGTAGTACCTTTGTTTGAAAACATGTTACACATTAAGGGTGAAGGATCAACAATCCCAGTTCACTCCCAACACACACCTAAAGCTCATGGTTCTTTATTACCATCCCAATCATCTTCATCACCACTTAGTAATAATACCAGACAAGACTCTGATGTTTCTCAGAACAGAGCTCCTACCATTATCATTGATGCAGATGAGGCTGTCTTTGATAGTATAGGAAGGGCTGCTCCTACTGACACATGCTTAGAAGCTGGTCAGGGCACGGGTAACATCAATAAGACCCCTACTATGGCAACATCTAATGGATCTGGTTCTAAGGAATCATCTACAGGTGATGGAAACCTTAGCCACATGGAACACATGGGGTATATGCCCAGTGATCCACCTCTCCCAGAAGTTAACACATCTGGAAGTGGTGAGGGCAGTTTGCAACTTATACAGGAATTGATGGATACACATTCCAGACTGACAGAAAAGGTGACTAACTTGGAGCAGGAACTCAAGCATACTAAGACTTCACACACCAAGATCAACACCAATCTTGTTGGCAAAGTGAAGAAATTACAGCTCAAGGTTAAGTCACTTCAACAACCAAAAAGAGTCAAACTTGTTGTATCAAGCTCAAACAATTCTAATGAAGACATGGAGCAAAGTGTTAGATATTGGTTTTCATAAACACAGAACAAACACTAGTATGGATCGAATGAGATAGAGAGTTTAGAGAGAGAAAGTAGAATGGGAGCCTTTCTAGAGAGAGAAAGTAAACAAAAGAAATAAGGTTAGATTAAGTGAAAGGTCCAACCCTCTACCTTGGGAGGTAGAAGGTATTTATAGTTACATAATACACGTTCTCCTTCGGACTGTGGATCAGGCATACAGTGGGTAAATACCCGTCCGTCCTCTACGGTGTTGATCTAAACTAAATAACTAACTAAATAACTAGTAAATAACGTAATGTCTACGAGCTAACATATGCTAGACTAGAGTTGGGGTGACCGACTCTTCACTATAGAATTTCTAATTCCTAACAATCTCCCCCTAAGGGAGGTCACCCCATGATTTACATTTCGAATCCTAGCATTCTATTTTATCTTCAGTCTTGAGCTCGTAGACTTTAATTCTTCAACTTCCGCATCTTTGTGCTTTAGCAGTGACTCTTCATAGTCTGATTATTTTGTACTTTCAGTGGAGGTCTTTGAACTGATCCACATATTTGATGATCTTCAAGCTTTCATTGAGATCATCAGCCACAGTTAATCTCTGGATCACCCTTTGTTGTGTTGCCATCATGTGTTGTGGTGACTTTTGGACCGACATGCTCACACTTTATGGATCATGACATCTTTCCATCAGAGTGGCGGAAGCTTTACTGGTTCATGATATTTGCTGCAGCGTAGCAGAAGCATAGTATAAAAATATCAGAGCCAGGTTATGTAGATATGCATAAGTCATGATTTCTTCAATTAAGTGTGGATGCTGTGAGCATGCGGCTTTGGATTGACTTCTTACCTGCAAACAACAGTTAGCATTAAAACACACGAAAGTGTCTTTGATCACTTTCGTTGAATTGAGGTACACGGCCCACGGTTCCTCGCTGATCGATAAGTACTGCCTCGTGATCGTATAATTTCAAGAATCTCCTTGATAGGGTTTATCAACTGTTCTAGCTATTCTCAAACCGAACGCCTCAAAGAAGACAACACGGAGTGAGGAACCTGGCGAATTGAGATTCACCGATTGATGAAAATTGATTTGAAAACAATCGTGTATTGCTTAGAAGAAAGAGTTTTGCAATACGACGAAGGTTTTATGAGAAAGATCAATTTTCAATCATAAATACTTTTTGTATTTGAAAAGAGTACACATTCTATGTGCTAGAGAAAAGAAGAGATTCGCACATCGAACGGTTTTTCCAAAAGTATTTTTTCAATCAGAGATACTTTTTGTGTTTGAAAACATGAATACACATTCGATGTGCTAGAGAAAAGAAGATTTGCACATCGAACAGTTTTTTCAGAAGTATTCGTCAATTCATTTCCTGGACCAAGGTTGATTCAAGAGTGAATCGCCCCATCGTGTCTATCCAGTTGTCACAAGCTTGATCTTTTAGAAAAGATCTCACATGTCACCCACCAAGAGCTTGTTTGTTGTTGGCTCTAGAAGGATTTCCATCTTCATCGTGAATACTTTTACATATCACTCAGATGTTTTGGCAATACCACAAGGATAATGCTTAGGACTCTTAATATATTCTTACTTTCCACATTGTGTGAAACAACAAGTCTTCATTAATTTAGTATCCTAATGAGATTTTGTGGACGATATCTTGGCTCTAGACTCAATAGTGAACATTTGGTTCCTATGCCGGAGACTAGGGAGAGGGTCTCCTTCTTCAATATCAACAATCTCTAAGAGAAAGTCGATAGATTATGTGGGTTCCCCGTGAGAATGAAACAAGCCCTTTTAAGAGGAACTTGAGTAGCTTGGGAAGTTTAATGCAGTGCGTCACTGGGTCCATGACGTCTTGTCTTCAATACCAGTGTTACCTTAGTAATAACCAGTAGCATATGTATTGAACCCCGTTACTGCCCTAAGGTTGAATAATTGGTGGGCTATTTCTTTTTATCCCTTTTCACATTAATTTTTTTTTCATTCTTCAACCCCTTCAGTGCTTACCGAGACTTCATTACTAGACCCTTGTTGGGTTTGTTCCAGTACTAGCTCTGTCTCAATCGACACTCTTCCCATATTCTCACTTTTCTCCTTCTTTCATCATACTTAAGGACTTCTACACTATCTAGTGGATTGTCCCTGGGTAGATCCCTCCCGCTCTGGCGGGATTGTGGGAACGAATACCTAACCTAACCATCCTTATAACACCATGCATAAAGTAAATTGGTCGGTCTTTTGGTATTGTTCTTTCCTTCTTGAAACCAATTGAAAAATCATTTGGAAAATCAATCAAGGTACTTGTGATATAATATCAAAACATTTTGTACCTTAATTGTTTTTGATCATTTAGAAATGTTCCCCCTCAACATGTGCATATGATTTTGAAATTATTTCACACATGGAGGCAAGAGTTCTTTGAAATATATTCTTGATCACAATTTCTATGGAAAAAAGCCATTTGATTTTCTTTGTTAAATTCCCCCCCTCAATATGTGCATAGGATATTTGAAATCGTATTATCACATAGAGGAAAAAGTTCTTTTGAAGCACATCCATGATCACAAAAGCCATTAAGAAACCATTAGAAAATCAATCAAGGTACTTTATGTTGAAACATAGAAATCTTTGTACCTTGAAAGTTTATTTTCTTTTAGAAATGCTCCCACTTAATATGTGCTTCGAGATTCGAAAGCATTTAGCACATATGGGAGAGCAGCATGCTCAATTGAATCAACACGATCACCTGTTATCAAATTTCATTTTTAAATAACAAATTCTCCCCCGATCAAAAATATCAAACCCTTTGAGATTTTGGATCCCAAGTGATTTAATAAGGTTTACAAAACATGGGAGAAAATGTGCCTGATTTCAAATTCTCTTATGGTTTTGGTTAAATGCTCTTCCTCAATCATGTGCAATATGTAATTGAAATCGTTTGGCACATGAAGGAAGGAGTGCTTTTGAAACAATCATCCTTTAAAACCGATTTGAGATTTAAATCACGATCTCTCCCCCGATAAAAAATTTCAAACCAATTGAGATTTTGGATCCCGATTGATTAAGTCATTTAAAAATTTTAGGGGAAATACGTGGCAAGATTTAATTTTTGAAATTGACTGATGAGGACCAATATCAGTCATTAAAGATTGTTAGTGTCATGTATGATAGTTTTTAAGAGATCTTTAAGTAAAATAAAACAATTTCACAATCAAACAAGAACAGAAAAAATTTCATTTTGAAAGATCTTTGAGTTTTAAAGAAAATCATACGATGACATAACATTAAATCTTTTAGATCACCACTTTATTTCGTACAAACGGACTTTTATGAAGAAATATCGTTTGAAAATACTTAAGTTTGAAATCACTCTCCCCCTCAATCAATGACCGTAGTCGTTGATTGAGTGACTTATGTTTAAAAATGAAGTTCGGTTGATTTCCAAAATTTGAGTTCAATTTATTTTCAAAACAATATTTTTTCCCATTTTCAAAACAATTTCAAATTTGTTTGAAAAATGGTGTTATTCACTACTTGTCCTGCACAAAGATACGTAGGTGGTTGAGCTGCTTTTGTTGTTGTTGCTGAAGGTTGGAAGAAAACCGTCTGCTGATGCAGTGAGACCTCTTACGTTGCATTTTTTTATGCCAACTCTCCATAGAGGTCAAATTAAGCTCCGTTGTTTCATTTGATGATGAAGAAAACCATCTGCTAATGCAGTAAGACCTCTTACGTTGGATTTTTTCATGCCAACTCTCCATAGAAGTCAAATTAAGCTCCGTTTCTTCATTTTTCAACCCAAGATATAGTTACCCTTTCCTTTTGGCATCCAATCATCTTCAATTGTGGGATCCGGATCGGGAACATTCTTATATACCAATATACCTGCATAGTGAACACACATACAGGTATATGGTGGTCGACATCACCCAAACAGCAATCGACTAATAAAAGTCAATTCAACATATCAATCAGATCATATAAAGGTATGGGATTTATGTGTTTAACAAACTCTAATCATCTAATTTTAACAATCATATCCTAAATTCCTAGTCCTTCGACATAGGCAAATATCAAATTTAGTTAAGCGCGTAGGATAATTAGAAAGCCCAATAGATGATATAAATTTGAAAAACATTCTCCCCCTCAATCAATGACACATTTTCTGAAAAGTTTAAAAGCACTAAAGTCATTGATTGAGTTTGCAAATTTTATAACAACTCGGATTCTGATTGATTTTTCAAGCAACTCATTTTCCACCATTTTGTTAAAACAAATATTTTTCTGGAGAATTTTAGAAGGAAAAATATTTGAGTAGGAACAGCAGTCGTTCGACATACTTTCCTCAATTTGTTTTAGGATAAGTGTGTGGAAAACTAGAAGGGGGGTTGAATAGTTTTGCCAATTTTAAGTTGATTTAAAAAAACTTTAGATTCGATATTATGTGAAATCGTATGGATGTTGAGAACGTATAGATCTAATGATAATGCAAGCAAATAAATAAAGTTAAGGGATAGAAAAGACACAACCGATTTATAGTGGTTCGGCTACAAGGTCACCTTCCTTGCCCTACTCCACTCCCCGAGTCACCTACTCGAGAGTTCAAGCACTATGTCAACAAACTCCTTCACTCGGCGGAGAAGCCTTCACAACGTTGCTTACACTTTTTTCGGTACAAAGCTAGATACACATGTTTGGGTTTTTCAAAATCAATGAAGCCCGGAGGTTGAGCTACATATACTTCTTCATTTATGACACCATTTAGAAAAGCACTTTTGACATCCATTTGATAAAGCTTTAGATCAATAGCATAAGCATACGCAAGAAGTATTCTTATAGACTCTAATCTAGCCACGGGGGCGTAGGTCTCATCAAAGTCTATTCCCTCTTGTTGGTTATACCCTTGAGCAACGAGTCTAGCCTTGTTCCTAGACACTACTCCGTTTGCATCTAATTTGTTTTATAAACCCATTTGGTTCCTATTATGGTTTGATTACTAGGTGGAGGGATAAGTGTCCAAACATCATTAGAAACAAATTGATTTAGTTCTTCTTGCATAGCCATTACCCAACTTTCATCTTTTATGGCTTCTTGTGTATTCTTAGGTTCTAAGGTTGAAACGAAACAAAACAAGCTACTTTGGTTTTGAACTTGAGACCTTAATGTTCGCTCGTTTAGTTTTCCTATGACTTTATCTACGGGTGATCTTTGGACTCTTTAATGTTTATTATTTCATCACTTAGAGGTTCTTCTTCTTCACTTATCTTTTTCTTTATTACTATGGCTTCACTTTCTATAATCTCGTCATCGACAAGAGGTGGAGAGGGTTTGGGTGGACTTTCATCAAATTTTATATTTAATGACTTTTCTACCTTCATTATTTCTTTGTTTAATATGACGTAAGCTTTGCTATTTGGCTTAATAACCTAAAAGATACATTCGGTTGATTTAGGATCAAATTTTGTAAGGTAATCTTTAGTGTTAAGAATAAAACATTTACTACCAAAGACTCTAAAGTGATTTAACGTAGGATTTTTGCCTCGAAGTAACTCATATGGAGTTTTTCCTAAGATTGGTCTAATCAAGACTCGATTGAGTATATACGTTGAAGTATCAACGGCATTACACCAAAAATTTTGAGGTATGGATTGTTCATTAAGCATGGTTCGACACATTTCTTGTAGAGTTATATTCTTTCTTTCTACTACCCCATTCGATTGTGCGTGGAGCCGAGAAGTTGTGAGTAATACCATTAGCGCCACAAAAGCTCCAATTGCACTTCATTATCGAATTCCCTACCATGATCCGTTCTAATAGACACTATGGGACTTCCTAGTTGTCTTTGGATCTTTTTGCTTAATATTTCAAAATAGTTAAAGGTTTCCGTTTTGTTCTTTAAAATTTTTGTCCATGTATACCTAGAGTAGTCATCCACTATTACCAAAGTGTAGTAGTTGCCTCCATAACTTTGGATAGCAAATGGACCAAATAAATCCATATGTAGTAATTCTAGACACCTAGTTGTGGACACCATGTTTTTAGCTTTATGACTCGAATGAGCTTGTTTTCCTACATTACAAGCATCACAAAAATGATGTTCATATTTTAACTTCGGTAGATCTCTTACTAGATCTTTGGATGATAGCGATTGAAGAAGTCGCATGTTGGCGTAACCCAATCTTCGATGCCATAAGGTCGAAGTATCATCCATAGAGGTAAGACATAGTTTGTCTTTAGGTTCATTACCGATTTTAATGACATAGACTCCATGTTTCCTAATTCCTCTTCCTATGGTTATGCCATTTTTAAGTATCTTACTACCGGTTTCGGTAAAAAGTACATTGCACTTTTTATCACATATTTGTCCTATACTTAGGAGATTAAAGTTTAGGTTTTCTACGTGACACACATCGTTAATAGTTAGAGATTTGTTAGAAATCGTATCTTTACCAATGATTCTACTTTTGCTATTTCCAAACACCACATTACCTCCATTTATAGATTCATATGTAGAGAATAGATCCCTATTGCCGGTCATGTGCCTTGTGCACCCGCTATCCTTGACCCATTCATCGGGGTCTAGGTCGACCTTTAAGCACACCTAAAACAATAATAAACTCAAAAGTTTGGTCCCCATTTGTTCATGGGTCCATTAGTGTTAAACATTCCATTCATGTTAGACATGTATGGATAAGATGAGTATGCATTCCATGGAGAAAAGTTTTGAAAAGGAAAACCGTTTTGCATGTTTTGATTCCATCCCATTTGATGGTTACTTTTCTGGTAAACGTTATTAGGTCTCCTAAATGAGTTAGGTTTTGAAAAAGATGGAGCTTTGTTTCTTGCAAAAGTAGGATTATATTTTGGAGGTGGTTGTCTAGTGATGACATGATTTGGTTTCTTCCTATTAACTATAACAAACTCAGTTCTAGATGAAGAAGCTACGTTATTGCTACTGTTTGCTACAGCGAATCCACGGATCCCTTTCTACACTAGCCGATTCCCTTTTAGGGGATCCGTGGGATCCGCCACAACAGTGGCTGGTTTTTCTAGTTCCTTGACAAATTTTGTTTCTTTACTTTCACTAGTTGATGGATCAAGTTGTTGACTACCTAGACCCTTTTGATTATTACCGGTTTTAACACTATCGAGTATTGTATCTAAAGTGTTCGTGCTCATTCTAGCAATTTTAGAATCTAAGTGATCCACTAGTGTTTGAAGTTGAACGCAAAGTTCACATTCACTACTTGCTATTTTACCCTTTTCTAAACGTTTTAGTTTAGCTTTCAATTCTATGACTTCTTTATCTAAACGTTGACTTTGACTCTTTAAAAGCTTGTTTTTGTTAATTAGTTTTAAGCTACTATTGTATAGTTTGTCATATTCATTATGCAATGAGTCGTCATCAAGTGATGAACTACTATAGTATTCGTGACATACCTCGTCATTTGCCATGAGACAAATTTCTTCGTCTTCCTCATCGCTCATTCCCCACGCACGCTCACTAACGCTTTTGATCATCCCGCTTGGGACACTTACTAATAAAGTGGTTTGGGTCCCCACACTTAAAGCAAGTACGATCATCCTTCTGCTTCGTCTCTTTGCTTTTCCGAAAGCCTTTCTTATTGTCATACGGTTGTTTGACGTATCTTCCCTTTCTTCTAAAGAACTTTTAAAGTCCCTTACCGCCATAGCGTACTCTTCGTCGTCACTACTCGAAGATGAGTTCTCCTCATCGCTTGAAGCCTTTTTGGCTTTAAGGGCAAGAGATTTGTATTTCTCTTTCACCTTTGAGGCTTCGGAATCTTTAGCAAGGACAAGCTCGTAGGCTTTTAGGTTGCCTATGAGTTCATCGAGGGTGAGGATTGTCAAATCTTTTGACTCTTAGATTGCCGTCACCTTGGATCTCCACTTCGATGGAAGTGCCCTTAGATATCTCCTAACATGGTTACGGCTAGAAAAAGATTCATCAAGTGCTTGTAAAGATGTAATAATAGTATTAAAGTTAGCAAATGAATGATCTATAGTTTCCTCATCCGATATTGAAAATTGTTCATATTGTTGAACAAATAAATCAATTTTATTATTTTTAACTTGTTGGTTGCCTTGATGAGTTACAACTAAAGAATTCCAAATCTCTTTAGAGGCTTTAAGCATAGAAATTCTTTCGAATTCCTTTATCGGTAAAGCATTATATAAAATGATTTTTGCTTCACTATTTTTAGAAAGCTTTTTCTTCATTTCATCGTTTAGTTTATCATGAGGTATGTGAAATAAATTTCCTTTATCATCATTTGAGGTAGCCTCAAAATCACCTTCAACAATAATGTACCAAAGATCAATATCTTTAGACTTCACATATGTTTCGAATCTATTTTTCCAATATATAAAACCATTAGTTTCAAGTAGTGGTGGTCGTTGCATAGATTGCCCGTCCTTATAATTTTCGAACCCATAGTGATCGAAAAGTTTTTAAAATACAATTTTATTTTAAAACTTTTATAAACTTAGCTCTTGATGCCAATTGTGGAAAACTAGAAGGGGGGGTTGAATAGTTTTGCCGATTTTAAGTTGATTTAAAAAAACTTTAGATTCGATATTATGTGAAATCGTATGGATGTTGAGAACGTATAGATCTAATGATAATGCAAGCAAATAAATAAAGTTAAGGGATAGAAAAGACACAACCGATTTATGGTGGTTCGGCTACAAGGTCACCTTCCTTGCCCTACTCCACTCCCCGAGTCACCTACTCGAGAGTTCAAGCACTATGTCAACAAACTCCTTCACTTGGCGGAGAAGCCTTCACAACGTTGCTTACACTTTTTCTGGTACAAAGCTAGATACCGAGTCCGTAGCACGGTGGACCAAACCAACACAACTATTACACAACAAATATGTGAAATATCAAATACAAGATCTTCGCTATAGAAATCTTGTGGAGTGACAAATCAATCAAGGACCCCTTGCTTGGATGACTTGTAGAATGCTCGTGATCTCGCCTTAGAGAAGGACCTATATGAGGATCACAAATAGAAAGAAAGAAGAACAACTCTCTAGATCAAGTGATCTATATGTTAGAAGAGAATGAGAGTGTATGAGAGATTTAGTAAAAAGAGGGGTGAGTTAGAATGAAGAAATGGCTATCTATTTATAGGCAAATTTCTTCTCTATTCCACGGATCCCACAGATCCCTTCCACTTGGGATCCGGCTAGTATAATCCTAGGGATCTGTGGTACGCTCCTCTTTACCCATGGGTTTTTTGGTTATGGGTCATGGGTTATGGGTTGGTCCATGGGTTTTCTTTAGATTCAATGTATCTAAGTATACATTGTATCAAGTCTTCTTTGGTATGGGTTTAAGATCCATGGGTTATTGTTTTTACCCATCCTAATAAACTATTACAACAAATGCTTAATTATTACATTTTTGTATTTAAATGGCTATATGTAAATGCTTTACAAAAATAACATGTATCCTTATAATTATACTTAAGATAACATTACATTTGTTATCAACAAAACACAAAGAGATCGCAAAATATTAATAAACGTTTTTACGATTTATTTGCATTAACAAAGTGCATGAAATATTTGAAAATTGGTTTAGCGCAACACTTTCCTTTCTTGAAGAACGGGTTGCTATCAGAAATAATATCAAACCATGGTTTAAGCACGGGTTACAGTCTGAAGTAACTGCAAGCCATAGTTTTAGAGACATGTTTAGAAAATAAATATTTACACATTCTGCTCGAACTTCATCTAAAGTCCCGTGCCATTATTGAATGACATTTCTAAGACCGTAGATGTTATCGATACCAGAAGACATGCCTTAATTTTTATTTTTATTTATTTTATTTTTTTTATTTATATTTTTTTGATTTTTATGGATTTTTGAAGGTTTTATAATTTTCTATTTTCTTTTTGTTAGTTTTATAATTTTGTATTTTGTTTTTTGATAAATATATACAAATAAGATGATATAGTTTAAGAAGATGATGATACGAGTACCGAGATAAGGATTTCGTTCAACACTTAGAAGATAGAAGTCATCATTTCTTAAACTTTCACCACCAAAGCTTTCGAGACTCTTGAATGGACGTCAGAAATTGAGCGTACAGAAAGTTAGACTTTGGTAGCTTCCCCCCAAACCGACAATCTTCGAATAAAGACCATTTTCTCAAGAAGTAGAATGTGAAGAGAAACAGTCTCATTGAATGAAGCTCAACACCCCGAAGAACACGAGAACACCAAAGTAACAAGTCTAAACACTGATCATCTTTGTGGTTATCAAACCCGGAATGCATGATTAAGCTCTATCACGTGAACCTGTTGTGCGTCCCTGTTAGGATTTGGAAAATCCAGTAGTTAAAGTGTCGGTCACCTAAAGTATATGTATTCATTAGAAAGCTCGTAGTCGTAGTTATTTGATGTTAAATAGTATTTAGTTTTGTAACACCGTGGAGGACGGACGGGTCTTTACCCACTGTATGCCTGATCCACAGCCCGTCAGGTGGCGTTTTATTGTAAGACTATAAATACTCTCTACCTCCCATGGTAGAGAGTTGGAGCTGATAATAATATTTTTCTTTCTCTCACTAAAGTTCCCAAACCTCTAATTTTCTCTCTCTAAAACTCATTTTGTACGCCACCTTTGTTTATGGTTTGATGTGTATGTGAAATCCAATATGTTACAAATGGTATCAAGAGCCATGGTTAGATCATCTCTTACACATCTTTGGATTTCTAGTGGTTTTTAGATGGTTTTTGAGTTTGAAAAAGTTTAGTGGTTTTTGCATCATTTGGTTCATTTCTTGTGTTAAAGTTTGAATTTTGGGGTGTACTTTTGTGTTTAGGATCATTGTATGTGCTTGGGTTTTGATTTGGTAAGCTTGAATCACTGTGGTTGAGCTTGTTTTGGATTGAAAAGTGTGTTTTTAAAGTTTTTCTTGGTAGCGACTTGGCTCTCGGAGTGAATTTCTTGGTAGCGACTTGCTTCAGTTAAAGGTAGCGAGTTGTAGTGTGTTCTGGTAGTGACTTGGTCGTAGCGAATTGCCCTTTGAGACAAGCCGACAAATAGTACACTTAGTGGATTCTCCACTACGGGTAGCGACTTGGTGAGGTAGCGACTTGCTTTCAATTTTGATAGCGACTTGTTCTTTAAGTTTCTTAGCGACTTGGTGGTAGCGATTTGGTCCTTAGCGAGTTGCTATTTAGCGACTTGGTGCATAGCGACTTGCTGTCAAAATTCGTAGCAATTTGGAAACTTAGCAACTTGTCTTCAAATTACTTAGCAACTTGGTGCCTAGCGACTTGGATCAAGGATTCTTAGCGACTTGGTTGACTCTTGTGTGTAATACGGTTTTCTCTTGATTTAGTAAAATCCCGTGAAAGAATCTATTTCCCGGTTTAATCATCGAGTTATAAAATCCTGTGTAATCTTTAAACATGTCTACCAACATACCTACACTCATCTCCACTATCGCCGAGGATGTTCAAGTAGTCGGGTTCAGATACCCGCCCACCCATGCTTGACAGAATGACTACGACTCTTGGCTCAAAGAATCGATTGTACTGCCTTGGAAAGGAAAATGGGGTCAACATTCTCAAATCAATTGATGAAGGACCTTATCAGATTGAGACTACAATAGACTTAATTGATACATTGTTGATGGAACAATGATCTATGGAATAGACAGACCAAAGACATATGATGAGCTCAATGACAAGGAGAAAAAGAGATTCGATGCTGATATCATGGCTTCTAACATCATACTTCAAGGTCTTCCAAAAGATATCTACAAGCTTATCAATTACAACACCGAAGCCAAGGCAGTGTGGGATAATGTCAAGATGCTTCTTTCTGGTTCTCAATTAACTATGGAAGACAGAGAATCACAACTCTATGATGAATTTGAGCACTTCAAGATGAAACCAGATGAGAGTGTCTATGAGTATTACGTGAGATTCCACAAGCTTGTTAATGACATGAGGAACATCAGAATGATTATGCCAAACATTCAGCTGAACTCAAAGTTTGTGAACAACATGAATCCCGAATGGCACAAGTTTTGCACCTCTGTGAAGCTAACCAAAGGATTGAAGAATACAAACTATGAGCAACTCTATGCTTTCCTTCTTCAGAATGAGAGACATGCTATGTTTGAAAAAAGGATTCTTGATCAGTTCAAAACCAACCAGGGAGAGACAAGCTCATCAAATGATTCAACTGCCTTCTACTCAAACATTGGAATTACCACCAAAGCATCTAAAGTTGTACCCATGGGTGATGGCAATCACAAACTCATTCCCAATCCAAGATTCAAACAAGCTGATGCTGATGCAGCCGTGGGACACTTCATTAATCAATTGGCCCTTATGGTTAAACAAAACTTGACTCTCAGTCCACATACCAACAGCCTTCATACCAACAATGAAATCAGAACTGCATCCATTCTTCACAATCATGCTCTAGTCAGAGATGGGAAGGTTATGGTGCAACCGGCCTCAAGAAAGGCGCACGAACGGTAAGATGTGGAGTTGGTAGAGGTTATGCCTGCAAATCGAATAGGGAAGGAATGGAAATCATGGACAAGCAAAGCCGATCAAGTGTTACAACTGTGGTGGTGAGGGACATATTGCAAGGAACTGCACATCGCCAAAGCGCCTCGCATGCGAGTACTTCTGGATAAGATGTTGCTTGTTCAAGCTCAGATAATGGTGCGCTTTGGATGAAGAAGAATTGTTGTTTCTTGAGGAAATGCCAAGACATATGATGCGATGTGGATGAGCAGCCAATTCAGAGATAGGCCACAATCATCGAATGCCTTTCAAGTCGCTGATTGTGATGCATACGACTCTGACGTTGATGATGAACCTACTGCACAAACCATTTTCATGGCTAGCATTTCTCCAATTGTCCCTCCTAAAGTCTCTTCATCTCCACAAGCTGGTTCATCCAAAGACAAAATCATTTTTGAGGTATTAAAACTATACGATGATGCTGATGTGCAAAAGATGCATGGCAAAGTACAATCAACTAAACTATTGTGTCGATATTGAAAATATAGGTAATATCAATGTTGTCCCATATGATCAATATGTGAAACAAAGTGAAAGTGAGGTCGTACCAAGTGATGCATCTTCTGCAGTCAATGATGACTATGTTTTTGATGAATACACTGCATGTGCCCCTGATGATTCTGTTATCTCCGAACTTAATGCCTATAAAGAACGAGTTGCCATTTATGAACAACGTGCTATGTTTGAGTTAACTACCGTGAGCGTGAGTTGGATAACCAAATGCGTACAATTATTAGAAAAAGTAATTTTAGAGAAGAAGTGTTAAAACAAGAGTTAAACTCCTTACAAGAAAAGCTTTCTAAAACTGCTAAGCAAAAACAAGAACTTCAAGAAAATGTTAAAGTGCTTAAGCAAGAATTTCATGCTAAGGAATCAAAACTTTTGAATGATTTTTCCAATCTAAAAACTTTGAAGAACAAGCTTGAAAATAAGTTGTACGTGCAAGGGAATACCATTCAGACTGCTCACATGGTCACTAAGCATAGAGTTTTAAGCGATAAGCATAGTGTTCCCATTATAGATAAACCCAACCCTGAGTACGGTAAGATAGCAAAGGCGGCTCAAAATATAATCTATGATGGCAATGAGATTCTTAAACCTAGACAGAAACCTAGTTGCGTTGAGTGCACTGAGGAAGATAGAAAATTAGATGATGCATCTAGGGAGAAAATGAATAAGAAGCTAGAAGATCCTGAATGTAAAAAGAATAACATAAATATCAAACCCCATGATTACAAGAAGGAAAACTGGATCTCCTTAAACAAATTTAAGCCTCAAACGTTGTTAACACCTGAACAAGTTTTCTGGAAAAGGACTTAGATAAGCAGAAAATCTTGTTGAAACAAACCCTCCCCTTAGGAAAATGCCTGCAATGACTGTATCCTCCAAATACACCAATGCATTTAGTTCCTAGAACTATTGCCACTAAGAGCAAGACCTTAATCAGTCAATATGTTATTTTTCAACTATTTGTCAATTTTGAGAAAACTTGTAAGAAAAGGATCACACCCACTGGGATTACTGAAAGGGAAAGGGGTTTTGAGCAAACAAAAGAATGCTATTTAACTGAGGTCATGCCTTTCTTCAAACTACTAAAAGATCATTTTGAGAGTCTAAAAAAAGGGATGGATACAGATATTAAAGGAATGGAAAAGGAATTTGATGCAATGATAGTTGAGGTTAGTAACTATGAGCGAGCATTAAAATATAATGAGATTGAGAGGAAGAACTTGCATACTTTAAATGAGAATCTGATTTCAGAATGTATCTCCCAAGATGTGTTCTATACTGCCACTAATTGTTCTATTACTGCGTCTCAATTTCATGAATTATCTGTTGCTTTGAAAGTCTCTCATGATCGTGTCATTGAGCTTGAAATCAAAAACTCTAAACTAAGTGAGAAAATTGAACAGGATGATCACGATAATTTGGTAAAACATTTTTCTAAACTAGAAGTTGAACATTTTGACTTACAACTAAAATATCAACATCTCAAAGAAAATGTTAAAACCTCAAACATCAAGATATCCTCAGATGTTCCAGAGTTTGATGCAGTTTTTGAAATAAACAAACGTGATGAACAAATTCAAGCTCACTGTAACACGATCAGAAAGTTGAAAGCCCAAATTTCTCAATTAAAGGGTGAAATGAACAATGTGACTGGCTCCCAAATGCCTCCTCTTTTAGATTCTCGGAATTCTCAAAACTTTCATCTTCAAAACTTGGTTAATGCTTTACAAAAGGAAAATGAGTGTTTTCTAGAAGAAAATGAAAAGGTTAAACGTCATTTCAATGAGTTATTTGAGTCAATAAAAGTCACTCGTAACAAAAATAATGAAAAAATAACTTCATTGCAAAAAGAAAATTGAGAATCAAGAGTCGAAAAAGGGAAAATGCCAATGACCAATGGGCAGAATGGTGCTTCAAAGGTGCATGTTTGTCATAAATATGCTTTGTTCTGAAATATGTTCCTCCTCATCTTAGAAATAACAAACTTGCTATTCAAACATATTTCTCATACCTTAAGGACAGCCTAGAATGTCTCCGTGAGATTGTAGAAGAGGATAAGTTAGAGAAACCACTTGATAATGCAATTGGCCATGCATGCTTATATGCCAAACGATCTCAAGAACTTCTAGAATGCTTAATTACAATATGCCCTAAATCCCTAGGTGAGCAAGTCAATCCCTTGATACCCTGTTCTATGCCTAGTGCCAAGTATGCAAGTCATTCAATGCCCAATGTTAAGAAAGTGAACCTTAGTGTGCCTTCAAATAGTTCACATCCCAGCACATCAAAACAAGAAAGGCAAAAAGTAGCAAAACCAACTAATATTCCCATTCCCTCTACAGGAGTAATCAGTGACATTAAAGCGACCAGGTCAACGTCTCAAGGCAATACAAGGAATGATAGGACCTCGCAAGCTAAGAATGTGCATTGGAAGAAAGTAGAAGATCACCGTAGAGAGAATTTGAATAAAACGAATCGTGTTGATTCTAGTGTTAGCTCTAAGCGTATCGTGATTAATACGAATTCTACTACTTTTGGCAAAACATGTAATGATGATTGCGTGGTTTCTGATACTAATCTTGAATGTGGTATGAATGATTTGTCTAATGCTGTCAAATGCCCGCTAAAATTGTTAATGTAAAAAGTCAAGCTAAGAAGGCTAAAAGGCAAAAGCGAAAGAAAGCAAGAAAACAGTGGAAACCCACAGGAAGAACATTTAGTAAGATAGGTTATCAATGGATACCTTTTGGCCATAAGGTCAATTAGTTCTATCCTCAATCTACTAAGATAATGCCCACTAGAAAATGGATGCCTACTGGTAGAACTATTCCCTTAAGAAGTGAACATACTTTGAATAGGTCAAATACGGATACTAGCACTGCATCTATTTCTGATGATTCCATTGCTTCTATTTCTGATATGGGTGTTTCTATTTCTGACATGGGTGTTCCAATCACATCGTTACTAACCAAGTGGAACCCATTCTTGCATGGGGATCCCAATTATCCATTTATCCATTCTTTTCGTGTTCAACCGCAGATCGTTCAAATCGTTCGTGGTACTGGACTCAGTCGTTCCAAGCATATGACCGAGACCGTCGCGCTCATGAACTTCGTGAGTAAATTCATCGGGATGTTAGATTCGGGAACGACCATTTTGGAGCAATTATGGGTTATGGTGATTATGTAGTTGGCAAAAGTGTAATCTCCGGGTATATTATGTGGAAGGTCTTGGTCATAATTTGTTCTCTGTTGGTCAATTCTGTGATTCTGATCTAGAGGTGGCCTTTAGAAAACATACTTGCTTCAGAAGAGAACTTGATGGTGTAGAATTATTAAGAGGTACTCGTGGTTCTAATCTATACACCATCTCTATCGAAGACACAATGAAGTCTTCTCCAATGCTGTCAAAGGCTTCTAAAACAAAGTCATGGTTATGGCATCGTCGTCTCAATCACTTGAACTTCGGCACCATTAATAACCTTTTTAGAAAGGATCTTGTCAGAGGCTTACCCAGATTAAAATATGAAAAGATCATCTTTGTTCAGCTTGCCAATTGGGTAAAAGCACGAAATATGCCCACAAATCAAAACCCACAAATTCAGTAATGGAAGTTCTTCATACCCTTCATATGGATCTCTCGGACCAATGAGAGTGCAAACGATAAATGGGAAGAAATACATTCTAGTAGTTGTTGATGACTACTCTCGATTTACTTGGGTAAAGTTTTTAAGGACAAAGGATGAAACTCCAGATGTCACTATCAAACTAATCAAACAAGCTCGGTTCGACTCAACAATACAGTCAAAATTGTTCGAACGACAATGGCACGAGTTTGTTAACAAAGACTTAATTTAGTTTTATGAAAGTGTTGGAATCAGTCATCAAAGAAGTGTTCCACGAACTCCTCAACAGAACGGAGTAGTTGAAAGACGAAATCGAACTCTTGTGGAAGCCACAAGAACAATGCTAATTTATTCAAAGGTTCCAATGTTTCTATGGGTTGAAGCCATTGCCACTGCTTGCTACACCCAAAATCGCTCCCTTATACACACCTCTCATGGAAAAACTCCATATGAACTTGTTCATAAACGAAAACCTGATCTCTCCTACCTTCGTGTGTTTGGTGCTTTGTGCTATCCAACTAATGACGGTCAAGACTTAGGTAAATTAAGAGCAAAGGCAGATATTGGAGTTTTTGGTGGTTATGCACCAAACAAGAAAGGTTACCGAATCTACAACAAGAGAACTCGAAATATCATGGAAACAATTCACGTTACGTTCGATGAACTGACCGGTCAAATGGCTCTCGAACAATCTAGTTCGGACCCGCTCTTCAAAACATCCCATTGGTTCATCCCTTGTACCAAACTCTCCAGCAACTCCATATGTACCTCCATCCGAAGATGATTTAAAGAAATTGTTTGATCCAATGTTTGATGAACACTATGAACCAAGTGCTGATGAAATGTCAATTCCATCAACATAGGCTGCCCTATCCCGTGAATGAAGTCAACCCTTCCCTCAATATCATTAAGTCAAGAAGCGCCTGCCGATCACTCGTCTCATCAACAAATCATCAATCATCGAATGTACATCATGGAATTGTTTCTGGCATCAATGATGAAGTTAATCCCTTTGCTACTTCCGAAGATGCTCCATTTGAAAATATATTTGCTCCTGAATCATCATCTGAACCATCTTCATCAGGAGACATCGACTCTGCTACTTCAGTTCCACAAAAACAACCACATGAACACCTTAGAAAATGGACACATGATCACCCATTGGACAACATCATTGGAAATCCCTCTCGTCCAATATCCACACGGAAACAACTTGCAACCGATGCCTTATGGTGCTTCTTCAACTCCGTACTCTCTAAGGTCGAACCAAAAGACATTAAAACCGCCATGAATGAAGACTGCTGGTTCGATGCCATGCAAGAAGAAATTCATGAGTTTGATCGACTTGATGTATGGGAATTAGTACCTGCTCCAGATTGTGCTATGATCATTGCTCTAAAATGGATCTTCAAAGTGAAACTTGATGAGCATGGTGATGTCTTAAAGAACAAGGCTCGATTGGTTGCAAAAGGATACCGTCAAGAGGAGGGTATTGACTTTGAAGAATCTTTTGCTCCTGTTGCTCATATCGAAGCTATCAGAATCTTCTTGGCTAATGCCGCTAGTAAGAACATGGTCGTATATCAGATGGATGTGAAAACCGCCTTTCTTAATGGTGATTTGAAAGAGGTGGTTTACGTCATCCAGCCAGAGGGTTTTGTGAATCCAGATCATCCTACTCATGTCTATAGCTTGAAAAAGGCCCTTTACGGTTTAAAGCAAGCTCCTAGAGCATGGTATGATACGCTGTCAAAATTTCTTCTATCTACTAGATTCAGCAAGGGAGCAGTTGATCCGACATTGTTCACCAGAAGTCGGCAAACATTTAATTCACGTTCAAATTTATGTTGATGATATTATCTTTTGCCTCGATCGACCTCAATGAATGTGATCGTTTTCAAATGAAATGGGTTCCAAATTTCAAATGTCAATGATGGGACAAATGTCATTTTTCTTGGGATTACAAATTTCACAAAGTCCGGAGGCATTTTTATAAATCAATCTAAATATGCAAATGAGATTTTAAAGAAATTTGTATTTATTTCTTGTGACACCGTTGACACTCCCATGATTGAACGTACTAAGTGGATGAGGACCACTCAGGGATCATGGTAGATCAAACGAAATATCGGAGTATGATTGGATCCCTGATGTACCTCACAGCTAGCAGACAGCATATCTTGTTCGCCTGTGTGCATGTGTGTTAGATATCGCTAAGCCTACTAAAAGAACCTTGAAGCGGTTAAACGAGTCTTTCGGTATCTCCAAGGAACCATCAATATGGGACTATGGTACCGAAGGACACCGGTATGTCACTAACAACCTATGCAGATGCCGATCATGCAGGATGTCAAGATACACGTCGAAGTACGTCAGGAGGTGCTCAGTTTTGGGTGATAAGCTTGTGAGCTGGTCTTCAAAGAAGCAAATGAGTACTTCTATTTCCTCTATAGAGGCTGAATACATAGCCATGTCATCTTGTTGTGCTCAAATCCTTTGGATGAGATCCCAATTATCTGACTATGGCTTTGAATTCAACAAAATCCCTTTATACTGTGATAATAAAAGTGCTATTGCTCTCTCATGCAACAATGTACAACACTCAAGAGCAAAGCACATCGACATTCGACATCATTTCATCAGAGAGCAAGTGGAAAACGGTGTGGTGGAACTCTATTTTGTGAAGTCGAATACCGTTAGCGTACATCTTCACCAAAGCCCTTCCAAGAGAACGTTTGGAGTTTATTCTTCCACGACTTGGCTTGAAAAGCCTTCAACCAGAAACACTCAAACGTCTTCAGGAGGAAGACGAGGAGTAAAGGTCTTTCTTCATCCATCTATTTGTATATATTTATTCAAAAAACAAAATACAAAAATATAAAACTTTCAAAAATCCATAAAAATTTGAAAAACTAAAAAAAAAAAAAAAAAAATTCAAAAAAAAAAATATTGTCTTTTTGTCATGTTTTTTTTTACCTTGATTCGATAATATCTACGGTCTTTGTGTTGTCATTCAAAGAATGACACGGGACTTTAGATGTTGTTCGAATGTTTAAATATATATATATATATATACATATATATATATATATATATATATATATATATATATATATATATATATATATATATATATATATATATATATATATATATATATATATATATATATATATATATATATATATATATATATATATATAGGGGAGAGTTAACGTGAGATCAAGCTTAAAGTTGTAAAAATAAGATCAAGTCTAAAAAACCACTAAAACATTTATAAATAAAATTTTTAGCAATAATACTCATAAAAATAATATTTTAATACAAAATAACATTTTAGCAACTAATAACTTAATGATACATGAGTTTGGATTAGTGATACACTTGATACACATTACACTAATAAGTATTCCAAAATCTGATACATATACAATAACCTGATACACATTACACTTCTAATCAAAGTGTATCACCTAGATTTCGTAATTTGAAAAAGAAATCTATCAAAACTTTAACAATTTTAGTTGTAGTTAATAAAAAAATTATTTTTGTTGTTAGGAGAGTGTTGCTTGTCAAATTTTAGTTGGATCTCTGTTTAACAACTTTAAGCTTGATCTTATTTGATCTAGATTCTATATATATATATATATATATATATATATATATATATATATATATATATATCGGGAGAAAGTAAAACAATGGTTTATTATCATTTCTGCAGTAACCGCTTTTCAAAGAAAGAACAGAGCCATGCTTTATCTCATGTTTCAAACCTAATGCTCTGATTCTAAAACAAATGTTTGTCACTAACAAGACAAATGTTTATTTTCAAATATTTTTCCTCCTAATGATTCCTCTGAAAAATATTTGCAATCTTATGAAAACTCAATTGTTTTGAAAAACACTTCGACTCTATTTTTGAAAATCAAAAGAACTTATCAAGTGTCAAAATCTCAATTCATCAATCAACGACTTTCGTCATTGATTGAGGGGGAGAATGATTTTTCAATTAAATCAAAAAGTGTTCTTTTCAAACAATTAGCACTTAAATGAGCAAGGTCTACTCTAAATGTTTTACAATATTTTATACAATTGGTTCAAGACCTTGGCTATTATTATGTTTTCAAAAGATAATCATGCGTGTTTAATCGATGGAGTTTAAAGTCTCAAAATCCAATCCTTATCAGTTAAAACGTTTTCATAATCAAGTCATAATTCTCCTTAAAAGCTTTTAAAATCAATTTAAATCTACAGAGATCACAAATCTCAAATGATTTGATAATTGTGATCCGGGGAGAATTTGTGATTTAAATTGGATTTAAACTGATAATTCGATAAATGGTTTCATAAGTGTTTAGCATGTTTTCCTCCCCGCATGTGACAAACGATTTCAAATTTTCCATGCACATGTTGAGGGGGAGCATCTAATTTAAACCTCAAATTATTGAAATGTGATTGAATTGTCTCTAAGTGCAGGTTCCCTCTAATATGTGCAAAACTCTTTCAAACTTCGAGGCACATATTGAGGGGGAGCAAACTTTTGAAAACCTCATCCTTCCTCAAAATGTTCTATCTACTCAAATTGATTGGGAAGTGATGATGATCATTTTATAAAATGTTAATCAAAAGATTGGACCTTTCATTCTTAATCTAACAATTTCAAAGATCTCTTGCCTCCATGTGCTAAACAAATTCTGAATTGTTATGCATATGTTGAGGGGGAGCATTTCTAAAATATCAAAACAATTAAGATACAAAATGCTTTGATTTTATATCACAAGTATCTTGATTGATTTTCAAATGGTTTTCAATTGGTTTCAAGGCGGAAGAACTATACCAAAAGACCGACCAACTCTACTTTATGCATGGTGATATAAGGATGATAAGGTTAGGTTGAGGTCCCATGATCCGCCCGAACCGGAGGGATCTACCCAGGGACAATCCACTAGTTAGTGTAGAAGTCCTTAGGTATGATGATAAAAGGAGAAAAATGAGATATGTGAAGAGTGCGGACTAAGACTGAGCTAGTACTGGAATAAACCCAACAAGGTTCTAGTAATGAAGTCTCGGTAAGCACGGAAGGGGTTGAAGAATGAAAAAGAAATGAATATGAAAAGGGTGAAAAGAAATAGCCCTCCAATTATTCAACCTTAGGGCAGAAACCGGGTTCAATTCATATACTACTGGTGGTTACCAAGGTAACATCGGTATTGAAGACAAGACGTCATGGACCCAAGGACGCACTGCACTTCAACTTTCCAAACCACTCAAGTTCCTCTTAAAATGACTTGTTTCATTCTCACGGGGAACCGACATAATCTATCGACTCTCTCTTAGAGATTGTTGATATTGAAGTAGGAGACCCTCTCCTTAGTCTCCGGCATAGGAACCAAATATGCACAATTGAGTCTAGAGCCACGAGATCATCAATAAATCTCATTAGGAGACTTTCAATGAAGACTCTCTGTTTCACACAATGTGGAAAGAGAGATTATATCTTATGAGTCCTAAGCATTATCCTTGTGGTATTGCCAGAACATCTGAGTGATATGCATACATATTCACAATGAAGATGGAAAGCCTTCTGGAGCCAACATCAAACAAGCTCCTGATAGGTGGCATGTGAGATCTATCCAATAGATCAACCATGTGAGAACTGAACAGAAACGATGGAGCGATTCAATCTTTTGAATCAATCCTGGTTCAGGTTATGGATTGACGGATACCTTTGAAAAACCGGTCGTTGTGCTTAAAAACTATTTTCTTTAGCACATCGACTGTGTACTTATTTCTCAAAATAAAAGGTGTTTATGATTGATAATTGATTTTCATTAAAACCTTCGTTGTATTGCAAAAACAATTTCTATTGAGCAGTACACGATTGTTTTTCAAATCTCTTTTCATCAATCAGTGAATCTCATTTTCGCTGGTTCACTCACTCCGTGTTGTCTTCTTTGAGACGTTCCGGTTTGAGAACAGCTAGAGCAGCTGCGAAACCCTGTCAAGGAAATTCTTTGGAATTATACCTGATCACAGGCAGTACTTGTACTGATCAACGGGGAACCGTGGGCCGTGTACCTTAATTCAACGAAAGTGATCAAAGACACTTTCGTACGCTTTATTGCAAACTGTTGTATGCAGGAACACCCGACGTTTGCAGCTGATCAGAATGGGCGGTCAATCCATAGCCGCATGCTCACACAACACATTCAATTCCAAAGAAATCATGATTAGTGCATCAATGACTCTGATATTTTCACTCCATGCTTCTGCTACGCTGCTGCCAATATCATGAATCTACTAAAGCTTCCGCTACTCTGATAAGAATATATCATGATCCAGAATGTGAGCATGTCGGTCCAAAAGTCACAATATCACATAATACCAACACCACAATGGATGAGTCAGAGATTTAATATGGCTGATGATTTCAAAGCTGACTCAAAACTCAGTATCACGTGGATCAGTTAAAGACCTCCACTCAGATTATCCAAACATGCGGAAATGAAGAATCAAAGACTACGAGCTACAGAACAAAGAACATCAACAAGAATCCAAGAACGATCTCAATATAATATCTGTTTGTATTCTATGTAATTTTAATGTGTGTTTGAGGTGACCTCCCTTAGGGGGAGATTGTTAGGATTTGGAAAATCCAGTAGTTAAAGTGTCGGTCACCTCAAGTATATGTATTCGTTAGAAAGCTCGTAGTCGTAGTTATTTGATGTTAAGTAGTATTTAGTTTTGTAATACCGTGGAGGACGGACGGGTCTTTACCCACTGTATGCCTGATCCATAGCCCGTCAGGTGGCGTTTTATTGTAAGACTATAAATACGTAGAGAGGTAGAGCTGATAATAAGATTTTTATTTCTCTCACTAAAGTTCCCAAACCTCTAACTTTCTCTCTTTAAAACTCATTTTGTACGCCACCTTTGTTTATGGTTTGATGTGTATGTGAAATCCAATATGTTACAGTCCCTGATGTACACATTACTCTTCAAGTTTGAGCAGTTGTCTATTCGAGAGAACAATATGTCAACATCTTCATTTCAGCAAATGCATTCCAGTTATCTTTCATATAACCATTCAGCCCATAATGTACACATGTACCCAAAAAGAGTAGAGACGATGACATCCAAGTAACATGCTAAATCACTGATCATCTCTGGGGATATCAACTCCGGAATAACTGAATAAAATCATGTGAACATGTTGTGCTAGCTTGATGTACACATATCTCTCCCCTGATGGTTGCGATCTCATCGGAATCATCATTATATTGTGTACATGAAGCACTAACCGGAAGCACTTTCTCATAAATCATATAGAAGATGTCGAAAAGCAATATCATCTCACATTCCAAGTATTCTTCTCATATTTCTTTCTACTGAAGACTGAGATAACACATACCAAAAGTATCCAGAGACCACTTCCTCCCAATGGTTGGAATAATATATCCTTCCCCCAAATAGTTGGAATAACACACCAAAGGCTACGAGTTAAACACTGAGTTTCTCTATGGTTATGACAATTGTCTTTTCCGGGATTACTTCAATACAGAAGAAGTATTAAGTTCATCACGTGTACTCGTTGTGTGTTTAGATGTATGTCTCCTTCCCCCTTGCTGGTTTTGATACCTCAGAATCAGCAACACATTATATATACCAAATATTCCTGAAATAGAGAAGAACAACAAATTAGCTCAAATGAATCCTATGAGAATCAACTGCTACAGAAACTCTCTCTGACTATCTTTATCAACCCATATGTAGACAATTTGAAGAAACCACTAAAGAAGAAAACCCGATATACGAAACTTAAAATTGAAGTCGAATTCCCCATATTTGTATCTTAAGCTTGCACTTAATGATGGAAGAACGGTGTCGAGAATCTATGCTTCAAGAAAATCTCTAAGTACTCACTACTTAAACAAAGTATGAGACATTAACACCTCTTGAGATTATCCACACCGTCATCTACGTGTGACACTGAGTAAAACAATGTAACTGCTAATAGTGATAGTTAACCTGGTCTTCAACCATCTACCCTGACAGCTGGTAACTAGATAAACCAAGTCTTCAACTCAAATTCTTAAGCTCGAGCAAGTTATCAAATAAGAACACGCCTTTGTGAAAGACAACTTCAATCTCAAATAAGTGATAAATGATTAACTCCGAGGTAATCAACTTGTGTCAAATGTCCAACACGTGAAGATTTTCCTTAATGTTCATGTGGTTGATTTATAGCGTGCACAATGAGAGGAACAATAATCTGTGAATATTTGGCAAAGGAATATCAAAGAGCGGATCATTATTTAATAGTGCAACTACAATATCATGATAGTCATTATCAACGCCTTGTGAAGTAACTGGAGATAAGGTTTCTTGAGAATTCCAAGAAGTACTTCTTAGATGGTGAACCAGTTGAGTCAGTAGGAACCGAAGCATGAGCTTCAGAAACTGGATGATCAACATTCGTTGGAGGTTGGAAGTACTCATCAAACATGTCTTGAAAAACAATGAATCCCAAATAGTAAATCGTAGTTGTCCTTAGTGAGTGAAGACATTAGGCATTGGAGAGTCGTATGACCATAACTCAAGCATCCATCAACATGTAGTATATTCCCTCTTATCACCCTCAAAAATTGCAAATGAAGTTTGCCATTTTTGATTGATCAAATGAATAAGAATGTATACCAATGAACGGAGATCCACTTGAGGACTGAATGAGCATGGAAAAACATGAAGTTTGTTGATGAAGAATGCCGATGAGAATGGTCATAAAAATGAAGATTTCTCTTCTTCGGAAGATAAAGGGCACTGAGGCGTACATTTTTCTTTTCTTTGAGGACCGGGGCCTGAAGTGTTATCTACAGATGCCATAATGATGAAGTACGAGGCCTGAACTGATGTGAACAGACGTCATAGCAGATTGAATATCAAGGTTGAGTTACTTGAACCCGTGAGTTATGAGATATCAATCCATTTGTTATCCATAGTTTAAGTCAGTCCATGTAGTGAAGGATCGAAGTATCTGCAACTGAGTAAGGACTACCTGCACTAACATTACAAGCTTGATTGCATATATATTGGTTAGTGACATTAGTATCCAAACCCTTTGGGGTTTCACGGTCAACCTTGATTTTGCCATTGGTAAACAGCTTTCCGGTAGGTATCCACCTAAGTCCAACATCCTTAAACATTCTACCAGACGGAATCCACTTATGGCAAGGTCTAGTATTGGTGACATTCTTATGTAAAGTGGAAGACTTATCGTTATTCCTAGAATCCAAAGATTTAGCAGTTGGGATCCATCTATGCGAAGTTTTAGGTTTTTTTTGCTTCATAACATGTTGAACCTTAGCCATGTTAGTAGCCTTAGTGGATTGTACCTTAGCATGTGAATAAGGAAAATATTTCTTATTCGGAAAAGACTCAGAATTTCTAGTTTCATTTTCTACATGCTTAGCATTCTTCTCCATGTAACTACTCTTAGATGCAAGCCAACCCCTAGTCTTTTGAGTGTTCCTAGGTAATGATTAACTACTACTAGCAGTGCCTTGAAATCTCGTGAAATTCATCACCCTAGGTATTGCATCTAAAATTCCGTCTTTTCGAATCTGTGCCTTTTTCCTAGCTTCTTCTAGATAATAGTTCTTCCACAAGTCATTCATATCATATGAATTCTGGGTTTTAATGCTTGGTTTTGACACTGTTTTTGAACTAATCCTAGAGGTGCTGGGAGTATAAGTGGCTACTTGTTGAGGGTTAACGGAGCTAGAAGCCTTATTCTTAGGTAACTCAGGTGAAGTGACTGGTTTTGACAAAACTTGTTTCTCATCAACTTGGGAGGCAAACCATGTTTTTGAAAATTTTGGTATTTCGGATATAAACGCAGTAGGCTTCCTAACAACGGACCGGTTTCTAATGGGATGAGAAACTGGTTTCCCCAAGGTTGATGGTTTTGTAAACTTAGTGTTCACACTTTTCCCTACAGTTTTCCTAAGCTCATTTTTAAGGCAACAATAGCGAAACTCTTTTCCTGAAGTTGAGCTTTGAGTTCATCAATTTTTGCTATCAAAGAGTTTGTTTGTTCCATTGACTTTGTTCTAGCTTCTTTGACAGAGTCACTTAGTTCTATGTGATGCTTTCTCAATGACTCATTTTCCTTTAGTAATTTGGCCACACAAGCCGCTAATTCATCATTTCTCATTTGAATATCATCAATAGCATTAACATCAGAATAACTTGTAACCAAATTACTTTTCACATGCATATCAGAAATATGTTTCTTCAAGTTGTTGATAGTCGAGTTTTTGGCTTGAAGCTAAGCTTTTAAATTGTTTATTTCAAAAAATTCACGAAATTCAGGAAATTCTGGATTTTTACATGGTTTCTTAGTTTGAAAACTTTCCTCCTTTCTTTGTATTGCAATTTCAAGTGAAATGCAATGTTTCTCAAGTTTTGAGAATTTGTTTGAAAGTTCATCAAAAGCCCTTTTATCAACCATATCATTTGTTTTGAAATTATTAGACTCAGCCTCAACCAAGGAACATTTATCAGAATCATGTTCAGCATTAAGATCAGTTTGTTTAGGTACATTAGCAGATGCACTATGTTGAACAGTTAAGGGTACCTCATCACATGACATTTCTTCATTTATCGATATGATATATGCATCCACATCTTGTGAAATAAGAGTCACTGAACTACTGGTTGTTTCAAGCTTATCTGCCTCTGAGCCCCTGTATTCAGTACTAACTGATCCATCATCTGGTTCTTTACCCATCTCAACACTACAACTTATTGATTGTACCCGAGATTCATTCGCCTTTCTGATCACAACATCCACTTCTTGTGTGACAGGAGTTACTAAGCAGCTGGTTACATAATTCTTTGTTGTTTATGATATTCTGCATTCAGCAACACCCGACCTTTCAACTGATACATTACCCGACTCATCACAAATATCTCTCAACTGCACCAGACTCTCATCCACTTTTTCATCTTTCTGAGTAACTTCCTCAATATACTTCTCCACATTATCCATGAGACGGATAAGTGTCTCTATGAACACGCTAATTTCCATTCCAGTGTGTCTCTTGAAAGACATTTCAGTCATGTCTTGATCATAATCTAATTTAAATTCCCCACTAATGAATGACTGAAATTGGTTGTGGATCACTTGAAGTGCAGCACTGGAACTATCCTTTTGAACCTTTTCTTTATCAAGTTGTTGTTCTAATTGTTCTAAGTTCAATAGTAATGTTCCCGTTAATGTGGATAAATCTTGATGGAAAAGGGCAATGCATGTTCATTCCATTGCTATAGATGTGATTAACATGAGGTGTGAGTGAAGTTGTTGCTATGGTTCAATGTTACTTTCCTTTTGCATGGCATTATGTAGCCTAAACAGATGCAATTCTCTTTCTTCAAACTCAGAACACGAAGATCTCACATCTTCATTGATTGATTCAATCATCTTTAACCGTTCAATGTAGCATACATTATCATTGATGTCCACAAAGATCATACAATTTAAGTACTTCCGAAATCAATGAATCAGGAGTGTAAGACATGATGTTGCTGTGTGCACGGGATTTTACAAGTCTGTGATTTAAACCGAGAAATAGAATCTTTCGCGAGATTTTACTAAAATCAAGACCAAACAGTTAAGCAATGACCAATGGAACGTGTAAAGATGACTGGTGGATCGACACAATGATAGACAATTGTGTGTTAGGACATATGATTATTTGTAGGATTAGCAGAGATGTTGTTTGGTTGAGATTTGGATTGGTTTATGCCCGTTTTTACGGAGAAATTTAGGTCTAAAAACATAAAAACCTCAATAACTTCTGTTCGGCGTGCCATTCTCCTCATTCTCACGGTCGTTTTGATGGGCAGAACTCTGAAAACGGAGTTACGGTTCAAAAGTTATGGCCGTTTGAAGTTTTGTCGGGAAAAGTCAACAAAACGCACCCAAGACAACTCGCACCCAAGACAACTCGCACCCCAGTCAACTCGCTTAATAGACAAGTCGCATGAAACACAACTCGCATAAATTGATAACTCGCTTCCAAGACAACTCGCACCCTAGATAACTCGCTTAAACGACAACTCGCATAAGCTGACAACTCGCTTCCAAGGCAACTCGCTTAAACGACAACTCGCTTAAGATACAACTCGCTTAAATGAGAACTCACATAAGCTGATAACTCGCTTCCAAAGCAACTCGCTTAAACGACAAATCGCTTAAGTTACAACTCGCTTCACAGAATAAGACAACTCGCAAGCAAGAAAATCTCAACGAGACTCAACTCGCTTTGTACCAATATTCAAAAAAACCACCACTTTTCAATCCAAAAACAACCCAACCACGATGATTCAAGCTTTACAAATCAAAACCTAAACACTTATAATGATTCTAAACACAAAAGTACAATCAAAATCCAAACTTTAACACTAGAAATGATCAAAATGGTGCAAACTTCTCTAAACTTATTCAAACCTAAAAACCTTATGAAAACCACTAGAAATCCAAGAACATGAAAGATGAGTGATCAAACCATGGCTCTTGATACCAATTGTTAGATATTGGTTTTCATAAACACATAAAAAACACTAGTATGGATCGAATGAGATAGAGAGTTTAGAGAGAGAAAGTAGAATGGGAGCCTTTCTAGAGAGAGAAAGTAAACAAAAGAAAGAAGGTTAGATTAAGTGAAAGGTCCAACCCTCTACCTTGGGAGGTAGAGGGTATTTATAGTTACATAATACACGTCCTCCTTCGGACTGTGGATCAGGCATACAATGGGTAAAGACCCGTCCGTCCTCCACGGTGTTGCTCTAAACTAAATAACTAACTAAATAACAAGTAAATAACGTAATGTCTACGAGCTAACATATGCTAGACTAGAGTTGGGGTGACCGACTCTTCACTATGGAATTTCTAATTCCTAACACAAAGGGATTCTTCCAAACAGGGGAGGAAATCTCAAAAAGACCTTAATGCAGACATTCAGGGGAGGATGGATATGGATTCTGATATATGACAAAATGATGAGCAATCTGAGCAAGTTTATCAAGACACAGAGCATCCATTTAATGTTGAAAACCTTGTGATGAATGTGAAAAAGGTTGCAAATCAGATGGGAGCTACAGTTGATACTGCTGTAGCTAGAAGAATTATTACACAAGTAGTGCAAAATAAAGATGTACTACTGATATCCTAGTTGATACTGTTAATGATATTCCAGATACTGCTACTTCAACAAGAGTTGATTCTGAAGAAAGCTGTCTTAAAAGGAAAGCTACATCATTTGATTCCAATTCAGAAAAGAAGCAAAAAGTTGAATAAGATACTTTTGAAGAGGTTGAAACACAAGAAGACATACAACTTTAACAAGAGATGGTAGCTATTCCAGATGCAGTGTTTGTTGAACCATTGCAGTCAAAATATCCCATTGTTGATTGGGAAATTCATACAGATAAATTTAGTATATTTTGGAAGATCATCAAATTGGGAAATAAGGTGGAAATTTTCAAGACTTTTTCTGATATGGTCAAGGCATTTGATAGGGATGATCTTGTGAAACTGTGGAATTTGGTTAAAGAAAAGTTCAGTCATGCAGACTTTGAAAATAACAAGGAGATAGAGCTATGAACTGATCTAGGCAGATTATTTGAACGTGATCCTCTTGATAGTCTGGAAATTTCATATTCCAGATAGAGCTACTACATGGAGATTATATGACACATCTGGTGTGCATCATGTATCTACAACTGATGGTACAGATGTGTTTATGCTGGTAGAGAAAGAGTACCCTCTCAGAGTTGGAATTTTAGTGTTTATGCTATCTGCAAAACTTTTTGTGGATGAAGAATCAGAGATGGCAAGAGGACTAATAAGGAAGATCAGAAATCAGCTTGACCAAGCAATGAAGACTGCAAGAAGAAAGTAGTGTTTGAAAAAAATCCCCCCTCCATCATAAGGCTTAAATTTTAATTGAAGAAACTCAATGATTTGTAGAGAAATCACAAGTTTAGGGGAGGATTGTTGGGAATTAAATAATAGCAATACTAACTGTGCTTGATACTGCTAAGCATACAGACTAAACTAGTGAAGAATACACTAGCAGTACTAACTAACTTAGTACTGCTAGTGTATTCTTCACTATTCTAGTCTGTATGCTTAGCAGTATCAAGCACAGTTAGTACTGCTATTGTTTAATTCCAAACAATCCTCCCCTAAACTTATGATTTCTCTGCAAATCATCGAGTTTCTTCAATTAAACTTTAAGCCTTCTGATGGAGGGGGATTTTTTTTCAAACACTATAAAACCGTATAAGATATAGAATATCTATTCTTAAAATACAATGTGTGCATATCCTATTAGCAGTACAAACCATATGTACTAGTAGTACTAAGTCAGTTAGTACTACTAGTGTCTTATTAACTAGTCTAGTCTGTATGCTTAGCAATATCAAGCACAATTAGTAATGCTATTTTTTAACACAATGGTCTCATATAATTTCAAAACATTGTGATATACAATAGTCTCAATTTATTTTTCAAGACACTGTGAGTGATACAGAGATCTCTATTACATCCCAGACACTGTAAGTGAAATAGTGGTCACATTTATTTCTCAGACGCTTTGAGTAACACAATGGTCTCATTTACTTTGCAAACATTGTAAGTTATACAATAGTCTCTAAAATTATTTCATAAACCTTACATATATCGTTTTTATGATTTTGAAACCCGTCATAATCTGTCAATCTCATTGAATATCTTACTACCCGTCTCGAAAGACGAGTTTGAACACTCGTCCCATACTCTTAGAATACCTACTTCGTCTCGTAATACACTGCCTTGTAACTCACCAGTTAAGTATGAGTGTTGTGTCAGGAATTCTTAAGTAGGATGATTTATAATATCCTTATTTAAATGAATTAGGATGCCTTTTCATTTAAATAAAGAAATTGTAAATCACCGAACCATAAGTTTATAACTCCTTACTTACATAAATTTGGACGCTTCTTTATGTAAGTAATGAATTATAAATAAGTGGGCTTATTTGTATCCGAAATTACATGAGCATGAACTCGAACCCGATAATCACCAGAATTCAAAAGATCTAGAGACACGGTGATACGCGTACAACGCGCGTTCGGGGTCTAAGGAACTTCCTTTTCGTCTAGCAAGTTTTTCAACACCCTAGGCGGTGAACCTAATCGTTGTAGTGTAGTATTAGGGTAAGCCTCGAGAATTGATATCATTCTCTAGGAGAATAGGAATGCTAGTGAGAAATTACTACGCTAAGGTTGGGGTTGAGGAAGATTATCTTTTTTATATTTTTTTTAGAAAATTGAAAGGTACGAATCTCAGGGTATTGGATTTGGGGGGGTGGTATTTCTACCGATTACTTACTTATCTAATCTAATTAACTAAGCTAAGGTGAGTCTAGTCTATGTTTATTGTTGTGTGCTCTTATGATGATTAAAAATGTGTTTACCTAGATGCTATTACTCCCTAGTTATTGTTGGGAATTATACGTTTGAGTTGATAAGACAAAAAGAATGACACAAGAGGGACTTAATACGACAAAAAGGAAACCTACAAAAAGATGGAAGGACTTGCTTGCAAAATAAGTTTTATTTAATATTCCTTTGTAGTTTTTTGTAAACCCTAATCCTCTAGTATATAAAGAGGACATGGGGTGTAGGTTTAATACGTATGTCTTCCATAATGTAGTCGACTTAAAGGTGTGTGTGTAACCTAGGGCGTATAGTTTATTGTAAACGCCTAGGTTATTTGTTTAGTTATCTAGACGTGTTCCTATAGTCTAAGATTAGTTAGTGTTAGTGATTGAAAACCTTGTTCAATAATAAAGAATTGATTAGTTTATTCCGCTGTGCATGTTATTAGTCTTTGTTATTGATCTCTAGCTGAGCTTATAAACAATCTTATCAATTGGTATCAGAGCGGGGAGCTTTTGATATAGGGATCTACAAGGTTTTTCGAAGAAAAAGGTAAAAAAAAAAAAAAAATCGAATTTGGAATAATTTTCGCAAGGCTTCTGCAGGACAGTTTTCAAACGACGATAACTTTGACGTTAACCGTTGGATCGAGCTACAATGTTTTATGGTGCATCTCCGTATATCCGTCTAACGTTTCACCGGAGGGATTGTCAATTAGAGCTCTCAATCAAAAGTTATAAGCTTTCGAAGTCTGCTGCAGAAACTGAAAAAGTTTCATAAGGTTACTACAGCACTGTTTTGAAACGATCATAACGTTTTTGTTAACCGTTGGATCGTGACGCAATTTTAGGTGGACGTTCTCTATATAGCCATCTAACTTTCCACCGGAGGGATCGTCGATCTGAGCTTTTATGCAAAAGTTACAGGCTGTCGAATATGGCTGCTGACAAAGGTACTGCTCCTTGTCAAAGTACTGGTCGTCCTTGAAAGTACTGATCGTTGGATATTTTTTGTGCTTTACGCATATGGAAGAAAGTGAATGGTATACTGATCAGTAAGGTCTGATTAAATTGCTTGGTCATTGATATTTTCCATGGTCATTGATATTTAAGGTTTGCATGGTGATACTTGTTTTGTTGGAGGACAGTCCACTTGATATTATTGACCAACGATTGAATTTGCAATATATAGTAAAAGGGTCTTTGATGGAGCAATAAAGGATAATGATTGAATTCTTTGATCATAATTCTTACCTCGTACGATCCTTAATTATGGCATTGATTCTCATAGTATGACATTGATTGGTCGGTGAACATGCATACAATCCTTAATTATGGAGATCATGGGTCGGTGTGTATTTTTTTGAGATACGAAGTTATGTCACATGATATCTATCATTGGTTGACATTATAAGCTACATAAATGCTTATGATTAATTATTATATTGTGGGGTAATATATTCCTTTATATCAGATATGGAGTATTAGTTTGTTCATGATACAACATGATTCAATTGGTCGAAAATAATTATGGGGTCAGAACAGAGGTACAAGATGATTGTGATTGCTTTATTAATTATCTCGTACAACTTGATTGGAGCATGCTTGTTTGTACTATTTGAGTTTATGTTGCTGCTACCTACAGTTCGTTACTATTGCTACTTTGGAGTTGAATTTATACTGATACTCGTGGACATTGGACGTGGACATGTATGTTGAGTAAGTTTTGAAGTTTAAGAGATTATTGGACGAGATGGATCAAAGTGTTTAGGTGAATTTTTTGCATGGTAACCGACATTTATTGATAATTAAATAATATTGATTGATGCTATCATGGGTCGGTGCTTCACTTGATTTAATAGTATTGGTTATTGATTGTCGAAGGCACAAGCTAACATTGGAATATGTACTAAAAAAGATATATGATGGCTAAGTTTTGAAAGTGACAGGAGATGTGCATTGTTATTGGTTATGATTTTTGGTTCTCGTATGGTTTTCGATTTAAGGGGAAGTCAAGCATGACGATTGTTATAGATTTTTAGCGACACACACATGATATTGTTTCACACACACACAAGGATTTTGGACTTTGTTCTTAAAAGGTTTTAATTAGCTCATATTTGGTTTATTGGATTAATTGGTTACGAAGAGGATTGATTATCACTTATTTGACGATGAAGTGGAATTTCTTGGATAAGTTTTTTATTATACCTTTTAGATTGAGGTAACTTGTTCGTTCGTTCATGTTGTGGCTAAGACTTGGTAAATCTAGCAAGTAGAGTTTGCTATCACTTAAAGGAGTTACGTTGTAGTGCTCAGTGTCTCATTGAAGATGAGGATTTTATCAAGAGATTGAGGTCTACTCATATATCATCAGGTATGAGTTCATAGTCACGTGGTTAGTACAAGACATAAGACGCGAGTTTGGGATGTTCTACTTCAGCATCAAATTGGTTATACTTAGTTTTCTTCATTAGTAATCATTACATGGAGCTTACAAATTTGAAGAATCATTTTCATGCACCACTCAAGGGGAAGTTTCTATTGCTTACATTCCCTATTTGTTGATAACAAAAAGGGGAAGAGATGTTTGAGTGGCATGGCATGGATTAAGGGGAAGACAAAGGAAGACATACTTTTTTCATTCATGGTGAGATCCCTGATCTCAATTTCTCTACTTCGTCTATGGAAGTTCGTTCAAGAATGGTTTTGTCATTATCACCTAGGGGAAGATACCTCTTCTTCTGGGTTGCCCTGCACAAAGATAAAAGAGTTAGTTAATTTTAGGAACCCAAGCCATTACTGACTTGTGTTCCCCTTGTGGAGTCACATACTTAAATTCTTTAAGAATGTAATTTCCACTGTCTTTAAGCACATGATCAATTATCTTTGGTTGTTCCAAAACTTGTGTTGGTTTTCCAATAAAAATCTCTTTTTCATCCAAGTTCTTTTTATTATTTTCAACAAAAATCTCTGTTTCACTCACACTTGCTGAAAGTACTGTTTGTTCCCCATCAGTACTTTCCTTCTTAACCCAACATTTTTTAACTTCTGGTGTAGAGTCCCTTGATCTAGCTACCCTCTTTGAGTTGTAACGTCTTCTAGATTGATAGTAATTAGATCTCCTAGGGTTTCTATTCCAAAAAGTGTTAGGTGAAAACTGAGCAGAACTTTGAGAAGGTACTGTTTGTGATATTATTGGCTTAACAGTACCTTGAAAAGTGTTTGAGTGTACTCGAGGTTTTGAAAAAGATCTTCTCTGGTGAGGGTACCTATAGTCTTGTGAGAAGTTGCTATGGTTAACCCTATGTGAGTGATTCTAGACTGGTTTATTCTCCCTAGGCTTATGGTTGGTAGATCTGGTTTTTGAAAACTTGCTTAGATATTCTGAGTGAAAGTCACAGTTCTTAATCAAATGATCAGGACTACAACAAACAAAACATAATTTTTGACATGTAATCCCAAAATTGCTTCCTCTATGTGTATGACCAAACCTATCCTGTCTTTTTGGTGAATGATGAAAACTGTTTTGACCAAAATTATCCCAAAAAGGTTTAGCAGTATTTTGAAAAGAATTTCTTGAAGGTACTGCTGAATGTCAAGCAGTACTTTGAGTAGAAGGTACTGCTTGACTCTTAACATCATCACTCTTAGGTTTCTCAGCTGTTTCTTTTGGGGTTTCAGAACTAGATTGACCAGTAAGCTTTTTCCTAAACTCTAAGTTGTCTATTCCAAAATGAGAAACATCTGTCCTAAGTGGTTGAAAACTACCAGTGGGATGAGGGACTGCATGATAACCTTTTTCTTTCTTAAACTCGGGAGGTGTTTGACTAATTGACTCCTCATTACTGGGTGTGTCTACATAGTTAATGAGTTCATCATCACTAGTTGTTATATCCTCAAAATCAAGTTTATCCTTATCACTAGGTGGGTTTTCTTCTGTGCTACTAATGTCCATACCAAAACCTAATCTAGTTTTAATATAAGCTCTTCTCTGTTTTTCAACATAACTAACATGAGAAAGGCCAGATTGTCCCAAAGCAGCAAACTTTTCTAGCAATTCATCTCTTTCCTTAGTTAGCTTCTCAATTTCAGAAATCTTAAGAAGTTCAATTTTGATGCTATGAAGCCAATTACTACACCTATCAAGTCTATCAACTCATTGGGCAAGGATGAAGATGGTCAACCTGTTGAAGTCAAGCTGTACATATCTATGATTGGTTGTCTTATGTATTTAACTGCATCTAGGCCTGATATCATGTTTGCTGTTTGTTTATGTGCAAGATATCAAGTCTAACCCAAGGTCTCTCATATGAATGCAGTGAAGAGAATTTTTAGTTATTTGAAACAACAACCTATGTTGAAACGTTATAGACCTTGATAGATCTAGAGCACTCGCAGATCGTTAGTATTACTTATGTAATCACAAGCAACCTAATAGATAATCTCTACGACTTATATTCTATAGCGGAAACTCAAATATAAGTATAAACACAATAACTAAGAACTCGTTGATCCTCTATGGATCTTTATATTATCAAAACTCTGTTTTTCAATTCGTTACAATCTCATTCTATTGTGTTCCTTTTATAAGCAAGGAACCCTAACTTGTTTCCTAAGAAACGTATAATCATAAAACTAAATAAGATATACATTATCACTTCCTAATAAAGCTCATGGATATCCTAACTAACTATAGAAAACACGGAATAATTATGTCTTCGGCAGAATCCACACACTTCAGTAGAATCCTTTCAGCAGAAACATCAGCATAATTCATACTTCACATAATTCCCAACAATCCTCCCCTAAACTGGAATTTGACATGGTCAAGTTCCAGTTTCTTGATAGATCTTCAACGCTTCAGAGGATTGTACTCGAACATTAGCAACAAAAACACCAAACAAGATCACCTCGATGATGACAAAACATGAAAGTTCCAGGTCTTTGCAGCAACAAATGACAACATGTACATCAAAACATATTAGTTTCATACTATTCTCATCACATCCAGGTGTGTTAACTCCTGTGAGAGGTGAATCATTGAAAATAATGGATTTGATGTCTCTTTACCAATAGCCATCACTACTGGAGTAGCCAAATGTTTCAGTTCGAAAACTATGGTACACTGATAACCATCTGATTTAGTAGCAAACCAGCAACCATATAACGGATTTGAAATGTCTTTACCTGTAGCCGTTTGCTCAGGACTAGTCAATTCTTAGAATTGGTGAACTGATTACCAAATATGGTATTCCACTGCCTTAACCACAAGCCATATACATGTGGGCTAGTCAATTCTTGGATTCCAAAGAGGAATAAACCATGGTGAATTGATGACCATACAACACTCAGCAATTAAGCATGGGTGGTTGCAAACCCTATGATTTTGAGCAAACCATTACATCTATCAACAGATTTGATGTGTCTTTACCAAAGCTATACCCTTTGGACTAGCCAACTCTTTGATATACACAAGGTATATCTGGTGAGTTAATAACCAGCAATAATATACAACAAACCTGCAATAAAAGTTAGTTAAACAAAGAATCTATATAGTTTTTTTTTTAATCAAGATATAAACAAATAAACAAAAATTACAAACCATACAAAGTACCATAATCAAGATGAACTTCTATGTGACATAAGTTGATTCTTAATAACGCCAACACATTGTTCAGCAGCCAACTTATCATTTCCAACGGGATCCGGAGGAACTTCCAACTTCTGAATAAGCATTCTTTCCATAAGCTTCATAGATAATGGATAAGTTCTCTCAGAAAATAGACATACAGTAATACCACCCTTTGTCTCAACTACATGCACACGAGGCAGAGGATAAAATCTCCAAGACGTAACCTGCCACAAGTGAAAGTTCTTCCAAATAAAATATCCTTTACCATTGGGAGATAGAGAATCAAACAGAACATGAAGATCACCCAATAAATATAACCCAGAACCCTGTGGTGCATTATAATGGTAATACTTATTGACAAGGTTATACAACGTAACCAAATCTTCCCTGTCAACCAAATGCAAGATCTCCTTCAAAAAGTTAAATTGCATGGTGGTTTGATCCAAACGGTGAATGATATTAAGCTCATCATCTGTCAAAGACCAATTAATCAAAACATCATGAGATCCCTCAGGAAAATCAGCAGCAGATCCTTCTCTGATAATAGATGACTCAGCCGCCTTTAAATCCACATGAATATCCTTGTGAGATGTCTCAACCTTATTATGCTTGTGAGATGACTGAATCCTAGCTGATCGCACATATCGCCTTAGAGAAGATAATTTTCGCTTAGCCATTCTCTTCTTCCTTCTACCAGGAATATAGATATCCGAAGATGGAACATCTTCAGATTCTGCATTAGCTGCACCAGAAACACTACCACGTAATTCATTCATTCTGTCAAGCACCTTTCGCGCCTGTGTAGATTTGACAGTAGTTGTTTCAGCTTCCTTAACCAGATTATCTCCTTCTGTATCAACAGACTCCATAAATGAAGTTGAAACTGGCACATCAGGTGTCTCAGAAGAAACCACAGAAGGTTCAGCAGAAGTTTCAGCAGAAGAAACTTTGTCAGTTGAACTAGGAACTTCAGTAGTTGCTTCAGCAGAAACAATAGAAGGTTCAGCAGAAGAAACTCTGTGAAGTGAAGGAATAGCTTCAGTAGGGACTTCAGAAGGAACCACTGGAGACATCACCTTAGGTGGAATATCATCAAAATTCTCCACAATTTCAACAAACTTAGGTCTTTTGGCCTGTGGAGCAACTGTATTTCCAGCAATTCTTTTCAAATTGGAAGAAGGTGTTGAAGAAGTTGAAGAAAACTTCATGATATAATTATACTTGCGAAGTAGAACATGATCAGGCAAAGCCAAGACTTGCTTCATTGTTAAACCTTTGTTATACACTGAAGAACTCTGATTATTCACCACAATTTGCATATGTGCTTTCTTCTGAGCTCCAGTTAGTGGTTTCTCTCGCTTAACTTTGTTCTTTTGAGCAGTTATGGCTTTCTTTTTTGAAGCTTCTTCTTTCTTTCTTTGTTGTCCACGAGCCATCATTTGAGCCACAAAATTCTCACTATCAAACTCTGCACCCAAAATACTCTGAGCAAGTGAAGGATTAGAAACAGCTTGCTGAGTATAAACATCCCAGTGTTCAGCAGGCATCTGAGTAGCCATTGCATCCAATTATTTTCATCTCTCATGTGGCAATTTAGAAATAGATTCAGCTTCAATCTGTTTAGCCAATTCAGCACTTTTCTTCGAATTTTCACATTCAGCTAACAATCTGTCTTGAGCTAACCTTTCTTGTTCACTAACCAAATCTGGACCAAGCTCAGTGTCAACTGTTACTTCTTTCTCTTTATCAGAAGATTCAAAAACAGCATCAGCTGAAGGAGTATCAGTAAAAGGAACTTCAGAAGATTCATCCAGATGTGCTTCAGAAGAAACATGGTGAGATAAATCTTCAACAGGTGTTGAAAATACATCTGCTTCTGGATTCAAATCAAAATTCCTTCCAGCAAGGAAAACTTCAGAAGTATCAGCTGAAGGTATAGAAGCAGGTTGTGCTTGCACAGATGAAGCTTGACCAACTTCAATAGCAATGTCCATCAAAGGAGTATCAGCAACAACATGTTCTTCAGTAGTTGAAATATCCTCACTTTGCAATGTATCCTTGTGCACAGATTGCTTTCTCCTCCATCTAGTAAACAAAATTGGCTCCTTTTGCTGTACAGATGTACCAACCTTTGGGGTAGGAACATTAGATTCTTGAGCCACATTAGCCAACATATCAAATGACTTAAACTGTCTGTCCACTTCCTCCTCATCAGAAGAAACATCCAATCTCCTTTTTCTTCTCTGTCCCAGTTGTACTTCCAAATCCTGAACCTTTCTTTTCAGTTCTACAATCTCACCACCAAGATTAGATTTAGTCTCTCCAAGCTCCCTCTTGAGATCAGCAACTTCAGTTACATACATGTTCACTAAAGCATACAAAGATGTAAGTGTAATAGGGTCCTCAGCTCCACCAGCAGATTGCTCTGTGGTAATGGGAGCATCATCGGGCCTTTCAGAAGAAATATCAACATGCTCAAAGAATGGAACACTATCAACTGAATCTCTAACAGGACTATGAGTAGGCATCCTATTAAACTCTGTCTCAGCTTCATCATGAGGAACCTGTGTAGGTGGTGGACTAGAACTAGATCTAGGTAAAGGTGTGGGTAAAGGTTGTTCAGGAGAAACAAGAGGTACTTCAGCAGCATTAGAAGGGCCTTCATCTATTGTCACTGATGGATTCCCATCAGCAGCAACAGTAGTAGAAGGTGGAGAACCAACAACATTCCCCTCATCAGCAGATTCATTGCCTTGAGGCAACATAGCCGCTAGCAAAGGATGATGTGCCCCATCATACTTAGTTCTCATTGAAGCAAATAGTTTAGAAGTTAAAACTCCTATGGAACAAAACTCTTGGGCTTGTGTGGTAATGTCTAAAATTATCTGAAGAAACCTAGGGTACATCAAAAACTTATGCTTTTTTTATCTATATTTTCAACCATATTATCAAAAATATATTTAGAGAAATTATAAGTCAAACCCTGAGAAAGATAAACAATACCACATCCCAGCTGCGTAGAAAATTGATCCCAACCTCCAGATTTATTGCTTATACACTGAAGCAATGTGTGAACCAAGAACCTCCACATTGGACACAACTGATTCTTTAACCACATATCAGTCCTTGAACCCTGATATCTAAAAGCTCTTAATCCAGCAAGAATATCCACCGCATTAGAATGATAAACACCATTAGCATCATCCAAATGAAGCTTTTCTCTAATCAACTCCTCTGTCACAACATACTCTGTTCCGTCAACCATAGCTACTATCTCTGTATCACTCCTATTTTCAGCAGTTGCCCAAAATTGTGTAACCAAAGATTCATAAATCACTTCCGGAGAATGCGTTAAAGCATAATGAATCTTTGATCTTTTCAAGAATTCCACCATCGGCTTGTACAGATCATCTCCTTTTGCTTCTCCCAAAAACGCAACTTTGTTATGATCTCTTTTCAATTGAAGCGCCATGAGTGAATTTGTTAGTTAGGGTTATGTTTCTCGTAAATGGAAGTGTTTAAATCGAATAAAGAGGGAATCAGTTAACAATAGACGAAGATATGCGAATAGGGTATAAGTAGAAGTTTCCCAAATTTTGGTCAAATATATTAAGTTATTGACCAAAGCTGACGTGTAATTCAACCTTTCTCCAAATTTAAATTTTAACTTCAGCAGAAACACAGGGCATTCTGCTGAAGGCTTTCAATCAACAGAAACACATCACGTATTCAAGAAGCTTCAGTAAATATCTTTTTACTGTTTCACCCAACTCACATTAAATCTCATTAAGTTGAAACCGTCTATAAAACAATCCCCAATGCATACTTATCTCTCAACACTTACCCCCAAACATCATCACAAACCCTAATTTCATCAATTCCCCAAAATTAACCACAATCAACCATGAGTAATAAACCAGAGGTTGTTAATCCAACCTCTTCTCCATCATCATCATCATCCAGTGATTTCCTCCAGTTCTTTCCATATCCATATGACCCACGACCATTGAAATCCCCATTTCTCAGTTCTTCAGATGATGATAGTGTAGTGAATCCAAGTGAGTCTTCTGATGACTCTGATGGGTCCACTAAGAAGAAAACATCTTACTCCCAACCTTCAGCATCTCAACCTCAACAGAGGCCTTGTGCCGAAAAAGAGGTGGTGCTTGCTCTTCCTGCGCCATGGTTTGGTGCATCATCATATATTGTATAAGGGAAGGGCTTAAGGAAGGTGGATGGATTGATTTTTGGTGAAACCAAGTAGATGAAACACAAAGGACATGTGTGGTCATCTTCATCATCATCGTTTTCATCAATCCATTCGTCCCATTTTGATCCTTAGCTTCTTTGTCGTATCGGTCATGCATATCCAGCCATCAAGATAGAAGGAATGGGTGGTTATGCAAGTCCTCACAAATGCATATCCAGCAGCTGGAATGGAAGATATGAGCGATCATGCATATCCAACAGCTGTAGGAATAGATGATATGAGCTAGTGTGTAGCATAGGTTTAGTAGTCCTTGTATTTCCTTTTGAAGTTGATTGTAATCTGTAAGTTGTAAGCTGTAATTTGAATGAATGAGCATCTTTAACTTCAGAACTTGTCTTCAGTAGATACAATGTCTCTCTTCAGTACTTAGCTTTCAGTAGAAACAAACTTTTAAGCTTACATATCCATCTCCAAGCATCATAAACTCCAACTATATAGGCAAACTGCAAGACAGACACAGAGAAACACACAAACCAAACCAAAACAAACTAAGAGAAACATAAGTAGGTTAGTGTTAGCAAATACATAAACTAATATACAAACAATATACAAAGTTTACATCCAAAATCCTCCCCTGAGGCATATGCCTCCCCTGAGGCCTATGCCTCCCCTTAAACTTTGCAGTCAAGGGTTAAGCATACCAATATGGACCACAAGGTGTTGAAACCTTGGTCCATCAAAAGCCTTGGTTAACAAATCTGCCACATTATCATCAGTGTGAATTCTAACCACTTTGATTAAATGTTTTTCATATGCATCTCTTATAAAGTGGTGCCTGATTTCAATATGCTTAGTTCTACTCTGAAAAACAGGATTTTTAACAATGCATATGGTACTTTGATTATCAATAAAAATTGTTGTGTTCATGAAGTTATACCCATAATCCAACAATTGATTTTGTATCCAAAGAACCTGTCCACAGCAATTGGCAGCAACAACATACTCTGCTTCAGTAGATGAGGTAGCCACAATAGTTTGTTTCTTGCACTGCCAAGAAATCAATCTCTTTCCAAGGAATTGGCAACCTCCTGTTGTGGATCTCCTATCCAGATTAGCACCAGCATAATCACTATCACTATATGCTTCCAGCTTAAAAGGAGACTCTTTTGGGTACCAAAGGCCTAAATGAGGCTGACCTTTCAAATACTTAAAAATCTTCTTCACTGCATTTGGATGGGAAGCAAGTGGAGTGACTTGATGTCTGGAGCAAGCAATCACAGCAAAAGTGATGTCAGGCCTCGAAGCTGTTAGATACATCAAGGAACCAATCATAGATCTGTATAGATGAACATTCACAGGTAGATCTGGTTCATTGTTTGTCTTTGACTTTGGAGCTTCATAAGGTGTTGTGGCAGTCCTGACACTCTCCATACCAAACTTTTTCAAAATGTCCCTCACATATTTGTCCTGACTGATAAAGATACCATCAGGTTTCTGCTGAACTTGAAGACCCAAAAAGAAAGTAAGTTCCCCCATTGCACTCATCTGAAACTCTCCCTTCATCAGCTCCTCAAACTCTCTGCACCAAGCTTCTTTAGTGGACCCAAATATGATATCGTCCACATAAACTTGCACAAGAATAATGTATGTGGAATTCTTCTTCAGGAAAAGTGTTTTATCAATAGCACCTCGTCTATAGCCATGCTTCAGCAGAAATGATGAAAGCCTAGCATATCATGCTCTGGGTGCCTGATGTAGTCCATAGAGAGCTTTAACTACTTTGTAAACATGATGTGGATGATCTGGATCTTCAAATCCTTTAGGTTGAGTGACATAAACCTCCTCTTCTATTTCACCATACAGAAATGCACCTTTAACATCCATTTGATATACCATGAAACCCATGTAAGATGCATAAGCCAAGAATATCCGTATGGCCTCTACTCTAGCAACAGGTGCAAACACTTCATCATAATCAATCCCCTCCTCTTGTCTATACCCCTGTGCTACTAATCTTGCTTTGTTTTTAATGACAACACCCCTTGCATCTCTCTTATTTTTCAATATCCATTTTGTCCCAATAGCATATTTCCCTTCAGGTAGTGGGACCAATATCCAAACCTGCTGATTTTGGAACTGTTGCATCTCTTCTTGCATAGCTTCAAGCCAACTTGAATCTTCCAAGGCTTGAGTAACACTGGTTGGTTCCACTTGAGAGAGAAAGCAGGCAAACAGACAATGATCATAGTCTGTGTGATTGTCTCTTTGTTGATTGGAGACATAAGAGATAAAAGCCACTTGACCATATTTAGAACTTGTTACAGTGCCTCTAGTTCTAACAGGTGCATGAGGATCACCAATAATATTTGACTGTGGATGAGCAATGTTGATCCTTTTAGTAGCAATGGTGTTTACATCAATTGTGGTATCAAGATTAGTAACAGTTGGTTCAAAATCAGTATCATAGGAAGGTGAGGTGAAGACTCCAGCTTTGGATTGATGATTACCAAGATCTGAGGGTCTTGGAAAACGTGTATAAGGATCTCCAAAGTCTGTTGACACTCTAGTAGAAATGGGAGTAGAAACAGCATAGCCTTCAGCAGAATTGGTGATGATAGGAGAAACCGGATCACTTTCAGCAAAATGGTTGTTTCCACTGATTGCTTCTCTTTCAATCTCCTCAGCATTCCTTTCAGCTTCTAGATTAGCTGCATACTCCTGCTTCTTTAGCCTAGCAAGGTCCTCTGCATAGTTGGACTCGTCTTCACTCTCATCAGTAGTAACTTTGGAAGTGTCACATGCAAAATTGTTAGGGGAGAAAGAAGGTACAACAATAGGATGCTCATCATCCTCAAACTCACTATCAGAATCAGCATTCATGGTAGCAGTACTGTCAGTGGGAGACACTTGTATATCTGCATTTTGGTTAGCCACATGTCTAGAATAACCCAAATAGTCAGTTAAGTAATCAAGGTCAAAAGACCAAACATGACCTTGTGCTTGAACATTAGGCTTATCTTCTAGATATCTCAGGTTCAAAGTCTCCTCTATCTTCTTAGCATTCAAATTGTATACCCTATATGCCTTACTATGAGCTGAATAGCCCACAATATAACCTTCATCAGCCTTCTCATCAAATTTGCCCAATGGATCACTAGTATTCAAAATAGTCACTTGGCAACCAAAAGGTTTAAGGTAATGAATAACAGGAACTTTCCCATAGAGAAGTTCATAAGGTGTCTTAAAGTGAGGTCTAGTGATAGATACACTGTTTAGAACATAACAAAACTTGCTTCAGTCCAAAACATGGTGGGTAACTTAGAGTCTGCAAGCATCGATCTTGCTGCCTCTATCAGGGTCCTATTTTTTCTTTCAGCCACCCCGTTTTGTTGAGGTGTTCTTGGAGTACTATAGTCCATTTTGATTCCTTTAGACCTACAGAGTTCTATCAAAACAACATTCTTGAACTCTGTCCCATTATCACACCGGATACCTTTAACCTTTTTGCTCAGCTGGTTTTCAACAAGAGTAATGTACTCCTTTAAAACTGGAGAGGTTTCATCTTTAGTCCTCAAGAAGAATACCCAACAAAACCGCTATAGTCATCAAGTAATAACCAGACAAAAATACTTGTGATCTATGCTTCTGACTTGAGTTGGACCAAAACGATCCATGTGAAGCAAGCTGAAGAGGTTCGAAATAAGGCTCACTGCATTAATAGCTTTGTATGAGGCTCTGTGTTGCTTTCCTTTGTTGCAAGCAACACAGTTATGTTCATTGGTGAACACTTTAGAAGGAAGTCCTTCAACAAGACCCAGTTTAGATAGCTTGTTAATGGTCTTGAAATTCACATGTGCCATCCTTCTATGCCATTTTGTAGACTCATCCCGGGATGCTTTAGCCACTAAACAAGTTAAATCACCTTCTGGTTGAACATCAGTCAAGTTGAATGTGTATAAATTGTGAGTACGAGGAACTCTCAGCAAAATAGATGTATCTTCTGGAAGTTTGAAGTCTTTAGACAGCACAAGACATTCATCCTCAGAGAAGAGTACTTTGTTCTTTGTATCACATATTTGTGAGGCGAGAACAAGTTGAAGTGTTGTAGTTCCTTGACATAGTACACATTCTCAAAGTCCAGTTGAGGTGTTTTGATGGTCCCTTTCCCAGTGATTCTACCATCACTTCCACCAAATGTCACATTGCCTCCTCCTTCAAGGGGTACAAAATCATGCATCATATCTCTGTTTCCTGACATGCTTCTAGAGCAACCACTATCAACAATGCCAACTTCCTTGTGCTTCAGAGGATGATCCTACAACAACAACAACAAAAATATATACAAAAATTTTAGTACTCTATTGAGGCTCAAGTCATTGCTGACTTGAACCTGCCTTGTGGATCTTTAGATTGAGGCCATGCAGATTTATAAGATCCACTATTGTTCTTGGGTTTCCATTGAAATTTAGGTCCCCTTTGTGGCCAAGAACAACCTGCTGAGGGCTTCACAGCAGTATCCCAATAACCATTCCCATCATTCAAAGAGTCAACATACCCAGGCCTATAACCATTAGTAAAGTAAGAACTAGTTGGTTGCACATATGGTCTAGCTACAGATCTTCTCCAAGGAGAAGATTTATGAGTAGCTTGTGGAATATAAGGTGGTATAGCATTAACATTAGTCCACATAGGTCTAGATTTCCCAGCACATACACCCATTCTTTGTTCATGAAAATCACAATCCTTAATTAAATGAAATTTACTTCCACACACAAAACATGTCTTCTGTTTAGAAGATTTATTCAAACCAAAAGATGTTCTATTACAAGCAGAAGTATTCAAACCAAAAACATTAAAGGAATTGTTTTTAACATTATTATTATGCAAAGATTTAAAAGACAAGTCTTGAGGAAACGGCTTGAAAGATGACTCTTGGCAACTCTTAAAGGCTTGTAGGTAGGCTTGGTGCAGGCATAGGTGAGGTCTTGGGTAGGTCGACTTATCACTTGAATCTCAGTGGCATATGAAGTAGACCCTTGATCAGAAGATTTGTCCTTTGTTAGAACAAGAGACAAAATCATTAGATGAAGAATCGAGGTCAGGCAAGTCTTTGGACTTTTGCCATAAAGATGATGTGATCCATCAAAGTCATCGATGAGGGGAAAGGTCAACAGGCATAGGTATTCCTCTAATGGATCCACGTACAGCATGTAGGTCACCTTCTTTGACAAAATTTGCTAAGCCTGCTGGTGTGGATTTACGTGTGTCATCTCTAGCTTCTAATCCTACATATTTCTTAAAGCCTAAGCCTATTGAAGTATTAGGAGTTTGACTAGCATAGATGTGACTTGCTAACTTATTACCATTCAGTAACCATTCATTATGCCTAGCAATTTCAGCATCTAATTTTTCTTTCAACACACTGTTTTCAGACACCACATCAGCTCTTAATTTCTCAGACCTTTTTAATTCATTTTGTGTACATTCTAGATCACATTCTAACACCCTAATCTTCTCATCATAAGCTATCTGATTCTTCTGAAACCAAACTTTTTGTCTTTCTAATGTTTTTAAACTATGTTTATAAGCTTCAACTTCAACATAGCATTCATTATATTTAGGTTTCAAAATATCATATGCTTCCTTAAGTTCATTATAACGTTCACTACAACTAAACAAGCAATTTTGTACACGAGATGCCCATCAAGGCAATCTGATCATGCATATCTTCTGATGTACAGCTTGCAAGCAACCCAATATTCTCACCACCAGGACCATCATCATTCTCAGACTCATGTGATTTCCAGTCGACATTGGAATCCAAAGTGACCATTTCAGTTGAGGATCTAGGCTTTGAAGTTCCAGCATCCCTTTGATTCTGCTGATAGGAAGAGTATCGCACCTCATCTCCAGCCTTCCTATCCTTGCACTCTCTGGAGAAGTGACCCATCTGATGACATGTAAAGCACTTGACCTTCTTCTTGTCAAACCTTGCTGGATCTCTTCCCTGGAAACCAAACTTCCTCCCAGCCTTACGCTTAAATTTCTTGATGTCCATAGAAAGCATAGCCACTAGCCACTTCAACTTCATCTCTTCCATCTCTAGAGGATCTACCTGATCAAAATCCTCATATGCAAGTTCCTGATGAGGATCATAACCAGCAAAGAAGGATCCAAGCACATCTTCCATTATACCACTGGTTGTAGATTGAGATCTGGATGGAATGGTATTATAAGATGATGAGTAAGTTGGACTTGGAACATGAGTCATCTTAGGATTAGAGGCTCCAACAAATGCTGTATGACTAGCAGAAGTTGATGAACGGAAGGGACTTCGTACATCAGGCTCAAGAGATTTAAGCTTGTTGTACAGCTCATCAAAAGTAATCATATCAAGCCCACCTTTAGTTTTAAAGGCAATGCTTACTTGTAGCCAGGATTGAGGTAAAGATCGCAAAAACTTGGAATTGCAATCATCATTATCTGGCTTTGCCTTAAGCTGATTCAACTGACTTAATATCTTGTGAAACCTGTCATAGCCTTTGTGAATTCCTTCCTCTTCAGAGATCTGAAAGTCTTCAAACTGTTGTCGCAGCATCGATTTTCTCATTCTCCTAGACTCCTCATTCCCTCCAAACTTGGCCTTGATGGCCAACCAAATATCCTTAGCATCATTCATGAAGTGAAAATCACTCAAGTGATCTTCAGGAATAGCTTGAAGAAGAATTGTCTTTACTTTGGTTTCTCTCTGAACTGCCAGTAATTCTTCAGCAGATTTGGGAGGAACATGAATAAGTTTTCCATCAGAATCTGTGGTAGTTCTCTTTAAGTTGTTTCCCTTCTTGACAATTTCCCACATATTCCAATCAATGTTGGAAATCCAGTTTTGCATCTTCATTGCCCATAAGTCGTATTCCTCCTTCTTTAGATAAGGAAACTTGGCGTTGCTGTTCAAGAGACTTAGTTGTTGCATATTGGTGGTGTTCTGGTTGTTGGTGACATCCATATCATCTTGTGATCCAGGCATGGTGAACAATAAGTTGGTTGTATAAGTGTTTATGAAAGACGGTTCTTAGTATCGTAGAGACTCTCTCGAGGCTCTGATACCACTTGTTGAAACGTTATAGACCTTGATAGATCTAGAGCACTCGCAGATCGTTAGTATTACTTATGTAATCGCAAGCAACCTAATAGATAATCTCTACGACTTATATTCTATAGCGGAAACTCAAATATAAGTATAAACACAATAACTAAGAACTCGTTGATCCTCTATGGATCGTTAGTATTATTCATTCTATTGTGTTCCTTTTATAAGCAAGGAACCCTAACTTGTTTCCTAAGAAACGTATAATCATAAAACTAAATAAGATATACATTATCACTTCCTAATAAAGCTCATGCATATCCTAACTAACTATAGAAAACACGGAATAACTATTTCCACAGAAACAAACTTCGTACTATATAGCTTCAGCAGAATTATGTCTTCGGCAGAATCCATACACTTCAGTAGAATCCTTTCAGCAGAAACATCAGCATAATTCATACTTCACATAATTCCCAACAACCTAAGTTAGGGTTGTGGTATCCAAAGGATTCACCTTTTCACTTGGAAGCTTTTTCAGATAGTGATTATGCAGGTGATAACTATGATAGAAGATCAACCACTGGAGGATGCCAATATCTTGGAAGAAGATTAGTCTCATGGCAATGTAAGAAGCAAACTATTGCAGCAACATCATCTACTAAAGCAGAATATGTGGCTGCTGCAAGCTGTTGTGGACAAGTGTTATGGATGCAGAATCAACTTTTGGATTATGGGTTCAACTTCAAGAATACTCCTATCAATATTGATAATGATAGTATTATCTGTATTGTCAAGAATCCAGTTTATCACTCAAAGACCAAACATATTCAGATTCGGCATCACTTTATCAGAGATTGTTATGAGCATAGGCTCATTAATGTTGTCAAGGTCCACACAGATGATAATGTAGCTGATCTACTCACCAAAGGATTTGATGTTTCAAGATTCAATCACTTGGTGGTGAGTATTGGAATGATAAATTACTAAGCTACATTTAAGGGGAGGACTGATTAGTTAGTTAGACAGTCCTATGCATTGCTTGAGGGGAGGCAATCAAATGCCTATTTGGAGTTTTTGCTATTGTAGAGAAGAGAATGGAAAAGTAATGATTTTTGGTTATATGAAAGTACTGCTCTGAAAGTACTGCTTTTGAAAGTACTGCGCACGTGGAAAGCACTGATTGTCTTATCAACGTATTGTTCCAACGGTCAAAAAGAGGGGTAAAACTCAAATAACGGTAACTTTGTTATTATGGGCTGTGATTTTTTAAATCTCACCTATAAATAACTACTCTCCGAATTTCCCTCTCATCTTTATACTTAACAATCTTTTCCATATTTCTCTCTCTTTCACAATTTACTATTCAACGAACCACTTTCTTTGTAAACAAACAATCAATGGCGAATTGACATACATTTTCTAAACACAACATGGTGGTTAATTTGGATAAAACTGAAGCTAATGTCGCCTTCCATGACATCATTGATTTTCTCACTGGATCTCCAATCAGTTATGCGCTTTTGGTTGAACCAGATGTTATTGAGCCATGTATTCAACAATTTTGGGCAACTGCTAGAACTCACATGGAGAATGATGAGTCATATATACAGGCTAAGGTTGCTGGAAGGATTGTCAAAGTTAGTGAAGCCACAATTCGAGAATTTTTATTATTTGATGATGAAGAAGGAGCTATCCGTTTTGATAAACAGCTTCTTTGGGATACTTTAAGAGACATTGGGTATGAAGGGTCTTTCACTGAAACAACATTCAAGAAACCCTTGTTTAGTCCGCATTAGAAGTACTTGGTACATGTATTACTTCATTGAATCAGTTCTAAGAGTACTTCATGGGAGCAATTTGGATCTAATATAGCATCTACTATAGTGGGATTGGCTACAAATCGTATCTTCAATTTTTCAAGGCTAATTCTAGATGGTATGTTATCTCACATTTCTCATAGATCACGCTGGTTGATGTATCCAAGATTTATTCAAGTCTTCTTGAATAAACAACTTCATGATGTTCCAAAGCCTTCGAGCTTATTGCCTGTTGTGGTACAACCTGCAAAGATTTTCACTTTCATGGCTAGGAAGAGTGATTTGTTTTCTGGAAGGAACACTCCATTGACTACCTCTATGATGGAAATTGTTCAAGCAATCAGAGATGAAGCTGCTGCAAGTGAAGAAGGAGAAGGTACTGCATCAACTCAAGGTACTGCTTCTCAACATACTGCTTCTTCACAAGGTACTGCTGCCCACGAAGGTACTGCAGTTTCACCTACACCATCTCCACATGATACTGAACATGCTAAGTCAGAACCAGACATCAACCCACCATCATCTGGAGGAGATGAGTATGCTATACCTCCTGAGGGATTGGTTTTGGACAATTATGTTTTGACACGGGAATTGGTCAGATTAAAGAAAACTACTGAAGCTCAAGCTGCACAACTGGTGAAATTGAAGAGAAAGTATAGAAGATTAAAGAAGTTTGTCTGGCCTTTAGTTCAACATCACCGATTGTGGGTCAAGGCTGAAAAGAAGAAAAGAAAGCACTTTCAGAAGCCTTCCAAAGGCAAAAAGGTTCAACAGCAATCTTCTATCAAATTGGGGAGGAATCTGGAGAAAGATAATTTGAAAGAAGATGCTGAGATTCATACAGATAAAGAAGATGAATCTCAAAGTACTAAAGCACAAGTAAATATTCAAAGTACTGAGCTTGAAGGAACTGGAGTTCAAAGTATTGGTGTTCAGAGTACTGATGATCAAGGTGCTGTTGATCAAGGTACTACTGCTCTTCATGAAATTCAAAGACAAGAGCTGATTACACCAAGGACACTTAATTTTGATGAAGAAGCTGGTCCTTCAACAATTCTAAAAGAAGAGGAAGTTGTTACACCCAAAGTAGTGCACACTGCAAGTGATGATGAAACTGTAGCTGAGATATTGCACAACTTATCAAGACCAAGGGGTGTTAGTATTCCAGGAGTTGCTGAAGCACAACCTCAAGCCTCTTAACCTACTTTGGATCCAAAAGATAAAGGAAAAGGAAAGCTGGTAGAAACAAAGAAGAAAAAGCTGACCTTAGCAGAGATAAGAGCTATTGAAGTAGCTAAGAATGAAGCAGCTGCTAGGGAACTACAAGCTAAATTTGATGCTGAGATTGCCCAATCAGTGAAGGAGCCTGAAGCTGTTATACCTAGAAGACCAATCAGTAAAGCTAAAGAAAGAAATGCTATGATGGCTTATCTAAAGGGTCAAGGGTATACTGGATTACAAAAGCTGAACTACTTAGAGATGAAAGATTTATATAATGTTGTCAGAGAAGCTTATCAGAAGCAAGTTGAGAGTATTATTTCTTTCAAGGATGATAAGCAAAAGGAGGATGTTAGTAAAAGAAGCTTGAAAAGAAAAAGAACAAGCTGAGCGACCATCAAAGAAGATTGAGTTAAGATCGGATCAGTTGATGGTGAGAAATTACATAAGAGTTGTCGACTTTGAGAATCCTAAATCCAAAGATGCTTTATGATAAAGAAGACTAAGATAACTACATTTGAAGTAGTGGAGTCAAAAGATGGAAACTATCTGATGTTCCATAGGGAGGATGAAAGTTTTAGAGTATTCAATTTGCTATGGGATATACTGCGCACAATAGATAGAGCAGATCTGTTTCAACTATATCAGTTAGTGCAAGAATACTTTGAACATATTCCATCAACTGGAGTTGGATTAGTATTGTTAGGAGATCTGACAACTATCTTTGAAACTGAGGAAACAAGCACTGATGAACTCTGGCAAAACCAAGAAGATTGGGAGATTACAAGCTGGAGATTCTTTGAAGAATCAGGAGTACATGCCTTAGAATTGGAAAATGGAACTATGATCCATATGTTAGCTGAAAGAAGATATCCTTTGGCTAATGATCTTATGAGAAGGATGCTGGATCATGGAATGGAAGTTGAAGAAGAAACTGAAACAGCACTAATGGTTATTGAGTTATATATCAAATGGATAACTATGGCTGATGATGAAGCATAAATACTGGTATGATGTTTAATTGTATGAATTTTTGAAAAATAAGTACGTTTCTCAAAGTACTGCTAGACAAACAGTACTTTAATCAAAGTACTACTTGTAGCACAAAACCAGTTAATGATTTTTGAAAGAAAACTTTTGTTGAGTGAATAATATTTTGAAACAAAAGTTAAAAGCAACAAATAGTTTTTGAGATGGTTATAACAATAGGTTATCAATCCACCATGTTTATCAAAAGGATTGACTAATCCATGAGCAAACGGCTCTGGTAAAGATATCTCAAATCCGTCATATAGTTGACAACTTGCTAATAAGTTGTATGGTAGTCAACTTACCATATCAGCAAATGTAAAGAGTTGGCTAGCCCACAAGAAAAATGGCTTGTGGTAAAGGCTGTGGAAAAACCATTTATATGGTAATTAGTTCACCATGGTTGCAAGAACTAACTAGTCCAAAAGGGTACAACTTTTGGTAAAGACAAATCAAATATGTTGATAGCTGATGATTTGCTAAAAATCATATGGTTATCAATGTACCATGGTTTTACACACCTAAACATTTGGCTACTCCAGAGTTAATGGCTTTAGTAAAGAGACATCAAAATCCATTAAATTTTCAATGATTCGCCTCTCACAGGAGTTTACACACCTGGAAGTGATGAGAATAGACTGAAACTTAAATGAACTGATGTACAATTTGTCATATATTGCTGAGTTGCTGAAAAGATGGAGCTTGCTGATTGGTGCTACCAAGAATTACATATAAAAACTACTTTGATGATGATAATACAAGCACAGGGAATACAAAGACAACCCTTTGAAGATAAAGACACAATTTTTCCTTGAAAACAAAGATGTTAAAGTCAAATATACAAAGGAACTTGAAATCACGCAAGTAGAATTCAAGTTAGGGGAGGATTGTTGGGATATAAAGAGTCAAAGTGCTGAAGAGTTAAAGTACTGAAGTCAAAGTACTGCTAAAGAAGAAAGTCAAAGTACTGCTTGTTTATCAAAGTACTGCATGAATAAAGGACTGTTATGCAAAATCGTTAAGGATCATTATGTAATTCTAGAATGTTCTTAGATTAGTTTAGTATTACTTGTCGTACAAGGTTTGTAATTGTAAACCGACTAGGGTTATCCTTAAGTCTATAAAAGGATCCCTAGTTTGGCATTAGATGTACGTGCAATATTAGAGTTTTTAAAGAGTACGTGCAATATTAGAGTTTTTAAAGAGTACGATATTAGAGTTTTAGAGTTGTTAAAGAATCTGTATAACAAGCAGGTTCTAAGTATTAATAAAATAGTTGAAGTTAAAGTTAATTCTTCTTAGCTTTGTTAAGTAAATTCCGCATACTTAATAGAGTTAGTTCAGTGTTTCACTGTTAATAACTTAGGATTTATCCAAGGTTATTAAACCCTTACAAGCTATATAAGTTAGTTTGGTTAGAGTACATCGATCCAACAGTTATCTCCTATTGATGGTTGAATTGTCACGTCCTTTTTTAACGCGTTTTGTCTTCTAAGGTCGTAGGGTATGCGTTTTTCCCTAACTCTTTGAGACTACCTTAAGGTTATTGCCTACGAAATCTCTAGGATTCATAAACTAACTCTAAGGTTACCTTTGGATGTTTAGCCTACAATAACTCTAGGTGATTATAAACTAATGTTCACAAAGATTACTCAAGTATTACAAACACAACGAATGACCTATCGCAATACTAGGTCAATCAAAATTAAGGTAAGAGACAACCAATCAATATTCAATACCTACGTTTCTTAGATCTAAGCAAACACACAAATAAATTAGCCGGACATGGAAAACATGCAAGCATACACACAAACAATTGAATGCATAATTGAATTAATGAATTAAATCACTTATCTTGTTGTAAAATAGGGTAAGGAACCCTAAGATACTGCCCAAGACAGCCAAAGTTCGGTTTAGGTTTTACTCCACAAAACTACCTCTCCAAAATTCTGAAAATTCGAATTCTATATATAGATTTACAACTGCAAAGGCGTCACTCTTTATTTGTGACGCCGTCTGATCGTCGCCATTAGGTTTTCGTCTTGGCCACGTCAACTTTATGACGGTGTCACCTTATGGTTGTGACGCCGTTAGCTTCATCTTCTGACGCCGTCAGGATCCGAATCTAGGCCATCTGAATTGTGACGCCCTACTCTTTAAAACCTGATGCCGTCACGTGCTAAATAGCAATTTGGCTACTGATTCATCACAAAGTGTGTCGCGACGGCGTCGCCATTTGGCTGTGATGCCGTCACCTTCTGTTCTAGCAGCTTGAGTGTCTTGATTCTTGACTTTGGCCATTTTCTTCATATATTTGCGCCTTTTCGTCCGAATAAGTGTCATTCCAAAATTTGCCTTCAAGAGACCTAAAAAGTGAAAAGGAACGAAATTAAGCAGTAACGGATACAAAAGTGATCGATTAAGGGCTTAAATGACCCCTCAAAAGTGTATCTTTTAAATCCTTATCAAATATCCCTACACTTGGTATTTGCTTGTCCTCAAGCAAATGTGCTTTTAGCCAATTAATTTATAAGTTAGGGGTCATGAAGCATTAGTTTAGAACAATTCACAACACATATAAGCCCCACAAAAGTCATAACAAGTACATAAATTACATACTAGCACCTCACAAGTGGTGTTTGGATACTCTCATCTCTCGGGTGTATATGAAGTATATCAAGTTGGAAATAGAAGATAAACACTCATTAACCAGTCCTAGTACATAGATTACCTTAGGCTTGAGACTAGATCAAACCTCCATCGCTTTGGCGTAAGCACCTAGGAAAAACTATCCAAGAGGTCTGTTAAATGGTTGTAACGTTAGGCTTATGGTAGGGAAACAAAGGGTTTGGTGGGATAGGCGATTTAGTGGTGGCAAGTCAAAAATCTTTATGTTACAAGCATGAGAAGAATGGCGTTGCTAAGCCAAGACTCGACACTCTAAACTCTAGATAAATTGAAACAAACAAACATAAATTGAAAGATAGATGTAGGATGGTAGCCCGTATATCTTTTTTTTTTCATACACTTTTACTTTACCATCCTCTATGATAACATCAAAATAATAGGGATTTATAGGCACATCCCTACACTTGAGTTTTTATTACTTTAACACTAATTTGACCCGAATTGAAAAGATCAAAACACTTGGAGTACATTATTACGTAAATAAAGGGAATTTGAATTTAACGTTCCTTCCCGTCACTTCATAAAATTTAACTTTTCCCATGAGTCCCAATCGTCCCAAAACTATGTACAAAGGATATAACTCGACTTAGCAACTTATGCAAGCAACTAGATAATTGAACTAAGGGTTAGTATGATAACAATAATGCACTAAAAGTGAGTGCATACAAGGTAGGCTAAGGCGATTTGGGTGTATATTTGGGGGTGGATTGTAAACAATGCTCTTCGTTAATATTCCGGAAAACCGAAACATCACGAGAACCACGAAAAGAATAGGCTCTGAGGGTTAACTAGGGGTATCGTGTACTAAAGATGAGTACAACGCAAGGGTGTGGGGGAATTACTCAACCGATGTGGAGGAAGTAATTATAATACGGGTATCAAACAAGGGTTATCCTAACGCCTCTTATCATTTAGTTATTCCTAACTACACAAGTGTAGTCTCACTATCGATCTCGGAATGCATCACAAAACAAGTTCTAGAATCTATTATACTACCGGTACACTCTCGAAGCATTAAAGTGGAATGCTTTAATTCCTACAAATCTAAGGGCGATCCTCACATTTTGGGTGGAATTTAAGTGGTTAATGGTTTTGTGCTAGTCATATAATTTCCTATCCATGAGACGCTTTATTAAGACTAATGGCCCACTCCTACATGTCATGAAAAAATTTAAATTTGGTGCCAAAATTACCCTAACCGATATTTCTCATGGTTTATTACTCAAATGAATTTGGACAAGGCAAATAGTCAAGGATAAGCATAGTTTCAAAGTTCCCGTTTTATTTTCCCTCCCTACACTTAAACTGAACATTGTCCCCAATGTTCCTCGAAAGTATCAAAGTTATGATAATGGAAGGTAATTAAAAATGAAAGAAACTAATACTCCCCTGATTAGCTCGGTAGGATCCGTGTGAAGTAGTGGTTAAATTCTTCTCCAAGAAGAATGTATGCGTGAAAAGCTCCTTCAAATCTTATGTATCTTCTTCTTGATAAATTAAACCTGCACACTTGAAGAAAACAAACGAAACCTTCGCGTAAAATCAGCGGTAACAATATATATATAAGACTCTACTAAACTAGGATATAATGCTTGTGGAATGGATGTTTACAGGTTTTCTGGAAAATTAAGACCTGGAAAATTCCAAAAATTTATAAGTAGCACAGAAAACGAGAAAAAGTTAGAAGCTGTTTTTACTCCTCCTGACGCCGTCAGGTTGCGACTACTTGCCCGTCGGGTTATCTGACAGAAACTGGTCTGCGATTTTCTGGAAAAAATTCTGGAAAATTTATATCTTTAGAATCTGGAAAAAATTCCTACAAAACATCCATTATGACTCGATACAAGCATTTGATTCTAACAAACACACATGTATATCTTTTTAATAATCATAATTCTCATGTTCACGTTCTTTTTGAAAACGTGTGTAATCCTCCCTACACTTATCCTTTTTGTAAAATACCTTTATATGTAATTAAGACGAGGTTAAAGACATAATAAAACATTTTTACAAATTCAAACATGAGAATAGACAATCAATAAAAGATATACGACACACAAACAAGCAAACAATTAAGCTTGGGTTGCCTTCCACGAAGCACTTTTCTTTATTTATGAGTCTTGTAGCTAGACTTGAAGTCGTGCCATTTCTATCTCTCTCTTACACTCCTCGCCGACCATCTCTCCGGCCAAACACCACCGGCGTCCGGCCACCACCGTCGCCAGAAAATTTTCCGACGATACATTTTATTGGCCGATTTGATAGATTGGTCCATTTTCTTTATTTCTGGAGCATTTGAGCTCACGAGGAGCTCGTTTGGTACCACTTCGCCGTGCCACCACCACCACTCCGCTGCCTTTCCTCTTCACTCTATATTCGGTAAAGTCGTTATGCGCTTCCCCCTCCCCTTTTTATTTAATTTTTGAAACCCTAATTTTATTAACTCTTGATAAAACCAATTTTATTATAAAACGTTTTAAAAACCCTGAAAACTATGTGGATCTATGAATTCGGACCTCGACTCGATCGTGACTCGGTAACTCACCAAGTCAACTCGCGTTGACTCGGGTGAGTTAGTTTCATTTTGCTTTCTTTTTTTTATTTTTCTAACTCTTATATTTGTTGTAGTTGGATTTAGAGATGGTTTCGGGTTTGTTGGGTCTCGACAGCCAGCACATAGCCGATCCGAGCCGTGACTCTTGGTGAGTCACGGCAAAACGAGTTGTGAATTCGTTTTAGAAGTTGTTTGGTTGTTTGGATCTGTTTTCAGATGAGGATTTGGAGGATGTTTGGGTTGTGTTTGATCCAATTGGGTTAGTATCCGGATGTGTGGGATTGTTTGTGTTCGGATATGGTTTTTGAGTTGGATTCGGATATGGATTTGTGTTTGGTTTCCGTGAGCTAAGTAAGCTCGTTGGAGTCGAGCCATGACTCACGGGAGTCACGGCGATGTTTATTATTTTATTCATACTTAGTCGAGTTATATTTCATTTGAGTCGTTTATTTGTTTATGGGTTATCGATATGGTGTTTCGGAAATTTTGGGTAATATGGGATACAATTTGGATATATATATTGTAATACCATTGCTTACACAAGGATTAGATGCTCGTTATTGGATTTACGGTATTAACCGAAGGACTTATGGACGATTTTGGACACAAAATAGTCGATAAACCCGACACTAATATATACGCGAATGATAACGACAAATAAATAATTAAAACTTGTAAAAAAATGTATAAAACTTGTATAAATTGTATCAAATTGGTGAAATGTGATAAATAAAACTTACTATTCAAAAGTCGTAACGACTTGGAAATATTATATAATCGGATGCATCATGTCCAAATTTTTATAAAAACCATTTTATAACTCAAACCATTTTGATTTGTAAAAGTTTATAAACTTTTCTAGTTTCTTAATTATCAACGTCGTAAACCTTTTATCAAATGTACTTTTATTTTCTAAACCACAACGTTTTAATAACTATTTGGGTTACGCGGTAAAACACCGAAACATGTTATCGACGGGTCATTTTCATTGTCCTTTATTTATTCTTTCCCTTTCGTTATTCCTTCTTGTCGTCCTTTCGTTACTACTTTGACTTCATTGTTTGGCGTGAGTTTATTTTGAGTCTTTATTTCCTAAAAACCACACGAGATTTCGATATCACACTTTTTACAAACGATAATTCAAGTCATCCACGAAAACTAAAATACGTTGGTTTTTTTTATTGTACATCATAGTATTTTGAGATATAGTCTAAGACAAACAATGATTATTAGATTGTGCCGTTCGTGTATCGTTGTGCCTTGCTTCTTGACACTTTTTTGTTACCTAGTTACTATTCATTGCTATCTTCTAAGGTGAGTTTTCGTAGCCCCTTTTTATAATATTTTTTCTTTGGGGGAAAATGGTACTCAAATGTTATTTTAAACTGTTTTTTTATGCTGTGATCTACTATTTTTGTGTTTTTGGACAATTATGTGCGTTTGATTGCAATATGTGCTTTCTGTGTGTTCTTACTGTGTGTTTATTTGTGCGCAACTGTTTAATTCCATTTGGAGCCGAAACATTGATAGTACTATCGGGATTATTGGAAATCGTGTACACGTGGCATTTGTGAGGTTCAGTTGTTACATGAATCGGGGTTTCAGTTAGCGCTTATATTTGTATATCATGCTCACTATTGTCCTACTCTAAACTACTCACAGCTTCGTGGTTTAACTCTTAAACCTACGAGCTCACCAACTTTATGTTGACGTTTTTGAGTATCCATTTTCAGGTGTTATTGAAGTTGTCTAGAAGGTTGAGTATTGGCCTGGCTTAGCAAAACTTAAGTCAAGACCCACCCGAGATGTATCCCGAGGAGTTGCAGTTTGACTGTTCCTTATGAAGTAGTTTGACTTTGAGACTTATGTTGGATTCTAGATTTTGTACTTTCTCAATTGTGGGAATTTTCGACTATGATCCATCGTATGTTATGCATTTTAGTATTTCTCTATTTAGAAACCTTGTGTTCTTGATCATGAAGTCATACCCTGTGAATGCCTTTTACTGCGCCATTTTTGGGGTGTGACACTTCGAACCTGGCCAACTTCTTCCATCTCTTTCATCAGGTTGTGTCTGACCCATGCGAAATTAGTAGCGGTGCGAAGAAACTCCTTTGTCTCAATTTTCCTAATCTTGGAAAACTTTTCGTCCGGCCCCAAGTGGTACTTTGTAATCTCAAAATTTTCAGCTGTAAGTGGCGGCGGCCTTTTGTACGGAATACCAAGAAGTTTGCACCTCCGTTGTTCGTATACCTCATCATCTGGGTCAGTGAACCCGTCTTGACCTTGTAGTTCAAGGTAGTCCATAATTCCCTCAATGTCATCATCATCGGACTCAGTTCCATTAAACCACTCGTCATCTAGTACTTCTTTAACCTTCATATTTCCATTACAATACTCGCAAAATGGATTACATGTAGGCCATGCTCGCGTAGATTCATTTTCCACGATCATTATCGGATTGCAATAGTGTATAATAGGGGGTTCCTCTATGTCCTCGATTGAGAATCTCATCAACCTTTCATCATCGTTTGTTGTAGACGACATGTACTTGTTGTTTTTAACCATTTCTTTGTCATCTCCTTTGTTGCAAATGTCATTATGAGGGTTACACAAAGCCCAAAGGTCATACCATTTATCATTGTCCACTGGTATTGCCTTGCACAGTTGTACTTCTTCTTGGATGGGGATTTTGGGACCATGTTTAGATTACCGGGCCAAGTATCAATGACTTTTGTTCCTGATTCATCAAATTCAAGAAATCTGTCGGACCAAGTATCCCAGTTACGCCGTAACTCAGATGTGGGGTTACGGCGTAACTGGCTTCTGTCAAAACTTCCAGCTTCATTTTCTTGCACCATGCTAGATCTATCGTTAGAATCATCATTTTCAGAAAAAAATAGCTTTGCAATCTATCGTTTTGCTTTCTTGTGCTTCATTCCTTCTTTGTACTTCATCGCTAAGTTTACCAATCATGGTTTCAAATTTTTTTAGCGATTCTTCATGACTAAAAAGGCTTGTTTTTATTTTCTTGGAAGTTCTTTAGCTATTCCTCCTGCTCCTTTTGTCTCTTAGTCGAGTCTTCAAGGTACTTGATGATCGTATCTTCCAGATTAGATCGTCATTCCCCGAAAGGCCCACGGTTGTAATATGCCGGAGGTCCTCCACGATAACCATTCCCGTTTCCGTTTGACCCTTGAAAAGGTCTATTTGCTTCACCATCTTTCACTTCTTTAACTTTACCATCATCGTCAATAAGAGGACAGTTTTTAGTGAGATGTCCTCCATCACAGCTTTCACACCCTACTTGGATAGCGTGCACACTTTCCTTGAGCTTTAGCATGTCACGACCAAGATTTTCAAGCTTGTTTGTAATGGCGGCAATACCATCAAGATTTCCGCTTAGGCTTCTTTGGCTTCCCCCATCGTGCCACTTTTGAGAATGATCGGCCATTTTTTGAATGGCTTCAATGGAAAGAATAGGGGTCATCCCCAGAATTGGTCCCTGATAGTCCAACATTTGTCTTGTAGCCACGTTGATACCTTTGTAGAAAATGTTGACCTTTTGCTGGCTATTTAGGTCATGAGTGGGACACTTGTAAAGAAGATCATTGTATCTATCCCAAGCTTGATACAACGTTTCATAGCCTTCTTGCTTAAAATTATGGATCTCCATGAGTTGATTTGATATTTTTGAAGGAGGTCAATATCTTTGAATGAAATGCTTCTTTAGGAGAGCCCATGTGTCAACTGTCCCGGCAGGCAATCTATCAATCCATCTTCTTGCTGCCCTTGTAAGTGTTATAGGGAAGACTTGGAGCATAAACGCGTCATGAGAAACACCAAGTATATTGAAAAGGCTTGCGATGTACAAGACATTCTCAACATGCTCATAAGCATCTTCTTCTCTATTTCCCGAGAAAGGGTTAGCACGTAGCTCCCTCATAAACTGTTCTTTGATCTCAAAACGGAGTTCAGCTCCAATAGCCGGCCTAACGATCCCCGACCCTTGTTCATCCCTAGTCATAGCCAAATATTCCTCGAGAGTGAGGTTATCAATGTCCACAACCTCCATAGTACCTGAAACTTAAAAGAAATCGTGAGAAAACAAAAATTTAACAAAAACAAAAATAAAAGACTTAGTAAAAAATCCTAATGTAACTCCCCGACAGCGGCGCCAAAAACTTGATGCATGCTTTCTGACCAGGTTTTAATATTTATAATTCTCGTTTACCGATGGTCCACCTTATTCACTCACGGGCAGTGTACCCGGTCGTTTGTAGTATAGTAATCGGTAAAACCGAGGTCGTCCCAAGAGCTATGTAAGCGGATTCTAATTAAGTCTATGTGTCACTGTTTTTAACTGGTTTGAGGTTGAAATGATTAATTAACTAATAAACAAGAAATAAATGCTTAACGTAAATAGAGGTTGTGATCAATAGAGGGAAAGTGTTCTAACCTAATTACTCATCCTATCGTGTAATGTTCATGTTTTATTACTTCCAGTTGATTCAAGTGGGGTTTAAGTTGCTAGGACAACATTTGGTCAATTCGTCCTAACCTATCAACAAAGGCTCCTACCCGAGGTGAAAGGTTTACCCCTTGATAGTAGACTAGTTTTTAGTCACCTAAGGCAAGTCATTAAGTACCCTACATGCAAGATTCGAAATAATGAGTTCTCGGGCGCTAGCTTCTTAGACACTCATCCCTAACTTCTTTAGTTCATCCGGACGATTGGTGATCATTTGGTCAGTTCGCACAAGCGAGGAAGGGTCTTCAGTTGGTCAATTCTTACCCTTCCCAACTCTACCTAACTACTTAGGGTCAGTTGGTCAATTCTCCTAAGCGGCTAGATACGATCGCATTTCAAAACTACCGAAGCTAGGGTAACTACCATCGAACTATTGATGCAGGTTTTACTGACCAGGTTTTAATATTTATAAATTCTCATTATACCTATGGTCTACCCTAGTGCACTAACGGGCAGTGTACCCAGTCGCGTGTAGTGTAGTAATCGGTAAAGCCGAGGTCGTCCCAAGAGCTATGTGTGTTGGATTATTACTAAGTCTAGGTGTCACAGATTAATAAAGGTTTCGATAAGGAATTAATAATTTAACTACTAAAGTAGATAAAAGCAAATAAAGGCAAATAAAAGGTAAAGGGTAAATCAGTAGAGGATAGTGGTGCTAACCTAGTTAATCCTCCTACCTAGTTATGTCTACGTCTACTTACTTCCAATTACTTCAGGTGGGGTCAAAGTCGAGAGGACAACATTTGGTCAATTCGCCCTAACCTATCAGCAAAGATGCCACCACAGGAGATGTCAGGTGTCCCCTCATAAGTCCTGTTGTTCCTGGTCTCCTAAGCCAAGTCATTAAGTACCGCTACATGCTAGATTTATAATAGTGAGTGCCCTGGCGTTAGCAACTTAAACACTCACCCCTAATTCTTAAGTTCATCCAAGCGGTAGGTGATCAGGTTGGTCAAATCGCACAAGTAGAAAGGGTCTTCAGTTGGTCATATCTTACCCTTCCCATCTCAGTCCGCTCACCTAGGGTCAGTTGGTCAAATCTCCTAGGAAATTGGCCTCTACCACCATTCAAAACTACCGAAACAAGGGTAGCTACCAATAAACTATGCGTGCATACACTTAGAAATAATTATGCGGAAGTAATGTAAACGCAAACAAAACAATTAAGGAATCATAACTAGGCTAGAACCAAGAGGTGCTTAGCCGCTCATATTAAACATACATACCAATTCAATATTCAAAGGTACGAAATACATGAATTAAAAGTAAAGAAAATATAAAAGGCTAATGCTATCGTAGGGGAGTGATTTCTCCCTTGGAGATAGCTCCGTATGCTCCTCTAGACCTGCCTTGAGCTTTTTCCCACGTTCTCTGGTTGTTGCGTGTGGAATGGGATGATTAGAAATGCTGGAATTCGTGGGGTATTTATAGGCCAGATCTGGGTTACGGCGTAACTATAACAAGAGTTACGCCGTAACCTTCAATTCCTTCGTACTTAGCACTAGATCTGCTAGTTATGGCGTAACCTTATTAGTGGTTACGCCATAGTCTTCAATAAACTTGGTTACGCCGTAGTTGATGGAGTAGTTACGGCATAGTTATCAGCGGCGTGGAACCTCATTTGACCTAATAGAGTTACGTCGTAGCCTTTGGGGAGAGTTACGCCATAACCTTCTGATGAGTTGGTTTTCTGAGCCACGCAATAGTTACGGCGTAATGTGAGAGATGAGTTACGCCGTAACTTCTTCAAAATCAGCATACTATGATAATTCTTTTGATATTTCTCCAGTTCCGCGTCTCTTTAGCTCCAATGCTCGTTATTTACCTGTTGATACAAAAGTTAGGCGTTCCTTATTTGGACTCCGGTTCTCGTATCAATTAGACCTTGATGCTTGAGACCTGCGCACTAAGAAAACAGAAAACACTATTATGCTTATCGTGGGATTGTCTCCCACGATTATCCTCCGACGTGAGAGTAAGTAATCGGTTTTTAGGGTTTAGTGAAGAGTTAGGTTTTGTGATCGTACCTTTAATGAGGGCCGAGATGCCCTTTATATACACATGAAGTCCTTGTTGGTTTCGTGTTCCCCAACCTTCAGCGTATCCCGCCTAAGTCGGTAGGTTGATACATAAGGAATTTCGATACCCCATTTATAGAATGGCCATGGCGATGTAATAGGCGTTAGCTCTTGTTGTGGTCAGCGTGGGATGGGTCTATGGACTTGGCAGTCGACACACTTTTTTATCAAATCCCGCGCGTCACGGTGCATCGTAGGCGATAGTATCGACCGTAAGGCGTGCTACAACGGACCGTGGTCACGGTGCATCTTGCATGAACGGCATGGATCTCTCGAGTACGTAATCTGCTTGAAGGGGTCCGACACGCATCGAAGCCGTGGTTGTAGAAATGAGCGTCGATATAATATACCATCTCGAAGTTTAAACCTCTGTGATGTACGACGTATTCGTCGGGCGTCCTTGCTCTTGGGCGGTATGCCCTTGCTTATAAACTTCGGCGATGGGAGTCATCCATGTAGGACCTTGTTCCTCTGTCACCGTGGATATCTCCATCTCTGAGATGGACTTGCTCTTAAGAGTCTCCACCAGTACTTGTTTTGACAGGTGCGCAAAGCTTGTGGATGCAATCTTGCTCATTGCATCCGCCTTTCTGTTTTCCCCTCAAGGAACTTGTTTAATGGTAAACTGTCGAAACTCTTGGATTAGTGACTTGGTCTTGTCGAGGTATTGAACCATGTTTTCCTCTTTAGCCACATATTAAGCCCAACACATGGTTGGCTACTAGCCGGGAATCCACATTTGCTTCTAGGTTGCGTATGCCCATTCGAGCTGCAATGCGTAATCCAGCTATCAGGGCTTCATACTCTGTCTCGTTGTTTGTGGCGTGAATTCAAAGCAGTGCGTAAGTGAATTCCATTCCTACGGACTCGTGAGGATAAGGCCTACGCTGACCGTCCACGCATGAAGATTCATCCGTGAATAAGATCCATGGTTCTTGTAGTTCCGCCTCGCTTTGTGAAGGTGCATCATCAGTACCTGGTTTTTCGATGATGAAATCTGCTAGTATCTGCCCTTTAACAGCGATGCGGTCTGTAGGATATGTTATGCTCACCTAGCAACACACTCCACTTCTGTAGTCGTCCGGATGCGTTGGGTTTGGAGATGACTTGCTTGATAGGTTGGTCTGTGATCACCGCTATTGGGTGCGCCTGGAAGTACCTGCGCAACCTTTTAGCGGCGAATACTAATGCCAAGACCAACTTCTCCATTACTCTATAGTTAACCTCCATTTTCTTGAGTGCTTTGCTTACAAAATATACCGGTGTTTGTACTGAATTCCTATCCATCAGTAACACATTGTGGCTACTCCATGAGTCATGAGATAAGTACATAATTAATTCTTCCCCTGGGCGGGGAGCGACTAGCGTGGGGAGCGCTGCTATGTGTTGTTTAAGCTGTATAAAAGCTTCTTCTGCCTCCGTAGTCCAGCGAAAATCTCCCTTTTTGTACACTTCTTGAGCGTTTTGAAGAGGGGGAGTGACTTATCTGCTGATTTGGTCAAGAATCTGTTCAAACTGGCTAATTTGCCATTCAGAGACTGGACTTCCTTCAACGTGCGGAGCGCTGCTATATGTTGTTTAAGCTGTATGGCTTTTTATGACAAGGTCGTCAACATAGACCTCTAGGTTGCGGCCCACCTGTTTTTCAAATGGATTATCTACCAATAGCTGTTAGGTGGCGCCTGCATTCTTCAAGCCAAAGGGCATCTTTGTATAACAATAGATGCCTTGGCTTGTATGGAAGGCCGTTTTTTCCTCATCTTCTTTAGCCATTTGGATTTGGTGGTACTCTTTGTATGCGTCTAAGAAACATTTAATTGGGTATCTGCACAAAGATTCTACCTTCCAATCTATCTCTGGTAGTCGGTAGCAGTCTTGTGGACATGCTTTGTTGAGATCCGTGAAGTCCACGCCCATCCGCCAACTACCATCGCTCTTTTTGACCATCACGGGTTGGAAAGCGGTCATGGTAATAGACTTCTCGCATAATACACGCATCCACAAGTTTGTGTACTTCCTCGAATGGCTTTTGCAGCTCTGGAGCACGGCCGTCTTCTTACACGTGCGTACTTGGGAGTATCCTTGTCGGATTCTCAACTTGTGTTCTGTAATCGAGCGTGGTACACCAGTCATGTGCTTTGGTTCCCATGCAAAGATATCCATATTCTTTTGTGTTAGGATCCAAATATTATTGTGTTGATGATTCGGGTGGTCTTGGATAATCAAAATACATGTTTACCATTTTAGAGAGAGAAAGTAGAGAGAGAGAGGGTGTTCTTGCTAGAGGTTTAAACAAAGGAAAGGTTAGATTGAATGAGAAGCACCACCCCTTCCATTGATGGAAGGGGTATTTATACTTACACAATACACAACCTCCTATCGGCCTGTGGATCAGGTATACAGTGGGTAAAGACCCGTCCTTCCTCCACGGTGTTACACTACGCTAAACTACGCTACAAACTAACTAATAGACTACTAAACAACGTAAATAACTACAAGTCTACGAGCTAACTTATGCTAGATAATATTTGGGGTGACCGACTCTTCACTATGGAATTTTCTAATTCCTAACAATCTCCCCCTAAGGGAGGTCACCCCATGTTTTACATTTCGAATCCTAGCATTCTATTCTTGACATTGTTCTTGAGCTCGTAGACTTCAATTCTTCAATTCCGCAATCTTTGTTCATAAGTAGTGCAACTTCAAAGTCCGCATAGTTTTGTACTTTGAGTGGAGGTCTTTGAACTGATCCACATCTTTGATGATCTTCGAGCTTTCATTGAGATCATCAGCCACAGTAAATCTCTGGATCACCCTTTATTGTGTTGCCATCATGTGAAGTTGTGACTTTTGGACCGACATGCTAACACTTTTAAATCATGACATCTTTCCATCAGAGTAGCGGAAGCCTTACTGGTTCATGATATTTGCAGCAGCGAAGCAAAATCATAGTATGAAATATCGAGAACGGGTTATGTAGATATGCACCAGTCATGATTTCTTCAATTAAGTGTGGATGTTGTGAGCATGCGGCTTTGTATTGACTCCTCAATTACGATCAGCTGATCCAAATGTACCTGCAAACAACGATTAGCAATAAATCACCGCGAAAGTGTCTTTGATCACTTTCGTTGAATTGAGTACACGGCCCACGGTTCCCCGTTGATCAGTACAAGTACTGCCTGTGATCAGGTAGAGTTCTGAAGAACCTCCTTGACAGGGTTTCGCAGCTGTTCTAGCCGTTCTCAAACCGGAACGTCTCAAAGACGACAACACGGAGTGAGTGAACCAGCAAATTGAGATTCACTGATTGATGAAAAATGATTTGAAAAACAATCGCGTATCGCTTAGAAGAAAGAGTTTTGCCATACAACGAAGGTTTTATGAGAAAGATCAATTTTCAATCATAAATACTTTTTGTATTTGAAAAGAGTACACATTCGACGTGCTAGAGAAAAGAAAGATTCGCACATTGAACGGTTTTTCCAAAAGTATTTTTTCAATCAGAGATACTTTTTGTGTTTGAAAACATGAATACACATTCGATGTGCTAGAGAAAAGAAAAGATTTGCACATCGAACGGTTTTTCCAAAAGCATCCGTCAATCCATTACCTGGACCAAGGTTGATTCACGAGTGAATCGCCCCATCATTTCTATCCAGTTGTCACATGGTTGATCTATAGAATAGATCTCACATGCCACCTACCAGGAGCTTGTTTGATGTTGGCTCCAGAAGGCTTTCCATCTTCATTGTGAATATGTATGCATATCACTTAGATGTTCTGGCAATACCACAAGGATAATGCGTAGGACTCTTAATATATTCTTACTTTCCACATTATGTGAAACAGCAAGTCTTCAAGAATTTAGTGTTAAATGAGATATTGTGGATGATCTCTTGGCTCTAGACTCAATAGTGCACATTTGGTTCCTATGCCGGAGACTCCTTCTTCAATATCAACAATCTCTAAGAGAAAGTCGATAGATTATGTCGGTTCCCCGTGAGAATGAAACAAGTCCTTTTAAGAGGAACTTGAGTAGCTTGGGAAGTTTAGTGCAGTGCGTCACTGGGTCCATGACGTCTTGTCTTCAATACTTGTGTTACCTTAGTAAACACCAGTAGCATATGTATTGAACCCGGTTTCTGCCCTAAGGTTGAATTCATGGAGGGCTATTTCTTTTCACCCTTTTTCACATTCAATTCTTTTTCATTCTTCAACCCCTTCAGTGCTTACCGAGACTTCATAACTAGAACCTTGTTGGGTTTATTCCAGTACTAGCTCTGTCTCAGTCCGCACTCTTCCCGTATCTCACTTTTCTCCTTTTTCAATATACCTAAGGACTCTACACTATCTAGTGGATTGTCCCTGGGTAGATCCCTCCGGCTCTGGCGGATCGTGGGAACGAATACCTAACCTAACCATCCTTATAACACCATGCATAAAGTAAATTGGTCGGTCTTTTGGTATTGTTCTTTCCTTCATGAAACCAATCGAAAAATCATTTGGAAAAACAATCAAGGTACTTGTGATACGAGATCAAAGCATTTTGTACCTTAATAGTTTTGATCATTTTAGAAATGCTCCCCCTCAACATGTGCATATGATATTGAAATTGTTTGGCACATGGAGGCAAGAGTTCTTTGAAATAATTTCTTGATCACATTTTCCTTAGAAAAAGCCATTTGAATTTCTTTGGTAAATTCTCCCCCTCAATATGTGCATAGGATAAGAGAAATCATTTTAACACATAGAGGCAAGAGTTCTTTTGAAGCACATCCACGAATCACAAAAGCCATTAAGAAAACCATTTGAAAACTCAATCAAGGTACTTTATAAGTCTCTTTAAAAAACTTTTTGTACCTCGATAGTTTTGCTCCCCCTCAATATGTGCTTCGAGATTCGAAAGCGTTTAGCACATATGAGAGAGCAGACTGCACAATTAAATAAAAAACGATCACCTTTTATCAAATTTCATTATTAAATCACAAATTCTCCCCGATCAAAAATATCAAACCCTTTGAGATTTTGGATCCCAAGTGATTTAATTAGGTTTAGAAAACATGGGAGAAAATGTGGCCTTGTTTAAATACTCATCTGGTTTTTGGATAAATCCTCCTCCTTAACATGTGCATTGTGTATTTGAAATCGTTTGGCACATGGAGGCAGGAGTGCCTTTGAAGGACTAAAACCAATTCCATTAAAGCAGATTTGAGATTTAAATCACGATCTCTCACCCGATCAAAGATTTCAAACCATTTGAGATTAGTGATCCCAAAAGATTTAAATAATTTAGAAAATTTTGGGGAAAGACGTGGCAAGATTTAATTTTGAAAAATGACAGATAAGGACCATTTTAAAACATTAAAGATTGTTAGTGTCAGGTATGATTGTTTTAAAAGACCTTTAAGTAAAATAAAACAATTTCACAATCAAACAAGAACAGAAAAAATTTCATTTTGACAGATCTTTGAGTTTTAAAGAAAATCATACCATAACATAACATTAAATCTTTAGATCACCACATTTTAACGTACAAAGCGAAACTTTTGTGAAGAAATATCGTTTGAAAATATTTTATTTTAAATCACTCTCCCCCTCAAACCATGACAGAAGTCAATAGTTGAGTGACTTAGGTTTTGAAAAAAAAAAAAAGTCCGGTGATTTTCAAAATTTAGTTCAATTTATTTTCTAAACAATATTTTTCCATTTTCAAAAAAATTTAATCAAATTATTCAAAATTGTTTAAAAATGGTATCCTGCACAAAGATACGTTAGGTGGTTGAGAAGCTTCTGTTATTGTTGTAGGGTTTGGAAGAAAATCCGTGCAGATGCGCGATGAGACTTCTTCTTACGTTGCATTTTGAGTGCCAACTGAGGTCAAATTAAGCTCTGTTTCTTCAATCACTTAGAAGAAAACCATCTGCTGATGCAGTGAGACCTCTTACGTTGCATTTATGCCAACTCTCCATAGAAGTCCAATTAAGCTCCGGTTCTTCATTTGTCAACCCAAGATCTAGTTACCCTTTCCTTTCGGCATCCAAACATCATATTATGTGGGATCCGGATCGGGAACATTCTTATACCAAGATACCTGCATACGTTAGTGAACACACATACAGATATATGGTGGTCCACATCACCCAAACAGCAATCGACTAATAAAAGTCAATTCAACATATCAATCAGTTCATATAAGGTATGGGATTAATGTGTTTATCAATCTATAATCATCTAAACCTAACAGTCACATCCTAGAAACCTAGTCCTTTAACATAGGCAATTATATTTTTCAGATAAGCACGTAGTGTTAATACAAATAAACCGTAAAAACGTTTATTAATATTTTGCGATCTCTTTGTGTTTTGTTGATAACAAATGTAATGTTATCTTAAGTAAAATTATAAGGATACATGTTATTTTTGTAAAGCATTTACATATAGCCATTTAAATACAAAAATGTAATAAGTAAGCATTTGTTGTAATAGTTTATTAGGATGGGTAAAAACCATAACCCATGGATCTTAAACTCATACCAAAGAAGACTTGATACAATGTATACTTAGATACATTGAATCTAAAGAAAACCCATGGACCAACCCATAACCCATGACCCATAACCAAAAAACCCATGGGCAAAGAGGAGCGTACCACGGATCCCTAGGATTACACTAGCCGGATCCCAAGTGGAAGGGATCCGTGGGATCCGTGGAACAGAGAAGAAATTTGCCTATAAATAGAGAGCCATTTCTTCATTCTAACTCACCCCTCTTCTTACTAAATCTCTCATACACTCTCATTCTCTTCTAACATATAGATCACTTGATCTAGAGAGTTGTTCTTCTTTCTTTCTATTTGTGATCCTCATATAGGTCCTTCTCTAAGGCGAGATCACGAGCATTCTACAAGTCATCCAAGCAAGGGGTCCTTGATTGATTTGTCACTCCGCAAGATTTCTGTAGCGAAGATCTTGTATTTGATATTTCACATATTTGTTGTGTAATAGTTGTGTTGGTTTGGTCCACCGTGCTACGGACTCGGTATTTAGCTTTGTACCGGAAAAAGTGTAAGCAACGTTGTGAAGGCTTCTCCGCCAAGTGAAGGAGTTTGTTGACATAGTGCTTGAACTCTCGAGTAGGTGACTCGAGGAGTGGAGTAGGGCAAGGAAGGTGACCTTGTAGCCGAACCACTATAAATCGGTTGTGTCATTTCTATCCCTTAACTTTATTTATTTGTTTGCATTATCATTAGATCTATACGTTCTCAACATGCATACGATTTCACATAATATCGAATCTAAAAGTTTTTGAAATCAACTTAAAATCGGCAAAACTATTCAACCCCCCCTTCTAGTTTTCCACAATTGGCATCAAGAGCTAAGTTTATAAAAGTTTTAAAATAAACTTTTCGATCACTATGGGTTTCGAAAATTATAAGGAAGGGCAATCTATGCAACGACCACCACTACTTGAAACTAATGGTTTTATATATTGGAAAAATAGATTTGAAACATATGTGAAGTCTAAAGATATTGATCTTTGGTACATTATTGTTGAAGGTGATTTTGAGGCTACCTCAAATGATGATAAAGGAAATTTAGTTCACATACCTCATGATAAACTAAATGATGAAATGAAGAAAAAGCTTTCTATAAATACTGAAGCAAAAATGGTTTTATATAATGCTTTACGAAAAAGGAATTGAAAGAATTTCTATGCTTAAAACCTCTAAAGAAATTTGGAATTCTTTAGTTGTAACTCATCAAGGCAATCAACAAGTTAAAAATAATAAAATTGATTTATTTGTTCAACAATATGAACAATTTTCAATATCGGATGAGGAAACTATAGATCATTCATTTGCTAACTTTAATACTATTATTACATCTTTACAAGCACTTGATGAATCGTTTTCTAGCCGTAACCATGTTAGGAGATATCTAAGGGCACTTCCATTGAAGTGGAGATCCAAGGTAACGGCGATCGAAGAGTCAAAAGATTTGACAATCCTCACCCTCGATGAACTCATAGGCAACCTAAAAGTCTACGAGCTTGTCCTTGCTAAAGATTCCGAAGCCTCAAAGGTGAAAGAGAAACACAAATCTCTTGCCCTTAAAGCCAAAAAGGCTTCGAGCGATGAGGAGAACTCATCTTCGAGTAGTGACGACGAAGAATACGCTATGGCGGTAAGGGACTTTAAAAGTTCTTTAGAAGAAAGGGTAGATACGTCAAACAACCGTATGACGATAAGAAAGGCTTTCGGAAAAGCAAAGAGGACGAGAAGCCAAAGGATGATCGTACTTGCTTTAAGTGTGGGGACCCAAACCACTTTATTAGTAAGTGTCCCAAACGGGTTGATCAAAAGGCGTTCGTGGCGCACGTGGGGAATGAGACGAGGAGGATGAAGAAATTTGTCTTATGGCAAATGACGAGGTATGTCTTGAATACTATAGTAGTTCATCACTTGATGACAACTCATTGCATAATGAATATGATAAACTATGCAATATTAGCTTAAAACTAGTTAACAAAAACAAGCTTTTAAAGAGTCAAAATAAACGTTTAGATAAAGAAGTCATAGAATTAAAAGCAAAACTAAAACGTTTAGAGAAAGGTAAAATAGCAAGTGGTGAATGTGAACTTTGCGTTCAACTTCAAACACTAGTGGATCACTTAGATTCTAAAATTGCTAGAATGAGCACGAACACTTTAGATACAATACTCGATAGCGTTAAAACTGGTAACAATCAAAAGGGTCTAGGAAGTCAACAACTTGATCCATCAACTAGTGAAAGTAAAGAAACAAAATTTGTTAAAGAACTAGAAAAACCAGCCATTGTTGTGGCGGATCCCACGGATCCCCTAAAAAAGGAACCGGCTAGTGTAGAAAAAGGGATCCGTGGATCTGTTGTAGCAAACATTAGCAATAATGTAGCTTCTTCATCTAGAACTGATTTTGTCATAGTTAATAGGAAGAAACCAAATCATGTCACCACTAGACAACCACCTCCAAAATATAATCCTACTTTTGCAAGAAACAAAGATCCATCTTTTCAAAACCTAACTCATTTAGGAGACCTAATAACGTTTACCCGAAAAGTAACCATCAAATGGGATGGAATCAAAACATGCAAAAAGGTTTTCCTTTTCAAAACTTTGCTCCATGGAATGCATACTCATCTTATCCATACATGTCTAACATGAATGGAATGTTTAACACTAATGGACCCATGAACAAATGGGGACCAAACTTTTGAGTTTATTATTGTTTTAGGTGTGCTTAAAGGTCGACCTAGACCCGATGAATGGGTCAAGGATAGCGGGTGCACAAGGCACATGACCGGCAATAGGGATCTATTCTCCACATATGAATCCATTAATGGAGGTAATGTGGTGTTTGGAAATAGCAAAGTAGAATCATCGGTAAAGGTACGATTTCTAACAAATCTCTAACCATTAACGATGTGTGTCACGCAGAAAACCTAAACTTTAATCTCTTAAGTATAGGACAAATATGTGATAAAAAGTGCAATGTACTTTTTACCAAAACCGGTAGTAAGATACTTAAAATGGCATAACCATAGGAAGAGGAATTAGGAAACATGGAGTCTATGTCATTAAAATCGGTAATGAACCTAAAGACAAACTATGTCTTACCTCTATGGATGATACTTCCACCTTATGGCATCGAAGATTGGGTCACGCCAACATGCGACTTCTTCAATCGCTATCATCCAAAGATCTAGTAAGAGATCTACCTAAGTTAAAATATGAACATCATTTTTGTGATGCTTGTAATATAGGAAAACAAGCTCATTCAAGTCATAAAGCTAAAAACATGGTGTCCACAACTAGGTGTCTAGAATTACTACATATGGATTTATTTGGTCCATCCGCTATCCAAAGTTATGGAGGCAACTACTACACTTTGGTAATAGTGGATGACTACTCTAGGTATACATGGACAAAATTTTTAAAGAACAAAACGGAAACCTTTAACTATTTTGAAATATTAAGCAAAAAGATCCAAAGACAACTAGGAAGTCCCATAGTGTCTATTAGGACGGATCATGGTAGGGAATTCGATAATGAAGTGCAATTTGGAGCTTTTTGTGACGCTAATGGTATTACTCACAACTTCTCTGCTCCACGCACTCCACAATCGAATGGGGTAGTAGAAAGAAAGAATAGAACTCTACAAGAAATGAGTCGAACCATGCTTAATGAACAATCCATACCTCAAAAATTTTGGTGTAATGCCGTTGATACTTCAACGTATATACTCAATCGAGTCTTGATTAGACCAATCTTAGGAAAAAATCCATATGAGTTACTTCGAGGCAAAAAGCCTACGTTAAATCACTTTAGAGTCTTTGGTAGTAAATGTTTTATTCTTAACACTAAAGATTACCTTACAAAATTTGATCCTAAATCAACCGAAGGTATCTTTTTAGGTTATTCGCCAAATAGCAAAGCTTACGTCATATTAAACAAAGAAACAATGAAGGTAGAAGAGTCATTAAATATAAAATTTGATGAAAGTCCACCCAAACCCTCTCCACCTCTTGTCGATGACGAGATTATAGAAAGTGAAGCCATAGTAATAAAGAAAAAGATAAGTGAAGAAGAAGAACCTCTAAGTGATGAAATAGTAAACATTAAAGAGTCCAAAGATCACCCCGTAGATAAAGTCATAGGAAAACTAAACGAACGAACATTAAGATCTCAAGTTCAAAACCAAAGTAGCTTGTTTTGTTTCGTTTCAACCTTAGAACCTAAGAATACACAAGAAGCCATAAAAGATGAAAGTTGGGTAATGGCTATGCAAGAAGAACTAAATCAATTTGTTTCTAATGATGTTTGGACACTTGTCCCTCCACCTAGTAATCAAACCATAATAGGAACCAAATGGGTTTATAAAACAAATTAGATGCAAACGGAGTAGTGTCTAGGAACAAGGCTAGACTCGTTGCTCAAGGGTATAACCAACAAGAGGAATAGACTTTGATGAGACCTATGCCCCGTGGCTAGATTAGAGTCTATAAGAATACTTCTTGCGTATGCTTGTGCTAATGATCTAAAGCTTTATCAAATGGATGTCAAATGCGCTTTTCTAAATGGTTGTCATAAATGAAGAAGTATATGTAGCTCAACCTCCGGGCTTCATTGATTTTGAAAACCCAAACATGTGTATAAATTAAAGAAAGCCCTTTACGGTCTTAAACAAGCTCCAAAAGCTTGGTATGATAGACTCAAGTCATTTCTAGTTAAACACAACTACACCATGGGGTTAGTTGACAACACACTTTTACTAAGAAAAGAGAGTCACATATAATCATAGTACAAATATATGTAGATGATATTATATTCGGATCCACTTGTCAAGACATGTGTGATGATTTCTCTAAAATCATGCATGACGAGTTCGAGATGAGTATGATGGGAGAACTTAGTTTCTTTCTTGGTCTACAAATAAAACAAGTAGAAGATGGTATCTTCTTTAATCAATCTAAATACATCAAGGAGATGTTAAAGAAATTCGGTCTAGAAGAGTCAAAACCAATTAGGACTCCAATGTCATCCGACACCAAACTCACAAAAGATGAAGACGGAGAATCCGTTGATAATACTAAATATCGTGGCATGATAGGTAGCCTTCTCTACCTCACGGCAAGTAGGCCGGATATCATGTTTAGTGTTTGCTTATGTGCTAGGTTTCAAGAAGACCCTAAAATATCACACCTAGAAGCCGTAAAAGGATATTTAGATATATTAAGGGTACAACACAATTAGGATTATGGTATCCTAAGGGCACCGGAGTAGAAACAATTGTATATGCAGATTCTGACCATGCAGGTGATTACGTTGATAGAAAAGTACAAGTGGGGTATGTACTTTTATGGGATGTTGTTTAACATCATGGTTTTCTAAGAAACAAACGGCACTTGCAATATTAACAACCGAAGCCGAGCGTCTCCCGGCAAAGCATGCCAACAAGCACTATGGATGAAACAAGCGTTAGTAGACTACGACATCCATCTAAGCAACATAGCCATCCTATGTGACAACAAAGGTGCAATCGACTTAAGCAAGAATCCGGTATTACATTCTCGCACAAAGCATATAGAGATTCGTCATCACTTCCTAAGAGACAATGTTCAAAAGGGGAACATCTCTATTGAGAAGGTAGCATCCGAAGACAACATAGCCGACGTCCTCACCAAACCGTTGAAGCGGGAACAATTCAACCTACTTCGTCTTGGTCTTGGTCTAATGGAACAAACGTCGTAACTTAATTGACTCTACAAGGTATGTAAACACTAGCCTTCTTCTTTCTGAGTCTAGGATTTCTATTTCACGCACAACTCACAAACAATACGGGAATTTTCAAAACCCAAGATGAGTTTTTACACTTATAGTTTTCTTATTTTTTTTAAAGAAAGCCTACTTTCACAATGTTTTCTAAAAAGATGATACCTTCCCGTATCAATTTCACAAAAGCAATTTCTCACGTCTAGGACAAATCGCTTTTTCATTATTAATACAAAGTAAAAACCGTTTTCATTGCATCTCATGACTTTTGAATGCTAAAGGGGACACATAACTAATATGTGTTTTCCGGTACATTCATTTAAGCAACAATGAATTAGGAGCATTGATAACACAAAATTACGTACTCATGTACTAAATATGTGTTTTCAGGTTATCTCAATAGGATGGTTTTATACTTCTAGTTTATTTTCTATTTCTTTTAGGGGTCGAGATAACCAAAACTCCAAATAGTTTGCATATAGGCACACACTAGGAAAAAATGTTTCCAAAAGGAAAATTTTGTGCTGCCTGAATCACCAGACCTACGGATCCCAACCTTTATGCGGACGGATCCTCAAGGAAGGATCCGTGGGATCCGTGTTACGTAAGTGTTTTCAACTTCTATTTTTTCACTTTGGATGAAAAATCCACATTTGTTTCATTTTGGGAGTATGCTCTTTAATGCTTGTGTTCTCATGATCACATGCCTTGAATTCATATCTAATCATTAGATTTTAATCCACATTTTGGGTCAAGCATTCATTACAATGCTTTGTTTTTCTATATATATTACTCCCAAAATGCTTGCATACTCCATCTCCTTCTCACAAACACACTTCATCATGTCATCCAAAACCCTTTAGAGAATCATCTAGTACAAACAATCATGATATCCAAACCTTTGTACTTCCACCATCCAAAATACCACAATCAAATGCTAGGATATCCGCACGGATTAGTATCCGATCTTGTTGTTTAGCAAAACCAACCTCAAATGGTTCATCCTCAACAAATAACTCACCACAAGATGCTTCCATTATAGCACCACCCTCATCACCAACAAGTACACCAACTTCATCACCACCTAAAATAACTCTTTTGGAACTCCTTAAGACTCCAACAAGATCTAACCAACCTAAAGAAAAAGAATTAGTCTTTTCAACACCCCCCACATCTCCAAATACTATCTTTCAAGATCTTGAAACATCACCACCATTAGCTCCCATCACATTACAAGAACATCTAGGTTCTTTTCCACCACCATTTATTAACATTCCGGATATTGATCCATATTTTCCTATTTTTCCACCACAACTTCCGCAAAACTCAAATCAAAACAACCCGAAAACTTCCGCACTCATTACCCACATCATTTACATTGTGAACATTGCCAATCCACTAGGGAAATTGCAATAGAAGTTAGGGAAGAAATGCGTTTCATACTCAACCTCATCCTTGATCGCATCAATACCATTACTCATCAAAACCTCCATCCATAACCTTATGCAAGCATGGAAGGAATCACTACTACTACTTTCTATTTTTAGTATTATTTTTCTTTTGAAGTCATTTTCAAGAACAAGTCTTGTTCTTATTTTTACATGCTTGTAAGTGGCATACATACCACTACAATTTGTTGTTTTATTACAAGGCCTTGTTTACATACCTTGGCTCCCAATCTTGATTCTCGACAACCACAAGATTATATAAGCATGTTACTAACCTTTCTTTCTGTAGGAATTTTTATTTTTCTTCACTTGACGCCCCAAACAAGGGGGAGTTAGGAGTTTGTTTATTTCTTCCAAGGGTTAACTTTTTGTTTTGACAAAAAGGGGGAGAAGAAGTAAAACTTAGGGGCTTTCAAAACTTACATCTATTCTTAAGTTTTACTCATCATAACATTATGTTTTGTCATCAACAAAAAGGGGGAGATTGTTAATACAAATAAACCGTAAAAACGTTTATTAATATTTTGCGATCTCTTTGTGTTTTGTTGATAACAAATGTAATGTTATCTTAAGTAAAATTATAATGATACATGTTATTTTTGTAAAGCATTTACATATAGCCATTTAAATACAAAAATGTAATAATTAAGCATTTGTTGTAATAGTTTATTAGGATGGGTAAAAACCATAACCCATGGATCTTAAACTCATACCAAAGAAGACTTGATACAATGTATACTTAGATACATTGAATCTAAAGAAAACCCATGGACCAACCCATAACCCATGACCCATAACCAAAAAACCCATGGGCAAAGAGGAGCGTACCACGGATCCCTAGGATTACACTAGCCGGATCCCAAGTGGAAGGGATCCGTGGAACAGAGAAGAAATTTGCCTATAAATAGAGAGCCATTTCTTCATTCTAACTCACCCCTCTTCTTACTAAATCTCTCATACACTCTCATTCTCTTCTAACATATAGATCACTTGATCTAGAGAGTTGTTCTTCTTTCTTTCTATTTGTGATCCTCATATAGGTCCTTCTCTAAGGCGAGATCACGAGCATTCTACAAGTCATCCAAGCAAGGGGTCCTTGATTGATTTGTCACTCCGCAAGATTTCTGTAGCGAAGATCTTGTATTTGATATTTCACATATTTGTTGTGTAATAGTTGTGTTGGTTTGGTCCACCGTGCTACGGACTCGGTATTTAGCTTTGTACCAGAAAAAGTGTAAGCAACGTTGTGAAGGCTTCTCCGCCAAGTGAAGGAGTTTGTTGACATAGTGCTTGAACTCTCGAGTAGGTGACTCGGGGAGTGGAGTAGGGCAAGGAAGGTGACCTTGTAGCCGAACCACTATAAATCGGTTGTGTCATTTCTATCCCTTAACTTTATTTATTTGTTTGCATTATCATTAGATCTATACGTTCTCAACATCCATACGATTTCACATAATATCGAATCTAAAAGTTTTTGAAATCAACTTAAAATCGGCAAAACTATTCAACCCCCCCTTCTAGTTTTCCACACGTAGGATGATTAAGAAATCCCGTTAGATGATGTAAATATGAAAAATATTCTTCCCCTCAATCAATGACTCTTTTTCTTGAAAAGTTTAAAAGCGCTGAAGTCATTGATTGAGTTTTCAATTTTACAAGAACTCTGAATCTGATTGTTTTTAAAGCAACTCATTTACCGCCATTTTTTAAAACACCAAATATTTTTCTGAAGAATTTTAGAATGAAAAACATTTGTGTAGGAACAGCAGTCCTTCGACATACTTTCCTTGTTTTGTTTTTAGGATAAGTGCACGAAATATTTGAAAATAGGTTTAGCGCAACACTTTCCTTTCATGAAAAATGGGTTGCTATCTGAAATAATAGCAAACCATGGTTTTAAGCACGGGTTACAGTCTGAAGTAACTGCAAGCCATGGTTTTTAGCACGGGTTACAGTCTGAAGTAACTGCAAGCCATAGTTTGTGACATGTTTAGAAAAGAATATTTACACCTCCTGCTCGAACTTCATCTATGGTCCCGTGCCATTATTGAATGACATTTCTAAGACCGCAGATGTTATCGATACCAGAAGACATGTCATGAGAAAACATATTTTTTTGTCTTTTTGAAATTTTCTGATTTTTATGGATTTTTGAAGGTTTTATATTTTTCTCTTTTGTTTTGCTGGTTTTATATTTTTGTATTTGGTTTTCTGATAAATATATATAAAGATAGAGAAGATGATATAGTAAAAGAAGATGATGATACGAGTACCGAGATAAGGATATCGAGCAGCCCCGTTGTAGAAGAAAGAAGTCATCAACTCTTAAACATTCACCACCAAAGCTTCCAGGGCTCTTGAATCGAAGAAAGAAATTGAACCATCTGAAAGTGAGACTTTGGCAGCTTCCCTCCAAAACGAAAATCCTTTAGTGAAGCGATTGAAGCTTTATTACAAGCTTGCCTTAGCCAGGTGCACAGAGAAGCACACCATTATCATAAATCCCGCTGCTCCTTTCAAGAATAAACACCGTGATTCTTCGTTCGAGGTTATATCATCAACAAGAACAGAAACGTATCATCCCACATTTAAATAATCTTCTCAAATTTCCTTTCCACTGAAGTCTGAAACAATCCATTCCAAAAGGTGTCAAGAGAACACTTCCCCCGTGTAGTTGAAATGATGCAGTCCGTCTATTAGTATAATGCTCAAGAACTCTCCCGAATACATGTCATGAGGGGAATGAAGAACACCTTCCCATGTTCACATTTTTCTTCCCTGATGAAAGTGTATGAAGCTCAAGAACCCGAAGTACACCAATATCCAAGAGCTCTCCCAAATACACATCATGAGTGGAATGAAAACACCTCCCCATGTTCACATTTTTCTTCCCTGATGATCGTGTATGAAGCTCAAGTATCCGAAGTATACCAATACACAAGGAATGAATAACTGATAACATTGAAGAAGCAGGCCAAGTCACTGATTATCTCTGCGGGTGACAATCTCTGCGGATGTCAACACCGAAATAAGTGATTATATCTCTGAATCACTGATTAAGCACTCAAGTGAACCAGCTGAGCATCCCCAATGTACCCAATCTCTCTCCCCTGAACATTGCAATACCATCGAAATCACCACACACTTGTGTACCTCTTTTATCTTCAGAAACTTTCTCTAACATCTCTTCCCCTACATAGTTGGAATAAACACTAAACGCCATGAGTCAAACCTTGAGTTTCTCTGCGGTAATGACATTTGTCTTCCCGGGATATCTTCAATTACTTAGAAGTATTAAGTTCATCAAGTTTACTCGCTTTTAGATACTTATCTCCTTCCCCTTGCTGGTTTTGACACTACAGAGTCAGCAAATCATTATAAGCCCGAATACTAGAAATTTGTTGAGAAGAACACTTGAACTCTTGTGAGAATCAACTTGCTGAAGACTCTCTCTGACTATTTTTATCAACCCTTATGTAGACAATTTGAAGTGACCACTGAAGAAGAAAACCCGATATACCATACTTGAAACTGAAGTCAACTTCCCCACATTTGTATCTTAAGCTTGCACCTGATGATGGAAGAACGGTGTAGAGAATTTATGCTTCAAGGAAATCTCTAAGTACTCACTACCCAAACAAAGTATGAGACATTAACACCTCTTGCGATTATCCACACCGTCATATGCGTGTGACACTGAGTAAAACAAAGTAACTCCTAATAGTGATAGTTAACCAGGTCTTCAACCATCCACCTCGACTGCTGGTAACTAGATAAACCAAGTCTTCAACTCAAAATTTTAAGCCCGAGCAAGTTATCAAATAAGAACACGCCTTTGTGAAAGTCAACTTCAATCTCAAATAAGTGATAAATGATTAACTCCGAAGTAATCAACTTGTGTCAAATGTCCAACACGTGAATAAATGTACAACCGGATGTACATTGACCCACTTAATGAACCGGAACAAATGATTCCTCAACATCAATTCCATCTTCCTAAATATATACATATAGAGACCTGATCGAAGATTCACCAATAATGTCTTCAAGCGGATGAGGTAGTCATTTTCCTTAGTGTTCATGTGGTTGATTTACAGAGTGCAAAATAATCCGTGAAGATTTGGTAAAGTATACCAAAGAGCAGATCATTTTTCATGAACAATAATCCGTGAAGATTTGGCAAAGGAATACCAAAGAGCAGATTATTATTCAATAGTGCAACTGCAATATTACAATAGTCAATATCAACGCCTCCCATAAACCGACAATCTGTATGATAAATGCCCAGATTAAGAAGAAGTCTTTAGATAATCAAATGCAACTCATCTTTAGTCTTCTAACATGTAGCAGAGAATGTAGAACAGATCTGAGACTCGACCTTCTTCAAGATTGTGCAGTTGGGGAATAGATAGTTAACATCTTCAACTCACACCAAAAGCATCCCACCAAAGAGCATCCCAATTAACTTACATCTTGCAAATCCCCTTAACTAAAATCCCTCCCAATCAAACAAGAACAGAAAGATGTTCATCAAGGAAATCAGCAATCACGCCGCAACGAACACACAAGATGGTAACACCAAACTACCAATCACATCAAACAAGAACAGAGAGATTGTTCGGAATCATCATGTTGATGTATACGTGAAGCATTAATCGGAAGCACTTTGTCGATAAGCTCATCAATCCGAGTGAAGATGTCAACCAACGGCTCTTAGAAGAAAAACTTCATGTGAAGATGACCCGATAAGAAGAAGCTCGGTTCTTACATGAGTTTAGAGCCGTATGACCATTTAAATTCTCAAAAATCAATCAACCATGCAAAAATTCACACTTCTTCTCCCCTCAAGAATTGCATACGGAGATGCCATTCTTGACTAAATAAGTGAAATCCATCCGAATGTTCTATTCACACTTCTCTCCCGCAAAATAAGCACATGATGTCGCCATCTTCATTATAATCGAGCAAGTGGAATGAGAAAACAATCAGTGGTAGCCCGGTTCACTTGATGACTAAAGTGCATGGAAAAAGTATGAAGTATGTTGATGAGAATGGTCATAATAAGAAGATTTCTCTTCTTCCGAAGATAATGCGCACTGAAGCGTACACATTTCTTTTCTTTAAGAACGAGGCATGAACTGTTGTGTTCATACGTCATTATGTTGAAGTACGAGGCCTGAACTGATGTGAACAGACGTCATAAATCTCTCTCTTTTCAGCTCTCTTAGCAAAACATGTAATCATCCCATTATCATTCAGTAGGCTTTTTGTAGTGACAGCTGATGGAGAAAACCCGATATAATGAATTTGACCCTGAAGTAAACTACCCCGAACTCGTGACTTAAACTTGCACATATGTAACAAAGAGCGGTGCCGATTTCCATTAGCATCTCTAAGTACTCTCTATGTACTCTATACTCTTCAACCAACCAACCATCAAGTATAAGACGTACATTACCTCTTGAAAATCCACAATTCAATGTGACACTGAGCACTACAACGTAACTCCTTAAAGTGATAGTTATTTTGTGGTGATAAGAGCCCAATTCCCCCAAGTGGTAAAAGAAAAGATAAAAGACACCCAACAATAACTAGATTTCCAAGTCTTTGTTTTTAATAATAAGCTTGAACAAGGATCTTGAAGAATCTTCATCCATCCATCCCCGATACCTTCAGATACTAAGTACAATCGCCCGTGATATTTCACTTCAACCTCAAATAAATAATACTGAATTACCGCCGTTGTCACATCTTCTGAACTGCTCAAATCTAGCCTTCTTTGACATTTAAATGAACTTTGATAATGGTTTCATCCCGACCATGGTTTAATGAGCATAACCCCATAAAACTTTGAAGAAACCAAACCGCCATGACGAATATCCAAACACACATCCAATTCATGAAGTACACCCTTTTATCCCTTCTTCGAAATAGAAATCGTAGCACCAAAGATCAGAAAAGATCCCGAAATACACTTTCCTTTCTCCAGGATGAATCCATCATTACGGGATTTTACAATTCTATAGTTTAAACCGAGAAATAGTTTCTTTCGCGGGATTTTACAAAACCAAGAATAAACCGTAAGAAAGATCCGGAAATGCACTTTACTTATACCAGGATGTTTCCATTGTCACGGGATTTTACAAGTCTATGATTTAAACCGAGAAATAGTTTCTTTCGCGGGATTTTACAAAATCAAGACAAAACCGTAAACAATGTCAGCTTGAATGTGTTATGACAATATTGGTTTCGGTGAATATCTATTTTAGGGGAACATGCAGCGGTTCATTAACTGTTCATTATCCAACATCATCAATATCATCAACCATCCAATCAACACTTTGGTAAACACATCATTCACGCATTCTGTCGGCTATTGTAGTGACCACACGGAGAAGTAAACCCGATATACCAAACTTGATCATGAAGTAAAATTCCCAGATTTGTTACTTAAACTTGTACTAATCCTTGTGAAAAAGAAACGGTGTACTCAATGTACGAAACCTCTTGACATATTCTCAACTGCGTGAGACACCAAAGTGATAGCTACGTTGTGGGTTAAGCTAGAAAGAATCACAAGCGTAACTGAATAGCCAAGTCTTTATCACCCTCTATAAATGCCCAAACAAGTCATCTTCGCGGAAGGGTAGAAAGAAAGAAGATGAAATAAGTAAATGTGCCCGAAAAAACTCACTTCAAATCCAAATAAGAAATACCAAATACAAACAACCCCGTAGCCAACTTTGTTCAATCATCAATTCAATTCGTGACAAAGTATTCTACGTGAAAATGTATAAACCAAAGTACCAAATCTCCATAGCCCAACGAATCTCATAATCACATCAAACTACATCATCAAAACTCATAACCAATCAAAACTCCAATTCGTTCAAGCCGTGAATTATATGTATCCTCCGTGAAATTCGTGAACCAAAATACCAATCAATATACCACTTAAAATCAATAGTTATAAAAAACATTTATAGAAAAATACAGGTTTTGATATTTCACCTTTGTTAATCCATTTAAGCATGACTGTTATATGCCCATTTACTTGTCAACCAAAAAAAATAAACGCTTAAGCACCAATATCAATTGTTCATATATACCAATAGTTCACATAATAGTTCACATAATGCGGAGTAAATGAACCGTGGAGTAAATAGTTTGGATCCAGTCAAGCCAATATTCACTATAATATTGGATCCAGCCCATCTACGTGTGAGAATCATTGAGCCCGAGCAAGTAATGAGGCCCACATCAAATCAGTTGAATCCGGTCCATAATGAGCTGTGTTAAAACCGGATATAAGAGAATGATTTTACCTAAATATTAGGTCATTTATCTCATAAACCTAATCTTATCTCAAAAATATATACCTCCCTCAAGCTGATAATCTCCACATCCACCAAACTCTTCACTTCATCTCAAGTTCATCAAATAACATCATTAGCCCACGAATCACACTCAAAAAACAAACCCACGAATACCTAATCAGTCCTCTCTCGTTTATAATAAGCAACCACTAATAACGATTGAAGAGCAACAATTTAAACGACTTCAAGGTCTTGTGACAACCAAGGTCTCGGGTAGGTTTTATGTGTTGAGTCGTTTTGTTTTTCCTCTTTTTTTTTCAGTTTGGTCATGAACGAACAAAGAAAATAAAATAACATCGTTGTTATGTTTTATTTCTTGTTGTTTCGGAGATTAATTGAAGTGAGACTTTATAGATAGGATCAGTGATGAAATTGGTTCGAACAAACAAAAATCTTGAGGATTAGGCGAATATTCGAACCAAATCTGAGATCAAGTGATGTTATATTTTCGATTTTGTTAGATTGGAGTATTGGTGATAACGTATGAAATAGGTTGAATGATGAAGAGTTAGGATAGATAGACGTTGGATGTTGTTGCATTTTGATTTTGATTATGTGTTGGCTGTGATCTACTTAATCTTTCGAGTCCTTATTCCCTTTTTATTTTTATTTCAAATCATTTTAAGTCATTTGTGGACTGATGAAGTAATCGAAACAGAAGGCAGAAAATGGTAAATGGTTTTAGTAGTCAAGTCTTCTCATTCTTCATTTCTGTCCAAGTCGCTATATTGAGTCAAGTGTCAAGTCGCTAGCCAAAACTGTCAAGTCGCTACCCATTTTTTTTTTCAAAGCAAGTCGCTACCCTCTTTATCCAAAGCAAGTCGCTACTTAATAAATATCAAGTCGCTAGGTCAGTTTTGTGGCAAGTTGCTATTGACTTTAAAGAAAGTCAACAAATGTCCAAGTCGCTACAGAGATGTGTAAACAACTCGCTAGCATAACAACTACTCATATGCAACGAATCTAGACGACTTGTAAAGACAAGTCACCACCAGATTTTTGACTCAACTCGCTAGTTTTAGCCAAGTAGCTACATGTATATTTGGCTTTTTCCAATGAGTATTCCGACCAAATTCCGACCATGTTCATAGTTACCCAGAAAAATGACATAAAAATGCATTCTTTTTACCTGTTTTGACTTCAAGAATCTGATGGTTTGACCACAAAGTGTTCACAGATAAAATGATAACAAAGAAAGGTGTCAAAAGATGATATTAGAACATAACAGTTTAGGCACAAAAAAAATGAAACCGGACAGAAAATAGACCGAGACATTTAGATAAAGACAAAATACATGATACTTACAAAGTTGTTTGAAAACTGATATTACTTTAAAAGTGGGAAAACAAAATTCGACACACAAAATTGTTACCCAATCAGTTTTAAAACAAGTATCAAAAACCAACAAACAAAGTAACCATGGAACTAAACAACACAAATCAACACAACACAAAAAACCTTGGCTCTGGTACCAATTGTTAGGATCCAAATATTATTGTGTTGATGATTCGGGTGGTCTTGGATGATCAAAATACATGTTTACCATTTTAGAGAGAGAAAGTAGAGAGAGAGAGGGTGTTCTTGCTAGAGGTTTAAACAAAGGAAAGGTTAGATTGAATGAGAAGCACCACCCCTTCCATGGATGGAAGGGGTATTTATACTTACACAATACACAACCTCCTATCGGCCTGTGGATCAGGTATACAGTGGGTAAAGACCCGTCCTTCCTCCACGGTGTTACACTACGCTAAATTACGCTACAAACTAACTAATAAACTACTAAACAACGTAAATAACTACAAGTCTACGAGCTAACTTATGCTAGATAATATTTGGGGTGACCGACTCTTCACTATGGAATTTTCTAATTCCTAACATTTTGCAAGAGTGCGCACACGGCTGCCCTGCCTTTATCAGACAGCGATCCCCCGATCGATACTTCTTGCTCTGGGTAATCAGGATGAATTGCGACCCTCAGCTTTGATACTTTAGTTGCGCTCTGTTCTGGGATGTGTGCCTTCTCACATATAATCGTGTTACATTCTCTAGGTGGTACGATGGTATTATAGAGAGTAACAATGCCCCCTCCACCGGGAACTTGAGCATTCCATGTGTTGTAGACGGTACCGCGCGTATGGCTGATATCCCTGGCCTTCCAATAATGCCATTGTATGGCGAAGGGGATCTGATCACCATAAAGTTCATCCAGGCTGTCATGGAGTGTTCCTTATTACCGACATTAACGAGTAGGCGTATTTGCCCCATGGGCCATATCTTTTCTCCCGTAAAACCAGTCAACGATGTCATGGCCGGGCTTAACTGACTTCGTATCTCAGGTCGCAGTCGCTTGAAACAATGTTCATACATTATATCTGCGGATGCTCCTCCATCCACATACATACGGTGGATATCGTGACCCCCTGCATTTATTTCGATGGTAAGAGGTTCTACCCATGCGTTGTCCGCAGCCAAGGTGGGGAAAGAAATTTCGCTTCCACAGGAAAACTTTTGGCTGACCTTCAAAGCTTGACGATTACACAAATCTCCACCACTAGAGTCAAGGGCTAAACAATTCTCGAAGGCAATATGGGTAGACACGACAAAGGTTAAGGGGTGACTCGTCATTACTAACATGTCACGGCGAAGTGGACAAAATCAATGATACATGACCAAATATATGGCCAAGACACCAAAGATTGCTCGCTGCATCACCTAGACACGCTTCATGAATAAAGGGTAGGATAAGAAATGGGATATATAAATGGTGTAAAATAGAAAACAAGTAGGTAGTCTAAATCTATAACCAAGTCATCACCACTTACCGTCCGCCCAAAGTTCAAGCTTTGAAGTCAAGAAACCGGATCATGAAATACAAGGTGGATGTGTCATTAGAGGACGTCGTGATGGGTACACTACTTTTCTCCAACTGTTGGCATAATTACCAACTCCAATCTACAAATGTGACCGAGGTGGCCTCCTCGATACTAAATCTATAGAGCTCATAATAGAGTGCTTATAACATTGCACTTTACAATAATAACAACTATTTTTTTTTCAACATAACAATAATAACTAAGCATAATATCCCCCCACTTGAGATAAACAATGGGAATTCAAGGGGTCTTCAATGATCTTCAGGAATGTTGTCGATGAAAGCGTGATTTCCGAACCTTTCTACCTGAACCTTGAACTTAGGCAAATGATGACTTCCCAAACACAAATAAAGACTACAGGGTAGGCTAAGGTGTATAGGTGTAACGAAACAATATATCAGGTTAACAAAATGAAAGGAATGGCTTAGAAGGGTGTATCTAAGGGTATCTTGCACTAAAGGTGAGTGCAACAAAAAGGTTTCACATGGGGGTCGAGAAGTCGAGGTGACTAATCGATAGACACACAATGGTAGGCTATTTGGGTGATAATCCTATAATATTTCCTTCTAAAACTGAAATGTCCAAATACATCAAGCTAACTCAACATACCTCGTCTATGGTCTCGAAATGATGCAAAGGCCAAGTTCTAAAGTTTACAAGCTACTGGCACACTCATAATTTGGTGGATTTGGGGTAAAATATTGGAAACGGATAAGGCTAATCTCACCATATAGTATCAAGGGTTGTATGTGCTCGGCTAAGGTCTACTCTAGTTAGGTTAAGAAAAACATGTCAAAATTTTTAAAATGGCATAATTTTTCAAAATTAACTAGAAAAACGAGGGCAAAATAATGTTCAAGAGATAATTCTACTCCCGTCCCCCCACTTGAATTGTACAAAGTCCCTATTGTACTAAGCATTAAATAAAGGTGAAGAGAAAAGTAGAATTAGAGCGAGAACTTCCCTGAAATTTGCTCCATAAAGAAAGAAGGCCCACGAGAAAGAGACGTGCCTTCGTATAAGCGTCATGACAAACTTCAATGCCTGAAATCACACTACCGACAAGCATAATTCTAAAAAGAAAAAATGAAAAATGAAAAATGAAAAACAAACCTAACTCACTTTCGTAGGAATCACGGTTGCATTTAGCATATGCAACAAGCCTTTTAAACCACTTGGTGTCCCAAGTGGACGAGTGAAGTCTCGTGAGGGTTTACAGGGAACACACCCACAAAGTTCATTTAAAATAATAATACAAGGTTACTGTGTTTTAAAATGAAAGAATTAAAGAAGAGGAAGGTTATGTTGTAACGCTTTTGAGGGAGTTACGCCGTAACTGGCAAAACCTGACATAAGCTGCAAAGCGAGTGGTTACGGCGTAACCACAGAGATGGTATTACGCCGTAATTAGTAATGCGTCAAGAGTTCTGCTGCAAAAAAGTTGGTTACGGTGTAATCACATAGATGAGTTACGCCATAACTCTGGTTAGATCAGCAAACTGCAGCAGCACTTACTTCCTCGTTTCCTGCAAAAATGGTTAGAAAACACAAAACCCTACAAAAATGGAAATAAAGCAAAAGAAATGGATAATTTGGGTTGTCTCCCGAAAGAACACTTTTTCTTTATTTACGAGTCTTTAAGTTAGACTCAGAGCCGCGGGGCTTCTATGGGGGCCTTTGGACTTGCCCGACCTCTTCAATGTCTTTCATTAAGTTATTACGGATCCAGGTGACATTGGAAGCTTTGCGGTCGTATTATTTGATTTCCACTTTCCGAACCTTGCAAAAATTTTCGTCCGGCCCCAAGTGATACTTAGTGAATACGAATATTTCAGTGACAATAGGTGGTGGTTTTCTATATTGGATCCCAAGTAGCTTGCATTTGCTTTGCGCATACTCCTCATCTTCAAGGTCAGTTATACTTACCTTGTACCGTGGCTCTTTGTCAATGGTTTCTTTAATGCTGTAGTCTTTAGTTTCAATTAAGTTATCCACATGCCTGTAATTGCAATCTTCTTTCGTGTCTGTCTGGTTATCAACTATTGAGTTACCAGTATCGTGAAGAGTCTCTTCATCATGATTATCTTCATTCATGCAGTCCTTCCAAATTTTATTTTTAGTGGACGTATCAACTTTTCCATATTTGATTTTCACCCAATCGTTAAATCTTAATATGCCTGACCATTGTACCTCGGTTCGTTTATGGTCAGTTGTTGAATTCCAAAGAAATTCGTCGGCTCCTACTCTTTTGGTATTACTTCCTCCATTACAGTTGTTATCGTAAGGATTACACGAAGCCCAAGAATCCCCATCAGCGGTTTTAATCACTTCGCACCAATGCTTTCGACCAATGAGCCCCTGGCTAGTGGTTGTTGTCTCGTGATTATTCTCATGGGGTTTCCTGAGACAAGGATCAGTCCATATTTTCCTTTTATCATCATCACTAACCTCTCCATACTTAATTCGTATCCAAACTTCGAATGTTATCTCTTTGTCATTAGTTGAGGACCATAAGTATTAGTTGTTTTTAGTTCTTTCCTTGTCGTGTCCCCCGTCACAGATGTCCGAGTAAGGGTTGCATGAAGCCCATAGATCAAATCCTTTCATGGTCAATAGGGATAGCTTTACACCAATGATATTTTAATTTGGGGAAGTTCTTGTAATCTACTTTCTGAACTTCGTGCCATATTTCGTCAGGCTCGTTTTCCATATTTTTTGACGTGTCATCGCGTTGTATTCCTCCTTTGTTGTGTTCCTTGGTTTTCCTTCCCTGCATGTTATGATGATTAGTAGCGTAGTGCTTGGGAGTAACAATTTTGTTTTTCCCTTTCTTGATAACACAAACAGTTTCGACTGGATGACATTTTCCAACATCATCCATATTCAGTGTAAGCTTTTTATCGTTTATTTTCAAAGTGATGATTTTTTCAAAAACATTAATCTTAGCATGAGCAGTAGCAAGAAGAGGTCTTCTCAAAATTAATGGAATGTCGAGGTCTTCTTCCATATCTAAGATAACAAAGTGATAGGAAGAGTGAAATTACTGATTTTGATGAGCACATTCTCAACTATTCCTCTGGGGATGCTAACTGTTCTATCAGCCATTTCTATAGTCAAGCAAAGGGGTTTGATAGGCCCAAGATTTAATCTCTTACACATAGAGAATTGCATGATACTAATACTAGCCCCTAGGTCTGCCAAGGCATTGATATTATGTAAATTATTAATAGAGCAAGGGAGAATGAAACTTTCTGGGTCTTTTTCCTTGAGAGGGATTTTATTTAGAATGACTGCAGAGCACCTGGCGTTTAATTTTACTTCATTTTCCGTAGCCGCTTCAGTTTCCGTCTGTAATTCATCCTTTTGGAAGCTTGTCACAATTCCAGCTTGTTTTTGCAATCCGGAAAGTTCTTCTTCATCATACCTGAAAGGGGTATAGAGAGGTTTTCCATTGCTAAAGTATATGGCATTACAGCAACTATCATTAAATGAATTGTTAACTTCATCATCCTTAATCATTTCGTTGTCCTCCCAATCCATAAGCTGTTCATGGAGAGTGGTTCTAGTATCCTGGAATTTTTTGAACAATGCGTTCCTGTTGGCTTGCCGTATATCATCTTCTTCCAGATACTTATTTATTGATTCCTCAAGTGAAGAATTTCTTGCTTTGAAAGAATCTTGATAGAAAGGTTTCCCTTCTCCATACATTACCTTTTCCACTCGGGGGTTTATATTTCTTATAGGAAAATCCCCGGTTTGGCCCCAGTCTTCACTTTTATTGCATCCAACCCTAATAGCATGAATATTTTCCCGGAGTTTCTTCATGTTCTTTCCAAGGTTTTCTAATTTGCTTGAAATGGAGGCAATGCTTATCGAGTCCTTTTTAAGGCTTTGGCTGTTCCCTCCATCATGCCATTTTTGAGAGTTATCGGCAAGTTTCTGAATGGCTTCAATAGCGAGGGTAGGCGTCATGTTTGAGATAGGTCCTTGATAGTCCAGCATTTGTCTTGTAGTTACGTTGATTCCTTTGTAGAAGATGTTGACCTTTTGCTGGTTGTTCAGATCATGTGTAGGACATTTGTAAAGCAGATCATTGTATCTATCCCAAGCTTGGTACAACGTTTCATCGTCTTCTTGTTTGAAATTATGGATCTCCAAAAGCTGGTTAGAAATCTTCGACGGCGGACAATATCTTTGAATAAAGTGCTTCTTGAGTAGAGCCCAAGTGTTAATTGCCCCGACGAGCAATCTTTCGATCCATCTTCTGGCAGCCCTAGTAAGAGTCATGGGGAAGACCCTTAGCATAACAGCATCATGAGAAATGCCCGGAATGTTGAAAAGGCTTGCGATGTATAGGACATTTTCAACGTGCTCATATGCATCCTCGTCCCTATTTCCTGAAAAAGGGTTAGCACGAAGCTCCCTCATAAATTGGTCTTTGATTTCGAAACGGACATCCGCTCCAATTGCCGGTCTTACGAGACCCGGCCCTTTTTCCACTCTTGTCAACGCCAAGTATTCCTCAAGAGTGAGGTCATCAATTTTAACAACTTCCATGGTACCTGAAAACTCGAATAATGATCGTGAGAATAATATAAAAGTTTAAAACGAAATGAAAAACTTAATATTAATCCTAATATAACTCCCCGGCAACGGCGCCAAAAACTTGATGCAGGTTTTACTGACCAGGTTTTAATATTTATAAATTCTCGCTATACCTATGGTCTACCCTAGTGCACTAACGGGCAGTGTACCCGGTCGCGTGTAGTTGTCACAATTCTCAATTTCCGGTCATTTCTCACATTTACTATTTCATCGTATATTGTAAACTAGGTTTACAAGTATTAAATTCGCGTAACCTTAGGGGTGTAGCTGCGAATTCATAAACAATCATCAAGGACATTTCATATAGACTAGGTTTAGTCTACATATCATTAGCATCATTATCATCATATTAGTTCATGCATGATTTTGCATTTTACATTAAACGCGTAATTTTCATATTAAATAAACGCTATCGCGTAATTAATTATTTTGAACAATTGATCCGTTACTTTCAAAAATTATCCCAATATATTTTTATACTCATATTAAGTTTATAAAAATAATATTATTAGTTTACCCAGTGTTTTAAATTTATTTTGTATATAAATTGTTATATTTATATAATTACGACGTTTCTATTAAATACTACACGATAGTTATTATTTCACTCAAATTTTTGCAAGAAATGTATTTTTATAATTTTTATGACCTCAATATATTTTATCTTGACCCGTTAAAATTTATTTTTATCTAACGCTACCCTAAATACTCAAATGTGTACACAACTTACCACAAGTCTTCAATTAAATTACACTAAACTACACTTAAAAAAAAAAAAAAAAAAAAAAAAAAAAAAAAAAAAAATGTATCTAAATGGTGACTAACACCCCCTTGTCGACAAGGGGGTGAGTCATTTGATTTTGTTAAATATCTACATTAGTATATGCAATATACTAAATCACTTAACACATTCATTCATATTAGCCAAAGTAAAAGACCAAACCTTATTCCTTCCTCTCTTCTCTCTAGAACCGGCAACCACAAAGGACCAAGAAGGAGCATCCAAAATATTTTCTAGACAAGAATTTAACACTCTAGTCTCACTCTTTATTAAGGTTTTGAAATAAAAACCTTGGGTGATTAGGAAATATCCATTGTCCATAAACCTCATCAAGTTTACTAGTAAGCATCCATATTCATCATCATATTTCATATTTATTTTTATGGTCATTTCATTTTACTTGAGAAAACATGCAAGTCATATGATGTTTATAACACTTTTTCATTGATTTTAAGAGTTATATATATATATATATATATATACTAGTGTCAAAACCCGTCCGATGGACGGGTATGACTTGTGGTTTTTATTTTTATGATTTAGTGGATCAAATATATACTAAAAAGTAATTAAAAGTTAAATGAAAGGGTTAAGATCGATAATTGATGTTACTATAATCCATTAAACGACTAAAAGCAGGTAAGTACTTTGATTTGTGGTTTTTATTTTTAAGTTTTAGTAGAACAAATATATACTAAAAAGTTATTAAAAGTTAAATTAACAATTTACAACAATAATTGATGTTACTATATATATATATATATATGCGTTTTTAATTTTTTTATAAGTTAGTTTTTTTATTAATTTTTATCTACATAATTTATTTTTCTAACGGGCAAAGACAAAGGCAAAGGTAAAAGCATGAGAATAAATTTTATAATACACTTATATAGTGAATAATGAACTCAGCAAAAAAAGAATGGTTATTCGATAACTTATTGTATTTGTATCTTATGATTATTAATCTCGAGCCCTTAAATATATCCCAAATACATGTTTCATATCTCTTTCTCATAATTTTGTTCTGTAGTTGGGTTCTGAATTTTTTTTCTTTACTTTGATTTATGTCCTATGAAAATTAAACGCCAATAACCTAATAAATTACACTCCTTAACCCATTAAACTACACTTAGGCTCTATGCTCACATTTACCTCCTTTAAAAACCTCCATATTTAAAGTGATGATACTCATGATTATTTTTGTGGCTACTCGCAATACTTGAGCCTGCCATGGTTCAACTACCTTATGAACGCATGTTCACGGCATGGATCTGTACACTGGTGTTGTTCATCATTGTCAGCCGAAGCCTCAATTTTACTATAATCTTTGGGCCTATTGTTGTTATTTTCACCAGCATCCGTTGCAGTGACCGCGTTAGTTGTTGCTAGAAGGTAAACGACAATAGGTTAATGGTTACTACAAAAGGCTTTTATGTATATATTTTTGCACATGCACGCATTGTTTAAAGTAACTACTACGTTATCATTGCTTCACAACAGTCAAATATCCAAAAGATATTAAACTTATAAAAAAACACTAACATATAAATCAACGATAACGTAGGAACATCCATACCAGAGAATGACCATAAGCCCATCGATGAGTTTTTCATCAACTTCAACCTGTCTTTTTTTGTTCTTTGTTTCTCAATTTTTAATTTGTTAAAGAGTCTCCCAATTCGGATTCTTTTGAGGGCAGCTGTGTTATAGCAACATACAAAGAATAGAAAGGTGTTCTGAAGGTCCTCTTCCATCCATTTTTTTAACTGGATGTGTCCTTTGCTCCATTCCTGCCATTCAGACAATTCTAAGCAGAAAAATCTTTCTAAATTTAGTTTTCCTGTATGTATCTAAAAAATTATGAATGCTAAAGTTAACATAATCATCTTCCACTTTTACGAATTTAACAATTTTTGATTCCTTTTGCGTCTTTGACCTGAATATTGGCATAGATTTTTAATATGCGTCATCGTCATATCCAACACATGGTAGTTAACTTATGGTCCTTTAGTTTCGCAGTCATCAACAAATATGTAAACTGAAAAATCAAGTCCGTAAAGTTTGAGTAACACAGAACAAAAACATTAACTATTTACATTGTATATCACCAAAATATCAAAACCATAATTTTTTTAAGCGGAGACTTATAATATGTGAAAGCGTAAACTGTGGTGCAAGACAGACAAACATCAATGTGCAATGTTTTCCCTCACAAGACAAATGGTTTTTAAACGACAAGAACTTACACATATCGATACTTTTACAAGATGATGCTTACAAAGCAATGTGAAAATAGCATAGAGCAGCAAACATGAAATTAGGAGAATCACTATTAAAACTTATGATTTTGCCATCCACCAAAGCATCCCACCTCGCAACTATTTCTGCAGATAGTGAGCCATGGTCTTTCCCAACTAATTTCGCTTAACCTATTATCTCTCACACGAATCAGACGAGTTTCTCCAATCCCAATCCTTTGTAAACCACGAAACAAAGGCTTCTTCAAAAACTCAAACGATTCGACAGATACCCCAGGGCACTTACTAATATCAAGTCTCCGAAGAAGTTTACTTCCATGTTTAACTCTTCCCATGAAAGCCAAAGTCTTCACGGCTTCATCCGTAACCAATAAACAATTTCTTATGCACAGTTGGACAAGCCCTGCACAAGCATCAGCAATGATGGTAATGGCATTATCTGAAATTCTCTGCATGTAACCAAGATCAAGAGATCTGTGCATTCATATGGGTTCCATCCATGTAAAACTGTCCTCTTTTGTCATGAATAATTTTGCATATCTCGCCCATACCCTCTTCATAAACTCCATGAATAGCTTTCTAATAAAGAGTAAGGTAACAAAAAAAGTAGCCCATGAATACCCATTTTTTTTGGGCCTCAATTAGAAGAGAAATACTAAAATGAAAATGGATAGATTACCAATTTCAAATGTCTGAGCATTAGAAGTAAAATTAAGTTATAAGCGCAATAATGGTCATAACATGATCACAAAATATGTGAACCTCTAAAAGCGTAAATTTCTACATGCAATTAGAATCCTTCCATTTACTTTGTCTCTAATATATCACCTTTTTCAAGTATGTACTTTATTCAACAACATCATATTCTTGCTCTTCCGATCCGTAGTAGAGTCTTGAATGGAGCTGAGATATAATGAAAGCACCAGAGATGAAGATCATTCAATAAGACAAAAATTAGATTTCAAAGATATAGCCAAAAAGTATTTGCAGTTGACCACAACACGAGCGACTGCCATGGACAGTTGAGTCAAACACAAAGCAGTTGTATGCAAATGCCATGTGAGAATTCACCCATTTCTTCATGAGACATTGTTGGCCCGCAGGACACTTAAGATTCACTGGTTTCTATCCTCTTATAAGATCCAGCAAGAAACTCTTGAGGAAGTCGTGCGCGAACAGGTGCACGGAAATCCATACCCATAACCACTGCCATATGGATCGTACCATGTCGGATCACCCCATTGACCTATTTCTTGATATTCGCTTACTTCCTCCTGTTGAATCGCAGTATGGCTGGTTGATTTTTAGCTGTAATCACATTACTTTTTTAGTTATAAATGATGTTTCACTGCAATGTCACATTTGAAATAGTTTAGGAAAAAATTGTACCCAGATGCATCTCTATGACGTTTTCATAAGCCCCAGCCTTCACATTCTGAGCCTTCTCGTAGGTTGAATCTTTTACAGATACTGCAGAAAGAATAAAGATGGTCATCTAATCATGCATCATGGTAACGAAATAATAGAAACTTGTCAACCGATTTGTTTTTTAAGGCATGTAACAATATTAATTGGTCTTGAAATGTATATATGTCGGGAAGGTGAGAATAATCAAACCTGATTGTATTTAGTAAGAAGTTCTGACCTACATGGTACTCCAATGTGCTCTGCATGATATTCATTTGTTCTTGATGCCTGACCATATCAATACACAAGCCATTTATGATATCCCATTCTCATCTAGACTCTGCTATTCTGGATCTTATTGTTCATGTTCAAGCATCCACTCATCGTCAAATTGGGTTGCTTATTCTTCGCATTCAACATAGGATTGTAGCAGCTGATCCAGTCTCAAGCTAAAACCACTTTTAAGAAATTTGACCCAAGTTTATCTCCTGTCACCAACACCCTCATCGTAGACATTACCTGTAAACACCGTCGACATCTGTGAGGCACCTCCACAGCTCATTTCCATATTTTGATGATTTAATATTAGAACTGAGTTGTACACTTGGGTGTGCTTTATAATAATTTCAAATTGTCGATTAAACATGGCAATTTTTACCCATTTAAATATTAATATCATTATATGACATTTATCTCAAACTGGCCAAACAAGAAAAATCAAGATAATTAGCATAACTGGAAACAAATCAAATTGAATGAAAGTACCGAAAGTATATTTCTAATGCCAAAAAACCACGTAAATCAGTTTACTCAAGAAATAGATTATTATTGAAATAACTAATTTTTGTAATCATAACTGACACGCTAATTTTAACAAATAAGGTTTAAAGGCTTTAGGCAAAAACTGTTTCAGTAAACTCGAACCGTAACCCAGTCTGTGCATTTCCCCACCTCTAATATATATACATGATTATGATTATTTTGATACATACATCTAGAGAAAGTCTATAAGTTCCATATTTGAAATCCCAATACATGGTACTGATTATGTATACCTTTTATAAGCTAAGAACCGGCAAGAACCAAAGTTTTACAACGAAGTCTATATTCCCAAGTGTGCTGGATCTTCTAAACCGCATTTGGAAGATCTTTGGCGTGCCTCTTTTGATGCTAACAGGTAGAGGCAGCGTGTTAGGATCAGTGTATCCAAGTTCGTCAGTAATTTTTTTGCAGCTAGGTCCAATGAGCGCAGTGGCAGCATCATCGAATTTTTTTTCTCTAGCTTCGATTGTCTGGTCAGGCATGTTTGTAGCCAAGAAATACCTCCTTAGAGGCTTATTAGATATTGCAATATTAAAACAATGATTCTTAATGGGTTGACATGAGACTAATGGCAGTTGCTGCTCACAGATGTTTACGTTCTGCCACCGGCGATGATCACCAGACACGAATGTTTTTCCAACTGGTTGAAGTTTCCTACGACATTGATGCAGCTGCTCGACATGCAAACTGAACCCCTTGTTACATGGATCATAAAAAAGCAATAGAAATTGAATACTAAAATTTTACAAACATATAATCGAATAAAAATTAAAGTGAAAATATTATATCTAGAGAATCACAGTTGAAGTCTTATAATTTTTTAAGAATACTACACAATGACAAAAGCTAAAGGGGATAAAAGTATGTACCATATCTTGTGGACCGGATTTGCTTCATTTCTTGTGACGAACCTGGAGAATTAAATAAAACGATCAGAAAGTATTGGCGAGGCTGTATTTTTTTTTAGGGATAAGAATAAGGACTGTACCTAGTAGCCATTATTGCAAACTCTTCAATCTCCGGATTCAGATACACATAGAAACCAGGAGTAACATTCAGCTGCAACACACCTGTTAACATTACATTTTAGCGAGAATTCATAAAACAAAATGTAAAGACACCCATATCAGTAAACAGAGATAACGACATCTGTGAAAAAATTGAATGAATGTAATAGTGAATATGCATGGGTTTACAGAACCTTGAAATTGTGGGACTTTCATTGAAGTTACAGACAATAACTGGAGAAGGTAAAATTGCTACAGCTTCCTTGTTGAATTAAATAGAATCATCATCCCAAATAGTTGCATCAATCATTGTTCTACTGATACATAAATATGGAAACTATTACACATGGGAAAAAATAATGAGTAATTGTTTGTTGCGTGAGATAGGAATAACCTCAGATTTTCAATTTTATGTTTCATGAAAGTAACACCTTTACGCTTGATCACATCTGTGACATTCTCAAGCTTCCTGCAAATCTTAATTCAGTATCTCTTAGTATATACTGAGTCAAAAAACCATATTTGTAAGAATTCATGTATAAATGAAGTACAATAACTAAAAACATGGTATTTTCTGAGCCAAAAATGAATTAAAAAAAAGAACTAAGAGGTACCCGCACAACTTCATCATTGGGCATACCATATTTTGCAACATGTTCTTGCAACATGTTCTCTAGGAAATATGTGTATGCTAGCACCAATAACTCTTCTCATCTTAGCAATAATCATGCCACCTTTACCCCATAGCACCCAATCCGCCTCAAGTGTACCAAAAGTCTAGCAATAATGGGTGCACCAGGTTCAACTCCAACCTCAGCCATTCTACCAAGGACTCGCATAATAGCATCTTGAGCAGGCGAATGCCTTTGCTCTAAACTCTGAATCAGGTTTGAACATAAGCATGAATAAAGTAAACTTAAAAAAGTAGACTAATAAATGCTAGGTCACCTTTCCACCACTTCGACTATGACCCTATTGCCTTCCTTCCTAGAAGCCCCAATCAAAATCTACACGAATAGGACGATCATTAAGAATAGTCCCACTTATGTACTTCACAACATCTTCGGTATCTTCCCTAGAGTAGTAGCTGAAAAGTACAAAATATAATGTTAACTTTCTTTTTTTACCAAAAGTTTAAAAGCGAATAAAGATTTAGTTACACTTCTATTATTTTGACCATAACTCAAAGTATCAAAGTTGGCTAGAATATATCAAGGTTGAGAGCTTCACAACAGCACATAATCATTGTCCTATATCATGCAACTACAATTACAAATAGTAGCATTTTCATAATAACTATGTTCAAAGCTGTTGGAACAAACTAAAGTATTTTCACTCACTGTTTTAGGTCAGACACTTTGCATGCAAAATAACTAACTAAATAACTAAAAATATACTAATAGTGTTGGAACAAATATTAGTTGATACTATCTTGTGTAATAGAAGCTGTAGGTTCACCGGCCTGTATCCGCTGTTTGGAACCCATCTCATGATTCAGCTGAAGGACCGAGGGGTGATAGTGGTTATCTTTTAAGGACACAAATAGAAGTTGGATGGTTATCATCTTCTCCTTTTAAAACTTCACGGAATGAAACATAATATAGGAAAGGTTTGTCACAATGGTTTGTTCATTCGGTTTTCTTACCTCGGGAATCATCACTGAAATAGACTAATGATTCACTTCAAAGGAAGTTCAAAGAAAATCTGAAGCTTATTTGTTGTCAATAAGCAGAACAGAAGGAATGTTGGAGGCCAAGGATTATTTATCAACATCTTGTTCACCACATCCTCCTACGAAAAGAGAAAACAATTTAATAATCTTCCCGAGTTCACCAGCATATATAATCTTCATAAAAGGCTATCATTACATTAATGTTAGTTTATGTTATATATCTAGTATAATATTAAAGAAAGAATTATATTTGAGCACCTGACTATGCATGCCCTCAAGTAGGTAGGCCAAACCAGTAGCAGTGTCTGGGCTATTATTAGTCGCATAGCCCAAGAGAGAGCCGATATATGTCCATCCAAGCTTTTATTAGGCATATGTAGTTGTCCTTTATTACTAAACTGATAACAATATCAGTTGCATTGTTTCAACTTCAATTGTCTCATTGCATGTAATAGAGAGGCCATGTTGAACAGATTCCGTAGATTCTGTAAAACGGTTGTTTTGTCTTTGTGTATAATCCTACAATAAATCTGATTATTACCTGATCATTAAACAAAAACTTATATCAAATTAAAAATAAAGCTAGCTTATTATACATGACCTGATGCAACACCATGGAATAAGACGAAGTTTGTGAAGAGTTGGTTGTAGGGTTCGAAGATGGTTAAGAAGCACAATATCATCATCAAAAACCTATAAAAAAAAATAACATCACTATAATAATCAAATGAAGCACGTTTAGGGTTTTTCTGAGAGGAGGGAAGAAGAATGGGGGTTATGTTTATCTTATAGATGTTGTATGATCCGTGTATTGTTTTTGATGGGCTTAGGGTTTTTTTAGTCAAATTCTAGTTTCACGGTTTATAGATTAGAAGTTGCAAAGTATATTCCAAATAATGTGGTGGCTCAGTGGTTAAGATATATGTTAACCTTTCAAATAAGCCAAGTTCGAACCCATGCATGCAGTTTCTTTTTAAAAAATATTTATTTCGAATTTAGTAGCTTAGATAACCGGATTAAATTAAATACGAATTTATTATGTGACATTAAATGATGCAAATTATATGATGACATGGAAATATGACATGGCATTATGGGATGCCAAGTGGCATTATGACGTGGCATGCCTCCTCTTATATATAATGTATAGATATATATATATGTTATCCTATAATTATTCCTTGTAATATATCACTCTTGGTGATGCCTAGGAACCCATGACACCCTAAGAAGGTGTATGGTAGGATTATAATAGCTTCGGAGTTGTTTTGAATGGGTTAGAATAGGTTTGGCGCGAGAAAAACTCATTTCGACACGTTTTAAAAAGGGTCTGTCCTTATTTTCAAAATCTGGAAATCTCGACAGTGAATAAAAATTTTTGGCCTAGATATTTAGAAAATACACTTTAAAACGAAAACGTGGCCGCTTGAACGGATTAAAACGGAGCTATAACGAAGAAGTTATGAATTTTTCAAGTTAAGCGACGAAAACTATAAATTCTGGAAATTTCAGCATGTTACGTCGAATTTGTACGAGTCAAAAATGAGGCTTAGGCGTTATAAATTATTTCGACTTACCAAAAATATATTAGTATACTTTGATACGAAGCTAAGGACATATAAAACGTAGAAAACGGACTTGTAACGATTAAATTATACACGTTTACACAAAGTTGCCGTAACTTTATTATATAAGAAAAACTATATTATTTCTAATAGACAAGTATTACGGCAAAACAAGTCACCATGTTGGAGGTCGTTTTTAACATTGATGTAGAACTTTTTATAAAGTGATGTCTTCTAATAAAAGTAAGTTCGCCAAGTATATTTTCCAAAATGTCCGACCATCTGTCAAGCAGAGTTGTAATGAATTATATACGGTCACTCAAACTTGGCCGAAAACCACCTTTAAACTATATTTTGGACAAAAGTACTATACTTAACTTATATTTTTCTTTGTGATCGAGACCTCTAGGATAGAAACTTAAACACTAAAACTTTGAGATAATGATACAAACTTCCCAAAACCGTTGAGTTCGTTTCCTAACGCTCGACGTGTACCATTTTACGACTAGCTTTTAGAGGCCGTTTTAGTCACTTTCATGGAAATTTCAACGACATTATTTTACGACGAAAGGTTACAATTTCTTAATAAATCACTAAATGATTATCGTCGGATATCATTTCAACATAAATACATGTAAAGTAATTTAAAAATGGTCAAGACGTTATAAGATTATTCTTCGACGATAAACTTTATATTTCAAAAGTGTACAAGTGGTATGGATATCATATGAGTTTGCATGCACGACATTGTTTCATGACTTATATTAGAGCATATCATTTCTAATAGGTCGCGGTTAGAGTGTTGCGTCTCATTTCTGTGCATCCACTCTGTCATCATAACTATTACAACAGGTGAGTAAACACACCCCTTTTTTTTTACCGTTTTGCTATATTTTTGGGGCGAAATGCATGAACCATACTTGAATTGAATTGATTCTTACTTTTGTGAACTCTTTGACTTGAACATTTGAACTTGAAACAAATCCTTGAACTTAAATATAAACTTATGACTTGTTTGGACTTATTGAACCGTACTTGCTATGATCCTATAAAGTCTCCCATGTTCGGAGCATCACTATAAAGTCTCCCATGTTCGGAGCATCACTATAAAGTATCCCTTGTTTGGAGCAACCTAAAGCCTCCCCGGTCCGGAGCAGAGCGTTTCACCATGTTACGGAGCATTCTCAAAATTCTCGCCTTATTGGTGGAGTGTGCAAATTCTCCCATGTTCGGAGTGTTCTTAATTGTATATAATAGTTGTATGATGTACTGTTCGTACATTCGCATTGTTAGTCTCCTATTAGTAGGTAGTATGGATAGCGCTATTAGAGGTCGGCCAACCTCTCGTCCACTATGTTACGGGACGCATATTATTTATTCTAGGGGCTTTGCCTGGCATACATTATTATATACGTGGTACTATATTATGAACTATTATGACCACTTATACTTGACTACTTGATACGCAATATTTTGTGCAATGGGTTGTGAACACACAGGTTGCAAGTTTTGTATGGGCGGAACTTGGAACTGAGTGGATTTACAATGCCTTTGCTTTGTGGACTATTTCCGATGACCGAAATCTTTGAATATCTCTTACGAGTTTCTTATTTTACGAAACGTGTATACTCACCAACTATTTTCATAGTTGACCCGTTTTTCTCTCATGCATTTCAGGTGATCGTTAGTAAGCTTTTCTTCCAGGTCTTGCATAATGAAGTTTTCACTTGTCACTACAAATCGTTATGTAATAAAACGCAATATTTTGGAATCTAAACTTTGTACTATATTTGCCGATGTCGGCTAAACTGGTATTGTAATGGTGTACTATTTCTTTTTAATCTTAACGTTGGTATGTTCTATTATCTTGTGCTTATGTTCCTTTCCGTTACACCTCGTGTTTCCGCCTCCGGCGAGGGTGTGACAGATTGGCATCAGAGCCAAAGGTTATAGAGAATGCCGATTTTTTTTAAATAAAAATCACAGCTATAACCGGAATAAAGTTTTATTAAACACCGAACATCATCCGAGTCAACTAGTCCTATCGTTGCATCGTTACTCATAAATTATACATAGCCTGATCAACTATGTCTAATTTATGAAGAACCATGCAATGATAAGAGTGGTAGTTTTAAATCATGTTTAGTCGAGTCTTTAGAGTCTGGTCACCTGAAGTTGCATTGGTCGGGTGGGTGTGCATAGCATGTTTTTACGTTCACGTCTACATTACCATACCTTGTTTATACCTCTCTTTTCCATCTTTCGACTTGTTAGACATAGCATGTCTCTGTTCCTGTCATATTTCGATCACTATAACACAATACCACCGTTCTAAACCTCATCTGCCTTCGTCCGAGTGTCATTTACTCAACCCGATATTTTGGTCCATTGCAGGATCATGGCTGCCAGAAACACACGCTCAGGAGTCAACAACAACGCCAATTCGAATAGCAATGTCAACCTAAACAACAATGACAATCCAAACAACAACGCGACTGGAATAGCGGATCTACTCACCCAAATTATGACGCACCTTGATGCTAGACGAACCAACAACGGAGAAGGTACTTCAAACACTGGTCATGGATGCAGCTACAAGACTTTCATGACATGCAAGCCGATGGAATTTTATGGTACTGAGGGTGCCATTGGACTGCTAACCTGGTTCGAGAATGTTGAGTTGAAACTTAGTATCACGAAGTGTGCTGAAGGAAACAAGGTTGAGTTCTCTGCTGGTCTACTACAGGGTCGAGCATTGACCTGGTGGAACAATCAACTGCAGACTAGAGGAAGAGGGGCTGCAAATGCGTTATCTTGGGAAGCATTTAAGAAACTACTAACTGATGAGTACTGCAGAAAAGATGAAGTGCAGAAGCTGGAAGCGGAATTTTGGAATCACTTGATGGTTGGGATAGAAGTCGACAAGTACATGATCCGTTTCCATGAGTTAACTAGGATGGTTCCTCACATGGTTTCCACTGTGGAGAAGTTGATCGACCGATATATATGGGGATTGATACCGGAAATTAGGAGGGACGTCACCTCGTCGAACCTAACCACTCTGCAAGCCGCTGTGGGCATGGCGTATCGCTTGACAAATGATGTGATCAGGTCTGGAGAACTAACAAAAGCAAACGACAATGGACGAAAGCGACAGGATGATCATCAGGGAAGTCGAGACCAGGACCAGCAAAACAAGAGGCAACGAATAACCAGGAACTATGGAGCGACCACTCAGGAGCGCAAAGGATATACAGGTCCACATCCTATGTGTACTCGATGTAATTATCATCACTCAGGAGACTGCTCAAAGTGCCACAAATGTGGACAGACGGGCCACATCGCGCGGAATTGCTCAAACAGGACTGGGAACCAAGGACAAAGAAAAGCATGTTACGAGTGTGGAAGTCTGGATCACCTTCGGAACACCTGCCCAAAGTTGAAAAGAGCACCCAACCAAGGAGCTAATCGTCCAAACCTGGCGTTGGCAATAGAAGGCCCACAAGATCAGAACATTGAAGTTCCTCCCGCACGTGGTCGAGCATTCTATCTGGGTACCGAGGAAGCCCGCAACGCGTAACGGGTACATTCTTTCGAACAACTACCTTATTTCTGTACGACATGATTTTGAGTGCATAACTTCCTTCCAATTTTTACCACGTTCACGGCATTGATTAATTTGAGACCTATCGATATTGACTTTAGTTGTAAATTATGTTGTTGATTTGATTTGTGTAAGAAAATCCAAGAATGAACGGATCTTTCAAAAGACTTCATTCAAGGATGTTGAATCCTATCATACTAACAACTTGTTTCCTAGCTTGATCTAGTGACAGTTCTTGTTTGATGAGTTGCAAAAATCAAGCTAAGAGTCAAGTTATTACTCAAAAGGTCTTTTGAAGGATACGTTCGGTGTTGGGTAAGTTTACCCCATCAAATCTAATCACGGGCATGTATTTAGTTGGATGAGGAACCCATATGCATGAGCATTGACATGATCATTTAGACTATTCGTACGAGCATGAACTTTTAGAACCTTTGTCGAGGTTCGGACTATAGTATCATTAATTGAATCACGAGGACGTGATTCCGCTGACATGGGAAGAATGTCACAATTCTCAATTTCCGTTCATTTCTCACATTTACTATTTCATCGTATATTGTAAACTAGGTTTACAAGTATTAAATTCGCGTAACCTTAGGGGTGTAGCTGCGAATTCATAAACAATCATCAAGGACATTTCATATAGACTAGGTTTAGTCTACATATCATTAGCATCATTATCATCATATTAGTTCATGCATGATTTTGCATTTTACATTAAACGCGTAATTTTCATATTAAATAAACGCTATCGCGTAATTAATTATTTTGAACAATTGATCCGTTACTTTCAAAAATTATCCCAATATATTTTTATACTCATATTAAGTTTATAAAAATAATATTATTAGTTTACCCAGTGTTTTAAATTTATTTTGTATATAAATTGTTATATTTATATAATTACGACGTTTCTATTAAATACTACACGATAGTTATTATTTCACTCAAATTTTTGCAAGAAATGTATTTTTATAATTTTTATGACCTCAATATATTTTATCTTGACCCGTTAAAATTTATTTTTATCTAACGCTACCCTAAATACTCAAATGTGTACACAACTTACCACAAGTCTTCAATTAAATTACACTAAACTACACTTAAACATAAAAAAAAAAAAAAAAAAAAAAAAAAAATGTATCTAAATGGTGACTAACACCCCCTTGTCGACAAGGGGGGTGAGTCATTTGCTTTTGTTAAATATCTACATTAGTATATGCAATATACTAAATCACTTAACACATTCATTCATATTAGCCAAAGTAAAAGACCAAACCTTATTCCTTCCTCTCTTCTCTCTAGAACCGGCAACCACAAAGGACCAAGAAGGAGCATCCAAAATATTTTCTAGACAAGAATTTAACACTCTAGTCTCACTCTTTATTAAGGTTTTGAAATAAAAACCTTGGGTGATTAGGAAATATCCATTGTCCATAAACCTCATCAAGTTTACTAGTAAGCATCCATATTCATCATCATATTTCATATTTATTTTTATGGTCATTTCATTTTACTTGAGAAAACATGCAAGTCATATGATGTTTATAACACTTTTTCATTGATTTTAAGAGTTATATATATATATATATATATGTTATCCTATAATTATTCCTTGTAATATATCACTCTTGGTGATGTCTAGGAACCCATGACACCCTAAGAAGGTGTATGGTAGGATTTGAATAGCTTCGGAGTTGTTTTGAATGGGTTAGAATAGGTTTGGCGCGAGAAAAACTCATTTCGACACGTTTTAAAAAGGGTCTGTCCTTATTTTCAAAATCTGGAAATCTCGACAGTGAATAAAATTTTTTGGCCTAGATATTTAGAAAATACACTTTAAAACGAAAACGTGGCCGCTTGAACGGATTAAAACGGAGCTATAACGAAGAAGTTATGAATTTTTCAAGTTAAGCGACGAAAACTATAAATTCTGGAAATTTCAGCATGTTACGTCGAATTTGTACGAGTCAAAAATGAGGCTTAGGCGTTATAAATTATTTCGACTTATCCAAAATATATTAGTATACTTTGATACGAAGCTAAGGACATATAAAACGTAGAAAACGGACTTGTAACGATTAAATTATACACGTTTACACAAAGTTGCCGTAACTTTATTATATAAGAAAAACTATATTATTTCTAATAGACAAGTATTACGGCAAAACAAGTCACCATGTTGGAGGTCGTTTTTAACATTGATGTAGAACTTTTTATAAAGTGATGTCTTCTAATAAAAGTAAGTTCGCCAAGTATATTTTCCAAAATGTCCGACCATCTGTCAAGCAGAGTTGTAATGAATTATATACGGTCACTCAAACTTGGCCGAAAACCACCTTTAAACTATATTTTGGACAAAAGTACTATACTTAACTTATATTTTTCTTTGTGATCGAGACCTCTAGGATAGAAACTTAAACACTAAAACTTTGAGATAATGATACAAACTTCCCAAAACCGTTGAGTTCGTTTCCTAACGCTCGACGTGTACCATTTTACGACTAGCTTTTAGAGGCCGTTTTAGTCACTTTCATGGAAATTTCAACGACATTATTTTACGACGAAAGGTTACAATTTCTTAATAAATCACTAAATGATTATCGTCGGATATCATTTCAACATAAATACATGTAAAGTAATTTAAAAATGGTCAAGACGTTATAAGATTATTCTTCGACGATAAACTTTATATTTCAAAAGTGTACAAGTGGTATGGATATCATATGAGTTTGCATGCACGACATTGTTTCATGACTTATATTAGAGCATATCATTTCTAATAGGTCGCGGTTAGAGTGTTGCGTCTCATTTCTGTGCATCCACTCTGTCATCATAACTATTACAACAGGTGAGTAATCACACCCCCTTTTTACCGTTTTGCTATATTTTTGGGGCGAAATGCATGAACCATACTTGAATTGAATTGATTCTTACTTTTGTGAACTCTTTTGACTTGAACATTTGAACTTGAAACAAATCCTTGAACTTAAATACAAACTTATGACTTGTTTGGACTTATTGAACCGTACGTGTTATGACCTTGACCTAAAGTCTCCCATGTTCGGAGCATCACTATAAAGTCTCCCATGTTCGGAGCATCACTATAAAGTATCCCTTGTTTGGAGCAACCTAAAGCCTCCCCGGTCCGGAGCAGAGCGTTTCACCATGTTACGGAGCATTCTCAAAAATTCTCGCCTTATTGGTGGAGTGTGCAAATTCTCCCATGTTCGGAGTGTTCTTAATTGTATATAATAGTTGTATGAAGTACTGTTCGTACATTCGCATTGTTAGTCTCCTATTAGTAGGTAGTATGGATAGCGCTATTAGAGGTCGGCCAACCTCTCGTCCACTATGTTACGGGACGCATATTATTTATTCTAGGGGCTTTGCCTTGCATACATTATTATATACGTGGTACTATATTATGAACTATTATGACCACTTATACTTGACTACTTGATACGCAATATTTTGTGCAATGGGTTTTGAACACACAGGTTGCAAGTTTTGTATGGGCGGAACTTGGAACTGAGTGGATTTACAATGCCTTTGCTTTGTGGACTATTTCCGATGACCGAAATCTTTGAATATCTCTTACGAGTTTCTTATTTTACGAAACGTGTATACTCACCAACTATTTTCATAGTTGACCCGTTTTCTCTCATGCATTTCAGGTGATCGTTAGTAAGCTTTTCTTCCAGGTCTTGCATAATGAAGTTTTCACTTGTCACTACAAATCGTTATGTAATAAAACGCAATATTTTGGAATCTAAACTTTGTAATATATTTGCCGATGTCGGCTAAACTGGTATTTTAATGGTGTACTATTTCTTTTAATCTTAACGTTGGTATGTTCTATTATCTTGTGCTTATGTTCCTTTCCGTTACACCTCGTGTTTCCGCCTCCGGCGAGGGTGTGACAGATTGGCATCAGAGCCAAAGGTTATAGAGAATGCCGATTTTTTTTTCAAAAATAAAAATCACAGCTATAACCGGAATAAAGTTTTATTAAACACCGAGCATCATCCGAGTCAACTAGTCCTATCGTTGCATCGTTACTCATAAATTATACATAGCCTGATCAACTATGTCTAATTTATGAAGAACCATGCAATGATAAGAGTGGTAGTTTTAAATCATGTTTAGTCGAGTCTTTAGAGTCTGGTCACCTGAAGTTGCATTGGTCGGGTGGGTGTGCATAGCATGTTTTTACGTTCACGTCTACATTACCGTACCTTGTTTATACCTTTTCTTTTCTATCTTTCGACTTGTTAGACATAGCATGTCTCTGTTCCTGTCATATTTCGATCACTATAACACAATACCACCGTTCTAAACCTCATCCGCCTTCGTCCGAGTGTCATTTACTCAACCCGATATTTTGGTCCATTGCAGGATCATGGCTGCCAGAAACACACGCTCAGGAGTCAACAACAACGCCAATTCGAATAGCAATGTCAACCTAAACAACAATGACAATCCAAACAACAACGCGACTAGAATAGCGGATCTACTCACCCAAATTATGACGCACCTTGATGCTAGACGAACCAACAACGGAGAAGGTACTTCAAACACTGGTCATGGATGCAGCTACAAGACTTTCATGACATGCAAGCCGATGGAATTTTATGGTACTGAGGGTGCCATTGGACTGCTAACCTGGTTCGAGAATGTTGAGTTGAAACTTAGTATCACGAAGTGTGCTGAAGGAAACAAGGTTGAGTTCTCTGCTGGTCTACTACAGGGTCGAGCATTGACCTGGTGGAACAACCAACTACAGACCAGAGGGATAGGGGCTGCAAATGCGTTATCTTGGGAAGCATTTAAGAAACTACTAACTGATGAGTACTGTAGAAAAGATGAAGTGCAGAAGCTGGAAGCAGAATTTTGGAATCACTTGATGGTTGGAGTAGAAGTCGACAAGTACATGATCCGGTTCCACGAGTTAACTAGGATGGTTCCTCACATGGTTTCCACTGTGGAGAAGTTGATCGACCGATATATATGGGGATTGATACCGGAAATTAGGAGGGACGTCACCTCGTCGAACCCAACCACTCTGCAAGCCGCTGTGGGCATGGCGTATCGCTTGACAAATGATGTGATCAGGTCTGAAGAACTAACAAAAGCAAACGACAATGGACGAAAGCGACAGGATGATCATCAGGGAAGTCGAGACCAGGACCAGCAAAACAAGAGGCAACGAATAACCAGGAACTATGGAGCGACCACTCAGGAGCGCAAAGGATATACAGGTCCACATCCTATGTGTACTCGATGTAATTATCATCACTCAGGAGACTGCTCAAAGTGCCACAAATGTGGATAGACGGGCCACATCGCGCGGAATTGCTCAAACAGGACTGGGAACCAAGGATAAAGAAAAGCATGTTACGAGTGTGGAAGTCTGGATCACCTTCGGAACACCTGTCCAAAGTTGAAAAGAACACCCAACCAAGGAGGTAATCGTCCAAACCTGGCGTTGGCAATAGAAGGCCCACAAGATCAGAACATTGATGTTCCCCCCGCACGTGGTCGAGCATTCTATCTGGGTACCGAGGAAGCCCGCAACGCGTAACGGGTACATTCTTTCGAACAACTACCTTATTTCTGTACGACATGATTTTGAGTGCATAACTTCCTTCCAATTTTTACCACGTTCACGGCATTGATTAATTTGAGACCTATCGATATTGACTTTAGTTGTAAATTATGTTGTTGATTTGATTTGTGTAAGAAAATCCAAGAATGAACGGATCTTTCAAAAGACTTCATTCAAGGATGTTGAATCCTATCATACTAACAACTTGTTTCCTAGCTTGATCTAGTGACAGTTCTTGTTTGATGAGTTGCAAAAATCAAGCTAAGAGTCAAGTTATTACTCAAAAGGTCTTTTGAAGGATACGTTCGGTGTTGGGTAAGTTTACCCCATCAAATCTAATCACGGGCATGTATTTAGTTGGATGAGGAACCCATATGCATGAGCATTGACATGATCATTTAGACTATTCGTACGAGCATGAACTTTTAGAACCTTTGTCGAGGTTCGGACTATAGTATCATTAATTGAATCACGAGGACGTGATTCCGCTGACATGGGAAGAATGTCACAATTCTCAATTTCCGTTCATTTCTCACATTTACTATTTCATCGTATATTGTAAACTAGGTTTACAAGTATTAAATTCGCGTAACCTTAGGGGTGTAGCTGCGAATTCATAAACAATCATCAAGGACATTTCATATAGACTAGGTTTAGTCTACATATCATTAGCATCATTATCATCATATTAGTTCATGCATGATTTTGCATTTTACATTAAACGCGTAATTTTCATATTAAATAAACGCTATCGCGTAATTAATTATTTTGAACAATTGATCCGTTACTTTCAAAATTATCCCAATATATTTTTATACTCATATTAAGTTTATAAAAATAATATTATTAGTTTACCCAGTGTTTTAAATTTATTTTGTATATAAATTGTTATATTTATATAATTACGACGTTTCTATTAAATACTACACGATAGTTATTATTTCACTCAAATTTTTGCAAGAAATGTATTTTTATAATTTTTATGACCTCAATATATTTTATCTTGACCCGTTAAAATTTATTTTTATCTAACGCTACCCTAAATACTCAAATGTGTACACAACTTACCACAAGTCTTCAATTAAATTACACTAAACTACACTTAAACATTAAAAAAAAAAAAAAAAAAAAAAAAAATGTATCTAAATGGTGACTAACACCCCCTTGTCGACAAGGGGGGTGAGTCATTTGCCTTTGTTAAATATCTACATTAGTATATGCAATATACTAAATCACTTAACACATTCATTCATATTAGCCAAAGTAAAAGACCAAACCTTATTCCTTCCTCTCTTCTCTCTAGAACCGGCAACCACAAAGGACCAAGAAGGAGCATCCAAAATATTTTCTAGACAAGAATTTAACACTCTAGTCTCACTCTTTATTAAGGTTTTGAAAATAAAACCTTGGGTGATTAGGAAATATCCATTGTCCATAAACCTCATCAAGTTTACTAGTAAGCATCCATATTCATCATCATATTTCATATTTATTTTTATGGTCATTTCATTTTACTTGAGAAAACATGCAAGTCATATGATGTTTATACCACTTTTTCATTGATTTTAAGAGTTATATATATATATATATATATATATATAGATATATATATATGTTATCCTATAATTATTCCTTGTAATATATCACTCTTGGTGATGCCTAGGAACCCATGACACCCTAAGAAGGTGTATGGTAGGATTAGAATAGCTTCGGAGTTGTTTTGAATGGGTTAGAATAGGTTTGGCGCGAGAAAAACTCATTTCGACACGTTTTAAAAAGGGTCTGTCCTTATTTTCAAAATCTGGAAATCTCGACAGTGAATAAAAATTTTTGGCCTAGATATTTAGAAAATACACTTTAAAACGAAAACGTGGCCGCTTGAACGGATTAAAACGGAGCTATAACGAAGAAGTTATGAATTTTTCAAGTTAAGCGACGAAAACTATAAATTCTGGAAATTTCAGCATGTTACGTCTATTTTGTACGAGTCAAAAATGAGGCTTAGGCGTTATAAATTATTTCGACTTACCAAAAATATATTAGTATACTTTGATACGAAGCTAAGGACATATAAAACGTAGAAAACGGACTTGTAACGATTAAATTATACACGTTTACACAAAGTTGCCGTAACTTTATTATATAAGAAAAACTATATTATTTCTAATAGACAAGTATTACGGCAAAACAAGTCACCATGTTGGAGGTCGTTTTTAACATTGATGTAGAACTTTTTATAAAGTGATGTCTTCTAATAAAAGTAAGTTCGCCAAGTATATTTTCCAAAATGTCCGACCATCTGTCAAGCAGAGTTGTAATGAATTATATACGGTCACTCAAACTTGGCCGAAAACCACCTTTAAACTATATTTTGGACAAAAGTACTATACTTAACTTATATTTTTCTTTGTGATCGAGACCTCTAGGATAGAAACTTAAACACTAAAACTTTGAGATAATGATACAAACTTCCCAAAACCGTTGAGTTCGTTTCCTAACGCTCGACGTGTACCATTTACGACTAGCTTTTAGAGGCCGTTTTAGTCACTTTCATGGAAATTTCAACGACATTATTTTACGACGAAAGGTTACAATTTCTTAATAAATCACTAAATGATTATCGTCGGATATCATTTCAACATAAATACATGTAAAGTAATTTAAAAATGGTCAAGACGTTATAAGATTATTCTTTGACGATAAATTTTATATTTCAAAAGTGTACAAGTGGTATGGATATCATATGAGTTTGCATGCACGACATTGTTTCATGACTTATATTAGAGCATATCATTTCTAATAGGTCGCGGTTAGAGTGTTGCGTCTCATTTCTGTGCATCCACTCTGTCATCATAACTATTACAACAGGTGAGTAATCACACCCCCTTTTTACCGTTTTGCTATATTTTTGGGGGGAAATGCATGAACCATACTTGAATTGAATTGATTCTTACTTTTGTGAACTCTTTTGACTTGAACATTTGAACTTGAAACAAATCCTTGAACTTAAATACAAACTTATGACTTGTTTGGACTTATTGAACCGTACGTGTTATGACCTTGACCTAAAGTCTCCCATGTTCGGAGCATCACTATAAAGTCTCCCATGTTCGGAGCATCACTATAAAGTATCCCTTGTTTGGAGCAACCTAAAGCCTCCCCGGTCCGGAGCAGAGCGTCTCACCATGTTACGGAGCGTTCTCAAAAATTCTCGCCTTATTGGTGGAGTGTGCAAATTCTCCCATGTTCGGAGTGTTCTTAATTGTATATAATAGTTGTATGAAGTACTGTTCGTACATTCGCATTGTTAGTCTCCTATTAGTAGGTAGTATGGATAGCGCTATTAGAGGTCGGCCAACCTCTCGTCCACTATGTTACGGGACGCATATTATTTATTCTAGGGGCTTTGCCTTGCATACATTATTATATACGTGGTACTATATTATGAACTATTATGACCACTTATACTTGACTACTTGATACGCAATATTTTGTGCAATGGGTTGTGAACACACAGGTTGCAAGTTTTGTATGGGCGGAACTTGGAACTGAGTGGATTTACAATGCCTTTGCTTTGTGGACTATTTCCGATGACCGAAATCTTTGAATATCTCTTACGAGTTTCTTATTTTACGAAACGTGTATACTCACCAACTATTTTCATAGTTGATCCGTTTTTCTCTCATGCATTTCAGGTGATCGTTAGTAAGCTTTTCTTCCAGGTCTTGCATAATGAAGTTTTCACTTGTCACTACAAATCGTTATGTAATAAAATGCAATATTTTGGAATCTAAACTTTGTACTATATTTGCCGATGTCGGCTAAACTGGTATTGTAATGGTGTACTATTTCTTTTTAATCTTAACGTTGGTATGTTCTATTATCTTGTGCTTATGTTCCTTTCCGTTACACCTCGTGTTTCCGCCTCCGGCGAGGGTGTGACAGTAGTGTAGTAATCGGTAAAGCCGAGGTCGTCCCAAGAGCTATGTGTGTTGGATTATTACTAAGTGTAGGTGTCACAGATTAATAAAGGTTTCGATAAGGAATTAATAATTTAACTACTAAAGCAGATAAAAGCAAATAAAGACAAATAAAAGGTAAAAGGTAAATCAGTAGAGGAGAGTGGTGCTAACCTAGTTAATCCTCCTAGCTAGTTATGTCTACGTCTACTTACTTCCAATTACTTCACGTCGGGTCAAAGTCGAGAGGACAGCATTTGGTCAATTCGCCCTAACCTATCAGCAAAGATGCCACCACAGGAGAAGTCAGGTGTCCCCTAATAAGTCCTGTTGTTCCTGGTCCCCTAAGCCAAGTCATTAAGTACCGCTACATGCTAGATTTATAATAGTGAGTGCCCGGGCGTTAGCAACTTAAACACTCACCCCCTAATTCTTAAGTTCATCCAAACGGTAGGTGATCAGTTGGTCAAATCGCACAAGTAGAAAATGTCATCAGTTGGTCATATCTTACCCTTCCCGTCTCAGTCCGCTCACCTAGGGTCAGTTGGTCTTATCTCCTAGGCAATTGGCCTCTACCACCATTCAAAACTACCGAAACAAGGGTAGCTACCAATAAACTATGCGTGCATACACTTAGAAATAATTATGCAAATAAAACAATTAAAGAATCATAACTAGGCCAGCACCAAGAGGTGCTTAGCCGCTCATATTAAACATATAAACAAATTCAATATTCAAAGGTACGAAATACACGAATTGAAAGTAACAAAAATATAAAATGCTAATGCTTATCATAGGGGAGTGATTTTTCCCTTGGAGACAGCTCCGTATGCTCCTCTAGACCTGCCTTGAGCTTTTTCCCACGTTCTTTGGTTGTTGTGTAAGGAATGGGATGATTAGAAATGCTGAAATTCGTAGGGTATTTATAGGCCAAATCTGGGTTACGGTGTAACTATAACAAGAGTTACGTCGTAACCTTCAATTCCTTCGTATTTAGCACTAGATCTGCTACTTATGGCGTAACCTTATTAGTGGTTACGTCGTAGTCTTCAATAAACTTGGTTACGCCGTAGTTGATGGAGTAGTTACGGCGTAGTTGATGGAGTAGTTACGGCATAGTTATCAGCGGCGTGGAACCTCATTTGACCTAATAGAGTTACGTCGTAGCCTTTGGGGAGAGTTATGCCGTAACCTTTTGATGAGTTGGTTTTCTGAGCCACGCAATAGTTACGGCGTAATGTGAGAGATGAGTTACGCTGTAACTTCTTCAAAATCAGCATACTATGATAAGTCTTTTGATATTTCTCCAGTTCCGCGTCTCTTTAGCTCCAATGCTCGTAATTTACCTGAAAGTGGAAAACAATGGAAAACAAGCGTAAATCCATAAAAATTATATAAATTACAAGCATTATCAGGGGAATATGACATTTAATATTTAGGAATATTTGATGTTATCAACTATGCATGTATACACTAGAAACAATTATACGAAAGCATGAAAACATAAACAAAACATTCAAGGAATCATAACTAGGCTAGCAGCAAAGGTGCTTAGCCGATCATATTAAAAGAAACAAAAAATTCGATGTTAACATAATGAAAGACATTAATTGAAAGTAAAAGATAAAAATGATCGCTAATGCTTATCGATATGGAGTGATTCCTCCCTTGGAGATGGCTCCGTATGCTCCGAATGATCTGCCTTTGGAACCCTCTTCACGTTCTCTGACTTTGAGTTGTGTGTGAATGATGTGAAATGCAGAAATTAGGGCTTGTATTTATAGGCACGATCCTAGTTACGATGTAACTTTAGTTGAGAGTTACGCCGTAACTTCAATAATTCTCCAAATAATACCCTCGTTAAGTAGGTTACGGCGAAACACTTGGGAAAGGTTACGCTGTATCTTCAATATAGATCTCTTTTGTGTGGACTACGGTGTAATGCTTGTGAGGAGTTACGGCGTAGTTGATGGTGGCGCAAAATATTTCTTGACCTAGATGATTACAGCGTAACCTTAGTTGGAAGTTACGCCGTAATTGCTGTTAAGTTGATCTTCTGAGTCAAAACACTAGCTACGGCATAATGTGAGAGAAAGAGTTATGTCGTATCTTCTTCACAGTTGGCATAATATCATAAATTGTTAGGAAAATATCCAAATCCGCGTCTCATAAGCTTCAAATCCGCGTCTCATAAGCTCCAATGCTCATAAGCTCCATTTATGCAAATCCGTTTTTATTTGTTTTCATCCGTTTTTTTTTGTTTTCATCTGTTTTTCTTACGTTTTCGTCCATTTTCATATGTTTTTATCCGTTTTCGTCCATTGTTTTTCATTTTCGTCTGTTCTTATACGTTTTTATCCGTTTTTATCAGTTTTGGCCCGTTTTATACGTTTCGTCTGTTTCTATACGTTTTCATTCGTTTTTATACCGTTTTGTCCGTTTTTATACGTTTTCATCCGTTTTTATAGTTTGTGTCCGTTTATGCATTTTTATCAGTTTTTGTCCGTTTTTACACGTTCTCATCCGTTTTTCATATGTTTTCGTGCGTTTTTATACGTTTTCGTCTGGTTTTATCCTATGTTATCTGTTTTTATGCTTCGTTCATTTTTCTTATGTTTTTGTCTGTTTTTATATGCTTTCATACGTTTTTATATATTTTCGTCCAATTTTTTTTTTTCATTTTCGTTTGTTCTTATATATTTTTGTCTGTACAAAACATATAAAAATGCATAAATACATACACAAATGTACAAAAATGGATAATAATAGACAAAATAGATGAAAATGAAAAAACTGATGAAGACGTATAAAAACGCACGAAAACATAAGAAAAATGGACGAAAATGTTTAAAATGGATAAAACCTGATAAAAACGGTTGAAAACGCATAAACGGACAAAAACTGATAAAAACAGATGAAAACGTATAAAAACGGACAAAATCGTACAAAAAACGAATAAAAACGGATGAAAACGTATAAAAGCGTATAAAGATGGATGAAAACGGGCAAAAACTAATTAAAACGAACGAAAACATATAAAAACGAATAAAGCAGATGAAAATGTATAAAAGCGTATATAAACGAATGAAAACAGATGCAAACGTATAAAACGGACAAAAACTGATATAAACGGATGAAAACGTATACAAACGAAACAAAACGTACAAAAACGAATAAAAACATATGAAAACGTATAAAAGCGTATTAGAATATATGAAAATGGATAAAAACTTAAGAAAAATGAATGAAAGGTATAAAGATGGATGAAAAGGTATAAAACGGGCGAAAACGTATAAATGCGGATAAAAATAGACAAAAACGTATAAAATGGACGAAAACGTAAGAAAAATGGACGACACACATGAAAACGTATAAAAACGGATGAAAACTGATAAAAACGGATGAAAACGTATAAAAACGGATAAAAGCGGATAATCACGTATAAAAACGTATAATACGGACGAAAACGTATAAGGAATGGATAACAAAAAGTTTAGGGACAATGGATGTAAATTTCTCCAAACGACGAGGACCATTAATGTAATTTACTTTAGGGATGGTCAATGCAATTTTCGCTAACCCACAGGGACAATTTATGTAATTTAGAAGGGTAAATTGGTCATCACTAGTCATCAGTACCCACAAAAGTAAAAAAACAACAAAAATGTACTCAAAAGCAAAAAAAATTGTTCACTACCCTAAAAAACAAACAATGACAAACAAGATACTTTTTTCAATCATTTGCCCTTTAAAGTACCACAAATTCCTGATAAATTCATTTCACTGGTGAAACTGCACTTCAAGATTCTCAAACCTTTATAAACTCAGAGGATGAACTTCCTTGGATGTCTCCGAATATTAGTATAGTCAGCTTTTATACAGCCACCGGCAGACTTGGGATTCATTAGGTTAGTTTTCATCTGCGCACACTCATGTAAGCTGGCCATTACATTCTGACTAATATAACTAATTATAATTTTACTACTTATTGGAAAAAAAAGAAGACAAGGTACATTCTGACTGATATAACTAAGTTGCATGTTAGCCGAGTATTAAAAATGGTACGAGTTTAGCATTAGCATACACGACTTTTGCTACAACTAAACGGTAGTTTAAACTATTAGTCTATTAGTATTAGTATTAGTATTTGGCCCATTGTATATTCGGCCCATTATGTATCCTATATAATCTTGATGTATCAAACATTATTATGCATTTAATATACACGTTTACATAATCTTACATGGTATAAAACCCTAACTGATCCGCTCTACAGCTTCAACAACTTTTTCTTCGCTTAGTATTACTGTTTCTCGACCAAGTGTGTTGTCGAGGTGTGTTTTGATTGTTTGCCGACCATGTGTGTTGTCGACTTTGATTGGTTCTCAATTCACTACAACCGGAACGATCCACTATACCCTAATCGACCAGTGTCTAAACAACCTGTTTGTCGACTTTGTTTGTCGAGTCATTAAACCCTAAACAACATGTTTGCTGTCGACCAGTTTGCTATCCAGTTGTTATTCGATTCACTAAACCCTAACCAAGAACGATTTACTAAACCCTAACCGCTCACTACAATGACTACGGATACAACTCCCCCCACCTGTCCTCACGTTATCAGATAAACTTAAGGCAATGAATCACTTGACTACTTTTGTTCCCATTAAAATTGATGTTGATGAGATGAATTACTCATCATTGGTATATTATTTTTCTCATCTTTGTCATGGGTATGGCATCTTGGATCATCTCGTTGATCCACCCGCGTCCTCCTCTTCTACACCTCCTCCACCACCGACTAAGGATGCGGAATGGCTCAAGGTGGATTTCATTATTAGGTCTTGGATCTTTTCCACACTTGCCTCGAATCTTAAAAAATGGTTGGTTGTTCTTAATCCTAAATCTGCTAAAGAGGCGTGGGTGTGTCTTGAGGGGATTTTTCAAGACAATAAACGCCCTCGAGCTATGGCTTTGAAGGCGGAGTTACGTAATCTAAATCTTGGGGATTTAACAATTGATGCGTACTTTCAGAAAATTAAATCAATTGCTTTGGTTTTGAATGGCCTTGGTTCTCCTCTTAGTAATGATGACATTGTTACGTTTGCACTTGAAGGCTTACCCATCACGTATGATGTGATTTCAACCGTTATTGCTAGTCGGGAACCCTTTCCCGATCTCAAGACGGTTTGTTCTTTGTTGACCACGCAGGAGTTGCGCATGAAGTCTAAAGTTCAAGATCCGCTTATGGATGCTACATCCGCTTCTCCTATGGTTTTATTGGCAAATAATACTCCTCGGCGTCCGTCTAATCCATTGGAAAAAGTGAAAAAACCTTGCTTTTTGTTTGCTAAAGGTCATTGCCGTTTTGGTGAGGCGTGTCGGTATCTTCACAATGGCGTACTTGGTAAGTCTACAATACTTCCTCATGGTTCCGGTTATGTGGATATGGATACTTTGCAACAATTATTGGCTAAATTGGGATTTACCTCTTCACAAAACAAACCCTCTACCACTACACTGGTTGCTTATCAAGCCACGGCCCAATTCCCACCTATTTATAACCAGCCGGCCTAAATACCTCCTTATTACTCCTACCCGGCCCAACAGTTCCACGGTTCACAAGCATTCCTACCGTATGGCCTGTCACCAGCCCAAGGTCTACCATGGGAGTCCAACGTGTCCACAACACCGATTCAGTTTGTTGCAGGTTCATCTCAACAGGGGGCTCACGTAGTTACTATTCCACCACCAGGGTTCAATTGTGCGCCGGTTCACAACAGCGGTTCACAGCCGCCAGGGGTTCAGTTTGGGAGTTCGACAGGTTCGGTTCACAGCAGCGGTTCATAGCAGCCTGGGGTTCAAATATGCGCTGGTTCACAGCAGCCTCGGGTTCCGCAAGGGACTTCGACAGGTTCGGTGTTTGGTTCAGTTTTTAACCCGGGTCAACTACTTGCGTCGGGTCCACAGGGTTCGGGTCAAGCAACTATCTTGCCACATGCTTTTGCTACTAACACACTTCAGGACCCATTTTCTAGAAATTGGAATATGGATACAGGTGTGAGCTCTCATCTTAATGATTATGTGCATTGTCTTAGTGATATTCTTAATGAGTGCATTTATCCGTCTGTCTCGGATGGTGATGGGCGTTTCATTCCCGTTACCAACTCCGGTCATAGTATCTTGTCTACACCTTGTCATCCTCTTCATTTAAATAATGTTTTAATTACCCCTCATATCGTAAAAAATCTTATTTTTGTGCGTCAATTTGTTCGTGATAATTATTGCACTATCGAATTTGATCCTTTTGGTTTTTATGTGAAGGACTTCATAACTCGACGGGTACTCCTCCGTTGTGATAGAGCGGGTGATCTTTACCCTGTTACGAAGCCTTCTCCAAATCCTCAAGCATATCTTACCAGTCAGGTGACGTGGCATCAACGACTTGGACATCCAGGAAGTGAAGTGTTGCGGCGTCTTGTGTCTAGTGATTCCATTTCTTGTAATAAAGAGAAGCTTCCCTTTCTTTGCCATGCTTGTCAGCTTGGTAAACACGTGAAGCTCCGTTTGTTAGTTCATCTAGTTCTGTTACTTCTTGTTTTGACATTGTTCACTCGGATTTGTGGACCTCCCCAATTTCGAGTCTTTCTGGTTTCAAGTATTATGTTTTGTTTCTTGATCATTATTCTCAGTATGTGTGGGTTTATCCATTAATGAATAAATATGATGTTTTTTCTAAATTTCAGTTGTTTCGTACTCATTTTAAGTGTGAAATTAAATCGTTTCAGTGTGATCATGGTGGTGAGTTTGATAATACTGCCTTTCATAAATTATTTTCAACCCATGGCATTCAGTTTAGATTTTCTTGCCCCCGCACCTCTCAACAAAATGGAAAATCTGAACGCATGATTCATACCATCAATAACCTTATTCGTACTTTATTGTTTCAAGCACATTTACCACCCAACTATTGGACTGAAGCTCTTAATATGGTTGTTTATTTATTGAACATCCTACCTTCCCGTGCCATTAACAATGACATACCCTTTACCCGCCTTTTTAGTGCTACACCTGATTATAGTGTCCTTTGTGTTTTTGGATGCCTTTGTTACCCACATGTTGATACCAACCATAAATTAGGACCTCGCGCTACACCTGCCATATTTTTGGGACATGCTGCCAATCATTTTGGCTATCGTTGTCTTGATCTAAATACCAACAAAATTATTATCTCTAGTCATGTTACCTTTGATGAAACGGTTTTTCCATTTCAAACCCATCCGTCCAAACCCACCCCCTCCTATGATTTTTTGGAAGATTCTTCCAATCTCATTTCCACCATTATCAACACCACCCCAATTGGTCCTACTTTAAACCCGATTCCTGTACCACCAGTCGACATACCTTCACCTCATGAACCAGTCAACATACCTACCTCCCCTGCCCCACCTACACCAACGCCACATGTCCCTCACGCACATGTCCCTGAACCACCAACGCCACCACCTGTTGTATCTATTCATCACATGGTCACACGTTCTCGTGTCGGGACTACTCGTCCTAATCCTAAGTATGCTAATCCTAAGTATGCTGGTCATGTGTCCACTGTTTCTCCTTCACCTAGGTCGTATAAGGATGCTCTTGATGATCCAAATTGGTGAAATGCTATGTTTGATGAATATAATGCGCTTATTAAGAATAACACTTGGACTTGTGTACCTCATCCTGCGGGTGTCAATGTTGTTAGGTGTATGTGGTTGTTTCGCCATAAGTATTTGGCCGATGGCACTCTTAGTCGGTACAAGGCACGTCTTGTTGCCAATGGTAGCACACATATGGAGGGAGTTGATGTTGATGAGACATTTAGTCCGGTTGTTAAGCCTGGCACCATTCAGACTGTTCTTAGTTGAGCTATTTCTTGACATTGGCATGTTCATCAACTTGATGTCAAGAATGCGTTTTTTCATGGTGATTTGGCTGAAACTGTTTATATGCATCAACCACCTGGTTTTCGAGATCTGAGCATCCAGATTATGTTTGTTTATTACAGCTTTCTCTTTATGGTCTTAAGCAGGCGCCTTGAGCATGGTTTCAGCGGTTTTCTGCTTATATTCTTACTGTTGGGTTTACTTCGAGTCGGTGTGATTCTTCTTTATTTATTTTCCGACAGGGTGATGATACTGCTTTTCTGCTACTATATGTGGATGATATTGTGCTTACTGCTTCCTCTCATAGTTCATTACAGCGGATTCTTGATTCTTTTCATCAGGAGTTCTCTATGACAGATTTGGGTGCTCTTAATAATTTTTTGGGTGTGTCAGTTACACGTGACTCTTCTGGGATGTTTTTGTCACAACGTAAGTATGCTATGGAGATTTTGGAGCGTGCACATATGGTTGGTTGTAACCCTTCTCGAACTCCTGTTGACGCTGAGTCTAAGTTGGGTGATGATGGTGATCCGGTTTCTGATCCTACGTTATATCGGAGTCTTGCAGGTTCTCTTCGGTATCTCACTTTCACTAGACTCGATATTACTTATGCTGTGCAGCAGGTTTTTTATATATGCATGATCCTCGTGAGCCTCATTTCACTGCTCTTAAGCGTATATTATGGTATGTTCAGGGGACTTTGGTTTATGGTTTACAGTTATTTTCTTCTACTACTAAGTCATTTGTTGCTTATTCGGATGCTGATTGGGCTGGTTGCCCTACCACTCGCCGGTCTACATCAGGTTATTGTGTTTTTCTTGGCAACAACTTACTTTCATGGTCCTCTAAACGTCAGCCGACGATTTCTCGTTCCAGTGCTGAGGCTCAGTATTGGGGTGTTGCCAATGCTGTTTCTGAGACATGTTGGCTTCGGAATTTACTACGTGAGCTTCATACATCATTGTCATCTGCTACTATTATTTTTTGGGAAAAAAGCTATAAATGCTTAATGTACTTTATCAAAATAACTCATTGTGCTTTCTCAACTTTTTTTATTGTCATTATACTTAATGTTGTCTCCGGTCGATATCATTATACATAACCGTTTTCATTTTATTCGGTTATTTTCTGTCCGTTTTTATCCGTTTTCGTAAATCATCCATTTTTATTCGTTTTTACTTTAATCTGTCCGGATAAAAACAGATAAAAACGGATTAAAACCGTTTTTATTATCCATGTCGAAACGGTTTTTATCCGTTTTTATCTGTTTTTATACGGACATATTAAAATGAAAATGGATAAAAATGGACGATTTACGAAAACGGATAAAAACGGACAGAAAATAAACGAATCAAATGAAAACGGTTATGTATAATGACAATAAGTGAAGTACAGAGAGCATAATGAGTTTTTTTGTAAAGTACGTTATGAATTTATAGCTTTTTTCCTATTTTTTGTGATAATGTGAGTGCAGTGTACTTGTTTTCTAACCCTGTTTAGCATCAACATACCAAGCATATTGAGATTGATATTTATTTTGTTCGAGTTCTGCATGTTCCTTCTCGGTTTAAGTATGCTGATATTTTTACCAAGGGGTTACCATCTGCCTTATTTACTGAGTTTCGTGACAGCTTGAGTGTTCGGTCTCCTCCCGCTCAAACTGCTGGAGAGTGTTAGTCTATTAGTATTAGTATTAGTATTTGGCTCATTGTATATTCGGCCCATTATGTATCCTATATAATCTTGATGTACCAAACATTATTATGCTTTCAATATACACGTTTACATAATCTTACATAAACGTCTTTCTTATAGTCAATAGTTCTATTAGATTTGCTAGCTAGCAAGTTTAAATTGTGAAACATATCGATTTGACTTTCTAAGCCTTTAATTTTGTTAGGAATCCTGGTGAGATGTTAAATGGCATTTAGGTGGGTAGGTTAACTCTAAAAAGTTTATATCTGGAATTTAATTGGCTATATCTGTTTGTTTGTTCGTAGGATGGTGATGAGAGCTGGGATAGCATAAGTAAGGGATCACCTGTTGTATCCATCTCCATCGGTGACTCAGCAGACTTCTTGTATGGAGATAAAAGAGACGTGGATAAATAAGACAAGGTGGTGTTAAAATCAGGAGACATATTGATATTTGGTGGGATGTCAAGAAATGTTTATCATGGTGTTAAGGCCATCATCCGGAATTCAGCTCCTAAGGCGTTGTTAAAAGCATCCATGCTGCGGCCGGGACGTCTCAACCTTACTTTCAGACAATATTGAATAATTAGCTTATTTTTACACTATATCTTATTCGTCAATGGCAGGAACGCACATGTGTGTTGTTTCAATCATGTGTTATATATCGACTTGTAACTAAGAATATTATTATGAATTATATAAGGATGTCAACCAGCTTCCCGACATTTCTCCGGACAATTATATGTGTATTTCTTAAATCAATATAATTGCTGATGATTTTGAATGCTTTTGAGGTTAACGTTTCGCAGACTTGTACATAGAATTATAGACAATAAAAAACTAGTTTCAATATCAATAGAAAAGAAACAGAAAAACCAACGCAAATTTACATATAAGCAAATGTTTTGTATCATCGTACCAACAGGTCAGCATTTGCTAGAGCTAATAAGACTGGACGTTTCCGAGAGGGATGAATATTAGAAAGGAGAATGTTTTGGTTTGGCGTGATTAGCAGATTTAAGCTATATTTATCAATTATTTCACGGGCGTCCCTGATTTGCTCTTAACTCGGCCACTATCAACCTTGACCCACAAAATAATCAACCATCTTCCTGCCACCAAAAAATATTAAAGGTTCATCAAATAGAGTTTTTAAACCTAATGGCTTTTGAATTGCCACTAAGGAAACTCATGGCAAGGCTCAAACTTCTGTCATCTCTCGTGCGGTTTTTTGTGCAACAACAACAGGCTTCACTATATACAAAAATGTCCACTTTTGGTAGATAACCCAACGGCTCAGCTAGTCGTGGAAAAGTGGTTCCCGTCTTATGTGTTCTTCTCATTCCACCAACAACCTGTAAAAAATATATGAGCTTAATGTGCAAACAAAAAAAAAACACAATCAAATAATTAATAATACTTACTTCATGACATACCATGTATATTAGAACCCTCAGGTCCTTTGTTATCATCAGAAACAACGACAACACCAATGTCATCAGTAAAAAACAACTAAAATATTTTTAGTGTATGTATGGTAACTGAAACTTTAAACTTCCTTGGTAAAAACTAGATTTTATAGTATCATCACACAAAGAGTTCTAATTGGTATCACACGAGATGAATATTATCCAAAACTTTTGAGGTACATATGCCATCACTTTCTACCTCTGGCTTATAACGCAGAGCAGTTTTTTTGTGTGTGTTTTTTTATTTTTTATTTTTTATTATTATTTTTATTTTTTAATAGTTATCAGTTAGTAACCCTTCCGGGAGATTAAGTTGCATTATTACTTGACTGAGGCCTCAAAAAAATCAATACATAAAATAACAGATTATAATTTATAGCTAAGTAGATTTTGTGATATGATGACACATGCCTGAAAGTAGATGTAAATGGCCTATTGAGACTAATTTCAGCGGAATATTGCCCTGATATTTTATCGATCTAGGCAGTTCAGACACATGCCTGAAAGTAGATGTAAACAGCCTATTGAGATTAATTTCAGCGGAATAGTGCCTCAATATTTATCTCTAGGCAGTTCAGAGTTTCAGACACATCTAACTGCAATTAGAGGTAAGTCAGCAGCTATAATAACATGGAAATGAGTTCTAGTAATAAGTATTAAATAAAAACCAGAATGCTTATTAACCTTTTGCTCTCATATGAAGTTGCACAATCAACTCTGATGCAAAAGAAGAAAAGACTTATATGAGGTCAAAGAAATACTTAATCTAAACGCTGTTGATATGTACAACTGGAAAGATTGAAAAGAAAAAAAGATGTGACTTTGGGGTAGAGTTAAAATTTCCACAAAGAACAACAGGGGCATAATCCTAAAGCTTTGATGTTGCATTCAGCCTATTTAGAAGCATTTGAATCTTTTTGAGATTAAGAAACGAAAAAAGTTACTCAAATAACTTTTGATCAAAAAGAACAATTCTAAAAACAGCTATGGCACAATTCTAAAACAATTCAACAGCAAACCAGATTTCAAGCTAATACATTGAAGCCAGTTCTACTGAGATTAAGAAAGGAAAAACGTTACTGAAATAAGCTGTTGACTCTGATCAACATTCTTGAATAACCTTTTTGATATACTTACAACTTTTTAGAGCACCTATGCTCAATCATTAAGAAAACAACATCAAAGAATAACAAGAAAGATACGACATTAAACACATTCAAAGATTCTATTAAGAAATAAAACAACTTTTTCTTCACAAATGTTTATTCTTGAATAGCTTGTTTTTATGTTTTTGTACTTTGTTTTCATTAATACATAAAATTTGTTTATAGCCGAGGAAATTTTTTTTGGTTCAGAGATGAATCAGGTTATTTATGAAATTTTGTTGACAGTAACTGATGAAAAGACTATAACAAAGACAATAAATGGAAGACAAAATTGCAGTCCAAAAGCAATGAATCTACAAAATACCTACTACAAAGTTGAAATTCATGAAGTCAATGGCAAGTCAACATTACAACACATAACAAGCTAAGCATATTTCCCACCACTTTTGAAATTCATAGTTAGAAGAACCAAACACATATTCCAATCACTTGCTCTTCTTCTTCAAAATCAGAATCCTCAATCACATCGTTGTTTCTTCTTGCTCGCCCTTTGTGGTCCGGCTGCAGCTCGTTTTGCTGGTGCTTTCTTCTTTGGAGCTTCTGTTGTTTAATAACTTAGGTTAGTCACAAACTTGACATGCCAAGACTGAACGGATATTATGCATAAATCATTTTAAATATGGTTTTACCTTCTGCTATCTCAGGGGATGATTCATCGTCATCCTGTGAAGATTTTAACTTGATTTTGGCCATGTGTTCTTCTAAAGGATATTTTTCCTGCAAACGATATTTTTATTAGTTCACATAATCACTTGTCACTGTAAAAAATTACCAAAGACAAGGTTTCATTTCTCACCTCAAGTTGGTGATCAAGAGCTTCAAGATCTCTTAGCCATAGAGACTCAGAAGTACTTCTTTTTAGCTCATCTAACTCTTTAATCTTTTCATCCAGTTCTTTCTTTAACTGCTCAATATCATCTAAGAATGATGCACAGTGCATAGACAACAAGTAACCATATTCTTCCCTTCCTGCTATTGTTGGTTCTGTTTCTTTTGGTAAACATGTGAAACCCTTGGCCTTTAACTCAGCAAAAATCTCATCGGCCTCTCTATTAACGAGATCAATATTTCCTTTAAGAACTTCATCGATATACCTCACTTTGTTTTCCAGTAGCAATTCAGCTTTCTTGAGCTCGCGAAGCAGAGCTATCTGTTAACCATGACCACATTTGGATTAGTACAGTCTTAAAAAAGGACATGAGATGAAGCCACATCTAACTTACCCTCCTCTTTTCATAAAAGTCAACACGAAGGTGAAAGAAATCCTCAAGAACTGTAAACAGAAAGAATATGAACAGTCAGTGAACAAATTAAGAGTATAAATCAATCTTTTTGTTCTTGGATACCATACTTACTTTGTTCAGGCGTGTCGTACTTTTTTATTTCACCATTTGCATCAAACAGATGCATGTCTCTTGCCGTGTTCATTTGATCTTCAGTCATGGTATTATCATTGTGAGCCGTGTAAGCCTGCAAAAAGAACATGGGGTTGCCATATAAGAGCTGTAAAGATAATAAAATAAAAATATAATATATGCTTTAACTATTTAAAACTTGTTAATTTACGTTATTGAAAGGTTTCCCATACTGTGAAGCTGCCTTCAAAAATTCACTGTATTCCCAAATCCACCTCCCTCCTGGGAGTTTAGTGATAAAAAGAGCATACTCGTCTTCTATTTCCTCCAGACTTTCTGTTGTGGTGTATCCATTACCAGTATACCAGTATACCCTGGATGCATAGGCACCATTGCTTCACCATACAGAAGGCGTTTTAGGTTAGCAATAATGTCTCGTGGATTGTACTTTGGAATAACCGAACTCCATCCAATCCCTGTTCCTTCACTTCTGTTTACCAGAATCATTGGGATGACTGGAATAAACCTTTTTCAAAAAAAAAAAAAAAAAAAAAAGCAAATCATTATAACAACCAATTCAAACAATATCATATACTTATAAAAATACCCATAGATTATAACTACCATGCAGGCTCAATGGATTGACCATCGTCATTCAAGTAGTTGAGAAGAAGTTCATCATCCTTGTGAAAAAAATATCGTGTGATAGGAGAGAGCTCAGTGAAAATATTTGTGCCACCCTGCAAAGGAATAATAGACTTTAGAATATGCAATGAATACAAAAAAAATAAATGTTTAAATTGTATATCTCACCATCTGAAAAAGGTTGATGTTGTTACTACCAACATAACTTTGGGCCATGCATGCCCATGCCTCTAATGGTACCGACTAGACTCGCGATCGCCTCATGATAAGCATAGTGCTCAAACACATACTGACTGAATTGAAAAACTTCATTTTCCTGAATAATGGGCTTCTTGAAAGCATAGAATAGGATCTTTCTTTGGACAGGTTTCAACCCATCCACCATTGATGGGATCGATCTCTGGAGATGAGCCACTAAATATTGCTTAAACTCTTTGTTGATGAAGTCACGGTATCGGATGCACTTCTCCTTTGAGTCAATATAAGTACCATCCTGCATCAAAAAACGATGATTGTAATGAATTCGTGTCATGTCTCCCTGATTACTATGTTGTATACATGGGAATTTCAACCCATCCACCATGTGATTTACTTTACACAATCATTTAGAGTGTTGTATTCAAGATTCAGAATTAATGATTGTAATATAAGGACTAATATTTTTGTAATCATAAATGCATAAAGCTATTTATTCAGTAAGATTTTGAAAGTTGACTCAACAAGTGGCTTGACCAATGCTAAAAAATCATGGTTTGAGCACAACCTGCAAGTATTTAAGGCATTGCATATTTGTTACGTTTTTTAAAAAAGGAGAGAAAAGTGTTTTCTGGTCCAATCCATTTCAACCATGCATGCTAAATGATATCTTTTGACCTAAACAGAATGATATTATATCAATCACATGTGACGCCATATATTAACTGTTTATAGCTAAGTTGACAAAAGCTGATAATGACCAAACCTGAGGTGCTCGAAGCCAGTCCATTCTCGCCTGATCAGTCTTCTTCTTACTGAAGGAAAGCTCAATTGCATCACCATCCTCGTCATCAACCCAAACAAAGTCCTTAATGTAATGATCAAGATTAGCAAAATACTCTCTTACTCTTTTACTTTTAACAGTTTCCATCTCCTACAGATAATGAAAAATATTAAAAATTGCAAAAACAACAATGTATGTATAGTTGCTATTCAAAATTTTCATAAACAAACCTTACAGTACTTTATTCTGTATTCTTTTTCTTTTTTCCTCCACGCCTCATACTCGGGCATTGTATAGAACACTAAAACTTTGTTAAAGGTCTCAACAAGAAGCATTGGTTTTATGCACGCGCGCATAAAGTTTGGGACTTTTAGTAAAGATGGCCAGAACGAGTGAAGGAAGCTGATCAATAGCCATTTGAAGCATGAACCATCATAATCCTACAAAACACATGTAATGTTCTATAAGCATAAAAAATGGTAGATACTTGATATTGTCAACGCATAGTAACAGTTATTGGTACACACCTCATCAGCCATAATAATCAAGTGTCCATATCTCAATTCCTCAACATTTTCATAAACTTTACCATCTTGGAGGCCAAGAATCTTCTTAATCTTTTGAATTTTATCGATTTTATGCAAAGGAAACACACCATAGTAATCTTTGCCCACAACAGATAATCCAGACATCTGCAAACAGTTATAAACATTGTATTAAAAGATCTTTTTATGTGAATACACGTATCCAAATATGTGACTATCAAAGAACAAGCTTACTGCAAAAGCTTTGGCAGAATATCCTTGCGTCAAAATCAAAGTGCAGTCTCCGGAATAAGCTGTACCAGCCATGTTAGCATCTTTGAGTTTACGAATATTGAGTTTCTCTTTCCTTATACCATCGGTTTTCTTAAGCTTTTCATTCTGCTTAAAATCTGCATTTGAGGTACAGTGGAGTGGGGGTCGATCGTTTGCCATGGTTTTTAGTTAGGGTTGTTAGTTACGATGGGTTGTTATTGGGGTTTTTTGAAAACCATGTATATATATATATATATATATATATATAGACGAGTACCCGCGCCTAGCGGCAGCGGTGTCTAGTTTCGACAAAATTTTAGCGGTGATTAAGTTTGTTTCAAAAATCAATATTTTAAGCGTTAAGGAATCAACCATACTTTCCAAATCAATGTATACTTTCCAAAGATACAACATCGCATTTAAGTTGAGATTACAACATAGTATTCAATGTTATGAGATTTCACATGTTTCATTTTTCCACTTTTCACTTTTTCAATTGTTGACTATTTGACCATTTTCTCTTTTTATGTAGTATAGATATATGAGTATGGTTATTGTGAAAAGTCACTAATGGTAAAAAGTATAGGAAGGAATTATAGCCATAGGATTATTAGATTAAATTGGTGTATTAATGATATTAAATTGAGATATTAATGATGCATTTGACACATAACTCTATATGTTGACACACTTGCACAAAACTTATTGTAATTGACACACAATTGACGTATTATTGACACACAAACGATTTTTTTAGCTAAATATGTTGACACACTTGCACATAATTTCTTTTAATTGACACACAATTGTCACATTTTCAATACGATATTATTGACACATACACTTTTTATCTTTTTTAGCTTAAAAACTTTTTATTTGATCCAAAGCCATATTATATATATATATATATATATATATATATATATATATATATATATATATATAATCTAGATCAAATAAGATCATACTTAAAGTTGTTAAAATGAGATCGAACTAAAATTTGACAAGAGATACTCTCCTTACAATAAAAATAATTTTTTTATTTACTACAACTAAAATTGTTAAAGTTTCGATAGATTTCTTTTTAAAATTTACGAAACCTAGGTGATACACTTTGATTAGTAGTTTAATGTGTATCAGGTTTTTGTATGTGTATCAGGTTTTGGAATATTTATTAGTGTAATGTGTATCAGATGTATCACTAATCCAAACTCATGTATCATTTGGTTATTAGTTGCTAAAATGTTAATTTGTATTAAAATATTATTTTTTTTGTGTATGATTGCTAAAATTGTTATTTATAAATGTTTTAGTGGTTTTTTAGATTTGATCTTATTTTTACAACTTTAAGCTTGATCTCACATTAACCCTCCCCTATATATATATATATATATATATATATATATATATATATATATATATATATATATATATATACTACTTTATAATGCATTTAGGCCTTCTAAAATTAGAAAGCTTAAAATATAAGCCTTCTAATTTTAGAAGGCTTAAAATTAAGATAATGAGCTCCAATCATGAGATGACATGTGTCACTTCTTAACAAACTCCATGCCTAACTTCTAACAAACTCCAAGCCTAACTCCTAACCACCAAAAATTAAGATAAGGAGCTCCAATTATAAAATGACATGCGTCACTTCTCAACTAAAAATTCATCTTTATTTTCAAATTAAAATATCTTTTTATCTAACTTATTTATATTATAATCTAATTTCACCATATTTTCTAAAATTTTATGCTCTTTAATTCAACATCCATTTTAATATATTTTTATGAGTTTTTAGTTTTTATATTTTTAGTGGGTTTATTTTATTTTAATTCAAATTTTTATAACTTTAACCTTTATTTCATTTATTCCAATCATATTATAGTCATCGGGTACCCGCCGCCGCATTGCGCGGGTACCCTTCTAGTATATATATATATATGAGTTTTTAAGATGACCATTATATTTTAGAAAACTATTTATGAAAGTGTGTATTTTTAAAAGTAATTAACATAGTACTAGTAGGGTACCTGCGCAATGCGACAGCGGGTACCCGGTGACTAATTTTGTTGCAAGCAAATATTTTCAAAAATACCGCACGTTGCAACACGGCTGATTTGTAACCGATTCATGTATGTTTTCTGTTCTTTTTTTATTGTATCTTTTTTGTTTTGTAATTTTTGTTATATTTTAATATGCATTTTTTTTAAAATTATTAGACGATTGTTATTGTTATAAATTTTTATTCCTAAAAGTTGTATCGTTTTAGTGTTTTTTTTTCTTCTTCTTTTTGAAAGTTCGTTCTTATTGTTATAGTCGATGTCACCGTATCAAACAATCGAAGCCCAAAAAGTGTTACACACAACAAACCAACATACATTCCTAAAAATTACCAATCCAACCATCATCCAATCCTAACAAACCAATACCAACAAACACCATCATCCATTTCTATTTACTTCCTCTTTATATTTTTTATTTAAACAAACACACACTTACACCACTCTCATCTCCCAACCAAACCCTCTCATTCTAAAAAAAAAAAAAAAAAACACTCTCCACAATATACACAAAAACACACAAACAAAACACTCTCATTCTAAATAAAATACACACACACCCAACCAAACCCTACTCTCACCCGCCGGCACACTACCGCCGCCACCACCGTACCGGCGCCACCACCCTCCTACAGCAGCAACCAAAGACGCCCCACCCTACCACGTTTTTTTGCTACATTTTTTTTATACATCCGAAAATGTTTTTCACAAATATGCGTTTTTTGGTCTTAAAATAAAATAGATCCGTAATTTTTTTAATAAATATGCGTTGTTGGTCTTAAAATAAAATAGAACCGTAATGTTTTTGATAAATATGCGTTTTTTTGTCTTAAAAAAAATAGAACCGTATTTTTTTTTTGATAAATATGCGTTTTTTGGTCTTAAAAAAAATAGATCCATAATTTTTTTGATATATATGCGTTTTTTGGTCTTAAAAAAATAGATCCGTAATTTGTTTTTTTTTTTTTATAAATATGCGTTTTTTGGTCTTAAAAAAGTAGACCCGTATTTTTTTTTTTTTTTGATAAATACTCGTTTTTTTGTCTTAAAAAAAATAGATCCGTATTTTTTTTTTCATAAATATTCGTTTTTTAGTCTTAAAAAATAGATTCGTAATTTTTTTTTTTCATAAATACGCGTTTTTTGGTGATAAAAAAATAGTTTCGTAAATTTTTTTTCATAAATATGTGCTTTTTTGTGATAAAAAAATAGTTACGTAAATTTTTTAATATTTCAACTTGTCAAACCATAAGTTTTTAATTTTATAGATCCGATTTTTTTGTAGATCTAATGATTTTATGTTTGTAGATCTAACATTTTTTAATTTTTTTTGCAGCCGCCACTCTCGCCGGACAAGTAGCCGGAACAGTAGCCGGAATCATATTTATTGCCGGAAATAATGGAGTATAGATTTGTACATTATGCTTTACATTTTGTATTAATTGGTGATGGGGTGTATTAATTGTTTGGTCAAGAAGCTTGTATTAATGTGTTGTATATAATGCATACGTGGTTGTAAGTCTGAAATTTTGTGCTTTAATGTGTTGTACATTATGCTTTATTACTTGCAAGTCTGAAAGTCTGAAAATTAAATAAGAGAGAGAGTCGTTTGTGCATTATAAGTAGTAGTGATTTAATTATTACTTTTTCTTTAAATAAAATTATAAAAGAACAAAAACCATGAAGATGATGTTTTAGTAACAATCGTCCATATATCTTCATCAATGTCGTCATCTCTTACGATCTTCTCATTACGACTCCTTCATCGATGATGATAATGATGGGATGATGTAAGGCATACTTTCGTTTGATGACACTACAACATTTACCAGTTTCTCCAGCGAAGTTTTCTCCGGCGACATTTGTCGCTGGGGAATCTACACTAAACGACAAAAATACATCCTACGTGGCACAAAATCTCGTTGAAAATTCAACTAAATTGTTACGTACTTTTCCCCGGCGACATGTCGCCGGGGATAAAGTGGTTATATTTTAACCGAATATGTCTTCGTAAAACGTGGCGGGAACTTTTCCCGCTTACTTTTCCCCGGCGACATGTCGCCGGGGATTCATCCGATTATTTTAAAAATGTGTAATTAGTGTTAATGACTATTATCGTGACATGATTAATAGTTTCCCCAGCGACATGTCGCCGGGGATAAATATTTGGGCTTTAAGTTGTGCAATTGGGCTTATGTTTTGGGATAACTGTTTTTATTGGACACTTTCCCCAGCGACATGTCGCCGGGGATTCACTTTGACTTCGTTGACTTTAACAAAAAATATATATTGATGAGACTTGACGAAACAGAGTAGATATATAGCTATGGGAAAAACAAAAATACTAAATTTATGAGGAACTAATATGGTTCTTAATTCGTGTTTGTTAAATGTGATATTGTTTCTTGCTCGTTTAACATGATACGTATACCAATGCACCTATACTTGGTTGTTTAACATGATACGTATACCAATGCACCTATACTTGGTCGTTTAACATGATACGTATACCAATGCACCTATACTTGGTTGTTTAACATGATATGTATACCAATGCACCTATATTTGGTTGTTTAACATGATACGTATGCCAATGCACCTATACTTGGTCGTTTAACATTATACGTATACCAATGTACCTATATTTGGTTGTTTAACATGATACGTATGCCAATGCACCTATACTTGGTCGTTTAACATTATACGTATACCAATGCACCTATACTTGGTTGTTTAACATGATACGTATATGTTAGATATAAGATTTCACAAGCACATTAAACCATAATCATATGGGGCGTTAACTTGAGTTTAGAGAGAGAAAGTTCTAGTGAGAGAAAGGAAGAGAGTTGGGAACTATGTGAAACAAAGAAAAATGGTATTGAAGCTCCAACCCTCTACCTTGGGAGGTAGAGGGTATTTATAGTTTCTTACAAACAAACACCACCTACGGGCTGTGGATCAGGCATACAGTGGGTAAAGACCCGTCCGTCCTCCACGGTGTTACTTAACTAAATACTGCTTAACATAAAATAACTACGACTACGAGCTTTCTAACGATTACATATACTTGAGGTGACCGACTCTTTAATACCTGGAATTTCTAATTCCTAACAGTCTCCCCCTAAGGGAGGTCACCTCACACACACATTAAAATTACATTGAATACAAACAGATGTTACATTGAGATTGTTCTTGGATTCTTGTCCATGTTCTTTGTTCTGTAGCTCGTAGTCTTTGATTCTTCATAATTGCATGTTTGGATAATCTGAGTGGAGGTCTTTAACTGATCCACGTGATACTGAGTTTTGAGCCAGCTTTGAGATCATCAGCCACATTAAATCTCTGACTCAATCCTTTGTGGTGTTGGTAATTAGTGATGTTGTGACTTTTGGACCGACATGCTCCCAGTCTGGATCATGATTTATTCTTATCAGAGTAGCGGAAGCTTTCGTTGATTCATGATATTGGCAGCAGCGTAGCAGAATCATAGAGTGAAAATATCAGAGTCATTGATGCACCAATCATGATTTCTTTAGATATGATTGTGTTGTGTAAGCATGCGGCTATGGATTGACCGCTCCATTCGATCAGCTGCAAGTCGGGGTTGTACCGCATAAGACAGTTAGCAATAAAGCGCACGAAAGTGTCTTTGATCACTCTCGTTGAATTGAGGTACATGGCCCACGGTTCCCGTTGATCATACAAATCCTGTGATCAGGTATAATTCGAAGAATTTCCTTGTGAGGTTTCGCAGTTGCTCTAGCTGTTCTCAAACCGGAACGTCTCAAAGAAGACAACACGGAGTAAGTGAACAAATGAATAGAGATTCACTGATTGATGAAAAGAGATTTGAAAAACAATCGTGTATCGCTCAATAGAAATTGTTTTTGCAATACAACGAAGTTTTAGTGAAAAATCATTTATCAATCATAAACACCTTTTGATTTGAAATAATTGTACACAGTCGAAGTGCTTAGAGAAAGAAGTTTTTTAAAACACAACAACCGGTTTTCAAAGGCATCCGTCAATCCATTTTCTTGGACCTGGATTGATTCAATTTTGAATCGCTCCACTGACGAGGTCCATATGACACAATCAAGTCTTGGCAATACCACAAGGATAGTGCGTAGGACTCATAAGATATAATCTCACATTCCACATTGTGTGAAATACTGAGTCTTCAAGAAATAAGTGTCCTAAAGAGATTAATTGATGATCTCGTGGCTCTAGACTCAATTAGTGCATATTTGGTTCATATATCGGAGACTAGGGAGAGGGTCTCCTTCTTCAATATCAACAATCTCTAAGAGAAAATCGATAGATTATGTAGGTTCCCTGTGAGAATGAAACAAGCCCTTTTAATAGGAACTTGAGTGGCTTGGGAAGTTAGTGCAGTGCGTCACTGGGTCCATGACGTCTTGTCTTCAATACCAGTGTTACCTTAGTAACCACCAGTAGCATATGAATTGAACCCGGTTTCTAAGGTTGAATTATTGGAGGGCTATTTCTTTTCACCCTTTTCACATTCAATTCTTCTTCATTCTTCAACCCCTTCAGTGCTTACCGAGACTTCATAACTAGAACCTTGTTGGGTTTGTTCCAGTACTAGCTCAATCTCAGTCCGCACTCTTCCCATATCTCACTTTTTCTCCTTTTTTCATCATACCTAAGGACTCTACACTATCTAGTGGATTGTCCCTGGGTAGATCCCTCCGGTTCAGGCGGATCATGGGAACTCAACCTAACCTTATCATCCTTATATCACCATACATAAAGTAAAGTTGGTCGGTCTTTTTGGTATCATTCATCTGCCATAGGAACCAATTGAAAACCATTTGAAAATCAATCAAGATACTTGTGAAATAGAATCAAAGCATTTTGTATCTTAATTGTTTTGATATTTTAGAAATGCTCCCCCTCAACATATGCATAAAAATTTAGAATTTGTTTAGCACATGGAGGCAAGATATCTTTGAAATCGTTAGATTGAAAATGAAAGGTCCAATCTTTTGATTAATATTTTCTAAAATGATCATCATCACTTCCTAATCAATTTGTGTAGATAAAATATTTTAAGGAAGGATGAGGTTTTCACAAGTTTGCTCCCCCTCAATATGTGCATAGATGTTTGAGAATGTTTTGCACATATTAGGAAAAGACTGCACATTGAGATAAATTGATCACGTTTCAAATATTTGTGGTTTAAGATAGATGCTCCCCCTCAACGTGTGCATGGAAAATTTGAAATCGTTTGTCACTTGCGGGGAGGCAAACATACTAATCACTTATGAAACCATTTATCGAATTATCAGTTTAAATCCAATTTAAATCACAAATTCTCCCCCGATCACAATTATCAAATCATTTGAGAATCGTGATCTCAGTAGATTTAAATTGTTTTTGAAAGCTTTTTAAGGAGAATTGTGACTTGATTTGAAAACGTTTTAACTGATAAGGATCGAATTTTGAGACTTTAGACTCCAAAGATTTAAACATGCTTGAATATCTTTTGAAAACAAACCATTGTTTGAAAAAATACACTTTTTAATTAAAAAGCATTCTCCCCCTCAATCAATGACATAAGTCGTTGATTGAGAGATAGATAGTTTTAGCAACCGTTTAGTACACATGATTTACAGAAATTGAGCCCGAGTAATTTTTTCAAAGCAATTCGTTTTCATTGGATAGTGAGAATTTTTTATAGAATCAGAGCATGAGATTCGAAAAACAAGATAAAGTATGGCTCTGTTCTTTCTTTTCAACACGGGTTACTGCCTGAAATGACAATAAACCACCATTTTTCTTCGCCTTTTTTTTTTTTTTTTTTTTTTGAAAAACTATGTACATTCGATGAACATCTAAAGACCCGTGACATTCTTTGAATATCAACACAAAGTCCGTAGATGATATCGAATCGAGAAAAACATGACAAAATGACAATATTTTTTTTTTTTAGGATTTTTTCGAATTTTTCACATTTTTATGGATTTTGAAAGTTTTATAATTTTCTATTTGATTTTTGAAGGTTTTGTAATTTTGTATTTTGCTTTTTGAAAAATATATACAAAGAGATAGATGAAGAAAGACCTTCACTCCTCGTCTTCCTCCTGAAGACGTTTGAGTGTTTCTGGTTGAAGGCTTTTCAAGCCAAGTCGTGGAAGAATAAACTCAAAACGTTCTCTTGGAAGAGCTTTGGTGAAGATGTCTGCTAACTGGTATTCAGTCCTCACAAAATAGAGTTCCACCACACCTCTTTCCACTTGTTCCCTGATGAAATGATGTCGAATGTCGATATGCTTTGCTCTTGAGTGTTGAACGTTGTTGCATGAGAGAGCAATAGCACTTTTATTATCACAATACAGAGGGATTTTGTTGAATACAAAGCCATAGTCAGTTAATTGAGATCTCATCCATAGGATTTGAGCGCAACAAGATGACATGGCTATGTATTCAGCCTCTGTAGAGGAAATAGAAGTACTCATTTGCTTCTTTGATGACCATCTCACAAGCTTATCACCCAAAAACGAGCACCTCCGGCGTACTTCGACGAGTATCTTGACACCCTGCATGATCGCATGCATATCTTGTTAGTGACATACCGGTGTCCTTCGGGTACCAAAGTCCCATGTTGATGGTTCCTTGGAGGTACCGAAAGACCCGTTTAACCGCTTCAAGGTGCTTTTTGGTAGGCTTAGCCGTATCTAGCACACATGCATACAACGAACAGAATATCAGGTCTCGGCTTGTGAGGTACATCGGATCCGATCATGCTACGATATTTCGTTTGGTCTACCATGATCCCTGAGTGGTCCTCATCCAGTTTTGTACGCTCAATCATGGGAGTGTCAACAGGGTCACTAGAGTCAAATCCAAATTTCTTTAAAATCTCATTTGCATATTTAGATTGATTTATAAAAAGGCCTCCGGGACTCTGTGAAATTTGTAATCCCAAGAAAAATGACATTTGTCCCATCATAGACATTTGAAATTTGGAACCCATTTCTTTTGAAAAACGATCACATTCATTGGGGTCAGTTGAGGAAAAGATAATATCATCAACATATATTTGAACGTGAATTAAATGTTTTCCTGACTTCCTGGTGAACAGAGTAGGATCAACTGCTCCTTTGCTGAAGCCGGTAGACAGAAGAAACTTTGATAGCGTATCATACCATGCCCTTGGAGCTTGCTTTAAACCATAAAGAGCCTTCTTCAAACGATAAACTTGAGTAGGATGCTCTGGATTCACAAAGCCTTGAGGTTGGCTGACGTAGACGACTTCTTTAAGATCTCCGTTCAGAAACGACGTCTTTACATCCATCTGATAGACTACCATGTTCTTACTTGCAGCATTAGCCAAGAATATTCTGATTGCTTCGATTTGAGCAACTGGAGCAAAATATTCTTCAAAGTCAATACCCTCCTCTTGACGGTATCCTTTAGCAACCAATCGAGCCTTGTTCTTTAACACATCACCATGCTCATCAAGTTTCACTTTGAAGATCCATTTTAGAGCAATGATCATAGCACAATCTGGAGCAGGTACTAATTCCCATACATCGAGTCGATCAAACTCATGAATTTCTTCTTGCATGGCATTGAACCAGCTATCTTCATTCATGGTGGATTTAACATCTTTTGGTTCGATCTTAGAGAGTATGGAGTTGAAGAAGCACCATAAGGCATCTGTTGCAAGTTGTTTCCGTGTGGATACTGGACGAGAGGGATTTCCAATGATGTTGTCTAATGGATGATCGTGAGTCCATTTTCTGAGGTATTCATGTGGTTGTTGTTGAGGGACTGAAGTAGCAGAGTCGATGTCTCCTGAAGTAGATGGTTCTGATGATGATTCAGGAGCAAATATGTTTTCAAATGGAGCATCTTCGAGAGTAGCAAAGGGATTGACTTCATCTTGTGAATCAGAAGAATTTCCATGATGTACACTTGATGATTGAAGATTTGTTGATGAAACAGATTGGTCAGCAGCAGGCGCTTCTTGGCTTAATGACATAGAAGTTGAAGGGTTACTTTCATTGACCGGGATAGAAGCAGCCTCTGTTGATTGAATTGTCATATCATTGTTACTTGGCTCAAATTGTTCATCAAACATTGGATCAAACAGTTTCTTTAAATCATCTTATGAGGGAGGTACATATGGAGTTTCTGATGAGGAGTTTGGTACAAGAGATGAACCAATGGGACTGTTTTGAAGTGCGGGTCTAGAACTGGATTGTCCAGGAGCCATTTGACCGGTCAGCTCATCAAACGTGGCGTGAATTGTTTCCATGATATTTCGGGTTCTCTTGTTGTAGATTCGGTAACCTTTACTATTAGGTGCGTAGCCTACAAAAACTCCAATGTCCGCTTTAGCTCTCCGTTTTCCTAAATCTTGACCATCATTAGTTGGATAACATAAAGCACCGAACACACGAAGGAATGAAAGATCAGGTTTTCTGTTGTGGACAAGTTCATATGGAGTTTTTCCATGAGCGGTGTGAATCGAGAGAGATCGATTTTGGGTGTAGCATGCAGTGGCGATAGCTTCACCCCAGAGAAACATTAGAGCTTTTGAGTAAATCAGCATAGTCCTTGCGGCTTCCACAAGAGTTCAATTTCGTCTTTCAACTACACCGTTCTGTTGAGGAGTTCGAGGAACACTTCTTTGATGACTGATTCCCATACTTTCATAAAACTCACCAAGTTGTTTGTTAACCAACTCAGTTCCATTGTCGTTCGGATGATTCGATCGTTTTGTTAAGACGAACCTGCAGTTGTTTGATGAGTTTGATGATGATATCTGGAGTTTCATCATTTGTCTTTAAGAATTTTACCCAGGTGAATCTAGAGAAATCATCAACCACAACTAACACATATTTCTTCCCAAAGATATTCTGCACTCTCATGGGTCTACATAGGTCCATGTGAATTGTATGTAGAACTTCTGTGATTGAGTTTGTAGGTTTGGGTTTATGGGCATACTTCTTGCTTTTTCCCAACTGGCATACTGAACAAAGATGATCCTTTTCATATTTAAGTCTAGGTAGACCTATAACTAAGTCCTTTCTGGAGAGATCATTGATGGTGCCGAAGTTCAAGTGATTGAGACGACGATGCCATAACCATGACTTTGTTTTAGAAGCCTTTGACAACAAGCAAATTGGAGAAGACTTCATCATATCTTCGATAGAGATGGTGTATAGATTTGAGCCACGTGAACCTCTTAAAAGTTCCTTACCATCAAGTTCTCTAACGAAACAAGTATGTTTTCTGAAGGCTACTTCTAGATCAGAATCGCAGAATTAACCAACAGAGAACAGGTTATGACCAAGACCTTCCACATAATATACCCCGGAGATAACACTTTTTCCAACAACATAATCTCCATAACCCTTAATTGCACCAAAATGATCATTCCCGAATCTAACTGTCTCGATGAATTTGCTCACGAAGTTCATGAGCCGCGACTGGTCTCCAGTCATATGCTTGGAACAGCTTAAGTCCGGTACCACGAACGATTTGAACAATCTGCAGTTGAACACGACAAGAATGGATAACTGGATAATTGGGATCCCCATGCAAGAATGGGTTCCACTTGGTTAGTCACAGTAATTGGAACACCCACATCAGAAATAGAAGCATACATATCAGAAGTAGAAGCAATGGAATCATTGGGAATAGATGCGTCTTTGGTGTCTGTATTTGACCTATTCAAAGTATGTTCACTTCTTAAGGGAACAGTTCTACCAGTAGGCATCCATTTTCTAGTGGGCATAGTCTTAGCAGTTTGAGGACAAAACTGATTATTCTTATGGCCAAAAGGTATCCAATAATAACCTATCTTTATAAATGTTCTTCCTGTAGGTTTCCACTGTTTTCTAACAATCTTTCGTCTTTGCCTTTTAGCCTTTTTTGCACGATTATTAGTATTAACAATTTTAACTGGGCATTTGACAGCATTAGACAAAGCATTCACACCACATTCATGATTAGCAACAGACTTCAAGCAGACATCATTACAAGGTTTGCAAATAGTATCAGAAATCGAATTAATTACAGTACGCCTATGGCAAATACTAGAATCAACATGATTCGTTTTATTCAACTCAAGCTTAAAGTTCCTAGATTGGTCTTTTACTCTCTTCCAATGCACATTCTTAGCTTGCAAGGTCCTATCATTCCTTGTATTGTCTTGAGACTTTGACCTGCTCGCTTTAATGTCACTGATTACTCCTGTAGAGGGAATGGGAACATTAGTTGGTTGATCTAATTTTTGCATTCCTGAACTTGATGTGCAAGGATCTGAACTACTGGAAGGCACATTAGTGTTTACTTTCTTAAGTCTGTGATTTGAGCTATTTGTAGGCACACTAAAATTCACTTTCTTAGCACTAACATATCTGTAATCTGAACTACTCGAAGGCACCCTAAGGTTGACATTCATAACATTGGGCATAGAACGGATTTCATGCTTGGCACTAGGCATAGAACAAGGCATCACGGCTTTGCCTTTTGCACCTAAGGATTTTGGACATGTTGCAATTACACATTCAAGCAGCTCTTGAGATCGTTTGGCCTGGAGGCAAGCAAACCTAATTTCTCTATCAAGAGGTTTATTAATGAAATCCTCTTCAACAATCTCACGGAGACATTCTAGACTATCCTTAAGGTGAGCACAATAGTCATGAAACGCAGGTTCATTATTCCTAAGATGAGGAGGAATATATTTAACCGTCACAGTGTATTTGCAGTCTAAGGGTGACTTTGAAACAACATTCTTCTTAAAAACAAGTGGCAGTTTCCTATTTTCCTGACTTCTCAAATTCTCAATTTCTTTTTGTAAAGAAGTTATTTTTTCGTTGTTTTGGTCACGAGTGACTTTCATTGAATCATATAACTCTTTAAAGTGTCGCTTAACTTTTTCATTTTCTTCTAGAAAGGTCTCGTTTTCCTTTTGTAAGGCATTAACCAAGTTTTGAAGATGAAAAGTTTGAGAGTACTGAGAATCTAAAGGAGGAGGCATTTGGGATCCAGTCACATTGTTCTTTTCACCCTTCAATTGAGAGATTTGGACTTTCAACTTTTTGATCGTGTTACAATGAGCTCGAATCTATTCATCACGTTTGCTAATTTCAAAAACTGCATCAAATTCAGGAGCATCCAAGGAAGTCTTGATATTTGAGGTTTTAACATTTTCTTTTAGATGTTGATATTTTAGTTGTAAATCAAAATGTTCAACTTCTAGTTTAGAAAGATGCTTTACCAAATTATCGTGATCATCCTGATCAATTTTCTCATTAAGTTTCGAATTAATCTTTTCAAGCTCAATGACACGATCATGGGAGACTTTCAGAACAACAGATAATTCATGAAATTGAGAAGCATAAATGAAGCAATTCGTAGCAGTGTAAAACACATCTTGAGCAATACATTCAGAAATAAGATTCTCGTTCAAGGTATGCAAGTTCTTCCTCTCAATCTCATTATATTTTAATGCTCGCTCATAGTCACTAACCTCAACTACCATTGCATCAAATTCCTTTTCCATTCCTTTAATATATGAACTTATCCCCTTTTTAAGACTCTCAAAATGATCTTTTAGTAGTTTGAAGAAAGGCATGACCTCAGTTAGATAGCATTCTTTTGTTTGCTCAAAACCCCTTTCCCCTTCAGTTATCCCAGTGGGTGTGATCCTTTTCTTACAAGTTTTCTCAAAATCGACAAATAGTTGAAGGATAACATATTGACTGATTAAGGTCTTGCTTTTAGTGGCAATAGTCCTAGGAACTAAATGCATTGGTCTATTGGGAGGATACACAGTCGCTGAAGGCATTTTCCTAAAGGGGGGTTCGTTTCAACAAGATTCTCTGCTTTTTGCTTATCTAAATCCTTTTTCCAGAACACTTGTTTGGGTGTTAACAACGTCTGAGGCTTAAATTTGTTTAAGGAAATCCAATTCTCCTTCTTGTAATCATGGGGTGTGATAATTATTTTATTCTCTTTACATTTAGGATCATCTAACTTCATGTTCATCCTTTCCCTAGTGACTTCATCAGATTTATTATCTTCCTCAGTGCACTCAGCGCAACTAGGTTTCTGTCTAGGTTTATGGATTTCATTGCCATCATAGAGTACCTTATGAGCATTCCTAGCCTTTTTAATGACCTCTGGATTTGGTTCCTCAACCAGGGGAATGCTATGCTTATCGCTTAAGACTCTATGCTTAGTGATCATATGGGCAGTCTGAATGGTGTTCCCTTGTACGTACAACTTATTTTCAAGCTTGTTCTTCAAAGTTTTTAGATTAGAAAAATCATTCAAAAGTTTTGATTCCTTGGCATGAAATTCCTGCTTAAGCACTTTAATATTTTCTTGAAGTTCTTGTTTTTGCTTAGCAGTTTTTGAAAGCTTTTCTTGTAAGGAATTTAACTCTTGTTTTAACACTTCTTCTCTAAAATTACTTTTTCTAATAATTGTACGCATTTGGTTATCCAACTCCTGCTCACGAGTATTTAGCTCAAACTTAGCACGTTGTTCATAAATGGCAACTCGTTCTTTATAGGCATTAAGTTCAGAGATAACAGAATCATCAGGGGCACATGCAGTGTATTCATCACAGACATAATCATCATTGACTGCAGGAGATACATCACTTGATACGATCACACTTTCACTTTGTTTCACATATTGATCATATGGGACAACATTAATATTACCCATATTTTCAATATCTGACTCAATGATTTCAGTTGATTGTATTTCATTATGTATCTTTTGCACATCAACTTCATCATATAATTTTAATACCTCTGAGATGATTTTGTCTTTGGATGGTCCAGCTTGTGGTGAAGAAGAGACCTTAGGAGAGACCATTGAAGAAATGCTAGCCATGAAAATTGTTTGTGCAGTAGGTCCATCATCAACATCAGAGTCGTATGCATCACAGTCAGCTACTTGAAAGGCATTCTGATGATTATGGCCTATCTCCTGAATTGGCTGCTCATCCACATCTGCATCATAGGTCTTGGCATTGCCCTCAGCGAGCAACAACAACTCCTCTTCATCCAAAGCAGCACCATTGTCCTGAGCTTGCACTAGCAGCATCTTATCCCTGAAGTATTCTGCATTTTGTGGACGTTTTGGAGATGTGCAGTTTCTAGCAATGTGTCCCTCTCCTCAACAGTTGTAACAATTGATCGTATTAACTTGTCCTTGATTTCCATTTCTTCCCCTATTCTGATTTGCCACGTATTCTCTACCGACTCCACCTCTTCCTTGTTCGTACTGTCTTTCTTGAACTGGCTGCACCATGACTTTCCCATCTCTGACTAGAGCATGATTGTGAAGATTGGAAGCAATTCTGATTTCATTGTTGGTGTGAGGACGGTTGGTATGTGGACTGAGAGTCAAGTTTTGTTTAACCATAAGGGCCAGTTGAGTAATGAAGTGTCCCACGGCTGCATCAGCATCAGCTTGTTTGAATCTTGGATCAGGAATGAGTTTGTGATTGCCATCACCCATGGGTATAACTTGAGATGCTTTGGTGGTAATTCCAATGTTTGAGTAGAAATCAGTTGAATCATTTGATGAGCTTGTCTCTCCCTGGTTAGTTTTGAACTGATCAAGAATCCCTTTTTCAAACTTAGCATGTCTTTCATTCTGGAGAAGAAAGGCATACAGTTGCTCATAGTTTGTGTTCTTCAGTCCTTTAGTGACCTTCACAGATGTGACAAACTTGTGCCATTCGGGATTCATGTTGTTTACAAACTTTGAATTCAACTGAATGTTAGGCATGGTCATTCTGATGTTCCTCATGTCATTCACAAGCTTATGGAATCTCACATAGTACTCATAGACACTCTCATCTGGTTTCATCTTGAAATGCTCAAATTCATCATATAATTGAGATTCTCTGTCTTCAACCGTTAATTCAGAACCTGAGAGAAGCATCTTGACATTATCCCATACAGCCTTTGCTTCAGTGTTGTGGTTGATAAGCTTGTATATGTCTTTTGGAAGACCTTGCAATATGATGTTAGAAGCCCTTATATCTGCATCGAATCTCTTCTTCTCCTTATCATTGAGCTCATTATACATCTTTGGTCTGTCCATTCAGTAAATCAATGTACCATCTTCAGCTGTATCAATTATGTCTCTAGTATTCTCCACCCGATACGGTCCTTCATCAATCGATTTGAGAATGTTGACCCCATTTTCCTTTCCAAGACAGTACAATCTGATTCTTTGAGCCCAAGAGTCGTAGTCAGTTCTGTCAAGCATAGGTGGACGAGTATCTGACCCTGCTGCTTGAACGTCCTCAGCTACGGAAGAAACAATAGTAGGAACGATGTTTGCCATGATTACAAGTTCTATGGGATTTTACAATTCTTTGATTAAACCGGGAAATTGATTCTTTCACGGGATTTTACTAAACCAAAAGAACAACCGTAAGAATGTATCACGAAGAAGTAACAAGCCTAAAATTAGGCAAGTATTAAAACACACAACTCGCTTAGTTATCAACTCGCTAAACACCCAACTCGCTCAAGGAGACAACTCGCTTAAGGGATCAACTCGCTAAATAGCCAAGTCGTATTAGCATCAACTCGCAACGCTGTCAACACGCTTAATGAATCAAGTCGCTAAATAGCCAACTCGCTTTAGTAACAACTCGCAACACAATCAACTCGCTTGAACACCAAGTCGCTTAAATTAACTCGCTAGCTTTACAACTCGCCTAATAGCTAAGTCGCTTTAGATATCAAGTCGCTTAAATAAACAACTCGCTTAGAACCCAAGTCGCATGAAAGTCAACTCGCTAAATAGCCAAGTCGCATGTACCAACTCGCATCCAATAACAAAGCAACTCGCTTTGAAGAATAAAGTAACCGAGACTCAATTCGCTTCGTACAAACTCCTAAAATAACCACTTTGTCAATCAAAAACAACCAAACCACAATGATTTAAGCCTTCCAATTCAAAACATAAACACATATGATGATCCTAAACACAAAAGTACAAGCAAAATTCAAACTTTAACACTAGAATTTGTCCAAATGACTCAAACTCTCCTAAACCTTTAATACCCCAAAAACCTTATGAAATCCACCAAAACAAGAAGCATGAAAGATGAGTGATCAAACCATGGCTCTGATACCAATTGTTAGATATAAGATTTCACAAGCACATTAAACCATAATCATATGGGGCGTTAACTTGAGTTTAGAGAGAGAAAGTTCTAGTGAGAAAAAAGGAAGAGAGTTGGGAACTATGTGAAACAAAGAAAAATGGTATTGAAGCTCCAACCCTCTACCTTGGGAGGTAGAGGGTATTTATAGTTTCTTACAAACAAACGCCACCTACGGGCTATGGATCAGGCATATAGTGAGTAAAGACCCGTCCGTTCTCCACGGTGTTACTTAACTAAATACTACTTAACATAAAATACCTACGACTACGAGCTTTCTAACGATTACATATACTTGAGGTGACCGACTCTTTAATACCTGGAATTTCTAATTCCTAACAGTATACCAATGCACCTATACTTGGTTGTTTAACATATCGACTCATCCGTTCAACGTCTAATGTGTAACCATAACATATCGACTCATCCGTTGAACGTCTAATGTCTAACCGTAACATATCGACTCATCCGTTGAACGTCTAATGTGTAACCATAACATATCGACTCATCCGTTGAACGTCTAATGTGTAACCGTAACATATCGACTCATCCTTTGAACGTCTAATGTGTAACCATAACATATCGACTCATCCGTTGAACGTCTAATGTGTAACCATAACATATTGACTCATCCGTTGAACGTCTAATGTCTAACCGTAACATATCGACTAATCTGTTGAACATCTAATGTCTAACCCTAATATATCGACTCATCCGTTGAACATCTAATGTGTAACCATAACATATCGACTCATCCGTTGAACGTCTAATGTGTAACCGTGTTGGGTTTTAGGTTCCTTGGATTTGATGAGACAAAATAAATACAAGAATGAAACAAAGGGACTTAAAGAGACAAAGAAGAAATCTACAAAAAGATGGAAGGACTTGCTTGCAAAATAAATACAAGAATGATTACAGTTTCTAGATCACAAGCTCTTGCTTGCAAAAGAAGATTTATTATTTAGTCCTTCATAGTATTTTGTAAACCCTAATCCTCTAGTATATAAAGAGGACATGGGGTGTAGGTTTTATAAATATGTCTTCCAAGATGTAGTCTAAAGGTGTGTGTGTGTGTGTCTAGGCGCCAAGTCCTCTAAGTGGACGCCTAGGATTTGTGTAGTTTAGCCTCAAGGATCTTTGATCCCTGTTACAAGTTTAGTGTAACCGTATTATTCCGATCAAATAATATTTGGGGCTTGGAGTGATTATAAAGATAAACCTTGTGTCAATAACTATGATTTGTTTTATTCCGCTGCGTGTACAAGTTTATTATCATTGTTATTGTTAAACCCTAAGGCTCAAAACGATTTCATGGAGTCTAACAAACTTCACAATTGGTATCAGAGCTTGGGGAGCTCGTTACCTAGGGATTCGCAAGGTTTCTTGGCGAAAAAGAATGAAGAAAATCGGATTTATGCAGAATTCGCAACTTTTCTGCAGCACTGTTTTAAAACGATGATAACTTTTTCGTTAACCGTTGGATCATAACGAAATTTTCGGTGGACGTTCTCTATATATTCATCTAACTTTTCACCGAAGGGATTGTCGATCTGAGCTTTGTATCAAATGTTATTCAATGTCGAAGTTGGCTGCAGAAACTGGTTTAATAATTCGAATTTTTGGGTTTTCATGTATATTCAACTTCTTGAATTTGTGTTACTTGTTCTAATTGTTGATGGAGGTTGTTTATACATTGTGTGGTGTTTATGATTCATGGTTAGAAGCAGCTTTACTAGTGTTTTCTGAAACCACTTCTGAAACCACGGATAGTGTTTTCTGAAACCACTTCTGAAACCACGGATAGTGTTTTCTGAAACCACTTCTGCAACCACGGATAGTGTTTTCTGAAACCACTTCTGCAACCACTTCTAGTGTTTTCTGAAACCACTCCTAGTGTTTTCTCGAAACCACTGCTAGTGTTATCTCAATTCCACTGCTGGTGTTTCTTGCGTTATTCGTTTCTGCTGATGAGGTTTTGGAATTGAGGGGAAGCTGTACATGTTTTTGGTACTGAGATTTTTGGTGACACACACATGGATTATTGGTTCACACACACAGGAGGTTTTTGGTTAATTTGTTCTTAGAGGTTTTAAAATGCTCGTTTTTGGGATTTATTGACTAGTTGATTACGAAGACGGTTGAATATCACTAATTTGATGTTGTAGTTGAGTTTCACAGGTTTGTGTTCTTATCATATCTCAAAGTGGGTGTTACACTTTGGAGATAACTTGTTCGTGCTTAAAGGATATTGACGAAGACTTGCAAAATCTAGTTTTCATAGGTCAAGGGGTGGATGGATGAAGACCTAGTTAACTATCACTTAAAGGAGTTACATTGTAGTGCTCAGTGTCTCATTGAAGATGAGGATTTTGTCAAGAGATTGCGGTCTACTTATATGGTGTTAGTATAAGTTTGGAGTCACGTGGATAGTACAAGACATAAGATACAAGTTTGGGTTATTTTACTTCTTCATCAAATTCGTTATACTTGGTTTTCTTCACAAGTAATCATTACATAGAGCTTACTGATTTGAAGAATCATTTTCATGCACCACTCAAGGGGAAGTTTCTACTGCTTATATTCTCTATTTGTTGATAACAAAAAGGGGAAGAAATATTGGAGTGCGATGGCATGGATTAAGGGGAAGACAAAGGAAGACAAGATTTGTTTCATTTAGGGAGATGTTTACATCTCAACTTCTGCTACTTCGTCTAGGGAAGTTCGTACACGACTTTGTTTGTTTTGTCATCATCAAATAGGGGAAGATTGTTGGGTTTTAGGTTCCTTGGATTTGATGAGACAAAATAAATACAAGAATGAAACAAAGGGACTTAAAGAGACAAAGAAGAAATCTACAAAAAGATGGAAGGACTTGCTTGCAAAATAAATACAAGAATGATTACAGTTTCTAGATCACAAGCTCTTGCTTGCAAAAGAAGATTTATTATTTAGTCCTTCGTAGTATTTTGTAAACCCTAATCCTCTAGTATATAAAGAGGACATGGGGTGTAGGTTTTATAAATATGTCTTCCAAGATGTAGTCTAAAGGTGTGTGTGTGTGTGTCTAGGCGCCAAGTCCTCTAAGTGGACGCCTAGGATTTGTGTAGTTTAGCCTCAAGGATCTTTGATCCCTGTTACAAGTTTAGTGTAACCGTATTATTCCGATCAAATAATATTTGAGGCTTGGAGTGATTATAAAGATAAACCTTGTGTCAATAACTATGATTTGTTTTATTCCGCTGCGTGTACAAGTTTATTATCATTGTTATTGTTAAACCCTAAGGCTCAAAACGATTTCATGGAGTCTAACAAACTTCACAAACCGTAACATATCGACTCATCCGTTGAACGTCTAATGTGTAACCATAACATATCGACTCATCCGTTGAACGTCTAATGTCTAACCCTAACATATCGACTCATCCGTTGAACATCTAATGTGTAACCATAACATATCGACTCATCCGTTGAACGTCTAATGTGTAACCATAACATATCGACTCATCCGTTGAACGTCTAATGTCTAACCCTAACATATCGACTCATCCGTTGAACGTCTAATGTGTAACCATAACATATCGACTCATCCGTTGAACGTCTAATGTGTAACCATAACATATCGACTCATCCGTTGAACATCTAATGTCTAACCATAACATATCGACTCATCCGTTGAACGTCTAATGTGTAACCATAACATATCGACTCATCCGTTGAACGTCTAATGTCTAACCCTAACATATCGACTCATCCGTTGAACGTCTAATGTCTAACCCTAACATATCGACTCATCCGTTGAACGTCTAATGTGTAACCATAACATATCGACTCATCCGTTGAACGTCTAATGTGTAACCATAACATATCGACTCATCCGTTGAACATCTAATGTGTAACCCTAACATATCGACTCATCCGTTGAACATCTAATGTGTAACCATAACATATCGACTCATCCGTTGAACGTCTAATGTGTAACCGTAACATATCGACTCATCCGTTGAACGTCTAATGTGTAACCATAACATATCGACTCATCCGTTGAACGTCTAATGTCTAACCCTAACATATCGACTCATCCGTTGAACGTCTAATGTGTAACCATAACATATCGACTCATCCGTTGAACGTCTAATGTGTAACCATAACATATTGACTCATCCGTTGAACGTCTAATGTCTAACCCTAACATATCGACTCATCCGTTGAACGTCTAATGTGTAACCATAACATATCGACTCATCCGTTGAACATCTAATGTCTAACCCTAACATATCGACTCATCCGTTGAACGTCTAATGTGTAACCATAACATATCGACTCATCCGTTGAACATCTAATGTGTAACCATAACATATCGACTCATCCGTTGAACGTCTAATGTCTAACCCTAACATATCGACTCATCCGTTGAACGTCTAATGTGTAAACATAACATATCGACTCATCCGTTGAACGTCTAATGTGTAACCGTAACTTATCGACTCATCCGTTGAACGTCTAATGTCTAACCCTAACATATCGACTCATCCGTTGAACGTCTAATGTGTAACCATAACATATCAACTCATCCGTTGAACGTCTAATGTGTAACCATAACATATCGACTCATCCGTTGAACATCTAATGTGTAACCATAACATATCGACTCATCCGTTGAACGTCTAATGTGTAACCGTAACATATCAACTCATCCGTTGAACGTCTAATGTCTAACCCTAATATATCGACTCATCCATTGAACGTCTAATGTGTAACCATAACATATCGACTCATCCGTTGAACGTCTAATGTGTAACCGTAACATATCGACTCATCCGTTGAACGTCTAATGTCTAACCCTAACATATCGACTCATCCGTTGAACGTCTAATGTGTAACCATAACATATCGACTCATCCGTTGAACGTCTAATGTGTAACCATAACATATCGACTCATCCGTTGAACGTCTAATGTGTAACCATAACATATTGACTCATCTGTTGAACGTCTAATGTCTAACCCTAACATATCGACTCATCCGTTGAACGTCTAATGTGTAACCATAATATATCGACTCATCCGTTGAACGTCTAATGTGTAACCGTAACATATCGACTCATCCGTTGAACGTCTAATGTCTAACCCTAACATATCGACTCATCCGTTGAACGTCTAATGTGTAACCATAACATATCGACTCATCCGTTGAACGTCTAATGTGTAACCATAACATATCGACTCATCCTTTGAACGTCTAATGTGTAACCATAACATATCGACTCATCTGTTGAACATCTAATGTCTAACCCTAACATATCGACTCATCCGTTGAACGTCTAATGTGTAACCATAACATATCGACTCATCCGTTGAACGTCTAATGTGTAACCATAACATATCGACTCATCCGTTGAACGTCTAATGTGTAACCATAACATATCGACTCATCCGTTGAACGTCTAATGTCTAACCCTAACATATCGACTCATCCGTTGAACGTCTAATATGTAACCATAACATATCGACTCATCCGTTGAACGTCTAATGTGTAACCATAACATATCGACTCATCCGTTGAACATCTAATGTCTAACCCTAACATATCGACTCATCCGTTGAACATCTAATGTGTAACCATAACATATTGACTCATCCGTTGAACGTCTAATGTGTAACCGTAACATATTGACTCATCCGTTGAACGTCTAATGTCTAACCCTAAAATATCGACTCATCCGTTGAACGTCTTATGTGTAACCATAACATATCGACTCATCCGTTGAACGTCTAATGTGTAACCATAACATATCGACTCTTCCGTTGAACGTCTAATGTCTAACTGTAACATATCGACTCATCCGTTGAACGTCTAATGTGTAACCATAACATATCGACTCATCCGTTGAACATCTAATGTCTAACCCTAACATATCGACTTATCCGTTGAACATCTAACGTCTAATGTATAATAGAAGTGGACATTTTAAGTCTTTCTTTGACAATTTTTACCTTAAATATTTTTGCTTATGTTATAGTTTTAGATAAAATAATACGTGACTTTTTACCTTAAATATGCAAAGGAGTAACAACTTATTGATAAACATTAAGTTTACGTATAAAATAAAATTAAGTTAATTTTAAAAAATAGAATTTTATTTTTTTATCGATAAACATTAAGTTTCGTTCACTTAAAAAATATAAATATAGTTTTCCCCAGCGACATGTCGCCGGGGATTGTGTTTGACTTCGTTGACTTTTACGTAACAACACATATCATTATTTTTAACGATAAAATAAAATTAAATTAATTTTCCCCGGCGACATGTCGCCGGGGATACCCACCCACCAAAAATTTCGTTATCACGCCAACTACGCTAAACGACAAAAGAAATAGTTTTCCCCGGCGACTTGTCGCCGGGGAAATTTTTTGGTGATAAAGTAGATCTGGATTCCTCCTTCGCTGTAGAAAACGAAAAAAACTTTACCCTCCTCCCTTGGCGATTTTTGCAGCAATATAGCACATCCATAAAATCAACCATCACCAACTACACGAGCACCTCCATCACCACCACCGCATCCACCACTTCAACGTTACCCACCACAACCGGCGTTACACGAGCACCTCCATCACCACCACCGCATCCACCACTTCAACAATCACCAACCATTCGAGCACCTCCATCACCAACAATTTGTTTTTGGTCCGACGTACACGACACAGGTGGTTTGGTTGTATATTTTTTTTTTAATTTTGTTAATTATAATATGATTTGGTTAAACAAGATTGTTATTGTTGTAAGAAGTTGTTAATTAGAAAATTTTGTTAAGTAATTTTTTTTTTGGTTTTGGCAGTAGGCGACAACAGCCAAGAAGGAGAACGAGTCGAGTTATAATTTTTTTTCTTAGTTGAATTTTGTTAGGTGACAGCAGCCACAACCAAGGTATGTTATAATTTTTTTTTCTCGTTTTGGTATCCCGGGTGACATATCGCAGGGGAATGTTTATTGTTTAAATTTTGTTAGTTTATAGTTATTATTAGTTGAATTGCCTTGAAATGTGCTCGTTTATAATTATAATAAGTTGTCAATGATAAAACTTTGTTGATATAAGCCGTTTGTTTTCTTTGTGTTATTACCTTAAAACTTTGTTGATATGAGCCATTTGAATCCTTTAGGAATGTTTTAGGATTTTAGTGATTAATTTTGGAAAATCCCCTATTAGCCTCGCTTTTTTATAAAGATAACGTCACCTACGTGAAACGGACTAGATGCGTAGTATACTTTGCCCATAGGGACTAGTATCGTTTAAGTGGCAAAATTAGAGCCTATAAATACCCCTCATGACTCTCCATGAGGGGTGAGGTGAAGCATTTGGTTATTTGTAGTGTGTGTTTTATTTATAAAATTATCCTTATCTTCTCCTCCCTCTCTCTAGTTTCTCTCACTAGAAGAGATGAATTCCTTCATCTTCTTCCACCAACCCCGACCTCCAAACCACATAAATCTTCATAGTATTCGGTCCTAACAACTGGTATCAGAGCCAGGTTATCTTGTGTTGATTTATGTTGGTTCTTACACATGTGTTTAACTGTTTTTGTGCTATATTTGTGGGTCGGAAAATTTTTTTTCCGATTTGTGGGTAAACAGTTTTATTCATGTTTAGTATCCTTATTTTTGGTTCAAAAAAAAAGTCCTGGTCTATCATTCATGTATATCTGTCTTGGGTCATCTTGTCCCTAACAGTCTTGTGTTATTCTTTTATGACTTTTTTGTACCAAAATATCAGTGAAATATTAGTGGTCATCCAAACAGTTTTTTATGGTCTATCATGGTCAAAAAAGAAAAGCTTTTATGCTTTTCTGGGTTTTTATGAAGACTGAACGGAATAACATGGTCGGAATCTCGCCGGAAAAAAAGTCAAAGGGTCAAAACCCTTTTTCTACGCATAAGGAGGATCTACAGAGGTGTTACGCGTAGCTGTGAAGTTACGCGTAAGAAATTTTACGCGTAATGTTTTTTACGCATAAGCTTTAGCTTACGCATAAGAAATGGTTTACGCATAAGAAATCAGACTTACGCGTAAGGTTATGACCTGTTTTTACGCATAAGGATTTGAAGAGAAAAAATGTTATGCGTAAAACATACAAAGACCATGACCACGTCAACATACCGAATACCAAACAACCATCAGACCTCAGTTTCATACATCATCAGTCCATGACATCCAGTTCCAACTAATCCCAGACCTAGACTCACTTCAAGAACCCTCACATGTCACTCCCCAACTCTCAAACAACAAAGAAAAACATATAAAAATCTTAGATTCAGTTTCAATATTTTTTGCAACCTCTCTCAAGATTGTTTTAATTGAACTATCATCCTCATAGATCTATGATAATTTTCGAAATTTAAAGAAAGACCAAAAACCATTAGGTTTCAATCATATCTCTGTTTCAATTATTTTCAAAAATAAAAATGAAACTATCAATTACAACCTACCCGTGGCCCCAAGAAGGACCTTGAAGCTTTGATATCTTCTAATTGGTTCGGATTTGTATCAGAAATAAACCATACGGGTGGTTTGTTTGTTGTTCGATGCACATAAGTAACAAGCTTTTATTGCTTTGTGTGATATGATAAAGCGTTGAGACTCAGTATTGATTGTTTTGGCTGATGAGGAATGAGTTTGAGGAGAGAGGCGAAGGGTTAAAATGGGGGTGCACTTTTATCAATTGTGTGTTTTAGGGTTTGTCTAAGTATTACTGAGTTTGTTAGGGTTGTGTTTATACAAGGTCTTATATCCGGTTATATGTGTGATTTTGAATTGGATCAGTTGTAACGCCTTTGGGCCTTTTACTCCCTCTAACGAAACTTTGGACTGGGCCCAAATGGATCAGGTTTGTTGGCTTGAATGTCAAGCTGTTGGATCCGAATATTAATGGTGGACAGCTGAATGCGTTAATTGATCAAAAATGATATTCGAATTTTTAGCTAATGACTTTTGCTAAAAATTGGATGACATTGCATATCGTGAATTTTGGTATGGTATTAATTTCACGGGAGGATACAATATTCACGGCTTGAGCGAAGATGTGAAAAATGACTACGGGGTTTTTGTACGATATTATTGACGAGAAATTGACGTGACATTTCACGGGTGGGATTCTTTATCTTTGAGACGATGGTTGGTTGGATGCATGTCTCAAGATAACTTGTTAGAGCATATTATGAAATTTGACAATCTGGTTATGACTGATGTAAGGATTTACGTTGTAGTACTCACAGTGTGTAACCATCACTTTAAGGAGTTACGTTGTAGTGCTCAGTGTCACACGGCGTTGTGGATTGTTCAAAAATTTAGAACAAGCAGTAACTCACAAAGTTGGGATGTTTACTTCCTTTTCAAGTTGGTCGTATCGGGTTATCTCCATATGTGGTCATTACTATTAGCCGGTGAATTCAAAGGAGGTTCAATAAAAGGTTGGTTTGAGAGACGTATATTGAGAGTATTTTTGCAACATATTCTCACAGAATTTTGCTCAATCAAAGGTTTTAATATTGCATCAAGAAGGTAATACGGCATGTACGCAACATTATGATGATTCCGATAGCTCGCAACCATCAGGAGGGAGAAGTTGGTATTTCATCTTCCGTGATTGGATTATGAAGGGATTTTTGCTTAAGACTGAAGAAGGAGGAGTAGTGTGGTGTACATCGGGGCGTTTTACCAACTTGGATGCAATACTAAGTGAGTTATGTTGTTATGATGTTCCCAGAACGACAACCATTGTACGTTCAAGAGTTTACTTTCTCCGCTGCGTGTTGGAAGGGTGTTGTCGATTCAGGAGGGAGCAGAAAAAGAAAAAAGGCTCACTAGTTAGGAGGGAGTAATAACCTAACTAGACCGTTACAGTTGAAGTTCAGAGCTACAAGAATTTGTGTCGTCAGTGCCAAAGATCAAATGCCGAGGTCATCGGAAGGGAGAACTTCAAGTTTGCCTCAGTATCTAGACTATAGAGACTCTGCACTTCAAGAAAGTCAACATTGTTCATTACTATTGTAATTTACTTTGTTTTGTATTTATAGGTCTCATTGTAACCATTCACGTGTGACGCTATCTTGGAGGGAGATTGTTAGCCTCGCTTTTTTATAAAGATAATGTCACCTACGTGAACGGACTAGATGCGTAGTATACTTTGCCCATAGGGACTAGTATCGTTTAAGTGGCAAAGTTAGAGCCTATAAATACCCCTCATGACTCTCCATGAGGGGTGAGGTGAAGCATTTGGTTATTTGTAGTGTGTGTTTTATTTATAAAGTTATCCGTATCTTCTCCTCCCTCTCTCTAGTTTCTCTCACTAGAAGAGATGAATTCCTTCATCTTCTTCCACCAACCCCGACCTCCAAACCACATAAATCTTATATTTTTCGGTCCTACATCCCCGTCTAAAATTAATCATCCTATAGAAAACCCGTTCGATATTAATTTATTAGAAATTAACTTCGGAAAGTCCCCCGTTTGGGACTGTTTTTTGAATGTTTTGTCTCATTTAGGATATGAATGCGTATAATTGGTTTACTATTTGAGATGATTTAGCAGATTCTGATGTTGAAGCCCTCATCAATGTTGATGATGATGGTGTTGAGAAAGTTTATTCTAGTGAAGAAGAAGATTGATCTTGAGTTGTAACTTGCAAAATACACTTATATATTTGAATGAATGAATGAAATTGTTGTGGATTGTTTAAATGTGTATATTTATTGGATGTGTATGTATTTGGATGTGTGCATGCTTATATTATTTTGTTCATGAATTTCTATATCTTATGCTAATTGTACTTGTACAGATGTCGTCAGCAGATGTTGCACGGTCCCACGGCGGTGACGGTGGCGGTGAGGATCGTCCCCCTCCAGACCGCGTACCCACCGGTTGCTGTGCAGGCTTCATTAACCGAGGTAAGAATTTCTGGATTATTGTAATACAAGCATAAATTTGATACATATATTAAACTTGCTTGCCTTGAATTTTTATGACTTTATCACTAACTTGATTTTGCAGGCAAAGGTAAACGAAAGCCCAATTTGGGCGGCAGGGGAGCAGGCAGGCTGAATACCCGCGACAAGACCCGGAACGTTTCGCTAAAGGCAATCGCAGAAGAAAAAGGTCCCGTCTCCATCAATTTTGATGTGGGTGACAAACAAACCCTAAACCCTCTCGGCCCCCATGCGGCTCACTGGTCTAACTACATCGGGGAGGTCGTTAGGAGTGTGCCGTTTTACTACCCTTCTTGGGAGAAGGTCCCGAAGGAGCAGAAGGCGGCGATCATTTCAAATATTGGGGTCAGTTATCCTTTTATGTTTATTTCATTATCGTGTTCATTTATTTAATTGTGTATATTTATCTAAATTCGCTTATTTATGTATATCATATAAATAAATAAACAAATTTAAATAAACATATAAATTATATCTCTAACTCTGTTTTCGTTTTGTTGTATATGATTGCAGACCTTGTTTGACCTCAGGCCGCACATGGAATCCTCCCGCTGGACCGAGATCTATGAAGGCATAAACTCGCACTTGCAAAAAGCCTACAATACAAACAAGGCTTCTTTCAAGGCCAAGCATTGGAAGGCAGACCCCACCGGGACTTACGATGTGGAGGCGATCAGGCGGGCACGTCCCGAGGAGATTACAGCGGCTGATTGTGATGAGTACATTAAGTTTTGGAATGATCCCAAGAACCTTGCTCGAGCCGCTCAAAATCGGCTAAACCGGCAAAAGAGCCTGGTCATATCTCGACAGGGATCCCGGTCACTGGCTCGCCTTCGAGATGAGATGGTAATAAACATTATAATTATTTTACATGCATATATACATATATATATATCTGATTATACGATTTGGTGTGTTGTGATTTGTAATTTTTAAATATATTCATCTTATATGCGTGTGTATGTATAGAGGCAGGCCTTAGACACTCAGGAGTACCCTTCACTCATTGACACTTTCTGGCGAACACATACCGTTGACGGAGTATTCCCTAATGATGAGGACAGCCGGATATATGTAAGTTTTGTTTCAAAACACACTTTAATGAATTATCGAGAAATAATGTAGCAACCTGACTAATATATTTACTATCTTGTGTTTTTGTCACTACATAGGAGGAGATGAAAAGGCTTGAGGCTACGGATGAGTACACGGAGGATCAGATCAATGCGTTGGCAAGAGGGGGTAAGCTTCGTGGGCATATTCCCGGTGTGGGTCGGGTATTGCCATCACGGGCCACATCCAGGCCAAGTATGCCCACCCCCGACAAGTCGCTCAAGAGCATGCACAGAAAGGTAGACTTTATGATGAGTCTCTTCAGAAGCGACGACAAATACGCGGATATGTTTTGGGAGTTTGAGTCGGGTGGTGCTAGCGGGAGTGGCGGGTGTGGTGATGACGAGGAGAGTGGCGGTGATGAGGATAACGACGACGAGAGGTAGTTGTGTTATATATTATTAGTATGCTACATTGGTACTTTAGGTAGTTGTGTTATATATTATTAGGTTCATCTTGGCGACATTTAAACACTTGTTTCCCTATCTATCATGTTGAATATTGACTTTTAAGCCCTGTTTATAACTAGGAAGCAACGTTTTGTAGACTTATTCGGATTTTGGACGATTTAGCTTTATTATCTTTCGGTTTTGGTAAAAGTTGTGATGTATTTGTATTGCGTTGATCCGTTATATTGTATTTGTGTTTTGGTACAAGCTGTGGTGAGTCTATACAGGTTTTCGTACAGGTTTATTTGGTAGATTTTTTCCGAAAAAATTCCGGAAAAAATATGAAAATCGCCTGCTGTGCAGGCTGTATTTAAAAAAAATGCAGACTTTTCCCCAGCGACATGTCGCCGGGGATACTATGGTTATTCTTTGACTTGTCAACATATAAACATAGTTTCCCCAGCGACATGTCGCTGGGGATAATTCGAAATTAACGTTAATTTTATTTAGACGTGTTAATCAACTTAGCTTAACCCGAAGATTCCCCAGCGACATGTCGCTGGGGATAGTATGCCACCGTGGCACTACTTCTTTGACTGAAAAATGAGTGGGACCCACGTCGTCGCCGGGGATTATCGCTGGGGATACAATCCCTGACGCGGCTTCCCCAGCGACGTTTCTCCAGCGACATGTCACTGGGGAAAGGAATCCCCAGTGACAAGTCGCTTGGGAAAGTCCCAAAGTGTCGCTTGGGAAACCGGTCGATGTTGTAGTGTGAATCCAACGTCAACACGTTTATGGCATCATCACATAGAGGAGCGACGTAAACAAATAACCGATTAGCTGTTATTATCACAACCGATGTATCAACGAACCCCAATACCACAACAAACTAAAGAATAATATAAAAACCATTAACTATACCCAAGTTATACAAGAGCATTCTACGTCTTTTTTAATATCGGAAACGTCCAAACTAAGTCAATCGAAACGACATCAAACAGCATCCCTCATCCGAGTTTATGTTTTCTTTTGACCCTTCTGCGTACCTGTAATAACATTGAAATCATGCCTACTGAAACCTCCATGTAATCTATATTAAGGAAGCCAATTCTTTTATGAGTGTATGAATTTATGAATTTGTAAAACAATAAACAATAATAATCGTTATGTTAATTATTTCCAAGTGTACAACGTTTAACTATAGTCAAGAAGAAATATCCACACATGCAAGACATGCTTGCCTCTCAAGTCTAAAGATGAATAAGAATAACCAATTGCGAGATATCACTTAATGACGTCGATCCATAAAGTGATAAATCGTAGGTTTTGGGAAGTCAAATATCCATAGCATGCGTATAACATATGAGTTTAGCAGACACATACTTTAATATCAATCACACAAGTGATATATTACCAAACACTCACATTTGTCTTAATTCAACAATATTCTTATATTATTGATTGACAATGGACAAATTTAAAGCAATAAATTACTCAAAGATTATACATGCAAATATAAGACACAGTTAATATATGAATGAAAACTCCAATACCACATATATTAATTCATCAAAATAATAACTGCTTGAAATATCCCAACATCCAAATACTAAAAATAAAACAGATTTACATGAGACTTCTAGCTTGTCTAAGTCCAATACTACTAGCATGATCAAATGCTTGGTCAAAGGCAATGCCTTAGTAAACGGATCAACTACGTTGTCATCTGTGTGAACTTTGGTAAGTCTAATTTCATTATCTGCGATAATCTCTCAGAGATAGTGAACTTTCTTTTTATAATGTTTGGCACCTTTCTGAGCTCCTCGTTGGTGAGAATTATTACGTCAGTATTGTCGCACTTCATCTCCATAGGTTCTTTATTGGAAGTTTATCCAAATTGCTTCCATTGCAGCTTCTGAAGCAACTATGTATTCAGCTTCTGTAGAAGATATAGTTGTAGTCATTTGCTTATCACTATTCCAGCACCTCCGTTTAGAATGAAAACGTATCCGGTTTGTGACTTGGTGTTTTCTTTGTCGATCTGCCATCCAACATCAGTGTAACATGTAACTCTGAGCTCTCGATCAGGATTTCGTCCGTCAACAAGAAACATATCTTTAGTATATCTGAGATACTTCATAATTTTCTTCACAGCAGTTCAGTGACTTTCTCCTGGGCCTACTTGAAATCGACTTGTTACGTTCTGATTGAACGCAACATCAGGTCTAGTGCACCTCACAACATACATGATTAATCCTACAGCCGAGGCATAAGGAACATTCTTCATGAGTTTCACCTTTGTAGGTGTGGAGGGTCCTTGAGTTTTGCTCAACTCAAGTTTTAATTGTATTGGGATACTTCCACGCTTGAAATTCTCCATATGTAATCTTTTCAATATTTTCTCAAAGTATGCACTTTGACAAAGTCTAATCAACCGCTTAGATTTATCTTTGTAGATCTTGATTCCTAGGATATATGCGGCTTCTCCTAAATCTTTCATAGCAAAACAATTTCCGAGATAGGCTTTAATAGCTTGTAACATTGGAATGTCATTTCCCATGATCAATATGTCATGGACATACAAGATTAGGAATGCAACACTACTCCCACTAGCCTTTCGAAATACACATGGCTCATCAGGGTTTTGAGAGAAACCATACTTTTGATCTCCTCATCAAACCTTTTATTCTATTGCTTTGATGCTTTCTTTATTCTATAAATGGATCGTTATAGCTTGCATACATGGTTAGGATATTGTGGATTAACAAACCCCTCATGTTAAACCATATAAACCTATTCGGTTAGGTTACCATTTAAGAAGGCGGTTTGGACATCCATGTGCCAAATCTCATAGTCATAATACATTGCTATAACTATAAGAATTCTAATAGCTTTGATATGTGCAACAGGCAAGAAGTTTTCCTCATAATCTACGCCGTAGGTCTGAGTATAACCCTTTGCTACAAGACGAGCTTATAAGTGTGTACCTTTCCATCCATGTCAGTTTTCTTCTTGAAGAGCCACTTGCTACCAACAGCTTTAGCGTTATGATGCGGATAATTGTAAACACACTAAGTTTTACAATCCTCCTAGGCAGGGTACCTAACTGTTGTAGTTGTAACACCCCCAAAATATAGCAGCGGAAGATTGTGTCACTGGGGTATTACTTCTTAGTTCACAACACAAGTTATAGAAAATGAACTCTAAATTAGACGTTTTGAAAAATTACCGGTCGATAAATAATATCAGAGTTATAAGAAGAGGTCCTAAAGTATAGTATTACATAGATGTTTTACAAAAATATTATTGAATGGTGAATATAATGCATCCACGTCTTCAAATCATGTCGTGCGACTCTAATGCTCTAAGCCAATGCTAATGCCTTAGGAACCTGAGATAAATGTTAATACTAATAAAACGTAAAAAACGTTTATTAATATTTCTCGATCTCTCTAACTTTTATCGATAACAACATAAAATTACATCAAGTTCAAATCTAAAGATTACATGTTACTATATTTATTCTTACTACTTACTTACATTTGTTTAGTTATATATTATTTTGAAATAATAAGAAATGTATGTAAATGTGTTAGGTAAATCCAAAGCCCATAACCCATGACCCATGGCCCATGCTCATTGCATCATGCATGACATCACAATGGGTAAAATCCATGACCCATGACCCAAAGTCCATAACCCATAACCCAAAGTATGTATTGCACTATGCATGACATCATGTTGGATACTCATGACCCATAGTCCATAACCCATAACCCAAAACCCGGTATTGTAACCTAAAATCTGAACTGGAATGACCCAGTTACCGGATCCCTTGAATTACACTGGTTGGATCCCTCTGGCAAGGGATCCGACGGAACCGGCTGAACTGTGGACAGTTTTCCCAATAAATAGTGAACCATTTCTTCTTGACTCCTCACTCATTCTTGTATAATTCTTCTCTCATTATTATATCTCTCTAACTTTAAATCCAAAGATCATTCTTGTAGCTTTCTTCTTGTGTTTCTCGAGGTTCTTCTTACAAAACGAGATCACATTTCTTGCATATGAGTCATCCATTCTTCAAGAGAAGAGTTTGCTCGGCTTCTTCATCACCTCAAGACCACTGAGTTATTTCTTTTTGCTGATACATCTTGTATTCATAAAGTAGTTGTGATAGTTTTGTAGTTGTGTTGGATTGGTTCTTCCATGTAAAGGACCCGGTATTTAGCTTAGTATCGAAAAAAGTGTAAGCGACGTTGTGAGGTTTCTCCACCGGTTAAAGGAGCTTCTTGACATAGTACTTAAGAACTCTCGAATTGGGTAATTGGGGAGTGGAGTAGGGCAAAGAAGGTGTCCTTGTAGCCGAATCACTATAAATTATTATGTAATGCTTATATCCTTTTCTCTCTTTACTATTCTCGTATTTATTTCTTTTCATACTAACTTGCATTATCTATATCTCAACATCCAAAGGTTTCACATACTATCAATTTAAAAGTTTTTATAAACTAAATTTAAATCGGTAAAAACTATTTAACCCCCATTATAGTTTTCTACAATTGGCATCAAGAGCGGGTTTTCTAAAAAGGTTTTTAAATAAATTGTATTTTAAAACTTTTCCGATCAAATGGATTTCGAAAACTAAAAAGAATGACAATCTAGGTAAAGACCACCGCTCTTTGAAGTTAAAGGTTTTATATATTTAAAAAATAAATTTGAAACATATGTGAGATCTAATGAGTTGATCTTTGGAATATTATTGTTGATGGGGATTATGTGCCGGTATATAAGAGCATATCTACCGACAAAAATGAGGTCGTTTCTTTGTGTCTAAAAGATGAACAAAATAAAATGGTTTCTAAAAATAATGATGCAAAAATGGTTTTATATAACGCTTTACCTAAAAAAGAATACGAAAGAATTTTTATGCATAAAGCAGCCAAAGATATTTGGAATTGTTAGGTGATTACTCATCTAGGAAACAACAAGTGCAAAATAATAAAATTGATTTATTTGTTCAACAATATGAACAATATTCAATATCGGATAATGAAAGTATTGATAATGCATTTGCTAAATTTAATATTATTATTACTTCATTACAGGCACTCGATGAAATCTTTTCCAAGCGTAACCACGTCAGGAGATTCTTAAGAGCACTTCCAACAAAGTGGAGACTGTCACACCCCCAAATTACCTGTTTTGCAGCGGAATGGAATTCCTGAGGGTTGACTGTCATAGCATCACAGTTACAATTATATTGAACGACCTAAAGTGTCGTTTGGAAAATACATCGTTTGATTTAATAAAACATTCAGAGTTTACAAAATATAGGTCCCAAATGATAGTCAACATGTGCGGAAATAAGTTTGATACAAGCCAAACGATGTTTTTAAAGTGCGTAAATTCCCATTTGAGACGCGTCGTCCCCACGACTCTATGATAAGTCCACATGCATGCCATGAAGTGTATGTCTTAGATACCGGAGATAAAACATGCTAAAAGTGTCAACACAAAGGTTGAGTGAGTTCATAGAGTTTTTGTTGTCATGAAAAACCTTTAAAGAACGTTCATGCAGCAAAGGCATTGCAAATCCACTCAGTTCCAAGTCCTGCCCATACAAAACTTGCAACTTGTGTGTTTACAATCCATTGCCAAAATGTGTATAGTTTATGTTTAAGCACATGATGTCAAATGAGTTCACATAATCGTACCTAACTCGACGTAGAACCATAGCACATAATCAATAGTACATGACTCAATGTATTAGTAGTCAACTGATATAGCACAATATTCGACGTAGAACTATAACACGCAAACAAGAACAATTGATATAGTACAACATTCGGTTTTGAAACGATGGTGATCATGATAGAAGTTATCCTTAAAAATATAAAGTACTTGTGAAAAATAGTTAAGCATGTATCTCCCCCAAAATAGTTCAAAACATACAAAAGTGGGGGCTACGAAACTCACTTGGACAATGATGCGATTGCAAAAGTGAGTACAATGAAATGTACTGCAAATCTCTAACCGTGACCTATTATGAATGATATGATCTATAATAAGTTATGATGTAATGTTATGCATGCAACTCGTATGATATCTATACCACTTGTGAATTTTTGAAAATAAAGTCTATCGTTGAAAAATAATCTTATAACGTCTTGACAATTTATAAATAACATTACAAGTATTTACGTTGAAATGACATCCTACGATAATCATTTAGTGATTTATTATGAAATTATAGCTTTTCGTCGTAAAACAATGTCATTTGACAATTCATGAAAGTGACTAAATGGCCTCGAAAAGCTAGTCGTAAAATTGTGCATATCGAGTGTTAGGAAACAAACTCAACAGTTTTGGAAAGCTTGTAGCATTATCTTAAAGTCTTAGCTTTTAAATTTTATCATAGATGTCTCGATCATGGAGAAAAACATAGGTAAAGTAAGGTACTTGTACTATAAATATAGTTTAAGGGTAGTTTTCGGAAAAGTTTGAGTGACCGTATTTTATTTGTTACAACTCCGTTTGACGAACGGTTGGACATTTTGGAAAATAGGCTAGGTGAACTTACTTTTACTAGAAGACATCGTTTTATAAAAAGTACTCCATCGATGTTAAAAACGACTCCCAACATGGTCCTTAGCGGCAACTAGTTTTTGGCTATTAGAAAATATATTAGTGTTTTATACTTGTAATAAAAGTTACGACAACCTTGTTTAAAATGTGAATAACTTAGTCGTTATAAGTCCATTTTCTACGTTTTATATGTCCTTAGCTTCGTGTTAAAGTATACTAATATATTTTTGATATATCGACTCATTTAGATAACGCTTAAGACTCATTTTTGTTCCTTAAAAATCTGGACAGCATGCTGATTTTTCCGGAAAAGTATAGTTTTCATCGTTAAACTTGAAAATATCATAACTTCTTCGTTATAACTCCGTTTTAACCCGTTCAAGCGACCCCATTTTCGTTTTAAAGTATATTTTCTGAATATCTAGCCCAAAATATTTTACAAACTGTCGAAATTTCCAGACTTAGCAAAGTTGATCAGACCCTTATTTATAGTTGTCGAAATTGATTTTTCTCGCGTAAAACTTATTATAACCACTTCAAATCAACGTCAAAGCTATTCTAAACCTACCATACACCTTCTTAGGGTGTCATGGGTTCCTAGACATCATCAAAAATGATATGTTTCAAGGGATAATTATAGGATGATATACATTCATTATAAGTAGTTAAAAAACAAATAAAGTGGTATAGATAATCATATAACTTGCATGTTTTCTTCAAGCATGATACAAATGACCAAAGTATGAATATGGAAGAATAAAAATGATCATGAAATGCTTACTAGAGAAGTGATGAGGTTTAAAGAACAAGGTTTTTCCTAATTACCCTAGGTTTTTATTTCAAAACCTTGATTAAGAGTATACTAGGGTTAATATTTTAGCTTGATCCTTGAAAAATTTTGATTTCTTCTTGACCTTGCTCCTTGGCCAGTTTATGAGATGGAAATGGAGAGTGATAGTTTTGATTTCACCTAAGATATGTGTGAATGTATGTGTTAAATGTTTGTATAATATTAATACAATACAAGTGTAATGTCTAGTACTTAGCTAGTAGATATTTTTTGTCCAAAAATTGGTGTGTCATGGCCTTAATGTCGACAAGAAGAAAAAAATGAAAAGGTAATGTGTTTTAATTAAGCAAAAGTATAAATATGTAAGTATAGTTGGTAACTTGTGTATATAATTAAGTATTTAGGGTAGCGTTAGCTAGAAATAAATTTTAAACGGAACAAAATAAAATATTTCGAAGTCATAAAAATTATAAAAATACATTTCTCACAAGAATTGAGTGAATAAATAATTATCGAGTTGGATTTACGAAAACCGTCGTAAATATTTATACATAACAATTTATATACAAAATAAATTGAAATCATCGGGTAAACTAATAATATAATTTTTATAGTCTTAAAATGAGTATAAAAATATATTAGGATAATTTTTGGAAGTGTCGGATCAAGCGTTCAAAATAAATGATTACGCGATAGCGTTTATTTAATAGGAAAATAAACGTTTAATGAAAAATGCAAAATCATGCATGAGCTAATGTGATGATGATGTTGCTAATGATATGTAGACTAAATCTAGTCTATATGAAATGTCCTCGATGATATGTTCATGAATTCGCAGCTAAACCATTAAGGTTACGCGAATTTGATACTCGTAAACCTAGTTTACGGAAAACGATGAATAGTGAAGCATGAATAGTGATTTTCTCCGGGAATGAATAGTGTTTCGTGAATAGTAAAATTTTGAAATACGTTCTCAGAATATCAAATCGACTTCGAAAATGATGAATAGTAAAATGATGAATAGTAACCGATGAATAGTAAATTCCCGAGATGAATAGTGAAATTTTCAAAGTTTGTAAAATGACCTGAAATTACGATTTGTCACAGAGACTAATGGTAACGGCGATAGAAGAATTAAAGGATTTGACAATCCTTTCTCTCGACGAGCTCATTGGCAACCTCAAAGTCTATGAAGTAGTGTTGGCAAAAGACTCTGAGGCTTCAAAAGAAAAGAAAAAAAGTACAAGTCAGTAGCTCTAAAGGCTAAAAAGGAGTCAAGCGGTGAAGACACCTCATCCTCGGATAGCGATGATGAAGAATACGCTATGGCAGTAAGGGACTTTAAGAAGCTTTTTAGAAAAAGAGGAAGGTTTGTAAAACAACCTTATGATGACAAGAAAGGCTTCCGAAAGTTCAAGGAAGACAAAAAGGGAAAGAATGACCGAAAGTGTTTCAAGTGCGGTGATCCAAATCAATTCATTAGTGATTGTCCCAAACACCCAAGTAATGAGCAAAAGGCGTTTTTTAGCGGTCCATGGTGTCCAAGTGAAGACGATAAAAGATGATATTTGTCTTATGGCTAAAGACTCTACGGGTACGTTTCGACTCCCCTTACTATAGTTGCTCATCTTTAGACGATGAATCATTAAACTTAGAATATAACAAACTTTGAAAAATTAGCCTTAAAGTCATTAACAAAAACAAACATCTAAAAAGTAAAAATGGGCTTTTTGAAAATGAAGTTTTTGAATTAAAGGAAAAGATAAAAGGCTTGTGAAAGGCAAAGAAGCAAATTTAGAATGCAAACTTTGTGTAGATCTCCAAACGGTAATAGATCATAAAGATTCTAAAATAGCTATACTTAGTACCAATTACTTAGATGAAATAATAGATACTCAGAAAATAAAGAATAACAAAATTGGTTTAGGCTTTACAGAATGTATGCCTTCGACTAGCGAAAAAAAACCAATCAAATTTGTTCAAATTACTGTCCAAAATACTTCTGATGTGGCGGATCCGGCGGATCCTTTGAAGGGATCCGGCCAGGAAAAATCAAGGGATCAGGCCACCTGGTACAACAAAACCAAATTTGACTTGACCAAATCTTCTAGAAATGAGTTTGTAGTCGTAACTAAAAAGAAGTTGCATAATGCTACTGTTAGAAATGTTAAACCACATCATGGTCAAGGAATTCTAAGAATTAGACCTAATCTATTACCAACTTCCACAACACCATTTAGGGGAGCAAACGCTCCTTACCTAAAAAGTAGTTTTGGCTAAACAGGCGGGTATAAGGGATTTTGTTGGCAATAGCAGTTGAGGGCAAGATATTGATTAAATGAACAGCAATATTGAGAGCTTCAACCCAAAATTTTGGTGGAAGGTTTGCCTGAAAAAGAAATGTCCAAATGAGATTATTGATGGTGAGAGCCATCCCTTCGGACTTGCCATTTTGTTGTGATGTTTTTAGGCATGAAAAGCGAAAGTGAAAGCCATTGTTGACAAAAAGCGTATGTAGGATAAGGTTGTCAAATTCACCACCATGATCACACTGAAAGGACCTGATTTCACACTTAAACTGAGTGTGAACATAGTTATGAAATAATACAAACTTAGACAAGACATCAGATTTGTTAATTAAAGGATAAACCCAAACAAAATGCGAATAATGATCAAGAACAATACATAATATTTAAAACTCGAAAGACTCGGAATTGGTGAAGTCCATACATCTTAGTGAATATTGTCAAAACAAGCATTAACGACAGTATCAGAGCTAGCAAATGGAAGTCTAATGTGTTTTCCAAGTTGGCAAGCATGACAAAGCACAAGAGACTTCTCCTTATTACACGAAATAAAATTATTTGAAACGAGACGACGTAACACTTCGCTTCCTGGATATCCAAGACGCTAATGCCACACATGTTGACTGACAAGGAGAGCTTGGGGAATGAGACACGGGGCCATGACAGGATAAAGGTCGCCCTTGTTATCGCATCGGAAAAGCACCCGATGCGTCGTGAATTCCTTAACAAAAAACCAAAAGGATCGAATTCAAGAGTGCATTTATTTTCATGAACAAATTGACAAAAAGATATTAAATTTTTGACAATATGAGGGGTAATAAGCATATTATTTAGGTGAAGAGGTCGAAAGGGAGTTGGCAAAATACAATGACCCATATTGGTGACAGGAATAGAATGTCAATCACCAACCGAGACGGACGGATACATGTACGTATTAAAAACATTACTAAGACTATTAACTTAAGCATTAAGATGTGAGCTCGCACCTGTTTCCATGTTCCAGACACCAGTTGCGGGATCATGCAGTGTCTCAACAGTGAATGCATGAGGCAATATAGTTTCCTGTCCCAGAGTTATCGTGTGTCCTAAAGTCCCAATAGGTGGGAATGTTGGGCCTGCTTGAGCCTTTTGGGCCTTGTGTATAATCATATAACCATTAGGATCTGTTGGGCTTGGATAGGCCTGAATCGGGTTGTAGTAATAAGCCAAGTGTGGTTGATGGGTTGGCGGATAACCAAACCCAGGTGGAGAACTGACTAGAGCAAGATGGTGAGATGCGCTAAGGTGAAGTGAGTACGGGGGCAGTTTGTTGGGCTGAGTTAAATGTGTGGCTTGTACCAGTATAGTAAATGGGGTGTGGGCTAGCATAAAAAGTTGCGCTAGTGTAGAAGGCAGTAGGCTTAGATGTAGTGCTAGTATTCCCAGTATGCATAGCCACGTTATTTGATAGACCTAAACTTCCTATTAATTTTAACAAGTCATCCGTATTAGCATCTGCACCAGTCATGATAACACGTTTCGGGTTTCATTTAGGGTTTTATACGGTGGATAGGAAAAGGTTTTGAAAGTGACAGAAACTTGTAGAAAGAAAATAACAAAGCTCGTAACCTAAGCACGAACAACAACGGAACAGTTGTATGGGTCTGTGACCTACGCACAAATCACCAACACTTGCAAAGCTCGTGACCTAAGCGCAAACAACAACATAACAGTTTTGTGCGGATCTGTGACCTATGCACAAATCATCAACACTCGATTTATGTTTTTTTTTCTGGATTGAAGTTTTGAAGATGGGGTGTGTGAAAATTTAGGGTTAGTGGATCGATGTTTTAGGCTTTGATACCATGTCAGTAATATGAATATGAATGATTGATTTTGATTGATTGATTGATTCCCGAAATACATCGTACAAATAAAAAGGTATATACAGAGAATTCTAGAATCGGGCTTCAGCTCGTTACAAATATACAAAACACATTACGGGCTAATAATCAATACTTGTAACATATAAAACTGAAGAAAAAAGGTTATTTATATACATTAAAATGTCTGCTATAAATTTTAATATAAAAGGAACTCATGGTTTATGAAAGAATAAAAAATATGTAACCCTTGATTTGAACACGATAGGTACACTAAAGCTTTTGGTCGTTTTCTCAGCTTAATGGGTATGGGTTGGGATCCTCTAGAAAGTGATCATAATTAAAAAGTCTAAAACGACACCCATATTGTGACAAATGTCCTATCTTATTTTTGCAAGATCATTTTTTGCTATTTCCACTCTTAACTAATCAACATTATGATCTAACTGATGAACATTATGAAATTTTTTAAAAAATTGATTAACATTATGATTTTTTTTAGAAAACTGATTAATATTATGATTTTTTTTATAGAAAATTGATGAACTAATGAACATTATGATTTTTATTTTTTAGAAAACTGGTGAACTGATGAACATTATGGTTTTTTTTAGAAAACTGATGAACATTATGATTTTTCTTAGAAAACTGATGAACATTATGATTTTTCTTAGAAAACTAATGAACATTACGATTTTTTTAAGAAAACTGATGAACATTATGATTTTTTTTTAGAAAACAGATGAACATTATGATTTTTTTTCTTAGAAAACTGATGAACATTATGATTTTTTTTTAAAATTGATAAACATTATGATTTTTTTTAGAAAATTGATGAACATTATGATTTTTCTTATAAAACTGATGAACATTTTGATTTTTTGTAAAAACTTGATGAATATTATGATTTTTTTTAGAAAACTGATGAACATTATGATTTTTTTAAGAAAATTGATGAACTGATAAACATAATAATTTTTTTTTGAAAACTGATGAACAACATTATTTTTTTTCAGAAAACTGATGATTTGATGAACACTATGAATTTCTTCTTTTAAAAAAATGATGAACTGATGAACATTATGATTTTTTTTAAAACTGATGAACATTATGTTTTTTTAAGAAAACTGATGAACAGTGATTTTTTTTAGAAAACTGATGACCTGATGAACATTTGAATCTTTTAAAACTGATGAATAACGTGATTTTTTTTAGAAAAATGATGAAATGATTAACATTATATTTAAAAAAAATGATATACTGATGAACATTATGATTTTCTTTACAAAACTGATGAACTGGTGATCATTATGATTTTTTTAAAGCTGATGAACATTATGATTTTTTTTAGAAAACTGATGAACTGATAAACATTATGATATTTTTTTTCTAAAAATTGATAAACCGATGAACATCGTGATTTTTAAAAAAAAAAAACTGATGAACATTACGAATTATTTTTAGAAAACTAATGAACCGATGAACAACGTGATTTTGTTTTAAGAAAACTGGTGAACAACGTGGTTTTTTTCTAAACAACCGATGAACAACATGACATCTTTTTAGAAAATTGATGCACTGATGAACAATGTGAATTTTTTCAAAGAACTTATGAACAAAGTGAATTTTTTTTAAAAGTGATGAATTAATGAACAATGTTATCTAATTGATGAACATTATGATGTAATTAATGAACACCTTTAAAAAAAACTAATGAGCGTGATAAATATTTCATCCGAAGAAACAATTAACTTCTGTCAAAATTTCTTTTTATACACGATCACAATCAACATTACCATGACCTATCAATCACTTCTAAAACATACAACTAAACACGCTTTATTTAATTTGCTTACACCAAAAGGCCTTCGCTCTCCCCTCAAAATAGACAAATCAAATACTGTAAATTATTAACCTCCAAGCAGTATTCCAAATTAATGAATCAAATCAAAACAACAAAAACAATTTGTAATCCCGTTTTTATCAATCCATCATTTACAATAAACAAAAAATATTCTAACAATGACAAACACCTACTAATTTATAATTATGAATCAAGTCACATTTCATGATATCTTTTTAGAAAATTGATGCACTGATGAACAATGTGAATTTATTTAAAGAACTGATGAACAAAGTGATTTGTTTTAAAATTGATGAATTAATGAACAATGTTATCTATTTGATGACCATTATGATGTAATTAATGAACACCTTTAAAAATAACTGATGAACGTGATAAATATTTCATCCAAAGAAACAATTAACTTCTGTCAAAAATTCTTTTTATACACGATCACAATCAACATTACCATGACGTATCAATCACTTCTAAAACAGACAACTAAACACGCTTTATTTAATTTGCTTACACCAAAAAGCCTCCGCTCTCCCCTCAAAATAGACAAATCAAATACTGTAAATTATTAACCTCCAAGCAGTATCCCAAATTAATGAATCAAATCAAAACAATAAAAAATAATTTGTAATCCCGTTTTTATCAATCCATCATTTACAATAAACAAAAGATATTCTAACAATGACAAACACCTACTAATTTATAATTATGAATCAAGTCACATTTCATAACAACATACATACGGATACACCATCATCTCCGATAACTTACCGATCATACTCTTTAACTCATCGATCAACATCCTCTCTTTATTCATCTTCTCCGTCGAATCAGTTGCTTTCTTCCGCGAGATCTGTTATTTTCTCCGGCGAATACTCCAGCAGATCTGTTGCTTTCTCCGTCGAATATTCCGTTAAACCTTTAATTATGATGTGATATTAGGTGGTTATGATATGTTGTTATGGTGCGATTGAGATAGATTGATGAGTTATTGTTTCGATTTTGGAGTCACGAATCTGGTTTTAAGTACCGGATGTAGGTGGTTGAGTGGTGGCGGATACGGTGGTGGTTATTCATGATGGTGAGTGTGTGTGTGTTTTTATGGTGTTTTTAGAGTCTGTGTTTTTTCCAGGTGAGTGAGAGTGGAAATAGTAATAAATAGAAAGCGGGTAAGAAGTGAAAAGAAGGGGACACGTGTCATCACCTCCTCACTTTGTAGACTTTTTATTAGTTACCTGCTTTTTATTTGATCCGCTTCCTAATGGGTATTGCTGAAACTCATCACAATTTAAATGTAAAATCTTGCATTATCGAACATCTTATAACAATTTACGAAAAATTGAATTTGTGACAAAAGGAGATGCAAAAGATGCCATAAACCTAAAAAAATGCCATAAAACTTACCTGGTTGCATACAGTGTCATAAAGCACATCAGAAGAAAAGTCACTTTGGATCAGCTGATTAAAGTATCATGACAAGATTTTGAGTCTTGCACGTTCTTTGACTCATGAAACCATCAACTAATTAATAACATTATTAAAGGAACATAAGTAGCATGTTTGAAACATAAGTTAATTATACGGGAACCCATCGCTGCAATGCACGGGTACCCGTCTATTTAACTTATGTTTCAAAGATGCTACTTATATTTCTTTCTTTCGTTTGGACCTTATGTTTATTCGGATATGAAATATTCTGCATTGTTATTGCTTATTTTTTTTTTAAATTTAAATTATCATTCATTTGTTAATTTATTGTTAGAAAAACGTATAACTGAATAACATTTGTTCGCCGCAAAATATAGTTACAGGATACCCACCACCGCATTACGCGAGTACCCTGCTAGTAACAAAATGAAAGCTTCGTGATAATTAGTGTCCGTTTGGTTTGTAGATGGGGTTAGGATTGAATTTAGATTATGATTTGGTATATGTTAGAAAAAAGTAGAAAATAGAAAATATATAAATGGTATAATATTAATTACTTTTAAAATTTTATTTGAATATTAAAATAATAAATATAGAGAGAGAAAAAAGGAGATAACACTAAAATATGGAGAGAGCCCACGTTTGAGGTATTGATGGCGTTTTATTGTTTATGGACTGATCACGGGTTGTGTACAGATGTACATGTTTTACGGCCCGTTTAATTATGATTTTTTTGTTGTTGCTGCGGATACTTGTTGCTTGATTTTTGTGAAATGAGTGTTTGTGTTTGATTTTTGAGGTGTTGGCGGTGTATATGCGCTAATTACGGCTTGTGTATAGGTGTACGTTGTTTATGGCTTGTTGATTGTGTTGTTAGTGATGTAAGTTAGGCGGCTTGTTGTTGTTTGATTTATGTGAAAATTGTCTTTGTTTTTTAGTTGAGTTATTGATACTGTTATTTCCTAATTAGGGTATGATGTTTACGGCTTGTTGTTGATATTTGGTAAATCGTGTTAAGTTGCGTTGTTTGAGGTTTTGGATTTTGAGATGGATATAGTAAGTAGGCTGAAATGAGGGTCTAGAAGATGAAATCCATATATATGGAAATGAAGATTTTGTATACTTGTAATTAGAAATGAACTCACTGAGTTGCCATTGATGTTGACGTTTTTATCTGCTTGGTTTTGTGTCACGATTGGTACTCAAAAGTTGATTTAATGGTTTGTTGATTAGCGGGGGCTTATTTCACTACTTTGTTATATATTTTTTGTTGATTTTGTTACTCTTTTAATATGGGTTACTTTATACTTATAACAAGAAGAAATATGGTTACTCTTTTGATATGTTTGTCTTCGTAGATTTAACTTATGTTTCAAACATGCTACTTATGTTCCTTTCTTTCGTTTGGATCTTATGTTTATTTGAATATGAAATATTTTGCATTGTTATTGCTTAAAGTTTTTTAAATTTAAATTATCATTCATTTGTTCACTTATTGTTAGAAAAACGTATAACTGAATAACATTTGTTCGCTGCAAAATATAGTCACAGAATACCCACCGCCGCATTACCCGGATACCCTGCTAGTAACAAAATGAAAGCTTCGAGATAATTAGTGCCCGTTTGGTTTGTAGATGGAGTAGGATTGAATTTAAATTATGATTTGGTATATGTTAGAAAAAAAGTAGGAGAGAGAAAATATATAAATGGTATAATATTAATTATATTTTAAATTTTATTTGAATATTAAAATAATAAATATAGAGAGAGAAAAAGGGAGATAACACTAAAATATGGAGAGGATCCATGTTATTTAGAAAGAAGACAACAAATAATGTCAATAAACCTATGATCTTGTCAGCAAACCGATGAAATTGACACCTTTTGTGGAATCTGAATATTTTGGGCCATATATCACTATTTGAAATCCTACAACCAAAAAAAATTATTACTTTGGTACCCAATCCCAATAGATATCACCTCATACCAAACGACTCCTTAACCAACTCGGCTAGCTCAGCTGGCCACCAAGGTTTCCTTAAGGTGCCTTGGGGAGGAGATGTTTGGCTAGGGGAGGTCTCAAGTTCGAGTCCCACCCTGGATTTTTACCACGTCAGGCGGTAAAGGAGTAGCAAGCAGGGTCTCAAGGTCAGCATAATGTCCAATTGGATATCACTGCTGAAACTGAACCACTAACAACTAACAAGCCGTTAAAAAAATAATAAAAAATTAAAAATTATATACTACTTTTCCTAAACCTAAAACAAAATACCAATCCTTAACCCATTAACGGACACTTAAGGTGCGTTTGTTTGAGAGGTTTCTGACTTAAAGAATTAAATGATAGCATATGGTTGTTGTTTGGTATAATGACATGTATATAATGTAATGGAATAAATTATGGAATCTGATACCAAGCTCTCTTGGTAGATTTCCACTCAATCCTTTCTGACAACGATTCTACACCACAAATTCAGATTTTCTCTCTCTATTTATTAGTATCTTTTGATTGTTTATTCAAAGTAACACAATTATATTAATTGTTTATTTAAATTTATTATTAATTATATATCCAAATAAATATAATTTCTCTCTCCTAATCCTACCTCAAACCCAAATCCTAATAAATCCAAATCCCAATCCAACGCTACTTATAAACCAAACGGGCCGTTATATTATATCATATACTATAAGAAGCAGCCCAAATACATGGGCCAAGAATTGACCCAACCAAAAGTATCCGCTTATAAAAACACTACTAAAAATCAGCAAAACACAAACCTTTTACTAACAACAAACATAAGTGTGTTTGTGTATGTAGTAGAAGCCACCGGATCCTTCTCGATCGTTGTTCATTATAATTAGGTCTGATTTATGTAAAATGTGTTTTAGATTCATTTTTTAGGTGTTTATAGTCTTTATGTTGTTGGCGCCTTGTTTTTGTGTGTTTGTGTTTAATTAGGGCTTTTGGAAAAGGTTATATGTGGTTTACGGATTGTTAGTTGTGGCCTTGTTTGCGCCTTTGCTGTTAGGTGTATCGCTATTTGATTTGTGTGAAATGTGTGCTCGGTTGCACGTATACGTAGTTTTCTGCTTTTTATGTGTTAATTAGGGCTTGTGTACATGTATATGTGGTTTATCGATTATTGTTTATGCTTTTTTGTTGATAGGGTTCTAGGTTTATGGATTGGTGTTGGTATTAGTAGTGTTTATGCGATAACTAGGTTACATTTGTTTAAGGTTTGAGTTATGTGAAATGCACGTTTGAGGTATTGATGGCTTTTTATTGTTTATGGACTGATTACGGCTTGTGTACAGTTGTACATGTTTTACGGCTCGTTTAATTGTGATTTTTTTGCTGTTGTTGCGGTTACTTGTTGCTTGATTTTTGTGAAATGAGTGTTTGTGTTTGATATGGCTTGTGTATAGGTGTACGTTGTTTATGGCTTGTTGATTGTCATATTGTTTGCGGTATGTTGTTGTTAGTGATGTAAGTTAGGCTTGTTGTTGTTTGGTTTATGTGAAAGTTGTGTTTGTTTTTTCGTTGAGTTATTGATACTGTTATTTCCTAATTAGGGTATGCTGTTTACGGCTTGTTGTTGATATTTGCTAAATCGTGTTAAGTTGCGTTGTTTGAGGTTTTGGATTTTGAGATGGATATAGTAAGTAGGCTGAAATGAGGATCTAGAAGATGAAATCCATATATATGGAAATGAAGATTTTGTATACATGTAATTAGAAATGAACTCACTGAGTTGCCGTTGACGTTGACGTTTTTATCTGCTTGGTTTTGTGTCACGATTGGTACTCAAAAGTTGATTTAATGGTTTGTTGATTAGCGGGGGCTTATTTCACTACTTTGTTCTATATTTTGTGTTGATTTTGTTACTCTTTTAATCTGTGCTACTTTGGTTACTTTAGACTTATAACAAGAAGAAATATGGATATTCTTTTGATATTATTTTTAGCAAGTAAAACTAAAAATAACCAAATTAAATGATTATCTTTGTTTACGTTTGTATATTTCTTGTTTAGTTCCTCTATTCACGTTACACGCGCATTGTATTTGCTTTGCTAGTTAATGATTATCTCTTTGTTATGCTGTCTTTCAGATTCTAGATGGAAACTGGAGGCAATTCCCTAGCATCCGGGCCAGATGGAACGAAGAGAAAGGTGTATTACTTTTACGATCCAGAAGTCGGAAACTACTATTATGGGCAAGGTCATCCAATGAAGCCACACAGAATGCGCATGACACATGCACTTCTAGCTCACTATGGTTTACTGCAAAACATGCACGTTGTTAAGCCTGTTCCCGCTAGGGATAAGGATCTCTGCAGGTTTCATGCTGATGACTATATATCGTTTCTAAGGAGCATCACCCCAGAAACACAACAAGATCAGCTGAGGCAGCTAAAAAGGTTTAATGTTGGCGAAGACTGCCCTGTGTTTGACGGTCTCTACAATTTTTGCCAGACTTATGCGGGAGGTTCAGTTGGCGGGGCAGTGAAGTTGAACCATGACTATTGTGATATTGCAATTAACTGGGCAGGTGGGCTGCATCATGCAAAGAAATGCGAGGCGTCTGGTTTTTGTTACGTTAATGACATTGTTTTGTCAATTCTGGAACTTCTGAAAGTGCATGAGGTTTGTAAACTGTTCTTGCATATCACGTTTTTTTCAACAGATTATGATACTAAATATGATAAAATTTGAAATGGAAACGTGTTTATGTGCTGCAGCGTGTTCTATATGTGGATATCGACATTCATCACGGTGATGGTGTGGAAGAGGCTTTCTACACTACTGACAGGGTCATGACAGTTTCTTTCCATAAATTTGGAGATTATTTTCCTGGTACAGGGGATATACGAGATATTGGATATTCAAAGGGAAAATACTACTCGTTGAATGTTCCGCTGGACGACGGGATTGACGATGAAAGTTATCAGTCCTTGTTCAAGCCTATAATTGGTAAAGTGATGGAAGTCTTTAGACCTGGTGCAGTTGTCTTACAATGTGGAGCAGATTCTCTGTCAGGAGATAGGTTGGGCTGTTTCAATCTTTCGATCAAAGGGCATGCTGAATGCGTGAGATATATGAGAACTTTCAATGTGCCTTTACTGTTGCTTGGTGGTGGAGGTTATACAATACGCAATGTTGCTCGCTGTTGGTGCTACGAGGTGATTATTGTATATCTTAGTGAGTGTCTTGATGTGCGTTTTGGAAGTGATTATATGATTCTTTATCATTAAAATTGAATAATTAGTGAGCGTCTTGGTGTGCTTATGTTGTTTGAAGTTGTAATATTGACATAATTGGGCGTCTCACAAATTCTGGTTATTTAAGAGATTGATAGATAAATGAAAAAAGGAGACACTTAGTGATAAGTAGGTTACAAATTGAAAGTAGAGATCTATTAAATTTTGCTAAAAGAGGCAGTAAATAGGTTATTTTGCTTTATACCTAAATGATTGTTTTGCGGTAACTGGTATGTAAGAATGCAAGTAATCAGATTATCAGTAATAGTACTTGTTTATCTAGCTAGAAAATTATTATTTTCATGTTGCAATAACTAGAGTCTATTGCAAAACTCAAAACCAACCGCGACCCCCAAGTATGTGGTACATAGTGTTTTAGAAGAATGAAAGTTATGAAAAAGTTAGTAATGCTTATTATGGAAGCTCTTTAATAACGACTCCAAGCTATGTTACTTATGTGTTATTAAATATGTTTGATTTAGTTGGTAAACAAGGCTTCTCAATACTAAAATTATAATGAATCTTTTATTTCTTTGTGTAGACAGGAGTAGCGCTTGGGGTTGAGCTAGAAGATAAGATGCCCCAACATGAGTATTATGAGTACTTTGGTCCTGACTATACTCTTCATGTTGCTCCAAGTAACATGGAGAATAAGAACACTCGGGCGCTGTTGGAAGATATACGGTCAAAGCTTCTTGAAAATCTCTCTAAACTTCAACATGCACCAAGTGTGCAATTTCAAGAGCGCCCTCCGGATACGGAATTCCCTGAGGTTTGTTACTGCATTTTGATCTTTTATTTGCTTTATTATATGTCACTTATCTGGATAACATCTGATGCCAACATGTGTAATATGCTCCTTCTTTTTGGACTGATTGTTTAAATGCAATCTTGCAGCTGTCTTCTAATGGATATAACGAAATATTTTTAAATTAAGGCTTTGACATTTAAGTTTACTAAAAAATTTAGACGTTTCTCTTGCTTCATTGTGGGCGCGAGCTATTTTTCATTTAATTTGTAAGCTGCTTTTGGATAACTTAATATGGTGTGAGCCGTAATAGTTGCTCCTTGAACCAAACTTATATTAGTTATTATGAAAATAGGATCAAGTAAACATTATATATAAACCAATATAAATTGCAACTTTCTAAGAATGAAAATAAACTTATATTAGTTATTATGAGATATAGCTAACTCCTAGTCTGTAATAGGTTCTGAATGGTAGGAGGTAACTTTAAGGTCTAAAAGCAGAATTATCAAGATTGCTTGTTTTATTAAAAATCGACTGTCTCTTGTCTGGGTTGGTGGGTTTGGGTTAACCGGTTGGTGTAATCTGAAATCTTCTATAAGCTACTAACAAGTCAGCCTATAAAAACTAAAATCTCTAATGTGAGAATTTGTTGGGCATTTGACTTTTATGTCTGTCGTTTGTGTATTGATCTTTGTTTTTCTTGTTAAGACGTTTTGTACGTCATCCTAATTTTGAAGGAAAAAACTACTCTGTCAATGTTCCGAGGATGATGGCCATTGATTATGAAAGTTATTCGTTGTTTTAGCTTATGATTGGTAAAGTGATAGAAGTCTTCAGACTTGGTGCAATTCTCTTGCAATGTTGGGAAAACTCTTTTCAGGGGAAAATCTTTCAATTTATTGTCATGCTTAATGCATGACATTTTTGTGAAGTTTAAATGACGGATAGCTTTCATTGTCAATGCCATCATCCAGGGGAACATTAAATGTGTAATTTGTTCCCTTTATATTTTGACACAGGGAAAAAAAAACTACACTATTACACCCGTCAATGTTAAAATATCTAGACTTAAAAGGGAAATGTAAATTGAATATACTATGCACCTTTTGCCAAATTTACTGCAATAGAGAGATTTTGGGGGTTACAATTAATACACAAATTTTGAAGTAATGTTTAAATAGGATTTTGCAAGTATGAAATTTTAACAAATAGGTGTTAAAAGCTACTTATAACGGCCAAATTAAAACTGCAACATTTGTAATGACAGTTATTATTGTGTAAGGTTGATGCATTCTGATTGTAGACTTATGTTTTTGGTGTAGTATTCAGTTAATTTTTGGTTCTTTATCAAGTGCGTTAAATTTATTGTACCACTTCATGCCCATTATTTCAACTGTTTTCAGATCGAGTTACTTTATCCTAATTTTTAGTTTTTCTCTGTATAAAATATTTGTTACTTGTAGTTGTAGTCCTTGAACAATGTTAGTGAGTGAACCTATGCATTTTGATTGTACAAACTGTAACAAGTGGTTCTTGATGCTGCTAAATTATTTTTCTCTTTCATGATAAACTAACTGAAGTAAATGTATTTGTATTCAGGCAGATGAAGATCCAGAGGATGACGACCGAAGATCAGATGATTCTGACGTTGATGAAAATAATGATAGGTATTCCCTTCTTTCCAAAGACTAGAAAACACTTATTTTTCTGCTTGCTGGTTATGCATTTATACCTCTTTCATTCATTAATATTGTTCTCTTTTGCAGCAAGCCTTTTACAGGACGTGTGAAGAGGGAACTTCATGAGATTGAGTCTAAGGACATGGTATGTGCAGTTTTTTAATCTAGTAGCTCAATAAATACTGTCAATCTAGAGTAGCCATTTCGAATCATTTAGTGTTATATAAGTTGCTTTGGGTTCTCTTACACTTGTTAGACTCACTGATTTGGAACTGTGTATTAATCAAACAAAGCTACAACAAAGATGAATATTACATGGGTATATTAAAACATTCTTATTTTGCACATCTCAGTTTTTCACAAAATTTTCTTCAAATTTTACAAAAAGTTTTTGTTCATATCATCTATTTTTTTTCTTAAATATTTTGCAATGTCTGATCACTCTCATTCTGCAAAAGCACACCAAACAGTCATATTCTATTTTCTACAGTTCTTTGTTTCATATATTATGTATTTCATGAATTTCATTTGTATGCTGATATAAGTGTGCGTCTGTGTTCAGGATGTTGTAAAAGAAGCCGAGCGTACTAGAGAGATGGGTGCATCGTTTGCTGACATATCCCTTGATAAGGTGAACACCTGCTTTCCGAAAGAAAAAAAAACAAATAATTTTTCCGGGTTACAAGTATTTGAAACTTCTGTATGTATTTTCAGGGTTCTGCCTCAGGTTCAGCACCTGCAGCCGATGTCAAAGTAGAACAAGGAAACTCAAACAAGCCGGATCCTCCTGCTTCTGCTTCCGAAATGAATTTGTAGTGTATGATATCATATTCTTCGTCATGCTTATGATAAATCTGTTTCTGCAACCTTTCCTTAGTCTCTTCTTAAACTTTATATCAGAATTTCTTATTATGTGTTGTAGAAAATTCATAGTTATGGGGTTCGTAAGTTATGCCTTTTGAATAGAATGAAATGACAGAACTTAGAACGTGCATCATTTGGTAATGATGATGGTAATGGAATGGGTTTATTACCATTCTGTTATTGTATGTGGCTGTTTTGTTTGGACAAGATGAGTCGCTAAAAAAGTCCTTTGGTTTGTGGGAATATGCGTTAAAATGGTATGAAGTAAAAATGGCAAAACAATACAACAGGTAAAGTGAAAAAGTTGTGTTTTGATTGTAATAAACACATGTGACATGCTACGTTAATATAGACGAAGGGATTTTGAAGAGTGAACAGCCCCTTATATGAAGACGTCGTAGGGGTTGTTATATGCAAAATACATTTTGATGGTTAAATCGTAATCCCTTCAGATTAAAGTACACTGCATAACTGTTACGCCTAAGAACACGAGGCGAACACAATAAAAGGGGGCATATTGGATTTGATTCTCTTTTTTTTTTTACTATTCATTTTTTTTCTGCAAGGAATGAATTCTGCATGAGACGGGTTGGTTGTAGCTACGTAAGCTGGTGTAACAGGTTCATAAAGTCTGCAGCTATAAGCAACAATTGGTTATACAGTCGTCGAGTTTGTTCAAATAAACAACCTTTTTTTAGTATAGTAGGTCCGGCGTACTCGCGGGGCGAGATTCTTTTCTTAGGCTATAAATGGTCGAAATCCCAACTAAGAAGAACTGAACCTGACAAACACATCTTTTTCCTTTGGGGACCCCGAAATCCCTTTAACCTTCAAGCGCAAGAAACTCCCGGTAGTGTGTTATTTCGTACTGTAGAATTCTTTTCCTCGTGCGATCATTTTTCCGCGAGAAGTAATGAAAACAATGATAGAATGGATTCCTACCTATGTCTAGATCACGGATAAATGAAAATTTTATTGATAAAACCTTTTCAATTGTAGCCAATATCTTATTACGAATAATTTTAATAACTTCAGGAGAAAAAGAGGCATTTACCTATTATAGTGATGGTGCGATTTGATTTTTTTATTACTCGTAGTTTTACGAGAAATACACAAGTCGCTCGTATAATCTCACTAAAGAGGGGGCCATTTTCATTGTTACTGTTTCGGCTGTTAAAATAAGGTCCGCTTGTCTAGGACTCGATCTTGGTACTAGTCCATAACGATCAAAGTCGAATCGTGAGCCTATTAGTGAAGCAAATTCAATGAAGAAACAACTGGTACCATAGAGAAGTGGCCAAAATTAGAGAGTCTTGACTAATTCCAAATGGGCTAAAAGAGAGAATACCTAGAATGATTAGTCTATTATTTTAGTTCTCTCTCGTTTTATTAATTGAAGAAATAATTGGAAAATAAAACAGGAAGTACAAAAATGAGTAATAACCCCCAGTAGAGGCTGGTACGATTCAATTCAACATTTTGTTCGTTTGGGTTTGATTGTGTCGTAGCTCTATAATTCGGACTAGGTTTATCGTTGTATGAACTGCATTGCTGATATTGACCCCAAAAAAGAAATGCTCGACAAGCCGCTACATTAGCGGTGCATAAACTATGTGCGTCAACCAAGTTTGTTCAGTGGTCGTAACGTAATTAGTTAGCGGGGAAAAAGCGAGCCGGGTTCAAGCAAAAAATGGGAGAACCTGAGAAGGAGAGGTCTCCTTTCTATATGAAAGATGAAGATCTGGCTTTGAAGCCTCCTTGAGTCCGGCTTAGCTTCAGGTACGAGTCAAGAACATAAGAAGGGGATCGCCACAATCAAGAAGCAAGCTAAAAGCTGTTGTTTAGATGACTATGTTATGAAAGAACCCAGAAAAAAAAGTCATTATTGGAGTAGCCCGCCCAATAAAAGCTTTTTTAGCGAAAAAAGTATATTCATGGATGGATTAGGGGAAAGAGTCTTCACCTTACTTTCAAGTGTCTTTATCAACCAAACTACTAGCTTACAGGTTGGCTGGCTATTGGCCTGTAAACGAACTAAACGTTCAGTGAGCATTTCATAAACCGTTTGGTAAAAAGTTCGTTTATGTTCGTTTATTTATTAAATGAACGAACATGAATAATATTTTACGTTCGTGTAGTTAAATTAACGAACATGAACAAAAGTCGCGTCCGTTCATTTATGTTCGTGAATGTCCGATTATGTTTTCGTTAACGTTCCTTTATTTTCATTTATTTATGTTCATATTATCATATATTTTAATTATATAATTTTAAAATGATTTGTTTAAACAAAACAACATTTATAAAATAATATATTCTGCATAATTTAATAAAGTTTATGTTTGTTTGTCTATTTTCATTTATATTCAATCGTTTATGTTCGTTTAGCGTTCGTTTAGTATCTTAATGAACGAACATGAACAAGTCATTTTCTTAATAAACGAACATGAACAATAAAATTCGTCCGTTTAAGCGTCCGTGTCCGTTTATTTGTCCAGTTAAAATTAAATGAACGAACATGAACAAAGCTCCGTTCATGTTCGTCCGGTTCGTTTACAGCCCTAGCTGGTTATTCTATAAACCCTGTGCCAAATATTGGTACTTTCATTTCGATAATTCGTTAGTCTTCCTAACAAAAGAAGTAAAATATCTTTTAGTTACTGTAACAGCGTTCATTACAAGAGTTTCCGTTTTGAAAGTGAGGCATATCAGTGGTTTACGGATATCTTACTATAAGTTCTTTCTAATTAGGTTTCGGCACAACAAAGCTTGCACTGTCTTTTCGCACTTAGGCGCACTTCGTGCCATTGGTAATGATTCTACTACGGTGCCACAAATTCGCAAGCTCATCCTAAGTAATCGTTGTTGTTCATTGGATTAAACGACATAGTTGAAAGTTTAAAACATTATCAGTCTCGTTTTATTTTAGGGCATCTTTATGAGGTCGGGTAGAGGGTTGGCGTCAGGGAGATTGGTGTGGCCAGTGTTTCGGTTGGCATTGGATTGACAAGGGGAGGGGCTTCGCCGATGGCAAGCCGATCTCCTTTCCGTTTACTTTTTCTTTTGATGTGTACGTGAATATTAGTGAAAACTGTGGTTTGTAATGATGATGAAACCATAAATGCGAAAAATATGTTGGGAAGAATAAGTTAATGTAGTGTTAATGCAATAGCGAGATTGCATTAGCATTATGTAACGACGCGTGACTAGAAACTTACGAGTAGAATCATGATGTCAAGATGAAGAAGGCACTCATAAATCTCAAAGCAAGTAAAGCTTTAGAATTTGAGTCATTAATGGAACATATGACAACACGATTACGAAGTTTGTAAGAAGGTATAATGCAATGAATGTCTATCTTACGCCTGACAGTATCTATATTCCTTATTTACAGTTATGAAATATTAAGCGTATACGAGACAAACCAATCTCCCGAGAGAAGAATGTACAGGGAGTATTGGAGAATTTAACATTTTTTTTTTAACTTATAGAAGGCAGCATCGGATTCATACCAAGACCTGACCCACCAAAACCACCTGGTTCAGCATGCTTCACTCTACCAAAATACCTGATGTGGCGTAACAACCTTGCTAGGAACGTGTTGTGGCATATTGTTGAGCTGTCACACACAACTGCCACATGTTTGCGCGCTCTTGTTATGGCAACATTCATTCGTCTACTGTCCCCAAGAAATCCAACAGCTCCCAAATTGTTTGAACGAACCTTAGGAAAGAAAAGGTCATTGTTGTAAATAGCTGATGTGCCAAACGGTAATTAATGTTTCATCAAAAGAAGCGCAGAAATAGTTTTTTTGCATGAGACGTTTTAAACAGATTTCACAAAAATTTAAAGATTGATGACGAAACGTGAATGTAAAATCATCTTCTCCTAATTGAAAGTTTAAGTTCCACATGAGTTCCCTTTGTAAACAAAAAAGTTAAGGTGGCGGTTTAGATCCAATACAAATGGGTCGATTATGGTTGTGTTGCATCTTTAACGGGTAAAACGAGTTGAAAGTTGCCTAAACATACAACCTACTATGGTCACCTTAACCCTACTCGTGCTGAAAAGTTACCCATTTTGACGTGTTACCCTACCCAGTTGACCCACCATTTTCTCCACTTTGACAATCTAACATAACATATATTTTATAAAACATACCATGGATATGATGACAGCATCAGCTTCCCTGCCTTGAAAGCTATCAATAGTTGCAATCTCAACGCCTCTTGCCAATGGAATCTCATCAAGACTGTCTCTTAGCAACTGCACTTGAGCAACATACGGAGACTGCACTGCGATTGCTTTTGGGCTCACACCTGCATACAACATATCCCAAATTTAACACCCCAGAAAATTTTGTGGGCTTTAATTTTTTCTAAATATAAGTTTGCATATTAAAGATGCTAACTAAAAAAGAGTGAACATTTTTGTAGTTTTGACATTCTAAAGTCAAATCAAAATGCTAGTCTTAAAAACTACACTGCCTGCTTTATAGTACTAATTTATCCATTTTGCATAAATAGTGGTTTGCTTTTCATTGGCAAAAAATATAAAATCGAAAAAAATAGACAGCCAAAAAAACATTTGCCAACTTTTTATTAGAAAAACAAAAGCATGTACCAGCATATATCAGCGAGAGAACATGTTGAACAACAATATCCGCCTCCCCTTCATTATAAAATGAGCCCGTGCCAGCAAGGTCTAAATTCTCCTCGCAACCAGGTGATAAACTACCATACGGCTTCCTAGTATCAAGCAATAGCAGCGGGCACTGTGTTATCCATGTGGGCTGCAAACAGTATTCAACATCACGACAATAAAACCGATGATCACAAAACACAATAATGAAATATCAAATATATCGTATGAAACTGAAGCCAAGTGTATGTCCTACATTTGTTACAGTATTGAGTCAGGAAAATTTCTATCTTTAACAGGTTATATGGATAACATTTACGACGAATATTATAGAAAAAGTTGAAAGAAAATTGGTCAAATGGGTGGAAAGCCATCCAAAGCGACTTTGTGTCCCATTTGGGCCACTTTGGCTTTCAAAATGACAATGTTTACATAAAAATACTAATAGCTATATAATTTTAATCTTGGAAAAAAAGTTTATATGAAATTTGTATATAAAGTCAAGATTACAAGTTACCAAATCCCCAAGATGATCTTTTACAACTCAGATGTGCGAATAAAAAGGTACGTTGTCATTTTATGCCAATACCAGTATTTTTATACTCAAACGTGACACACTAATGGATAGCAAACTAAATTTTTTGCACATAGGGTGTTTTGACCTAACCCATTTTGACACATTACCCCCACCTATCTGACCAGCCCACTCTGCCACCTTTACCCATACCCCACTAATGATAGTACGTTTTTACATAAAATCGATAAGTGATACCTGTACAAAGGGAGAATCAACGAGAAGATGAGAAGAAACGTTCTCGGAAGACTTCAATAATCCACCATACATCTCCTTCGAAGCCCAACTAGAAATAGCATCATTCATACGGTACTGTGTCGTTAACTTAGTGGCAAGAAGCCCATCATGTAAACCAGTGGCCCGCTCCAACAAAGATACCCCAAGACCACCTTCTAATGCTTTCCTAGAAAGAATCACAGGAGCAAGTTGACATTGATCACCCGCAAGTATACACCTTTTTCCTTGTAATATCGGTATCCAGCAAGACGGTTCAATAGCTTGACCCGCTTCATCAATAACCACAAGATCAAAAGCATCCAAACGCCTTATTATCGGATCAGCTGCACCCGTATTTGTTGTCAAAACAACCTGAGCATTACCCAATATTTCCTTAACAGTTTCTTTTTCTTTCTTCTTGAATGATTTTCCCGTTTGTTTCAAAAGTTGTCGAATTCCCGCTGCTAACGAATCGTCTTTTAAGCATTGTCTTAAATCTTTTCTTAAGTCTGACCTTTTTCTTTCGAGTTCTGACCGGAAATTCGCGAGCTTTTTGTTTACTATTTCTACTAAAGATTTTGAAAGAACAACTGGTGAAATACGTGACGGGTTACCGAATCTGACAATATTAATCCCCACATCTGATAGTTTCTCAACCATGTTATCCACAGCAGCATTTGTAGGCGCGGTAACTAGCACACGTTCACCTTGTTGTACGGCCAAGGCTATTAATTCTTTTAGCATACCGGTTTTTCCAGTGCCAGGTGGACCTTGTACAATAAGAACGGGTCTTTTTTGGTTTAGGCCTAGTGAAATGGCCCGTTTTTGGGCTGAATCGAAGTTTTGTACGTATTTGGTTTCAGATGTTTTTGCTTCACTCCAGTCAGTGAAATTGTTATTTTCGAGCCATGTGACATCGTCTTTGTCACCGAAAAGTGTTGCTACGACTGCGATCGAGGGGTTGTTCTTGTGTAGACCTTTTTTTTGTAGCATCATTAGAGCTTCACAATTGCGCTGAAATAAGAAATAGTAATGTTTATGTATTTGAACAATGAAAAAAATACATAAGTAACAAGGAAGTAACAAAAACATGTATTTCATAATTCATTCTTAAACGAATATATTCAAATTGTAAGATTGGTGGTAATATGGGTAGGATTATGGGTCAAAACTAGTTCAGGTTGAAATGAGCCATCTTCTAGTACGGGCCAAAACGTCCGGTGGGGTGAGGTTGACCCAAAAGCATTCTCAATATTTTTTTATAGATAATACATTTGTAAACAATAGTTACAGATTTGTTATTACAATAATAGCCTATATGTTTGAGTAACACGTTTGTAGAAGGTTGATTCACGCATGCGTTAAAAAAAGACTTTGGTTGACTTTCACCCCATTTGATCCGTTACCCTACTAGCTTCTTATATTTTAAGTCTTAACACATTTGAGATGAAGCGCAACCCTCAAGTAAACGGGTCAAAATTACTACCACTTGCAACATATATAAAACTATCATAAATGAAGGTCTGTTATGTATACAAGAATAGAGAACCTTTTTTACTTGGCATTTCATTTATATGGCCTTCATGCGCTAAAAAAGGGAATAAAAATGCTGTACGTTGTGATCCAAAGTACTAATGTACCTTAGACAAAAACAAAAACAAAAAATAATTACCTCATATGTAACTGCATCAGCCAATCCATGAATTCGGTCTATACGCACACTTTTACCAAATAACTTAGAAAAAGTGGGATCACCATGTCGAGATTCAAGAGCCACAGTAATACTACATCCATCTTCACCTAAATTATTTACAAAACCTTGCATACCCGAAATAGCACCAGCCGCGCCTCTACTGTCACACGTCCTCACACATACCATGTCACCCGGAGATAACGTTGTGGGTGGCAACCTATGATTTCCCTCAACCTTAAACAGCACTAAATGCATACCACCTAACCCTGTGTAAGTGTTGACAGCAAATAAATTGCAAATCGTGTCACATAATTCTTGTTCTGCTTGACCATGACTAACAAGGAACTCGATTGGTTTATTAGGATCAGAACTATCGGCTGATGGTGCAGCGTTTAGTTCTTGTTGTGTGAACTCGAGTTCAGAATCACGTTCAACACGAAGTAGGTTAGACATACGTTCTGTGAAATCATCGATTTTGACTTGAATTGCCTTGACTTTATCTAGCTCCATTCCTAAAACACCATGAACGGTTTTTGGGACAGATGCTTTTCTAGCGATGGCTTTATGTTGAGCTGCAGATCAATCAAACATGTTATGTTAGACTTATAAGTGGCATAATCACAAAGTTATAGAAATTAAAGGGTGGGTTGGCGTGCGTTCCAAAACTGAGTATCAAAGGTTACAGATAAACGGACACTTATATACCCTGGCTTACCCCATATCTGTCAATTATTTCCTTATATAATCAGTACAACTTTATAAGGGCATGAAACAATCAAGATCATAAAATCAGCTGTATTTAAACAAACTGGTTGCAGAAGCTAGTGTTTGGATATGCTTGTGCTGTTTGAGTGTTTGAATTCAGATTATATAACATTTAACATGTAAAATTACTCTTGCATAATCCGAATTAATTACCTATAACTCGATCACTCGTTAGTCACTTAGGCGATGATCATTTCCAAAACGTCAAATTGTTCAATATCACTATCTCCTACGCCATGTTTTCTTAGAAGGTGTATAACTGTATATTGCATAGCAAAATCACGCTTATCACTTATTGCTAAGTGTTGGGACGATAAATGCTTATTGGCTTGTTTGCTTATATTTATATGACATAAGCACTTATTAAATAAGCAAATGAGTAAGCTATCTTACTCTAGCTATTCAATATCAAAACAATATAAATCAAATTACACATCCAAACACCCAAAAAGCAAAGAATAAACCACCTGATTTTGCAAGTTCCTTAAGCAACTTCCATGACTGCGTTTTCTGCCAATCTTCAACCAAAGACTTCCCTTGAAGCTCCCTCAACACATCCCTCAACTCCCTTTGAAAATGATCAAACAAAGTCGGATAATGAGTACACGCTTTCAAACAAACAGCTTCAAGCCCTGAAGGCATAGGTATCGCACTCAAATACGGCTGCGCCTGGATAACAAACGTTAAACCAGGCCCCATTCGCTGCCTAACCTCGCTAAACTCCCCTTGCAACTCAGCCTCACCAAAATCACTAGCCATTGCTTTCATACCCAAACTTAACCATTTCACCACACACTTCCCTAAATCTTTTCGCCCCATTGGGTCGCCATTTTGCGTCAAACTACTAACATTTATAGGCTTACAATTACTGAAGTCATCATTCCGGTCACCAGAAATATTTTTCCGGCCAGTTCTTTTCACATTTTTTAAAACTTTTTTCCTCAAAAGCTCATCACTTTGCACCAAACTACCAACACTTAAACCCTCACCGGAGACACCTTTCCGGCCACCGGAGACCTTCCCGCCGGTGGGTTTTCCGGCAACACTATTTCTAACACTAAAATGACAAAAAGTATAGGGATTAATACTTCTTGAAAAAAAACCACCAAAACCAACTAACCTATTAGCAGCAGTAACACTGACACTTCCGGTACCGGAAGTTGACTGAATGACCATCGGAAACTGTACGGAGAGTTATATTTCCGGCAAACAAAACATACCCAGATGGAATCTTGCAATCTTGAGCCTAAAAAAGTAACCTTTTTTGGGTTTTAAAAATGGGTTTCTTTTTTTTTCCAAAAATGGGTTGGTGTTGTTATTATCTGAGAAATGACCCTGTTCATAAAAATGGAAGAAAATTATGGTGGCTAAAGTGAGAGATGACTTGAATGAAGTGTTTAAAGAGTTGAGTTGTGATTGGTTGTGGTTGAGTTGTGTTTTTTTGTTTGGTTTGCTGACGTGTGTAAATGCACTCCTCTATTTTTCATGTAAAACATACTCCACTTGTCATGATGAGTTTCAAGATTCCATCAAGGGTTTGATTCTCAATTTTCAATAGATTTTTTAGACATCAAACGAGCTGAGTCGAGTCGAGTCGAGCCTGAGTTTGTGTTTGTGACAGCTCGAATTTAGCTAGTTTATAATCAAGAAGTTTGAGTTCAGGCCGTAGCTCGTCGAGTCTTGTATTTTTAGCTTGAGCTTCGCTCACGACAAATTTCAAAAACTCGACGTGTTTGTATGACGAATTAAACGTAATAAAGCTTGAATCAAACCACTGGAGCATTAGTCCAATGGGTGGAGCTCTCGTGTTTGAGTCAATAGACCCGGGTTCGAGTCTCATCTTTGGCATTTGCTTCAGATAGATACCCGCCCCCGCAAAATCTATGAGAACATTGGAGAGACTTTATTGAATAAGAGAACGGGGGTGAGTCTCGGCTCGTCTCACTCCAGGTGGTGCTCCTCTGGGCCAGGAGAGTTGTCGGAGCTATTCCTTATGAGGTGGATGATGGCCGGTGCTAAAAAGGCACCCGAGATCAGGGTGTTCTCGTCAATCTACACCTTTTGTGGAATAAAGCTTGAATCAAACTCGACTTGTTAAATAAACTAGGTTTAGAGGCGGACCCAAGATTATAAGTCATCAGCTGCACAAAGTTCTTTTACGAGTATAAAAAAAATTAAAATGAACTAAAAGGTACGATCTTTTAAAAAAACTAGTAAACAAATTAAGAAAACGTGTATTTCTTTTAACATATTAGTAGACTACCTAAAGAAGACATGTATTTATGTAACACAAAATTTTGGGACAAGGTTCATTTTAAAGAAATCGAGAATTTTAACGAAAATTAACATTAAGAGGAAAACATCCATAGAGTTCCCGTGAACCCCCAAAAACCCTATAGGTCCTCCCCTGGGTTGAGCTAGTTTAACATAGTTATAGGTGTACACAATATATATGTACTTATATAATTTAGGCTTAACTCGTTTTAAGCTTTTACCATCTGATCTCGAGCTTTTCACGGACAAATCTGCCAATTTTCGCCCCTAGGTAAATCTTGAGCTGCAAAAATAACCTGTGAAATTAGTAGTCTATAAATCTAGACACTAGACTTTATAATTCTAAATTATTTAGCTGAGGCTACATGTAACTCACAGTTGCAGATTACCGAATTGGAACTTAGGGAGGAGGGAGTGGTCACCTAATACCCTAGGTGCCACATCACCTCTATCCAATAAAAACCCTCCAACTCAAAACTACACAATTTTACCCTAACACTACCCTAAGTGGAGGGAGTGGTACCAGATCCTACCCAATTCTACCCTAACCCCATAAAAAACACATACACTCACACAAACAACCCTTGTTTCACACACAACTCGATCGGTTTGTGAACCCGAATTTGATACCCAATTCATGAACCCGATCATGTGGCGGCGGTGTACCCGATCGGGTACCTCTACCCGAATGCCTTACCCGAACCCACTCCCTCCCCCCTTACAACATTATATTAAAACCCTCACTTCTTTATTACTAGGCTATCTTTTTGGATTTCATTTAATTAATAATTATGTCATGTTAACATTGGTTTAAAATGTGATTATCTTTTCCGCAGAGAACTGATTTTAGTTTAGGGATTTAAGATCATTTGAGGAAAAAAGATTATTTACATACTAAGGGATCAATCTTCACAATCCATTTTTATTTGATCTAATGGATGAGATTAATCCCAACATTTTAAAAAACCTACTTTCATCCTCTTTTTTTAAATATTAATAACTTTCAAACCGTTAATCGTTAAGCCAAAAAAAAAATATCTTTGCGACGAGAATTTAATTATCTTTCTATAGATAGGCACTTTGATATACTTTCGACAAAAAAAAATTTCGTATTTTTCACGTTTTTTTTTTTTAAGTTTTTTCGTTTTTTTACGTTACTGAAATTTGTATTAAAAATCATATATGATAAAACACTAATTTGAATATCATATGTGATATTAGTGTTATATCATATATGATATTAGTGTTATATCATATATGATATGTAATAGGAGTATCACATATGATATTAGTGTAATATCACATGTGATATCACATATCATATATGATTTAACACTAATATCACATGTGATATTCAAATTAGTGTTTAATCATATATGATTTTTTTCATGCAAATTTCAAGTAACGTGATAAAAGACGAAAAAACGTGAAAAAAACGATTTTTTTTTCTTTTTTCAAAAGTATATCAAAGTGCCCGTCTATAGAAAGATAATTAAATGCTCTTCGCGACAGTATAAATATTTTCACTTAACGATTAACGGTTTAAGAGATATTTAAATTATAAAAAATGGGTGAAATAATAAAATGCTTTTAATCTCATCCATTAATTTCTTTTTAAATAGATGGTGGAGATGTAATATGTAAGAAAAATTTAGTATGTAAAATAACTCTCCTTTTAGTTTAGGTGTGTGTAAAACTCAAGACAAAATTGTGATATCCACAAATCTTCATAATGCCAACAATTTATTTAAAAATAAAAAATAAAATAATAAAATAAAAATAATAATAAATAAATAAATAATTCAGTACATTACGGTTCAACCACGTCTAGACAAGACAATTATTTTTATTTTTCTCTTTTGGTTGAACAACATTGTTTCGTTGACAAAATAATTAGTATATATACTAAAAGGCAGGACTCAAGGTTTTGCAAAACACGCATTTAATGCAAAGTTTTCCAAATTGGCAGAAATAGCCCTTGAGGTTCAAGTGGCGCTGCAAAGTAAGTCCAAACATTAAATGCAAAGTTTCACAACTTGGCAAAAACAGCCCCTGAGGTTTAAGTGTCGTTGCAAAGTAGGTCCAAACATTAAATGCAAAGTTTCATAACTTGGCAAAAACAGTCCTTGAGGTTTAAGTGTCGTTGCAAAGTAAGTCCTTTAAAGCTAATCCCGCTGCATCGCGCGGGTTCCCACACTCGTTACTACTAATATCATAGAGCCAATCACTATAACTCAAACTGTGGCTGATTTGTGTTTTGTTTCCTATATGAATAATTCACGTGTTTTTATGCAGTCCTCTATTTTTCGTTGGTGGGGAATATGCAAACTATGCAAAACACACTCCACAACTTTTTGCAATAAGCATATAACTTTGACTTCCTTTTTTTTTAACATGGTTTCCGATTTTTTGGTCGACTAGTTAATGAGATTTGAACCCACCGTCATACATATTAAAACCAGGTAAAACTTTCCCGTTTCAGAAAGTTGGCGTAGCCACGTAAGTTTGACTCTTTGAGGGGTGTATAAATGGTAGGGGTGAGCATCGGGTCAAACCCGACCGGAACCGACAAAAACCGACCCGAACCGAAAACCGAAAAAGGAAAAAACTCAAACCGAAAACCGAACCGGAAAATATATATCAAAACTGAAACCGAACCGAATAACTCGGTTCGGGTCGGTTTTCGGGTTTCGAGCCGAAAAAACCGACAAAAACCGAATCGACTCGAAACCGAACCAAAACCGACAAAAACCGAAATAAATATACAAAACCGAAACCGAACCGAAAAAATTCGGTTCGGTTCGGTCCGGTTTTAGTCGGTTTGCCGGTTCAGGTCGGTTTCCGGATGGATTTGCTCAGCGCTAATAAATGGTCTATATGGTATGATATGATACTACTGTTTCTTCCCTGAATTTTGTGATATTTATTTTGTTTAGAAAGTAATAAAACACCCCTTTAGAGCCCAAAGGGTCGTTATAATTGCATGCATGTTTATATTCGTTTGTTAGGAGAAAAGCGTCCCAGGCTTCAGAAGTCAGAACCTGTATCATTTTAACTTCTTCAATTATTTATCTGGGACATAACAAGAGCCAAAACCCCACTGAGATTCGAGATAGATTATGTTTGATGCTATGAAGTTATTTTAGCTAGGGTTGTACACAGTGGCGGAGCCAGGAAAAGAAATCACGGGGGGCGTTGGTTAAAAAAAAAAAAAAAGAAAAAAAAGAAAACACTTCGTTGGAGTGTCGGGTTGAGTCATTTGAAACAAGTCGGGTCGGGTAATTAAAGGCGAACAAATCTAACGCAATTTAAGACGTATTCAATTTTAATTGACAAGTTTAACTGATTATATTATAAACATTCACTTACTTATCAATAACACACATTGAGAAAAAGAAATCAAGTAAGGATGAACCTGTATGACAAACACTTATTTTTAAGTTGAGAACTTGATATATATCAGTGCAATGTCAAAAACTTATGACCAAACTATAATCACGAGTATAAATATATTATCTGACAACATATCCATATCAACTATTATTATCATGAAATCTTAATTTACTCAACTTCATAAGTCTCCAAGTTCAAAAAGTAATACGTTGATATGTTAATTTAAAAGAATGACAAAAGTACTGTATTTAATACTGTAGTATACAGTACTTTGTAATGGGTTTCTTTTTATGTTATTCATAAATTATTAAAAAAATAATACAGTAATAAATAAAAAACCTTTTAGTTCACACTTTCCCACCTTCCTCACAATCCCACTCCACCATTTTTTCCGATCATACAAAACCACATAAAACGTTTTCAGCCACCGGTTTGACTTTCATTTCGTGTTTCATCAAGAAGCGAAGAGGGCACTTCCGTTGATATGCCGAGGGCACTTAATATTTTTTCTATTATTTTGATATTTTTTATGCATAAATTTTGTGTCCGCAAGAGTTTCGTTGAGGGCATCGCCCCCCACTAGTGACCACATAGCTCCGCCCCTGGTTGTACATGAATCGGACCAACACGAATAGAGCTTTGTTACACTTAAACGGATGAATTTTCTTGTTCATGTTCGTTTATTGAAAAATGAAATTGTACATGTTCGTTTATGTTTGTTTATTAACACATAAACGGACGAACATATATGATTGTAGAAAAACAAATATAAAATTTTCAAAATATACATATAGTTGTGTTTTATATGTGTCGTTTTGTTTTAAGTAAACCAATTTTAGAAGTGTATAATAAACGACACGATATATGAACATAGACAAATGTTAAGAAACAAATATTCAGACATTCATAAATATAAATAAACACAAAAATCTTTTGTCCATATTCGTTCATTTAACTAAACAAACGTAAATTATTGTTTGTGTTTGCTCATTTGATAAATAGGCGAACTTTATACCTAACGGTTTATGAACAAGTCAGAATGCTCATGTACGTTCAGTTCAGTGCTAACTCATGATAAAGAATAAAGGGCTAAATATTAAAAAAAGTACTATACTTGCCACCCTTTCCTCTTCAGGGTAGCGAACAAAATTTTTTGCTTCCGTGGGTAATTTACTTTCAAATTCATCCTCTTTAGTGTATTTTGCAAAAAATTAGGACATTTTTGCCCCTCTTACCCACAAGAGCAAATGATGGCAAGTATGATATTTTTTTTTTATCGTTTGCCCTAGTTTTTATTATGTTAAATTTTGGATATGTATTAATATAATTTATTTAATGATTTATAATTGTGTTAAATCTATGATAAAAATGTTTTGTTTTATCATTTGCCCTAATTCACTTCAAGTTGTTTAACGCTTCAAGCGTTAAACCGAATTAGGTTTAACGCTTCCGCTAAATTAGGAGGAATTATATCACAACCTGAAGTACTTGCATATAAATTTCTGTTCGTCACTTGTTGAAGCATAGACTAGAGAGTATACTATGACTAGATTAAGGGTGTGTTTGTTTGATTAAGATGTTACACATCTGAATCTGACTACCGCATCTGAATCTGACTACCACATCTTACTAATAAGAGGTAGCTATAATGTTCGAATCTGAATGAAAAAGTGTTGTTTGTTTTTTATAATTGTCCGAATGATTTTAATTTTCCCTTTTTAAGTATATATTAAATTATTACAAATACGATTAATAAGTAAATAGTGTAAACTTAAAACAAAACATTTTTATCATAGATTTAACATAATTATAAATCATTAAATAAATTATCTTAATACATATCCAAAATTTAACATAATAAAAACTAGGGCAAATGATTAAAAAAAAAAAAAAAGTATCATACTTGCCTTCATTTGCTCTTGTGGGTAAGAGGGGCAAAAATGTCCTACTTTTTTGCAAAATACCCTAAAGAGGATGAATTTGAAAGTAAATTACCCACGGAAGCAAAAATTTTTGTTCGCTACCCTGAAGAGGAAAGGGTGGCAAGTATAATACTTTTTTTAATATTTAGCCCAAGAATAAACAAGTCAGAATGTTCATGTTTCCATATTAACCACAGTAAGAGGATTGACCTGTAGAAGCAAGCGAGATAGCCACTTTTAAATGACTTAATTGTTCAGCTCCGAGTAGTCGATCAGAGATAGACCAGAGCTCATGTGTGATCGTATATAACGAATCATGTGGATTTTCAAAAACTGATGTAATTATTCGTCTTCTAAACACTGCAGAGTTTATTGGTCACAGCCTTTTGCCTACCTGTGTTGTATCGTTTATTCTGATATCGGTTTAGCTTACGATGATCCTTATACAGGTGTTTTTACTTATGTCTATATCAGAAACAATTCATCCTAATTCCTTACCACTTACCCCTCTTATACTTGCTAAATATGCAGGAAGAGGCCAGGTCAAACGAATGGTTAGGCCCATGCAGCAATAAACATACAACAAGAACACAATTGTTGAGCTATTTCCAGCAATGTTCATAACAAGATATTCAAGATTGTTTAAAAGATTCTTTCAGTGTCACCCCGAAACTAAATATAGAATTCAGATCATTAAAAATGATGGTTCCCAAAAATTGAACAACAGAAAGAAGACTTATTTGCAGCTTCACTTCCCGGATGCTGCTTCTTCGGGAGTCTTTGTTGTCATTTGGTCAACTGCGTGAACAACGCTTTGGAGTTCCTCCCATATGGCTTTGTATACCATCCTTTGTCTGTTCACAGCAGATTTCCCCTCAAAAGCTGATGACACAACATCAATGCTGCAAACCAAGAGTCGTGTTTCGGTTTAATAGCATAACATAAAGAGGCATATGCATATTTGTCGCGCAGTGCACAAAAAGCGACTCAAGAAGATAGCTACACAGATTATAATGCTTGCATGAAAGTACACATGATTAAAGAAATTGTCGGCTTTATTGATATTTTGTGAACGCACATAAATTATCAGTCACTTCATTGTTGATAGCGCAAAATTATCAACACAACATATAGATGATGTGTATATTGTCATACCAAGGAAAAAAGAATACTTCGCTTACTATTTCTCGAAACAAATAAAACAATGCGTTTACGCGTGAACAATTTGTTGTTAGACACAAACTATAGGCACACCATAGAACACATGGTTCCTGTTCTACATCCTTATATCGATAACAATGCGATTAAGAGAAAGGTGTGTGCTCTCCATAGTGAGGTCTCATATTAGATCACATGTGGTAGTGGGTGCTACTGCAAATCTTTTCTTATTGTTGTTATTTAAGGTATGAAGAACAATTTTTCCGCTGTCCTAAGCATGAGGTGCAAAGTGAGGCATGTGCGAGGTGCATGAGCTAAGATGATATGTGCCTTATCTGCGCCAATCAAACTTACCCAAAGTGAGTTATCAAGGTTGAACCTGGGACTTGGTCCTGGCAAACTTTTCACACAATACTATCTCAACTACAAATTAGCTCCCTTTTCACCATTTAAGTTAATAAATGGTTTTCTGGTCCTCCTAGCTCCTTCATAGGCCTAATTCTTCATAAATCTCTATTGGCTTATCAATGAGTACGTTAATGAAGTCAGACATACCTCATTAAACTCTAATTTAACATGTTTGATCATCTAGTCCTGTATATATGTTTCTTTTATTTCATGTGTGAGCAAGGACCGAGCTTGTATATTATGCATTATAGGCTATTCCCTGCTAACTCACTGAAATTGATACTTATTTGGAGCGTAGTGATGTACATAGGACTTTAGCGTCGCATTAGGCAACAATGTTAAATGGACTAGAAACATGAAACATCGTCAAACTAGGTGGATGAACCTAAGATGTGATAACCTAAGCATGGTAAATGAACTAAGGGCTAAACATTTTCCAATTACAGGTAAGAAGCTAGCGTGGCATTTTCTATACAAGGTTGTATCATACAACTTCTATGTGGTATCACAGAAATGGAGGAGTAAGAATTACCATAAAAGAAAATAAAAAGGTCCACGACTAAACAAATATTCATAAATTAATCTTAAGACTGAGGATCAACCATATATTGGGAGAGCGTTCTTTCTTCCTACTCTACAATAAAAGGAGACGTCCAACAATGCATATGATATATTTGAATAAACTAGAGTGCAATTATTAGCCAAACAAGTTTTTAATTTCACATACTAAATTATGTATCTGAATAGTAAAAAGAGCTAGTCAACTTATGGATCAGCTGTAAAACGATAATATACAAACTCACCTAACGTGACGTCCATCACCATAAGCATCATTGACAGTTACTAATTCCGCATTCAGTTCTTCCTTGATCTGCCCAACATACAGTAGATAATTAACCACGTGCAATTACATTGCGTGTATTTCTCATAGTAACTCAATTAGTGAAATTCACAAATCAGAGAGTGAAAACTAATGTTAGGTAATGTTTTGGATTGCATTTTGAAAGAAATGATCCGAGTATTTCATTTTTACATGTCACGAATCACTTTCTAACGTTTAAGTATGATGAAACTGATACAAATTACTCATAATTTCTGGGTCTAAATAATCAATTTAGGAGTTGTTCTAACAAAATTAGTTCTGATTTCTAAAGGGTCCTTTTACATGTAATCAGTTATCAGTATTTTCTAGACACAAAATAGGTCCTATCTTATTTTTACAGCTGAAAATTATTCTGATTATTCCATGTCACATTATTCAAAACGCAATACACTTAACATGTTTTGATACTCAAGATCTGAGAACAATATACAACAACCAGACATTTTGAAATAATTCCAGGCGGTTTGGGATTGTTTATTTGGGTGCTTTATGTATTTACTTTGAAGCACATAACATTTTATTTTGAAAAAGCAGATACCTTTGAGGTGCAAGTGTAAAAGGCGCATATTTGCTTATTTTACTCTATTTGGCTGTTGGGTGTTTTTTTTACCACATCTACTTTTCCTAACCATAAGCAGTTTGTTGGGTAAGATGATCCAAACTGTTTATCTGCTTATTTCAAGAAGATATTGACTTGTTACCCTCGTATCTAACCTAAAAATCGTTGAAAGAATACACGCAGCCTATAACTTATTTCTCGCTACTACTATCTATTAATAATACAAAATAAACGCGAATAAAGCAAATGCAAACACTATTTTCTAGAAGTAAGCAATCTCAAACAACCCCATAACAAAATTTGTTAATAACAATTCAAATTCAAAAGAAGCAATCCAAAAAACTAGTGGTGATTATCTTTGTCTTTAAAATACCCCAATACAAACTTCATGTAACCCAAGTATACGACTAAAAAATCCATCCAAACAATTCTCTAATTCGCATACTCTATTTGTAACACCCCCAAAGCCGAAACAACGCCGGGTTCAAAAGTCTTATCTCCTAGCGGGTTGTTACACTATTTCTAACAAACACCTTCTAGAATAAACACTTAATACTCATTTGTAATGAAATAAACCCCTAGAACAAAAACATAAAACAACCTTGGATTGCATAGATTGCATCAAGGGAGAATCAATAGGCCCAACACCAGGACCAGAAGCAGCTCTTATGCTACCCATATTTCTTCTATTCATCATCAATGGTTTTATAACCCCCTTTTGTTGTTGTTGACACCCAATTAACCGGGCAATAATAATAGCTTGTTGAGACTGGAAGTGACGGATGATGGTGTTGTGTCGGAAAATATGGGTGGTTGTGTATGCACATAGTGACGTCATCATGCTTGTTCTTGTTAGCATCATTTTCGCCATTGTTGATGACTTGATGTTGAGGTTTTGTGTGTGTGTGAAAATGGGTCGCAAAATGGTGGCCACGCAGTCTTTCTTCAAAGATTAGGGAGCGTTTGGGATTGGGTTTTACGAGCTTATAAGCCTCAATTTTTTGCTTATTTTGTGACATTTTTTTGACTTATTTTGTGACTTTGAGTTTATATAAGCTTATTATATCATAATAAACTTATATAAGCTCATAAGTGTTAAAATAAGCCATAAAATTAAGGTTTATGTAATATAAGCCGAGATCAAATAAGTTTGTAAACCCATATATAAGCTTAAACAAACACTTTCTAAGGATTGGGCTTTACCAAATACAAAAACCCATAAAGTTTTCATGTTATTTGGCGAGTAGAATCTTTCATTAAAAAACGAGACGAGACGCGAACTATTTAAGTTTGACTCATAAACTACTCGAAATCGACTTGATAAATATTTTTATGTCAAATTCGAGCTCCAAAATACTTGGCTCGTGAAGCTAGTGAGATTTCTCAAGTTTCGACTAAATTACGCCTTTCATCCTTTTATATACATGTGGTTGCTTAATTTTCATAAAGGTTGAGTCGAGCTTGATACGTCGATTATTCATCAAGTTCGAGCTAATGTAAAAATAATCGAGATTGAGTCAAATTTCGAGCACGAGTTTTAGTAATTGAACTGAGCACGAGCTTAACAGTACTCGACACGACTCAGCTTGTTTTGACCTCTAGTTTCACAGTTTTCCAGTCGTTTTTTTTTCAGAGCTTTTATCTCTTCATCTGCAAACCATGTCTGCAAAAGAAGATGTACATTTAAGCTCTTCATCTACAAGAAGAAGACCATTTGTTTTTTGTGCTATTAAAGTACTTCTTTCATTTTTCTTCTTTTTTTCTTTTTTCTTTTTCACTAGTATTTTTTGTGCTATTGAAGTATTTTTTTTTCCTTTTTCTTTTTCACTAGTTTTTTGTGCCATTGAGTGCAAAACAAGCAATTGTTTATAATACGAAGTATTAAAGACAATACATAATGGTAAGAAAACGGAAGAAACGTAAAAAGAATGGACGAAAACATAAAAAAAACGGATGAATACGTAAAAAAAAGATGAAAACATAAAAAAAACGAATGTAAACGTAATAAAGCGGACGAAAAATTAAGAAAACGGGCGAAAATGTAAGAAAACGGACGAAAACGTAAAAAAACGGACGAAACGCAAAAAATGGCGAAAACGTAAAAAAAAAGGCGAAAATGTAAAAAAAGGGGCGAAAACGTGAAAGAACGGACAAAAACATAAAAAAACGGACGAAAACGTAAAAAGACGGACGAAACGTAAAGAGACGTAAGATATTGAGAAAGAGATGTAGGGGTTGTGAAAGAAGAGGTAAGAAGTGAAAGATAATGTCTAAAATTTAGAAGAGGAAAGAAGTGAAAATAAGCTCTTATGTCTGCAAAAAAACAAACAGAAACCTCTACCCTCTTGTAGACAAAAGAAGTGAAAAGAGGAAAAAAGTGCTTATCGTGAAAAAACAAACGACACCTAAGTAGTGTTTACATAAAATTTCCGTAATCACAACTTTGTATATATTTTCCAAACTTTTAAAAGCTTAAACCTACTAGTGTTCCATGTTATGTTTCTATAAATTCTCTATTAAGTGACTAAGTCCATCTTTTATATATTTTAAAGAGTAAACTACATTGTTCGTTCTTGTGGTATGCGTTGACCGACGAGTTTCGTCTTTTGACCGGAAAAAATGCACCGTTCGTCCTTAAATGCGAAACGTTATCCACCGTTGATCCTTCACTCAAACAACCATATCTAACACCCGTTAAGTCTCTTCATGTGATATCCATGTGAGGTTATTTTGGTCTTTTTAGCACCTCTTTTTTAACATCATCTTCCTCCTTTATACATATTCATCCTCAATCATCACCATCCACCACCATCTTCTTCCTCTCACCAATCACCACCTTTTTAAAACCACAAACAATCCCATATCAAACACTAATCCTAAAATCATATATCACAATCATAATCTACATTCTACACAACCTCCACATTTTTGTAACTTCAATTTATGATATTCTTCCATCTTAACAGCCGACCCAATAAAACAATAAAAAAGACACGCCATGTAAATCTTCTAGATCTTGTTTTTTATTCCCCAACCCACTTCCAATATGTATAAAAAAAAGATGAAAACTTCATTTGTGTTTCAATTAATTTGTGAGTTATTCCCGAAGGGGAACACCGCCGTCCACACGCACCACCACCTTCGACACACACCACCACCGTCTCCCGTCATGTTGTTTGATTTGATGGATTTGAGTGGCGACTGATGATGATGACTTCACTGCATCTAACTATGACTCAGATGATGATGATGATGGGTCCTTAATGGCTTTGATCAAGGTTATGTTTCTTTTGGTATGTTTGACTTCAATGGTGAATTTAGTGTTTGGCTCTAGCTAATATAGATCTTAAAAGAAAGATAGAAATTGAGGTCATGAGCTGATGGGTGTAACATCACCACCAACAACCATCGCAGCAGCACCACCACCAATATCATTCGCACCATGGTTCAGATTGCATCCGATAGATGAAGAGCTTGTGATGTATTATTTAAGAAGGAAAGCTTGTAGGAAGCCTTTTAGGTTTCAAGCTGTTTGTGAAATTGATGTTTATAAATCTGAACATGGAATAAAATTAATCTGTGAACTTTTTATTATAAATTGATGTTCCTCATACAATTTTCCTTCATGGGTTTTGTTCTTTGATTATAAAGTTTTGTGCTTTCGGGTATTTCAGTGGAAATGAGAAATGAGATTAATGTGGAATTTTTCATATTCAAGATTTTTTCTTAGGTTTTTAAAGCTTTTAATTTTAGGATATGAGATTTTCAGATTTAAGATTTTGGAATTTGGTATTTGCATTTTCTGGATTTTTAGGATTGGTATGAATGTTTATGTGGAGTTGTGTTGGTGAGAGCATAAGTGGAGAAGGAGAAGATGAAGGAGAGAGAGAGAGAAACAATAAAAAGACCAAAACACCCTTGTTTATGTAGACTTAACAGCTGTTAACAAGGGCCGTTAAAGCAAAGGACCAACGGTGGATAACGTTTCGCATTTAAGGACGAACGGTGCATTTTTTTCGGTCAAAGGACGAAACTCGTCGGTCAACGCAAACCACAAGGACGAATGGTGTAGTTTACTCTATTTTAAAATATCCATTAAATAATCAATATTTCCGACTTCGATGGTTGTTAACTGATGAATATACTTTTGTGATGGCACAAATTTTAGTTGCGGGTCTTACGACTCTATCCGTCTCAAATTAATAGTATACGTTTTTCTTTTCGAATGTATCAATTTAGTTGTCTACTACTAAAAATGGACAGATAAGCTTAATCGAGTTTACCATATTACGTACTCTTAGTTGAAATTAATATTACAAACTTTAAAGAATACATTAATTAATTGGTTAAGAGTAAAATTATCATTCTATAAAAAGTAAGAGAAAAAAACTGTAATAATTTTTTTAACTGTGTAGTAGTACTTTTTATCGGAGGACAATTATTTTGAAACATAATGAGTACTACTATAACCCCTTTCAATCCACATAGTAGTTTGTAAATATAACCACTTTCAATACCTATTGTAAACTTATGTGGCCAAAATGAGATTTATAGAACTATATGTCTCAACCTGAAATATGATAAGAAACACATGCACAAATAAAAAAAGGTTATTCTCTTTGGTGAAGTCATCACTTGCGCAATGGATACCATTCATTGTGTTTCGTATTTTAGGCCACATTCATGCAAAAGGCAGGCGTCATCATTTTCTAGTAATGTATATTTTAAGAAGGGAGGTAATTTGTACATTCCAACAAATGATCGAGACATTTTAAAATATTGTGTTTGAATATTTATACCTCACAATTATGTTTACAATTTCACCTATGTGAGGGTATAAATATCCAAACACAATACTTTGCAATGTCCCAATCATTTGTTGAAGTGTACAAATCACCTCTATTTTAAGAAGACATATTAAAATCTTTCGTAAAAGAATTCAATCAATTTTTTGAGATTTTTATGCTGACATAATATATACTTATTCTGTTCAAAAATTATTGTCATCAAACAAAAAGTCAATCAATCAAATATCAATTATTATTATTATTATTATTATTATTATTAAAGTTTAAATAAAAGTAAACAACTATTTTAAGAAATTTCAACATAAAAATGTGGACTGTATTTTGATACAGAGAGAGCTGCATATATGTCATCCCCGATACAAAACGTTTTCCAATAAGTAAGTTCAATTATCACATAACAAAATACAGTCCACATTATTTGAAAATAATTAGATGAGCATTTAAATAAGCAATTGACAGTTGGTAGTTTGGACCACGGTATATGATGGCATAAGGTGTTCGCAAGATTTGGAAAAGATGACGTTGAGGGAGGTGATGAGGTTATAACACTTTTTCTTATAATATGAACCCTATGACTTGTTGGCATCTGGTGTTTTAATGTGAATTTCGATATTAAATTTACAATAAAATGAGAAAGATATTCAAATCTAAATTGAGAAAAATACTTCATCTTGTTTTGTTTGACTTTTGATTTTTTTTTCCCTAACTTTGATCTTAACTATATATTTATTTGTTATATAATACTTAATGCAAAATATATGAATAAAATATATTTTTTAGTATAATTTTCATCAAATATTATATAACACAAAAAAAAATTGCAAAAGTTAAAACAAAATTAATTTAAACGGAGGAAGTAACATATTTCAACATTTTAAATTTATAATAATGTGTCATTTTAACTTATGGCGTCATCTCTATTCTTTTAGAATTCTTTTATTATTTGCATAGACAAATTTGATATTATAGTATAATTTTTTTCGCAAAACTTATGTGATTCTTCTTATACATCCAAAAGCTTAATAAATTTAAAAAAATAAATAAATGATCAAATGATAAAAGACACTAGTCAAAATTAGGGGCGGAAACAAGCCGAGCTGAGCCTGCTAGAGCTCGAACTCGGCTCGTTTAGATTTTAAAAGGCTTGAGCTCGAGCTCAACTCGTTTCGAACCTTAAATTTTAGGCTCGGGCTCGGTTCGTTTATACGATTTGGCCATGAAAAGTTAAAGCTTGACTCGAGCTCGAGCTCGATTCGTAATATATCTTTATTGAGTTTGTTAATAAGCTCGAGATCGGCTCGTATATATGTTTATTACTTAAAATATCATAATATCGTTTAGGCTCGTGAGCCCAAACGAGCTTTTCAAAAGCGGCTTGACTCATTTCTACGCCTAGTCAAAATACTATCTTTATTACTAAATGACTTTATTTGAAAAAAGAAAACATTGAAGAACTTTATTCACAAAAGGTGAAAGGTAAAGGATCAAGCTGTTATATTTCAAAGTGATGAATTAAATGCATTTGTGGTCAATGAAGTTGGTGGGCTATTTCCTAGTCCATACCGGATTCTGGCACCTATAAAATGAAGCCACTTTCATTCATTTATTTAAGACATACACTATAAAGCTTAGAATCAATATCAGAAAATTGGAATGGCTGACAAAGTTGCTCAAGTCCCTCTTATCACCCCTTACAAGTTGGGAAAATTTAATCTCTCTCACAGGTCGGTATATATTTTCTTCTATTTTTGGTCTATTAGTCATACTTCTAAAATACATATACTATTTTAATTTCTCAAAATGTCCCGGGGCGAAGATCGATGGGGCAAACCCCTAACACTTTTTAAAAACTAGGCTACAAATTGGTTCGTTAGGAGCCAAATTACAAAAATAGCCAGATATTTTAGAAAATTTACGCTACACTGTTTTCGCTAGCGAACAGATATTTTAGAGAAATTACATAAACCTACCCACCCTGCCCCCTCCTATCTCCGCCACTGTAGCCAACCATTAGCAATCACACTAAGCTAGTAACATTCAAGTATCACCAGAATGTCTTGTTTCTAATGTTAACTGCAGTTTTTAGTTGAGCGGGTCTTAGATAATTTTTTCAACATTAGTAGATAAGATTGGAATTGATGGTTCATATAAGTAGAGTAATATACATTAAATCGACTAAAGTTATTATACATAAGGCGCAATAAGCGGTAAAGCCGTGAAGATGAAGAGGGATACAATTGGAGTATGGCAGGATGTAAAAATGGTGGGTACAGAAATATGCAGAGAAACCGGGATATGAAAATACTAAATGCAAGGGTATAAACGTAATCTCACATTCACTTGCAGTGGATTTATAAAATGGAGCTGTGTAATTATCAGCTCCCATTCATTATGTCCAATAATCTCTTATGGGAAACTAACTATAAGTATGGGAGAGATGTCTCGTATCATAATTATAATCTCTTTTTGGGCTAAAATAACCACTTGATGCATACCTCCTATCTTATACAGAGTTGTTTTGGCGCCGTTAACAAGGCAAAGATCCTGGGGTAATGTCCCTCAGCCGCATGCTATTTTATATTATTCACAAAGGACAACCAAAGACGGCCTTCTTATTTCTGAAGCCACTGGAATATCAGATACTGCCCAAGGGTATATATATATCTTATAATACCACTGAATTTGAATTACACAACTTTTTTATACAAGATTTAGAGCTAAATTTGTCTATGTGTGCCGTCCTTGTTTTAGGTATCCAGATACACCAGGTATATGGACGAAAGAACAAGTTGAGGCCTGGAAACCTATTGTTGATGCTGTTCATGCTAAAGGCGGAATCTTTATCTGTCAAATTTGGCATGTTGGAAGGGTTTCAAATGCTGGTATATTAATTGTCTAAATTAGTAGTATATGGATTTGCCATGATTTATTCTGGCATTAACTTTTTCTGTTTTATTTAACGTGCATCATATATTCTTCATCTGTTGAACAGGTTTTCAGCCTAATGGCCAAGCCCCAATATCTTCTTCAGACAAAGAACTAACACCTCAAGTACGAAGCAACGGTATTGATGTTGCACAATTTACACCTCCAAGGAGGCTAAGGACAGAGGAGATTCCTCTTATTGTTAATGATTTTAGACATGCTGCAAGAAATGCAATTGAAGCTGGTAAGAATAATTACCGATTATGTGTAGTATCTTTATGTACATCTCATGAGCGGGTAAGAAAACATCGACGCTAATACATACAAGCTGAAAGGAACAAAAGTTAAACCAATTAAAAAAGCTAAGTTCCATATTAACTTCTGAAAAGTGAAACGTATATGAGATGAAAACTATGTTGGCACCATACGTATATGTGATTTACGCCGGACAGATTGATTAGGAAAGTGTTCAAATATCTTAAATACCCTTTGGTTAAATTTTAGGGGTTAAAAACTTCCATTAAATTAGGATTATGAAAAACTGAGATCGTGCTTGTCTTATTTTGAAACATATAGGTTTCGATGGAGTTGAGATACACGGTGCTCATGGATATCTAATTGACCAATTTCTGAAAGACGAAATAAACGACAGGACGGATAAGTATGGTGGCTCTCTAGAAAACCGTTGCAGATTCGCTCTAGAAGTAGTTGAAGCGGTTGTTAACGAGATAGGAGCAGACAGAGTAGGAATCAGACTTTCCCCATTTGCAAACTACATGCATTCAGGTGACTCAAATCCAAATGCTCTAGGTCTTTACTTGACTGAGTCCTTGAATTCATATGGGATTCTTTACTGCCATATGGTTGAACCAAGGATGAAAGTATTAGGTGAGAAAAGTGAAGTCCCCGATAGTCTTGTGCCAATGAGGAAAACATTTAAAGGGACCTTTATTTCTGCTGGAGGATATGATAGGGAAGATGGTAACAAAGCTGTGGCTGAAAACCGGACAGATCTTGTAGCTTATGGTCGTTGGTTTTTGGCAAATCCAGATCTGCCAAAAAGATTCGAGCTTGATGCTCCACTTAACAAGTACAATAGGGAGACATTTTATACACCTGATCCTGTTCTCGGGTACACTGATTATCCGTTTCTGGAAACCACAGTTTGAGCCCATTTGAACAAATCGGTGAAAAAAGACATGAGTTGACAGAAAACTATGTTTCTGATTAGTTTGAATTCTTTGGCAGTTCATGTGAGGTTAGGGTCTGCAAAATGGCAATATTATTGGAAATGATATTTATAGAGAAGCTATATAGGTAACTGTATGTTTCTACTTTGTTTTCAATTGGGAATGTACAATGCTAATAAAGTTATTATTGCACAAGTCGAAATAATACGGTATGTTATTTTTATAATAATTGTTTCTTGAGATGCATGTCTTAAAGTTTGATGCATTGGGTGTAAGACTATTTTTATAATAGTTGTGGGGCATGTTTGTATAAAGCGACTATTTTTATTTGTTTCGTTAGGTGGTGACCGCTACGCCTCTAGAAGTAGGGGTAAGGTGGTGTGTTGAAAAGTTGATGTGGCGCTGAGGTGGAGGTGGTGGTCGGGTGACCATTACACCCAGCCTAATAGCTAACACACATCATAACGTTTTATGTTATAGTAAATGATTGAGGTTTTTGAGGGTCTTCATGTTATCCGGGAGGGCGTGTCTTTTAACTTAGTTGTTCATGGCTTAACTGGGGAATTCCCGTGACCGTTTCTGAACTCTTTCTATGGCCTTCCACAAAAGATGAGGTTTGAACCTGATACATCTTGTGAGACAACCGCTAGAGAATCACGGTGGTGGTCGATTACTGTTGTAGAGCTCGCTCAAAGATAAGACTCCTAACTAGGCCTCTCAAATGCCTATTTCATCTATCAAAAATCTTGTTTCTTTATATTATCCCACTGTAAAAAGCTTTCTCAAAAGCTTTAATTTTAAATTGATTAGCATTGAATGTATAAAGAGGAAAAAGCTTTTCGCAAATAGGCTGGAGTTTATCAAAGAAAATGATAAATCTCCGTACACTTTCTTTCTATTTATCCATTACTAGCATATGTAAAAAGTAAAAACAATGAATTCAGATGAGGATAGAAACTAACTGAATCCAAGAAGTTTAGATCAAAGTTACCAGATGGGGTTTTGCTTTATGGTCCCGTAAGAACGGGAAAACTACACTGGTTCATGCTATGGCCCGGGAAGCTAGAGTACCATTTTCCCCATTTATGCCGATGATATTGTAAGTGGAGATGTTAGACTTAAAAACCTTTATAATGAGGCATGAAGATGTTCACCGATGATGTATCCTCCGAGCAGTTCGAAGGCCTCCCCTTCGAACTCTCTCGAATACTAAACTTCAGAAGACTAAGTCAAACTCCTAGTCTCTTTATTGGCATCAAACCATTTGCAAATAATGGTTACCAATTAGGGAATTCGTCAATCGAAGCCCCACATCCTTCGGGATGTGTCCTCTTGATCTGTCAAGGGTCTTGTTTTGTTCTGTCTCTCAACATACCAAGTCTATGATACCAACGTTATAAATCATATAGCCAACTTGATCATTTTAGGGTTATGGCTCTACGGGGTGGAGTCTACCCCCTGTTATGAGTCTTTTGATCCAGGCTTAAAACTTGCATAGTTTTAACCCATTCCTATTGCGCCATGTTACCCAACACACTCGTTTAGCAACAATTTACCACACATTTTACCCATATAGCCACAAGTACTCACATTCCAAAAGCTGAAATCATGGTCAACTCATCCAAAGACTGAACTAAGCCCCTCAAGATGGAGTGAGGAGCCTCTCAAGGTAATCAATGGTTATAACTTATAAAGAAGCCAACATAGGCTTCATGAATACTAAAAGAAAACCCAAGTTACAAATTTCAAAGTCAGAACCTTCCTAAAAGAGAACTTGAACTGTATAAACTCAACTCTTGTACAAGTAATTTCCAAGAATGAACTTGTGTACAACGTGTAGTATTCGACATCACTATATATCCCTGCAAATTGATACGTCCAGTAAATAGAACTCCGGTTGAATGTCAAGCATCTTAAAATAACAAACGCCTCCAACAGCCAGGCAGTTTCATCTTAACAGACATTTTCTTTTCTTCTTCTGCGCACTGATAGTTACAGCAAATCATAAAAACACATTCCAACAAACGTATTACTATATTAGATGTCAGAAACTTTTATACACTAAACAAATGTTGGTTTACGAAAAATACATTTTTATACACTAAACAGAAAGTGCTGGTCGCATCTTAGTTGCTCTCATTCTTTCTTGCAGAAATCAGAGCTATAATTATTGTTTTGTTGTTGTTGTAGGGGCCACTGATTATTATGATTTGGGGGTGAATAGAAAGTGTTTGGGTTGTTAATAAGGTACGATTGAAAATGGAATTAAAAGAGTGTAGAGATGTTACCTTGCATGATGCTTTGCGGATTGTTATTACTGATGCCATTGTTGTTGTTGTGGGGTTTTGAGGTTTAATGTTAAACCCTAACGTGAAATGTGAGAATGGTGAAATGATGAGTGGATGGTGTTTCGGGGTAAGGGGTGAAGAAGATGAAATGGTGTGTATTTTTTTGTTGTATGATAAGGAGGGTAAATTAGTTATTTTACGTGGTCACTAAGGGGAAAAGTTAACGAGCGTTAGTAAAAATGGGGGACTTAACGGCTTAAGGGCATTTTTCGCAAAAAAAAACGTTAGGTACACAGCTTGCATAATTTTTCGCTCAAGGACATTTCTCGCAAAATCGACAAAGTTTAGGGACATTTTTTTGCAGTTTACTCAAATATTTGGCTCGTGAGCCTTATCAAGCTTCGGCTAAATTACACTTTTATCTTTTTATATACATGTAATTACATAAGTTTCATTAAAATTGAGTCGAGTCGAGTCGACTAAATTACATTTTCATCCTTTTATATACATGTAATTACATAATTTTCAGAAAAATTGAGTCGAGTCGAGTCGAGCTTGATATATCGATTCTTCATCGAGCTAGAGCTTAAAATGTGGAATAATCGAGCTCGAGTCAAGTTTTGAGCTCGAGTTTTAGTAATCGAACTAAGCACGAGCTTAGCAGTACTCGGCTTGTTTCGACCTCTAGTGCCACAATTTTTCAACCAAATTAAATAGCGTTTACATGAAACATCCATAATCACAACTTTGTATGTCTTATGAACATTTTAAAAGCTTAAACCTACTATTGTTCCATGATATGTTTCTATAGCAATAAATTCTTTATGAGAAATTTATTTACTAAGTGACTAAATCCACCTTTTATATATTTCAAAATATCCCATAAATAATCAATATCTTCGACTTCGATAATAGTTAACCGATGAATATACTGTTGTGATGGCACAAATTTTGGTTACTATTGTAGATCCTTAGATTGTATAGTTTGTAAATATAACCACTTTCAGACCTATTGTATAGGGAAAATGATTAAGAGGTTTAAATGTGATTAATTTTATGCTTAAACAGATGTGAAAGTTGTTTGTTTATTTATAAAAAAGTGGATCTCTCTGGTGTCACCAACAAGATGCTGACTCACATGATTAGACATGCATTTAAGCATACTAATTAAACATGTCAATCAATGCTCATTTTATAATTATGTGGCAAAAACGAGATTTATAAAACTATCTATCTCAACGTGAAATATGATAAGAAACACATACACAAATAAAGAAATGTCACTTTCCTTGGTGAAGTCATCACTTGCGCAATGCGGACATCATTGTGTTTCAACTTTCAAGTAATGTATGTTTTGAGAAGACATATTAAAATTCTCTAGTGCAATGTGGGCATCATTGTGTTTCAAGTAATGTATGTTTTGAGAAGACATATTAAAGTTCTATAGTAATGTATGTTTCATTCTTTAGTCCACATTCATGCAAAATGTGGGCATCATCATTTTCTAGTAATGTATGTTTTGAGAAGACATATTAAAATTCTCTACTAATGTATGTTTCATACTTTTAGTCCACATTCATGCAAAATGTAGGCATCATCATTTTCTAGTAATGTATGTTTGGAGAAGACATATTAAAATTCTCTTGTAAAAGAAGATATATTAAAACATAGAATTCTCCGTTTTTACATTTAACCTATTTTCTTTAGATTGTATGCATACGTATAATATAACTCATACCGTTTTAAAATTATTGTCACCAGACAAAAAACAATCAACCAAATATTAACTCTACTCACTAACTTTTTTTTTTTTTTGGCGGGGTTGGGGGCATGCTTGTGTATATCTTACTGGAGTGTCCACTCTTGTTGGGCTTAAGGACAATGGGTTTGTTGCCGGATAAACTGCGTTGAAAGCGGAATCGAGCAAAATTGCTAAACACGAGAAGACTTGTTTATAAAATCAACACGTGTTTATCCCTTTTGCTTTTGATACATTTGGTTTCCTAGCTCTGGAAGCAGGGGAGTTTTTGACTAGGGTTTAATAAGTTGTGCAAAATAATTTTTCGACCCTTAAGACACACAACTTCATTTTTAGTAGGATTGGTTTTGCCATCCAAAAAGGGGTTGCGGCTCAGCTTGTTACTCGTTTGTCTGCCATCTTATTGTAATTGATATCTATCAGTTAATTATATCAAGAATTTATAATAAAAGTCGTGAATTGTTGTTGAAAACTCAAAAAAAGAAAATAAATAAATAAATAATTAGTTTAAAAAAAGAATAAACATTTATTTTAGGACATCTCAACATAAAAATGGACTATATATTTTGAGACAGAGAAAGTAGTATACGTCATTCCCAATACAAAACGTCTCCCGTTGCTAAGTTCAATTATCACAGAACATCATGGTTCTTTGAAAGCATCTTACAATTATTTATTCAAAAATTCACAATTCATTCGAAAATAATTAGATGGGTAGTTTCGACCACCAGATGTACATATACGAGAGTAACCCTAGAGTATCATGGGCTTTTAGCCCGAACATAATAAACAGGCCTAAATACAAATACACAATACTAACAATATGGTGGCATAAGGTGTTCGCAAGATTTGGAAAAGATGACGTTGAAGGAGGTGTGTTCCAGAGGTGTTGTGGAGAAGATGATGACAAAGCAACCATTCTATTGTACACATCAGAAAAAAAATGTGGCATGTACGTGTGCATTTTCGAAAAAAAATTATGTGCAGGATGAGAAAAAAAAATTAAAGTCATAACAAAATATAAGACACATTTTAGTTCTCATACTAAACCAAATATTTGTGAAAGTATATTGTTAGCTTTTAAATCTGATTTACTTGGAAGCATCGAAGTTCAAAAACTTTCGACATGAAGTTCTGAAGTTCAGTTTTGTTTCACGTTAACAATTGTATGTTTTGAATTTATAGCATTTCATTTCAGTTTAGCTTTCACTTCTAGTATTCAATTTTTGATTTAGTTAATGATTGCTTATGTTTTATTTATGTAGCTTTTCCAAACAAAGAAAAAAAGTAAAAAGATTTCGTTTCACCAATTAAGAGCACACGGTATGCATGGTTGTTACTGTTGGTGCCATCCTATAACACCTTTCGATAACAAAAGCCCCACACATCTTTTCGTGCCATAGGGGTTAACATTGTCTCTACCAACCTAAATTATCCGTTTTTTTTTTTTTTTTAATTTATTTGGGTTTTATTGGTTTATGTGTGGGCCAGAGGTGTCATATAACACCAACTTTTGAAGGAATGATATTTTTGGTTTAAGTTATAGGGGAGAAGTGCTAAGGCTACAAGACGAGTCCTATGACTTCTAGGCACCTGGTGCTCTAATGCGAATTACGATATTAATTTATCAAAAAATGAGAAAGATATTGAAATTTAAATTGAGAAAAGTAACACATTTCAACATTTTAAGATTGCAATGATGTGATATCTTAACTTATGCATCATCTCCATTCTTTTAAAATTCTTTCCAACAAACTCAATGTTATTGTATAATTTATTTTTAAATTTAGAGTAAAATGCAGAAATTGTCCTTATCGTTTGCCAAGATTGCAGAATTCCTCCGTGGTCTTTTATAAGTGTAGGCGGCCTCCTTGTGACAAAACCTTTGGATCATTTTGGTCCTTGGTTTTAACGGGCGTTAAGTGGATTCCGTTAACAGTTACACGTTAGCCCCTTTTGGCTAACGACCGTTGTAGCATCCATCCTATAAACTAATGACAGTTTATAATTTAATATTTTCGGTTTATTAAAAGTTTTTTTTATTTTTTTTATACATTTTATAAAAATACATACATTTTCATACAAGTTTTTATACGTTTTTTTACGCTTTTATATACGTTTCTATGTATATGTTATACATGCTCATATACATGTTTTTTGTATACTTTTCTTTTACTTTATACATATGTTCTTATATACGTTTTATATGTTTTTATATACATTTTTGTATACGTTTTTATTTAAATTTTTTTATACTGTTTATACATGTGTTTATATAAGTTTTTTATAGACGTTCTTATATACATTTTTCTCAATATCTATTTTATATATGTTTTTATAGACGTTCTTATATAAGAACGTCTATAATAAACGTATATGTTTTTATAAATACGTATATAAAAACGCATATAAAAGCGTATAAAAATGTATATAGAATGTATCTACAACTATATATATAAACGTATACAAAACATATATAAAAACATATTAAAAATGTATAGAAAGTATATAATAACATATATAAAAAGTAAAAAAAATAAAATAATAATGTATACAAAAATATATATAAAAACGTGTATAAAACGTATATAAAAACATATATATATATAAACGTATATAAAAGCATATAAAAAAAAGTATATAGAAACGTATAAAAAGTATTTAAGAACGTATATAAAAATGGATATAAAAGGTAGATAATAACGTATATATTTTTATAAATACGTATATAATAACGCTATACAACAATGTATATAAGAACGTGTATAAAAATGTATACAAAACTTATATAAAAACGTGTACATACTTATATAAAAATGTATACTTTTTTATAAAAATTAATATAAAAATTCAAAAAACTTTAAATAAATTGAAAATATTAAATTATAAATGATCGTTAGTTTGAATAATGGATGCTGCAACGGTCGTTAGCCAAAAGGGGCTAACGTGTAATTGTTAACGGAATCCACTTAAAAGCCGTTAAAGCTAGGTACCAAAATGATCCAAAGGTTTCGCCACAAGGAGGCCGCCTGCACTTATGGAAGACCAGAAAGGAGTTCTGCAATCTTGGCAAACTACATGGACGATTTTTGCACTAAAAAAATGAAAAAATGAAGAAAAAAAATAAATAAATAAATGAAATAAAATGATAAAAGGCACCTATCAAAATACAATCGGTGGCTTTATTTGACATAACAAAATATTTGAAGAACTTTCTTCAAAGAAGGTGAAAGTTAAAGGATTCGGCACCTATAAAAGGAACGAACCCACTTTGATTCATTTATTCATTTACATAAAAAGCTTAGAATCAATATCAAAATTGGAATTCGTTCAAAAAAAATATCAAAATTGGAATGGCTGACAAACTTGCTCAAGTCCCTCTTATCTCCCCTTACAAGTTGGGAAAATTTAATCTCTCTCACAGGTCCGTATATATATATTTTTAAAATTTTTGGTCTATTACTCTCATACTTCTAAAATACCTACCAGTATTTTATAAATAGCTAATTCCATATATACCTCAAAAGTACAACCCCACCAACTTCATGTGCCCTAAAAAAAAATTCATTTCTCAAAATGCTCCGGGGCGAAGGTTGCCCCGGGCAGGTGGGGGGCGACTCTTATAAAATTATGACACGTGTAAAAAACAAGTACATAAATGTTAGACACGTGTCACAATTTTGTAGGATTCGCCCCCACCTACCCGAGGCGACCTTCGCCCCGAGGCATTTTGAGAAAAAGAAATTTTTGGAGGCACATGCGGTTGGTGGGGATGTACTTTGGGGTAATAGGCACGGGCGGAGATAAGGGGGGAGGGGGGGGGGGGGGGGGGGGGGGGGGGGGGGGGGGGGGGGGGCACAATGGTCACATGACTCCTTAGCGAAAAAAATTGTAGTGTAAAATTTTGAAAATATTAGACTTTTTTTTTTTTTTTTTTAATTTGCCCCCATACAAACCAATTTATAGTGTAATTTTTAAATAAAATTTAAAATGTACCCAATCGAGCAAATTTTTTTGGCTCAGCCCCTGTATATAGGGAATTAGCTCTTTTATAAATGTGCATTACACTATATATGATATAGTCATATAGATGTGACTCACATCTATAGGGGTGTTTGTTTAAGCTTATAAGAAGTATTTCATAAGCCTTAACTGTCCAACTTATTTTAATACTTATGGTTTTCTATAAGTTGATCATATAATAGATTTATATAAGCCTATACAGGGACGGAACCAGAATCAAATATGGTCACATATAATAGGCACGGGCGGAGATAAGGGGGGAGGGGGGGGGGGCACAATGGTCACATGACTCCTTAGCGAAAAAAATTGTAGTGTAAAATTTTGAAAATATTAGACTTTTTTTTTTTTTTTTTTTTTTTTTTTAATTTGCCCCCATACAAACCAATTTATAGTGTAATTTTTAAATAAAATTTAAAATGTACCCAATCGAGCAAATTTTTTTGGCTCAGCCCCTGTATATAGGGAATTAGCTCTTTTATAAATGTGCATTACACTATATATGATATAGTCATATAGATGTGACTCACATCTATAGGGGTGTTTGTTTAAGCTTATAAGAAGTATTTCATAAGCCTTAACTGTCCAACTTATTTTAATACTTATGGTTTTCTATAAGTTGATCATATAATAGATTTATATAAGCCTATACAGGGACGGAACCAGAATCAAATATGGTCGGGTGCACAAAATTTTTTGAACCGTAATATATAGAGGCACATTTCGATGGACCGGGTCCATTTAAGATGCGTTTAGGAAAAATTGATGTTTTTAAAAAAAATTAACACTACATCGTAAAAATCCACAAGGGTCACGTGCCTCCCTAACGAAAAAAATTGTAGTATAAATTTTTGAAAATATTTGATTTTTTCTTTTAATTTGCCCCCTACGAACCAATTTATAGTGTAATTTTTAAATAAAATTTAAAATGTACCCCATCGAGCAAAATTTTTGGCTCCGCCTCTGTATATAGGGAATTAGCTCTTTTATAAATGTGCATTACACTACATATGATATGGGAGGTGATTTATATAAGTTGATCATATAATAGATGTGCCTCACATCTAGATGTAGTCATATAGCATATGATATAGTCATATAGATGTGCCTCACATATATAGGGGTGTTTGTTTAAGCTTATAAGGAGTATTTCATAGGCCTTAACTATCCAGCTTATTTTAATACTTATGGTCTTATATAAGTTGATCATATAATAGATTTATATAAGCTCATTCGGAAAAGAGATTTTGATTATCATTATTAATTTAAATATTATTCTTAAGAAGAAACGCATCTTTTAGTCATGGCTTTTTGATTACTTAATGTTAAAAAAAAAAAAAAAAAAAATGGAGCAAGACGTCTAATTATTGATAATAAATGCAGAATTTTCCAATTACACATGCCTTACTTAAGCAGCTGTTATGATCTTACTCTGATTTGTAATTTACAATAATCTCTTATCGGAAACCAACTATAAGTATGGGATGTTTCGTATCATTATAATCTCTTTTTGGGCTAAAATAACCACTTCTTATACAGAGTTGTTTTGGCGCCGTTAACAAGGCAAAGATCTTTTGGTAATGTCCCTCAGCCGCATGCTATTTTATATTATTCACAAAGAACAACCAAAGGTGGCCTTCTTATTTCTGAAGCCGCTGGAATTTCAGATACTGCCCACGGGTATATATATCTTATAGTAATATCACTGACTTTGAATTACACAAGATTTAGAGCTAAAATTGTCTCTGTGTGCCGTCCTTCTTGTTTAAGGTGTCCAGATATACCAGGTATATGGACGAAAGAACAAGTTGAGGCCTGGAAACCTATTGTTGATGCTGTTCATGCTAAAGGCGGAATCTTTTTCTGTCAAATTTGGCATGTTGGAAGGGTTTCAAATGCTGGTATATTCTTTGTCTAAATTAGTAGTATACGGATTTGCCATGATTTGTGCTGTCTTTTAACTTTTCTGTTTTTAGTTAACGTGCATCATATATTCTTCATCTGTTGAACAGCTTTTCAGCCAAATGGCCAAGCCCCAATATCTTCTTCAGACAAAGAAATAACACCTCAAGTACGAACCAACGACATTGATGTTGCACAATTTACACCTCCAAGGAGGCTAAGGACAGAGGAGATTCCTCTTATTGTTAATGATTTTAGAGTTGCTGCAAAAAATGCTATTGAAGCTGGTAAGAATAATTACCGATTATGTGTAGTATCTTTATGTACATCTCATGAGTGGGTAAGAAAACATCGACGCTAATACATACAAGTTCCAGATTAACATCTGAAAAGTGAAACGTATATGAGATGAAAACTATGTTGGCACCATACTCCCTCCTTTCTAAGAGATCTGTGATTTACGCCAGACACATTGATTAGGAAAGTGTTCAAATATCTAAAATAAATTTTAGGGGTTGAAAACTTCCATTAAATTAGTATTATGAAAAACTGAGATCGTGTTCGTCTTATTTTGAAACATATAGGTTTCGACGGAGTTGAGATACATGGTGCTCATGGATTTCTAATCGACCAATTTCTGAAAGACGAAATAAACGACAGGACGGATAAGTATGGTGGCTCTCTAGAAAACCGTTGCAGATTCGCTCTAGAAGTAGTTGATGCGGTTGTTAACGAGATAGGAGCAGACAGAGTAGGAATCAGACTTTCCCCATTTGCAAACTACATGCAATCAGGTGACTCAAATCCAAATGCTCTAGGACTTTACATGACTGAGTCCTTGAATTCATATGGGATTCTTTACTGCCACGTGGTCGAACCAAGGATGAAAGTATTAGGTGAGAAAAGTGAAGTCCCCGATAGTCTTTTGCCAATGAGGAAATCATTTAAAGGGGCCTTTATTTCTGCTGGAGGATATGAAAGGGAAGATGGTAACAAAGCTGTGGCTGAAAACCGGACAGATCTTGTAGCTTATGGTCGTTGGTTTTTGGCAAATCCAGATCTGCCAAAAAGATTCGAGCTTGATGCTCCACTTAACAAGTACAATAGGGAGACATTTTACACACCTGATCCTGTTCTTGGGTACACTGATTATCCGTTTCTGGAAACCACAGTTTGAGCCCGTTTGAATATATCAGTGAAAAAAGACATGAGTTGACAGAAAACAATGTTTCTGATTAGTTTGAATTCTTTGGCAGTTCTTGTGTGGTTAGGGTCTGCAAAATGGCAATATTGTTGGAAAATGTTATTTATACAGAAGCTATGTTGGTGTTTGTTACTTTGTTTTCAATTGAGATGTACAATGCAAATAAAGTTATTATTGCACAAGTTCAAATAATACGGTATGTTATTTTTATAATAATTGTTTCTTGAGATGCATGTCTTAAAGTTTGATGCATTGGGTGTAAGACCGGGCGTTGTGGGGCATGTTTGTATAAAGTGGAGTATTTTTATTTGTTTGGTTAGGTGGTGACCGCTACGCCTCTAGAAGTAGTAAGGTGGTGTGTTGAAAAGTTGATGTGACGCTGAGGTGGAGGTGGTGGTAGGGTGACGATTACACCCAGCCTAATAGCCAACACCCATCATAACGTTCTATGTTATAGTAAACAAGGATGGCTTCGCGCCGCCGCGTTGCGGCGGGGCGTTCGTCATGCACATAAATGGGTAACGATTTTTTACAGTGTGTTTACTGTTTAGTGTGCGATGTATAGTGCCAGCTCAATTAGCTTCCTGTACCTGTATTCTTTTTGGGCTTTATAGTGTCTTAGGTGTTTGTCACCTGGTGCAAATGCCCTATAGCTGCATGATTCAATCAATGTTGCAAAGCGATATGAATATGTTCATTTATAAAAAAACTATCATAAAGTAAACATTGTTCTACAAATTACTTTTAGCAAAACCTGCGTCTCCTAATACACGCTGAATATCATCTGCCAGAACTGTACATCTTGTCTTTGAATGCGTTCATTTGCATAGTCAAAGATATTTATACCTGATATTTGATTGCTTTACAAATAGAGGCTAAGATGTCTGCGTTCCGCCAAAAGGAAATGTTCGTTTTTTGACTTGTTACCTGGCCAACAAATTTCCTCCTCTAAGAGACCCTTTAAATACTCCTGATGAGGACAAATAAGATTGTTCCGTCCAAGTCAATTACATTGGTATAGCAGCTGTTATGTTCCATAAAACGTTTAGTGCCTTTGACTTTAAAGCTGCAGCTCCACAGAAACCTATAAATCACAGATTTTAAATGCATAAGCCAGATCAGAAGCTCCCCGTTCAGGTCCTAAATTTATACACGGCCTTCGAAAGGCCAAAATTTTATTAAAAAAAGAACAGTTTACCAGACACGGAAGCTAGAGTTACTATATCGCAATGACACTTGACGGCAAGAATTGACAACAATGCCCATAACCTTTGTACCCTTGAAAGCTGGATAAATTATCGTCGCCAGTGTGTGCAAAAAACAGGAAGCAAGCCTACCAATCACCAAATCATTGATCCGGTAACTTTGTCCTCAGTAATTAAGAGCACTTACCAGCCTACGCATTTTCTGATATATCGATATGTTACCAATCATAATATTCGTTAGAAAACATCATTTTACCCATGTTGCAAAAGTCTAACTATTCCTTTATCAAATGAGGCAGTCGCGGCAACGTTTAATCTAATAGTATGATATGTCCACAGAATTTTCTCATCTTGTACTCTTGCTACATAGCTTTACCGTTATTTTAAAGTTTAACCGCACAAAAAATGCATACTCTAGAAGTCTAGAGTAAATATGTCCTACATATCCTTTTCTTGTACAAAATTTGTCCGACATTGCATCTTTAAAAAGTCGCAAATCTCATATACCCTTCTAAAACTTGTAGCATATAGTCGTAATCATTAATCAATAACGCTGAGAATGTCCTTATCATGGGATGTTTCCGAGTACATGAAATCTAGTTTTATTTACGAAAGTACCAAAAAAAATAGTTGCAAATAAACCATTGTTTTTGCGAAAATACAAAAAGAAAGAACTAATTTTTGCAAATAAACCACTGTTACCTGTGAGTTGAAATGTTTAGCTCCACGATACTCGTCACCTTCATAGTATATTACATGAAGAAAGCATTTAAACTACAGATTTACAGCAGAAGGAATCGTCTATGCTTGTGCTGCGTCCATGATGACATCAAAGTTTGTTTGTTTATACCTCCCCCTGCAAGAATCCTCAATTAGTTTAGAAACCTCGAGAAAAATCTCAAGATTATCAAAGAAGGCAAGTTCGACCCGTTAGCATATATATGGGTCGGTTTGAGTTTATCTTTAATCTAAAGAGCCAGATAGAGATATCAAATATTTGGATTATAATGTAACCACAAAATCATTTATTAAAACGATCGCAAAAGTGTTCGTGGGAAAGTCAGCCCTGTGCATGACAAAAAATTAAAAAAATGGCCCCTTTCAACTCGAACCCGATTTGACCCATTACATGAGCAGTAACATAAGCTGAAAGCTTACTAAAAATGAGTTTTAGACCAAGTTGAAGAAACAAATGCTGGACTGGCTATACCATGCATTATCCTAGCAATTGCTCGAGGAGTAAACTTGTCATGGGAGTAGCCCTGAAAGAAAACCTATACAATACACCAAAGTAAGAAAAAAAAGTCGACGCTTTCGCTTTAACAGGAAAGATTATGTGATCTGTCAAATGTGCTACCTTAATATCTGCTCTCAAAAATCGGCTGCAAAAGTCTAAAGTTCCCTTCTTTAGTCTGGGCACTCTCTGGCAAGTACTCTAATTGAGCAAGTAATATCCTGTAAGCGCAAATACCAAACTGAACATATGAGAATTGCATACATGTCCTAGAAATAAAACTAGTAAATAAACGGGGTTGACTGCAATGGGCAACACTAAAAAAAGTACACCGAAACACTTTTGTCATGCACATGAGAATTACATTACTTCTTTCGTTCCTATAAACGTGGTTTACTGAACACATGAGAGTTACATACATGTATCACAACGTTTTATCATCGGAAAAAATGGATCCTACTAAAATAACAATAGCAAACGAACCTCTGGCGCCCTGAACCGGAACAGTCGAACCCAACATCGCACGTGTTTGTCTTCTCCGTAATGTGACACGACGACCTGCAATAAAGAAATACGATTAGGCAAGCACTTAAGCAATCTGAACAGGTCGATAAACATCGATATTGAGGATTAAGAAACATGCGATCAAGAAACGTTGGAAATACATTGGCTGGCACTCGACGATGATGACGGACGTGCAGACGACAAAGCACCATTAGGCTGCCCTACGGCAGTTGTTGCTCTCAGAACGGGCTGTTCAGGCTGCACACCATAAGAACAATGTGTGTCACAAACCAAAAGAAACATGTATGGTAAAGTCAAATGTTACCTGTTATAAGAACACTATACGTTCGGGCCATAGTTTGTCAAACTATATCCATGGAAACCCGAACATTTAGAAAGTGGCCTGACTTCTTGTTGCTTTTGCTTTAGTCGTTTCGTACCTTTTTCTACCCTTCTCTTTAGCCCATTCTAATGACCCTTCTTCCCTCTTTCGGCTTGTCGGCTGCCTGCCACATGCCGTACCTCGGGCCATCTTTCACATTTTCCTGAAACGAAGTTGAAAATATTGACCATAATCAATTAAGAACCTCTACAAATTTTGCGTAAATCATGACTGGAAACACTTACAGAATCTTAGGCAGACCGTGTATGCTCAGTATCTACATTCTACAAATGGCATAATCAGATAATCTATCTGAAAACGCAATCCCAAACACCCTCTTAAAAACACTCACATGGTCTAATTAAAAAATTTTCAACTAAACAATCGTAGTCTATTTGATTATTATTTGTTATAAAGAATCAGCAGCGAAATTATTGAGATGTTCTACATGTGATAAAACGAATCGTAAACGTTGCCCCACATAAGACGCACCCACCAACAGGTTCACATCATATCTGTAGTTCAAATAACAACAATCCTAAAAATTAAAACTCAGCTTGAAGGAAATATAAATACCTTTCCGAACAAATCCAAAATCCTTGTAGACAAAGCCAATCAGCAGTTCCCAACCATGGGGCGAATGAAATCATTCTGTGAAAAAAAGAGCAGACACAACGCTGTTTTTTTAAACTTACAAATTGCTAAAAGATCCGGTAAACACAACCATTGAATCAGATAATTCGGTTTAAGAATCCATAACTTACATTCAATCATCTTTTGAACAACCTCACAACCTCCTGGTCACGCGCATCGAAGTTAGGCGCCACAACCTCAGCAACCTCATCTATTTCAACCTCAAGACTACGAACACGAATAAAAAAAACATATACTTAAAAACTGGGAAAAAATCTATAAGTTTTATATAAATATAGTAAAAAAGGGTGAACCAAAGTTAATGAGTTAAATGCTCAAAATCACCAAATATACTTGATTACCTACCAAAAGGTATGCCAACAGTACCTGTCAATGGCTTCACGTCTATATGAAATATCCGTCCGGCGAAAACGTCATACGGTAATGGTTGGATACCAATTCTCAGGTGCGTATTATAGGTTGCACGGCGTGCGGTCCCTGTCAAAATATTCTTATAAGTAGAGGTGGCAAAATGGTTGGGTTGGGTTGGGTTGGGTCGGGTCTTGGGTCGTGTTAGATGGGTATGGGTTTATATGGGTATGGGTCTAGATGGGTCATTTGGAAGGATGGGTCTAGATGGGTATGGGTATAAATGGGTAAGAGTCGGGTTGGGTCGGGTTTTTCTGGGTTTTGCTAGGTTTTTTTGTTTCATCATGGAACATAATAATTAATTACTGTAAACAAAGACAAAAAGTATTCAATATCAATTTTTTAACGTTTTTGTCAGTTTTTATACGTTTTTGTCCGTTTTTACGTTTTCGTTTTTCACGTTTTCGTTCACTTGTTTACGTTTTTGTCCGTTTTTACACGTTTTCGTCTGTTTTTTTCGTTTTCGTCCGTTTTTTAACATTTTTTTTTACGTTTTTATCCGTTTTTGAACGTTTTCGTCAGGGTTTTTAACGTTTTTGTCCGTTTTTACACGTTTTCGTCTGTTTTGTTACGTTTTTTCCCGTTTTCACACGTTTTCGTCCTTTTTTTTACGTTTTCGTCCGTTTTTTCACGTTTTCGTCCCTTTTTTACGTTTTTGCACGTTTTCGTCTGTTTTTTTACGTTTTCGTCCGTTTTTTAACGTTTATTTTACGTCTTTGCACGTTTTCGTCCGGTTTTTTAAGTTTTTATCCGTTTTTACACTTTTTCGTTAGTTATTTTACGTTTTTGTCCGTTTTTACACGTTTCCGTCCATTTTTACACGTTTTTGTCCGGTTTTTTACGTTTTCGTCAGTTTTTACACGTTTTCGTCTTTTTTTTTACGTTTTTGTCCGATTTTACACCTTTTCGTCCGTTTTTTTACGTTTTTGTCCATTTTTGCACGTTTTTTTACGTTTTTGTCCGTTGTTACACGTTTTCGTCTGTTTTGTTACGTTTTTGCCCGTTTTGTAGATTTTTACGTTTTGTCCATTTTACCACGTTTTTACGTTTTGTCGTTTTACGCGCTTTCTGTTTTGTTAGGTTTTTGCCCGTTTTTGTCCGTTTTTTTACGTTTCCGCCCGTTTTTTCACATTTTTGTTCGATTTTTTACGTTTTTGTCCGTTTTTACACGTTTTCGTCTGTTTTTTACGTTTTTGTCCCTTTTTTTTATCTTTCTATCCGTTTTTACACGTTTTCGTCCGTTTTTGTTCGTTTTTACACGTTTCCGTCCATTTTTTTTACGTTTTCGTCCGTGTTTTACGTTTCCGTCCCATTTTTTTACGTTTTTACACGTTTTTGTTCGTGTTTTACGGACAAAAACATTAAAAAAAAAAGGTAAAAAGACGGACGAAAAAGTGTAAAAACGGGTAAAAACGTAAAAAACTGACGAAAATGTAAAAACGGACAAAACGTGTAAAACGGACAAAAGCGTAAAAAAAATCTGACGAAAACGTGCAAAAACGTAAAAGTTGTCAAAAGCGGCGATAACGTAAAAACAGCGAAAACGTGTGAAACGGACAAAATCGTAAAAAGAACGAAACGTGAAAAAGCGTAAAAAAACAGCGTGTATAACGGACAAAACGTTAAAAAGAGCGTGTAAAAGCGTGAAAAAACGGTAGCGTGTAAAACGGACAAAACGTGAAAAATGGCGGCGTAAAAACGGACAAAAACGTAAAAACGGGGACGAAAACGTAAAAAAACAGACTAAAACGTGAAAAAACGGGCGAAAACTTAAAAAACAGACAAAAACGTAAAAAAGCGAAAAAGCGTGTAAAACGGACAAAAACGTAAAAACGGCGTGATGAAAACGTAAAAACGGACGAAAACGTAAAAAGCAGCGTGAAAAAAAAACGTAAATAAAAACAAAACGTAAAAACCGGACGCGTGTAAAACGTAAAAAAAAACGTAAAAAACAGACAAAAACGGACAAAATCGTAAATAAACAGACAAAAACGTAAAAAGCGGGACAGCGTGTAAAACGGACAAAAGCGTAAAAAGCGGGCGTGTAAAACCGAGCGTAAAAAAGCGAAAACGGACAAAACGTAAAAGCGAAAAGCGTGTAAAACGGACAAAACGTAAAAACAAACGGCGTGTAAAAGCGGACAAAAACGTAAAAACTGTTAAAATACGGACAAAAACGTATAAAAGCGGACGAAAATGATAAAATAGACTGTGAGTGATTTTTATAATTTTAGTTAACAAGCAACTTAAACCATGTAAATATTGTACTAGACCCATGTGGGTATATTATTAGACCCAACTAGACCCATCAATATTAATTAATTTAAATAAAATATACCCAACTAGACCCATCTATTAAAATAAAATAAATCCATTTAGACTCATCTCATTTAAAAAATTTACCCAACTATACCCAAATTTAACCATTGGGTCTTAAATTGCCACCTCTAGTTATGAGTATTAACAGAAAAATTGAAAGGAGACAACAAAACACATATAAATTATGCGATATCTTAAACACAACAACATACCAACAAAGACGATATTAAAACAACCTAAAAATAATCCATACTTGTAAGGAACAAGGTTTTTAGCCCGCGCTTCGCAGCGGGATGTTTGCATACAAAAGTATTATTTAACGTTCGAGCTAAATGTGTTACTATTAGATATGTTTAGCATTTTAAGCGTGAACAATATAATTAAGCGGTTACGAATTTACAAAAAAATATGTTATTAAGCCTTGGTCGTGTTGCGTTTTATACAGAGTTTCTTAATAAAAATGATAGAATGTCGTTATTTAACAACCATTAAGTAACGGCGGTTAGTAGGACTGTTTTGTGTAATAAACGTCTAACATAAAGGACCAATCATGTAAATATTTTTACATCGTTAGTCCCTACAGGACCTATTTTGCAACGCAAGTTAAACCTCAAGGACTCTTGTCGCATTTTGGTTTTAAAAACTATTTAAAAAGAAAAAAATGTAACGACCGTTAGTTACTTTTACATCGTTAGTGAGGACCTATTTTGCAACGCAAGTTAAACCTCGGGGACTCTTGTCGCATTAAAAAAAAGTAACGACCGTTAGTAGTCCCTAGAGGACCTATTTTGCAACGAAGTTAAACCTCGGGGACTCTTGTCTCAATTTCATTTCTTTAAAAAAAAAAGTAACGACCGTTAGTAGATAACGGCCGTTAACTAACGACCGTTAGTTACTGTGCGTTCTACTGTTCACTCTCTTCCTATTGGGTGTGGCAGCAGCACAAACCCATTTGTCAATAGTCACATTCGTAAATGTACTTTAGTAGAAATATGGCAACATGTAGATGGATCGTGATATCTTTTAGGTAGTCCAAAATCGATAGCATAGACCTGATAAGAGAGTCATCTGGTGATGTTAGTAGATAGATTAAAGCATGTATCATAAGCTGCATAGAATGAGGAGATAGTACAACCTAATACTAATATAACACGTACACGCCTCCAAATTCATACCCTCTTTACACTTATAAAAAAATTAAGAATATATATACAAGAGAAAATTTTTTAAATGGACACTTTCGCCTAGAACTTTACACATATAAACCACGCCCATAACTTTTCAATATGAGACGTTAGATTGGTAGCGTAATACGTTTTAAACCGTACACGTGTACACCAATTCTCTGGGCGTGGTCCAGGCGAGAAGTTTGGGCGGGGGAATGACCTAGGCGTGCCACGGCGTGGCATGAACCCTGGGCGTGAACCTGGGCGTGCCTGTGGGCGTGGCATGAACCCTGGGCGTGTACCTGGGCATGCCTGGGCGTGGAGATGTCCTGGGAGTGGAGATGTCCTAGGCGTGGAACCTGGGTGGGGCGTGGAGATGTCCTGGGCGTGGAACCCTGGGCGTGGAACCTGGGTAGGGCGTGGAGATGTCCTGGGCGTGGAACCTGGGTGGGGCGTGGAGCTTGAGTAATGGTTGTTTTATTGATACTTTTTTTTATTCTCCGCATCAGCAAGCAGAGCTTCGATCAGGGATAACTCCTTCTCCAAACGTTTCAGCTCAGAAGATATCCATTGATATCTGATATGGGTTTTCAACAAACGAAATATTATTGCTTCAATCACTTCTGAAATGTGTAAAGGATGAGCCTTGTAACTACAGACGAATGGTTGAAATTAATGATTTGGGATATGAGGGGTGATGAAAGAAAAGAAAAGAAAAAAATATATATAGAGAGATAAGGATATGATGAATGGTTGGTTGTGGTTGGCATATGACAAAGATGAGTATACACGGCTGGTGAAAGAAAAAGAAAATGGTCCCTCACATGATGTGACAATGACACTTTCTTGTTCATTTTTGTAAAATACTTAAAAAAGGTTTATATTTGAAACATGAGTATTGAAAGAGATCATTTAGGTAAATACCTTTATATACAAAGCTCTAATCACATCAACATCACTTTTTTTTCTTCATCTTTAAATTAAATCCTTAATACCCTTTTCATAAAATCCAGTAATGGTATAAACATATTTACAATTGTATATAGATCATGAAAAAATCAAATAATAAGGCAATGTCATACTTACGCATTTGGTCATGTGAATCGGCTAACAGTCGGCTGTAATGGTCTGCAACTCAACCGAGTTGGATTTTAGTAAAACCAAATCGCGAATGACAGTGTTTTTTAAACCAAGTCGCAATTGACAAATAACAAAGAAAACCAAATGTTGGATTTTAATAAAATCAAACACAAATATTTTAAATTTAAATAATCACAATTTTATCAAACAAAAGGAACAAAATCACAACAAAACATACCTTTCAATTTCTCTGAGTAACTGATTCTGGATGTTAGGAATGGGTTTGATGGATCTGAATCCGGATATGTATGAGTAGATTCTGTGAGTGGAAATATGTATGATTGAGGCGGTGAGATATTCTTCTTCATCGTCATATAACGGGCAAAGAACTTGGGCTGGACAAACGCTTGGGCAGAGCAGTTGGGCTGAGAAGAAAAGACACAACCCTAAACGACACATATGGTCGCCGTTTTGTGACGACAAATTATATATATAGTGGCTCAGGAGGTTTTTGAGTGTCTCCATGTTATTCGGGAGGGCGTGTCTTTTAACTAAGATGTCAGTGGCTTAACCGGGGAATTCCCGTGACCGTTTTCGAACTCTTTCTATGGCCTCCCGCAAAAGTTGAGGTTTGAACCTGATACATCTTGTGAGACGACCGCTAGAGAATCACGGTGGTGGTCAATTACTGTTGTAGAGCTCGCTTAAAGATAAGACTCCTAATTAGGCCTCTCAAATGCCTATTTCATCTATCAAAAATCTATTTCTTTATATTATCCCATTGTAAAAAGCTTCTTAAAAAGTTTAATTTTAAATTGATTAGCATTGAATGTATATGGTATAAGGAATAACTACACTGGTTCATGCTATGGCCCGGGAAGCTAGAGTACGTACCATTTTCCCCCATTTATGGCGATGATATTGTAAACGGAGATGTTAGACTTAAAAACCTTTTTAATGAGGCACAAATATGTTCACCAATGACGTACCCTCCGTGGAGTTCGAAGACCTCCCTTTCGAACTCTCTCGAATACTAAACTTCGGAAGACTAAGTACGTCAAACTCCTAGAGTATTGACATCAAACCATTTCCAAATAATGGTTACTAATTAGGGAATTTGTCAATCGAAGCCCCACATCCTTCGGGATGTGTCCTTCGAAGATCACAAGATGGAGGAACACTTTGACTCAGTCTTACCGACATCCCACACTCAACCTCAGCATGTCCACAAGTTATTCTCTCGATCATCTCCTCATTCTTTTTGTACCCAGGCCCTAAACCCAAAAATCCTTTGTAAAAACTCTTTAAATCTTCTCATGTGGGTACTCAATCCATTTTGCTTTATCTTTTCCGCTAATTAACATGATAGGTGGCGTTTTGTTGCAAATTTCTAGAGAAAAATGTCGCAACCTATAGATCATGTTAGGCATAAGATAACTTACATCATCATTTCCAAAAGAGATTAACGCTATAAATTCCTCATTTTTTAAATTGCTTGCTTCCTTAAATTGTCTTCATAGAACAAGTTGGGTTAACCCTTCATCAATATAATCTCCTAATTCTTCCATTATTATTAAATCTGTCACATATTAAAAGCATCCAACAAATATAGTCACATCTTTGACCACTACAACAAGATTGTTTCCCAAGGTCTCAACTCTTCTACCATAATAGAGTTAAACAATTTCCGCTAATTCAAATTAATGGGCAACATTACGTCAAAATAAGCATGAAAATAGTTAAAGCCTATCACATAAGGAAAATGTAGGATAACAAGGTCGTTTTCCTAATCTTTCGCGATGTGTTGTCGAGTTTTCTTTTTAAGGTAAGGGAGGGGATAGGATGGGAAGGTAGAGAAGGGGTTAAGTGAGGAAATGAAGTCTTTTAACTTATTTATTGTTCTTGAGTTAAAAGGAAAGGGAAGGGAAATTAAAAAAAAAATGTGTTTTTTAAGTAAAAAAAACAAAAAAGAAAACTAAATGAATTACTATAATACCTTTCTATTACAGAGTTAAATGCTTATTTGATTTAATGGGCGAGCATGATTCATGTCAAATTGTTACCAGATGTAAATGGGTATCCAATGCATACATCATAAACATATTCTATCTTGTATAAATCAATTCAATACCCACGAACAATCACTAAAGCAATAATGGCAATGTGGCGGGTTTGAGACGGGCAGCTATCCTCATCCCCAAACCCTATTACAAAAGTCATCCCCAAACCCGCCCCAATCCCCATTAGGGATCTTATCAGGGCGCCCCATTGGGGCAAGATGCTCGCCTAGATCCGCCCATTCGCGGGGTCTTATCGAGTTGTCTTTATTAAGCGTGATGCTCCATCATACTCGTGTCGTTTCCGTTTACTCTTTTTACACTATTAACAATATAATTTTATGAAATAACTTAAAGAATCGAGATCCTAATAATAATAAATTAAGTATTGGAATAATTCAAAAATTTTTTAGAATATTATAACACAAAACAAGCTTCTATCATCACAATTTGAAATATTACAAAGATAAAAGCTAATAAAAATTAGGGAATTACATTTTTAGTACGCAAATACTAATACAATATTCTATGTATGTATATATATATATATATATACTAGTGTCAAAACCCGTCCGATGGACGGGTATGACTTGTGGTTTTTATTTTTAGGTTTTAGTAGAACAAATATATACTAAAGATTAGGTAGATTAGTTGACTTATAATTATCGTTTTTTTTTTTTTTTTTGTTTTAGCTAAATAATGGTGTTAAATTTTTTTTTATTATATAAAGAATTTTAAAAGAATAGTACTATTGTTTGTCAAATTGTTTGTGTTTGTTACAATGTCTTTGCAACAACGTAATATATGATTTAAACTCAAATGCAAAATTACGCTTTTTTATACACAACGTTTGTATTAGCATAGCACGTCCGATGGGTGGGCGAGCCTTATGATTATATGGATGGATTGAGTTTTAAATTTATCTTCATTTTTATAGTTTTGATCAACACAAATAAACTGTAAAGAAACTTAAAACAATTATTATGCAATGTCTTTTATCATCAATAATAAAAATTATCACCTTAAAAATCTTTTGGGTTGGAGATACCAGGTTGTATCATAAGATAACATTTTCATATATCGACTCAATTAAAATAACCACATTATTAATAATGGCTTTAAACTATACATAAAGAAACATTTTTTTTATTACCAAAAGTCTTTTAACGCGACCAACGTCATTAATATCGTTTGATTCCAAAACACGCTGATAGACATATCAATATTAGGCACAAATCTAGGTACCCTCTAAATGAAATACATAAAAAGAAAATATCATAAACGATCGCATTTGCAAACACACATTAACTTAAGCTTGCCCATTTAAATGTAAGACACCGGAAGATTAATCATGGCTAATGAATGAGTTTAAAAAGTTATTTTAAAGTTGTTATCTACTTTTTTTTTAACTTCTCAATCTCATACGTGGCACTTATATTTTTTGTTAAGTTCAAGCCCATTGTAGTTTTTCGACTGTGCCTCCCCTCCGAATGTCATAAATGGTCATGTTTTTTAGTTAAATGAAAAATCTTACATTCATCAATACTATAAGAATACATTAAATAAGAAGAAGATGAACATAAAAAAGTGCTACTTTAAATCTTACATTCATGAATACTATAAGAATACATTAAATCTTACATTCATCAATCATTATTTTTCTATTTCTTACATGAAATTAGGTTTGTTGTTTTAGAGGGTATAGAATACTTTAAAGTTACATAAATGAAATTGCCAAGGCATTATTATTAAACTCACTTTTCTATACCGCATTTAAGTAAGATTTAAAATACACATATCCCGAATGCATCTTTGTTATCAAGTGTTGTACAATCTAATGAGTTCGTATAATAATAAAGAGTGATTTTTTTTCTTTTATTCGTTAACAATAAAATTAATTAACCGTCATTAATTATTGAATCGTTAAAAGGTACCAATTTATTCTTAAGAAGAACGTGTATGGTTGTAATTCAAATCTTGGATTAAACTTGTTTATAGGAAGCTTCAATTGTGGCCATTTCACATTGCATTACATTTGCTTTATGTGGTCAAAGGGAGTAATTTGGATATATAAACTGCTAATGGGGTGGTTGGATTAACTTATTTCTAATGGTTTTTGTTCAAGCTTATAAGCTCATAAGTTCAAACTTTTTTATTGCCTTGTGAGCTTATTGCTTACTTAAGTCCATAAACTAAATTAAAAAAAATACGAAGCCGCTAATATTAACTGTAAAGCTCGTGTAACGGGTTAAAAAGACCACTTTTTACAGGGAACCAAATGAGTCGGGTTGACTCTCAGCACTTATTATCCATTTTTTTTTAAAATTGCACAGGCATATGATGTATCACATATTTTGATACTGGCTGAAACTGGTCAAATTCGGTACCTGGATGATTCCTCGCCACGATGTTGCCATCCATATGAAGCCCCATTTGTCCCTTGGGTGTTCATTTGTGATTTGACCATGACGTGCATTATGTCTACTAAAAAATGTCACATACATGTCTGCAAGCAAATGGGACCGCAAGCTTCTCTGGCTCTTCGGTCAATAAATCAGTGATGAATATCCTCTATGATGAGCAGTGTGTAAAATACACTGATTTCGTGGTGGTGCACTCGTTAGTCAGACTTGCCACATTAAATACTTTCATTACAGTTATAAACTTCAGTCCATGCATCAACATTAAGATTGCCAGCAGTCTTTAGTTTTTTCAGGAAAAAGTTTTATCGAGAGAACCTAATGGCCTTTGGTAACAAAAGTTCATAGTTCAGCCAAAAAGCACAAAATTGAAGATTCTGTAACAATAGTGAGCATATCCTAATAATAGCATACTCTATAATCATCAAGGCAACATCAAAAATCTCATATATCCAAGATTTCTAAAACCATCAAAAGATCCAACATTTAGAAATAACCACCATGTTTCAAAACAAAAATGAAAATTTTCAGTTACTCGATACTTAGTGATGAAAACCAACAAACATCATAATAATAGATACCACTTACACAAACAAATTAGGCCTAGAAGCCTTGTATGTGGTCTTGAGCTTCCTGGTTGGTGGTTGACCTTCTTGAAGACCAATGGTAACTTGATCTTAGAGTTGTGGAATTGCTTGGTGGACTCCCTCTTGCAAAGCTTAGCTGAGATGGTGGTGGTCTTGATGACCTGAATGCAAGGGTGACGGAGTCTATGATGAGAAACCCCATGACTGGATTATTCAAAAACACATCCTATCTAACTATATAAATCCCTTCACTTGGATGCTTGTTTTGAAACCTAATGCTCTCACCATTTCTGTACTTATGATTCAAGTTTATGAAGGTTTAATTTTTATGTTCTTTACAACTGTCTTTATTTGTGTTCATGTTCCATCTTATGTTTAAGAGTTTAGCTTGGCTTTGAAACTGTTTTATTCTTGTTTAGTTATAGGAAAAGTGTTTTCATCAAAAACTTTATAAAGTTTGGCTTATGACAGTTTTTTAAAAAACCAAAAAAGCTGATTTGACCCTCTAAAGGGGTGTTTGGATTAGCATGTGATTTGGGTCAAAAACCAGTTTTGACCCATGATGGGTCTCCAAATAGTTGTAGTTGAATGTTAATTCAGTTTATTTTAGCATTCCAAGTAGTCTTAAGTTGCAAAATTTGCTTTAGAATAGCATGAAAAAAAATCTGTGCAACAGTTCCAAAGCTGTCCACAACTCCCTTTTTGATCTTAATTCTAGGTAGGTTAGAATTAGATTTAGGATCTGATTTTGATTATAAAAGTATTCTGTAGTCTAATGTTAATCTGTTTCAGCTTATTTTTGGTTTCATAGCTTATTTGGTCACTCAAAATTGCCTCCAAATTATCCCCCATAGCCTGTTAGTCTGCTGTAAGTCACAGCAGCTCAGGACACCATTTCCTTAGATTATTCAACTTATCATTAGCTTATTTTAGGTCCATTTAGTTTAACTAACTGATTTGAGTCTTATGAAGAGCTACTCACCATTTGCGTTTAGATGCCTCTAGTGTCGAACCATCCAATTCAGCAGCTTTGTTTTCATAAGAAACAGCCCGTGCACCAATACAATTGTAAGAAATGCTGATCACATATAATTTAAAGCAAATGACGTAAAAAGATGTTCAAATAGTATTTAAAACATGACCTGGGAGGTCAGATTATGATAATTACGTAACTATACAGATTGTATTATTTTCTATAACTATACGAATGAAACATTACATAATTAAAATAGACCTTTGCACTGCCGTATCTATGATTAACGAACCGTTTAACCTGCTATGTATCACAGATGACCTTTCAAAAAAATACGGAACGGAGTTAAGCTAATCTGTACTTGCATTTACTTTGCGGCTTATATATAAACACTCACCAAGATGTTGTTGCAAAGTCAATCTACTTGCAATAGGATTGAGAATATAGCTTCCCGACAGCCCCAAGTACTATAGTCACATCTGAACAGCCATATATGGTGGCATATTTCAAGGGAGCTAAGACATAAATCACAGATTTATGGCAATTTACAACCTACAGATAAAGAAATCAATCTAAAAGGCATAAAGTTAACATTCCTATGCTCACATGTGGGTCTAAACCATTAGTGTGTGCTACATGGATCTTATGGGCGGCAGTTGTATGATGAATTGGGTGAGTTTTTGGTTGAACAAATGGACTCCAGCTTGAATCTTCACTTCCATTCACCACCTGATATCTTTATGTTGTTTCTATATGCTCCTTTGCATATAATATAAATAAAGTTTTTGTAGGTGTATTGTTCAAATTTAGCAAACTTCAGGAATAAAAAAATCAGTCAAATATATTTTTAAAACAAAGAATAGTTTAGAAGAGCATATATCTCGCAAATAATGCTCACCTTTAAATGCAAACGAGGAATAGAAAACAGCTGCGAGTGTTAAGAATGTGTAGGAAAGATCAAGTGATGTCAAATTTAAAGCCAACGCAGCTATAAGATTCCAGCAAAACCAACAGATGTGCATGACATCAGTGTTAGTGATTCATTGGGTATGTCTTGTTTCATTGCTCTCTCGTCCACTGGATTTCCAGTGAGTGCTGATTGTTTTGATTGATGCGTACCAACCATCCCATTCTGACCAGCAGACGTCATGCTCATATGTAAATAGATGCTTGCTCAAAAGAACCTACAAATTAAAATTGATAGTTAGAACCATGCTAAAAATTATATTAGGTCACAATAATCAATTCACATTATGGGTCATATTCTTGAAAAATAGTAGTTTCGTATCTCGTCAATATATAAGATGAGTAGAGCAATAATTTTAAAGCACACCGATCCAGGATACATTCGATCGTACTTCCTTCGTGCTTTGCAGCTAGCCCGATAAGCAATAACAATATGCCCAAGAGAAAAAACCACATACAACATAAACGGTAGCGGAATCCCCCATGATTTCTTCAAATGGAGCCTTTTTCTTGTAAGAGAGGATGAAGCCTCGGCCTCGAGCTGTGAATTGGAATCAAGTAAAGTTAATAAATAAAACAACTCCAACGGTTATACTATACCTAATCCATCTGAAACTTTTAAAATAAAGCTGCAAAACTGGAATCAAGTAAAGTTGTAGTTGGAGTTGTTTTATATTAAACTACTACTTCATAACAACATTATATTAAACAACTCCAACGGTTATAAGCTCAGCCTCAAGCTATGAATTGGAATCAAGTAAAGTTAATAAATAAAACAACATTATATTAAACTACTACTACCTAATCCATCTGAAACTTTTAACCAATATGAACTTATAACAGCTCGTATAAACAAAAAGTTAAACGTTAGAACGGAGTATCCAAGAGAAAGTTGTTACCTTTATATGTGCATAGTTACACTTCCTTCAATGAAACACTACAATCATATCCATGGTGACTAAACTAATGACTTGAAAGAGACAACGAACATATTGCAAAAGTGACCAAGACATGTAGTATTTGAATATGACGAAATTAAGTAAATTAGATAGGAGTGAACCATACCGAATGAAGCGAATGATCCTGGTCACTAAAAGTCACGATGATGGATGGCAATCTTAGAAACTGCATGCATCCGGGCGTAAACTCTTTGATGATCCACCCTGATGTACTTCCACCAACTCCTAGCCTTGATAACAGTGTGTAAGTTGATGTCACCACCCCTAAAAGCCGCATGGTATCCTTAACCTATGCAAAAATATGTGTTCAGTTAAATTATGTGTTTGTTCTTTACCTTCTTCTTAATGCATATTGCAATTGATTGACAGCATCCTCACTTCTCAATTTCATAGCCTGCAAAAATAAGTTTCAAAAAAGATTAAACTCCTTGAGAAAGGCTCGTAAAGTGAAACATAAAAATGAATAAACAAAACTACAACCTCAAATACATAATGTAGGTTATTTGAAATTTTCGAAATTTAAAATAAACCGAAAAACTGGAAACAATTCAACAATTGTTTTCTGAATTATTTTGAGTGTTGGCTTCTCTCACAAATTTCTAATTCCCTTCTAAATTAGCATTTGAATTTAAACTGAATTGCAAAATTACCAACTTTGACACTTTAATTTCAACATTGCTTTTTAATAGAGGCAGAACCATCTATTTCTCATGAGTCAAAAATGACCCAAATTGTGGTCAATACTTACTACTACCAAGATTCACTTTAATCACAAATTATTGATTATAAATGTAATAGCATACTTTGTTCATCATATTTAAATTATCACTTATTTATAAAACATTAAAAATTGAACAAATACGTATTGGCTATCATTTTGAGAGTAAAAAGTTAAAGGGTATGCAAACGATTATGCAGCTGCAAGGACTGCTCTTGTTGCAACTGTTGTTGATTTTGCTACTACAACCTTTTCAAAGTACACCCTGGTTGACCAGTTTGCACACGCACCCATGTCGCCGACCCGACCCTTTTGTAACTATTTGGCCAACTTTATATTGTGAATTACAGGCTGCACTAAAAACAATTTGAGTTAGAGGTGGAACCGGGACTGAACTAAAACTGCTAAATTGAAAATATTAGGACCGAATCACCTATTAACATACTTATAAAAGAACTATTTGTATACATCTGAGTTTACACAGTGGTTTTGCAAAATGAATAAAGAAGAACAGATATTGAAATGAACAACCCCAACTAAGTAGATTTAGCTAATAACAATAAGAGATGTTGGCAATGTAAATACCGAACCACAAGCATAGTTGCACTTGAATTCACCTTGAGTCATAGGATTTACATGTTCAATATTTTCATGTGAACTGCAACCACTTTCTTGTTGGTTTTTATTAACACCTGTTACAAAATTACGACAACAAACCGTAAACAATTAGCATAAGTTAGACTACCGAATGCATACAGAAAGTTCCTAGGGCAGTAATATATTTATAAAGCAAGCATTCATATACATGCAAATTCATTGTTTAACATACCTTCATACGATAGACGTTTGTGTCGGTTATGTATGCGTGCAACACGGAGCATCCCTTTTTCGCTTTTCGGTGACATTTAGTAGAATAGCAAGTCATTGGTCTTGATAAAATTTAAAGAAAAGCTTACATATGATATGAAGCAAGTAGAAAATTTATAGAAATAAATTCGCAAACCTTGATTGATAAATTGATTAAATCTGCTGTTGGCAACACCGGCTTTTGAAGTGGTCGCCGTTTCTTTTTGCGTACTGTAATACGAGCGGCCACGGGATTGATATAATCCAAAATGAGTCGTACACAATCAAGTATCCGAAGTCTATATTACTATTAATAGTCATCAAACATACCCGTATACAGCATAGCTGAACGTTCATTTCGTATGTATGTACCCTAAAAGTATTGCCGAAACCGTGTGCCAAGAGAGACTACTCTTAGGCATTAACATTCACATGGTGAATACTTCTAATCGATTCAACCTCGGCTAAGAATGATTTGTTAACCTGGCCAAGACTTTCAAGAAATTTTACTGCATTCTTTGACCAATCTTCAAGTGTCCCTTCAAAAACTGATCCAAACCCCCCTTACCAAGCTTTTTGCTAAAATTTTCTGTTACGATCTTCATTGCTTCATAGGAAAACCGAGTAGTCATTCTTGGCACCTCTTTTATATAATCTTCCTCCATTTTGGTGTTCCTTCTTCGCTTGTGAAGTATGTATAAAATAAAACCTACAACAGCAAATAGAACCAAAACACTCCCAATGATGGACCATATAATTGTCGTCGTAAGCCTACCTTTTTTATTTGGTATTTGGGATTTTGACGAAGGAGGTGATCTTACATTCTGTACTTTTATAAAATCCGTAACATTAAAATGAATTAAACTCGGAACAATAGTCATCATGGTAAAAAGGTCAGAAGGTAAATAAAAACTCCCTTCTGAAGAATTAGAACCATACTGAAATAAAGCTGCTTTACACGAGCAATTATTGAGGCACGCTTGTTTGCATGTCTCCATATTTGTATTCATGTCTGTGACAAAGGTGAAGTACCTTACGTTCTCAAGTGGAATACAAACATGATATTCGGTCGCATTACATGTCAGAGGAGTGATTTCTGCGCAACCTAGATTAGGTTGTTGATAATTACAAAACCTAAAACCTAAAAATATATATTAACGCGGAATTGGAGATTAGAGGTGTTATCCAAGTCGCCATTTCTTAGCATTGCCTTTGCTGCCATGTGTGGGAGTAGAGGAAATGCATTGAACAAAGCTCGAGCAACTGAGATAGGAATCACAATTAACGCAGAATTGGAGATTAGAAGTGTCAACCAAGTCGACACCAAAAGCGACACAATGGAGATCAGAAATCCATACCTACTAAAATAATAGGAAAACAATATCACATGAGCTATCGATAAGCTGTAGTAAGGATATTTGATGGCCAACAACAACATGTTAGGCTATTTATTTCTTTGATTGTGCATCATGATTCTATTAAAAACACTAAATAGATGAAAGTTTATAATTCACCTTGTGACTTCTTGTGGGCCCCATCATTCTCTACATTTTCCTATTGCTGATCTTCTTCTTCAACAAACCAGTTGTGATACTTTGACCTATTAACACTGTCAAACCTATTTATAGCAATTGAAATCCTGTAAAAAACATACTCATGTTCAAATGGACACAATATAATGCTTGTTAAAAACTTATAAAAATTCGGAATACACGAAGTTTTTCATGTTCTGAACTAACACAATTCCAATTGAAATCCTATAAACAACCTACCCATGTTCACATGGACACAATATAATGCTTGTTAAAAACTTATAAAAAAACTGGAATACACAGAAGTTCATTCATGTTACAGTCTAACACAATTCAACAACCTATACTCATTCAAACACAATATGTATATGCTACTGTTAACAATTGACATCTAAACATAAATCTGCTATATATGCATACTAACCTGATGTGGAACCTTTTTGGATTCTGTTACCTTTACTCTTGCATCCTGTATATTATAAAACACAACGGAGTTCACTTACATGCATATAACTAAGATTATTCAAAAACATTCATATAACATTAATATAACATAAAAGTTTTTAAAAAACCTGATGATGGACAAAAAAACATTAGTAGCAGCTACTTTAGGATTGTTATCTTGCTTTCCTTGGCTTCCTTTTCTTATTTTCTTATCTTGACTCTTGATTCCTGAAAATCATAAAACATACAAAATTTTACTTTAATATTATAAAACATAACGGAGTTCAATTACATGCAAATAACTAAGATTATTCAAAAACATTCATATAACATTAATATAACATAAACGTTTTTTAAAACCTGATGATGGACAAAAAACATTAGTAGCAGCTACTATAGGATTGTTATCTTGGTTTCCTTGGTTTCCTTTTCTTATTTTCTTACCTTGACTCTTGATTCCTGAATATTATAAAACATACAGAATTTTAATTACATGCATAAAATTAAAAGATAACATAATAATTTAAAAAAAACAGAACCTGTTGATAAACATCACATAACCAATTTTCTACGAATTTGAAACCTACCATTGTCTTGAACATTATTGCCTTTGTTTCCTTTTGAAATCCTTGCACTTTGTCTTAACCTACCTTGATCTTTTTGGGACTCCATCCTTGTATTAACCTGTTGATTCTAAACCTGTGAAACAAAACAGTCGATATTATTAACCTATTCAAATCAAAAGTCGAACATATTCAAGGGATAACTAAAACTCGACCCAAAAAAAAACAATCCGTCACCTGTGAAAACTAAAAGTCGATAATAGTTTTAGGGATAAATATGTTTAGCAATAAGATATTAGAGTGTATTTATACAAAAGAAAAAATAGGTTAAAAATATATATATGGTATATTTATCTTTTAAGTAACATATATCATAATTTATATTAATTGTTATCTTCAAAAAATACATACCTAAAATAAAAATTTCAGAATTTTTTTATAATCTCCTTATTTATATTGATTTGAAAGATATAAATCAAAAATCAATGTACTCTAGTGGTAAGTTGATTACAAAATACATGAATGACCCAAGTTCAACTCCAACAAATGACTTATTTTTATTAAAAAAATTTTAAAATTCAGAAAAAAAAACGAAATTTATAATTTATTTTAAAAAAATTGTACATATATTAATTAAAAAAAAGAAATTTATAATTTATTTTAAAAAAATTGTACATATATTAATTAAAATGCCACATGTCATTAAAAAAAATAAAAAAATGCCACATAAGCATATTGATGACGTGGAAATATGACATGGCTTTATGGGATGCTAAGTGGCATTTTATGTGGCATGCCTCCTCTTATATATAATGTATATATATATATATATATATATTTATATATATATATATTGGGGCGGGGCAAGGCGGGGATGGTGTGCCTCGTCCCCGCCCTAAACCCGATAAGAATCCCCATTAAGGGCCCGAAACCCACCCCAAAACCCGATAAGCACGTCCCGCCCTGCCCCAAAAAGTTCGAGTTTCGGGTTTCTCCTTTGGGTTCAGATTTTTTTGTCATCCCTACTCACATTAATGAATTAGTATTAACTAGCAGGGTACCCGCGCGTTGCAGCGGCGAGCGCCATACAATTAAAATATTCAGTGCGAAATTTTTTTAGATCTATATTTTACAATACAATAGATATACGGACGACGATAATTTTAGTTTTGAATACTGTTATGCAATAACAAAATTTTTCATATAAAAATTGTAGATTATCCACGTGATGTGGTGACAATAATGAGTTGGTAGTAGGTATATTGTAAACGTATGAGATAAAAGTAGTTGACAATAGCCCGTAGGCATAAGTTATAATTAAATAATAACACCATAGCGACTTTTAAAAATCACTTACATTATACTAAGAAACTTTAGTTCTCAAAAATAATGTTTGTTAAATTTGTCCCACATAGATGGATGATACAAGTAAAAGATTACTTATAAAGATAAAGTAAAATTAAATGTTCAATAAATCATGTGGGTTACTTAAAAAAGTATAATTATTAATATTCAAATATATATACACATAATATATATAATTAGCACTTAGCACTTTGCACCTTTGATTTGAAAAAACCGTCCGATTTTTGTAAAACAAAGTTTTTTAGTTTTTACGGTAAGTTTTATTAAAAAAATTTCAAAAGGCGGATATGTTGATTCTCGGGGTACTCTTGCGATTTAATAATATTTTTTGAACATTTTATTTTAGTATGCATTTTTAAACTCTATTGATTTAACAATATCGTTTTCGGATGACTTTTATGGGCTAGTCGAACGGTGGTGACTCCGGTTCCCGGTTGAACCCGTTGGCCCGGTCCGTTTTTTAAAACCATATGTACCATGAACTGGTTTACATATAAATTGCATGAAGATTTGTGTGTTTTATTAGTTTGTACAGTATGTATAATAACAAGTATTTTTCATATTAGGGGTGTTTTAAAAATAACATTTATTAGGTATTTATTGTCATGGACGTTTTTTTTGTTATATTAAATTACTTTGTTTTTTTTTATTTACTTTTTTTAAAAACATGTCTAAAAAAAGTGATATAAAGTGTTGCAACAAATGCTATTATAGATGTACTTATTAAAATTTGCCATTATTAGCAAGTGTTGAATCTTAATTTTTTAAGTCTTCCTTTTTAGGAATGTCCCAAATGCTTTATAATATAGTATAGATATGTTTAAATGTGTATAATCATATAATTAGGACTTTACACCTTTACATCATTTGCTTTGAAAAAACCGTCCAATTTTTATAAAACAAAGTTTTTAGTTTTTACGGTAAGTTTTATTAAAAAAATTCAAAAAGGCGCATATGTTGATTCTCGAGGTACTCTTGCGATTTATTAATAGTTTTTGAACATTTTATTTTAGTATGCATTTTTAAACTCTATTGATTTAACAATATCATTTTCGGACGACTTTTATGGGCTAGCCGAACCTGTGGTGACTCCGGTTCCCGGTTGAACCCGTTGGCCCGGTCCATTTTTTAAAACCATATGTACCATGAACTTGTTTACATATAAATTGCATGAAGATTTGTGTGTTTTATTAGTTTGTACAATATGTATAATAACAAGTAGTTTTCATATTAGGGGTGTTTTAAAAATAACATTTATTATGTATTTATTGTAATGGATATTTTTTTTTTATATTAAATTACTTTGCATTTTTTTATTTACTTTTTTTAAAAACATGTCTAAAAAAAGTGCTTTAAAGTGTTGCAACAAATGCTATTATAGATGTACTTATTAAAATTTGCCATTATTAGCAAGTGTTGAATCTTAATTTTTTAAGCCTTCCTTTTTAGGAATGTCCCAAATGATTTATAATATAGTATAGATATGTGTAAATTTGTATAATCATATAATTAGGAATTTACACCTTTTCATCATTTGCTTTGAAAAAACCGTCCGATTTTTATAAAACAAAGTTTTTAGTTTTTACGGTAAGTTTTATTAAAAAAATTCCAAAAGGCGGATATGTTGATTCTCGGGGTACTCTTGCGATTTAATAATATTTTTTGAACATTTTATCTTAGTACGCATTTTTAAACTCTATTGATTTAACAATATCGTTTTTGGACGACTTTTATGGGCTAGCCGAACCGGTGGTGACTCCGGTTCCCGGTTGAACCCGTTGGCCCGGTCCGTTTTTTAAAACCATATGTACCATGAACTTGTTTACATATAAATTGCATGAAGATTTGTGTGTTTTATTAGTTTGTACAATATGTATAATAACAAGTATTTTTCATATTAGGGGTGTTTTAAAAATAATATTTATTTGGTATTTATTGTCATGGACGTTTTTTTTGTTATATTAAATTACTTTGTATTTTTTTTATTTATTTTTTTTAAAAACATGTCTAAAAAAAGTGCTTTAAAGTGTTGCAACAAATGCTATTATGGATGTACTTATTAAAATTTGCCATTATTAGCAAGTGTTGAATCTTAATTTTTTAAGTCTTCCTTTTTAGGAATGTCCCAAATGCTTTATAATATAGTATAGATATGTTTAAATGTGTATAATCATATAATTTGGACTTTACACCTTTACATCATTTGCTTTGAAAAAACCGCCCAATTTTTATAAAACAAAGTTTATAGTTTTTACGGTAAGTTTTATTAAAAAAATTCAAAAAGGCGCATATGTTGATTCTCGAGGTACTCTTGCGATTTATTAATATTTTTTGAACATTTTATTTTAGTATGCATTTTTAAACTCTATTGATTTAACAATATAATTTTCGGACGACTTTTATGGGCTAGCCGAACCTGTGGTGACTCCGGTTCCCGGTTGAACCCGTTGGCCCGGTCCATTTTTTAAAACCATATGTACCATGAACTTGTTTACATATAAATTGCATGAAGATTTGTGTGTTTTATTAGTTTGTACAATATGTATAATAACAAGTATTTTTCATATTAGGGGTGTTTTAAAAATAACATTTATTAGGTATTTATTGTCATGGATATTTTTTTTGTTATATTAAATTACTTTGCATTTTTTTATTTACTTTTTTTAAAAACATGTCTAAAAAAAGTGCTTTAAAGTGTTGCAACAAATGCTATTATAGATGTACTTATTAAAATTTGCCATTATTAGCAAGTGTTGAATCTTAATTTTTTAAGCATTCCTTTTTAGGAATGTCCCAAATGATTTATAATATAGTATAGATATGTGTAAATTTGTATAATCATATAATTAGGAATTTACACCTTTTCATTCTTTGCTTTGAAAAAACCGTCCGATTTTTATAAAACAAAGTTTTTAGTTTTTACGGTAAGTTTTATTAAAAAAATTCCAAAAGGCGGATATGTTGATTCTCGGGGTACTCTTGCGATTTAATAATATTTTTTGAACATTTTATTTTAGTATGCATTTTTAAACTCTATTGATTTAACAATATCGTTTTCGAACGACTTTTATGGGCTAGCCGAAACGGTGGTGACTCCGTTTCCCGGTTGAACCGTTGGCCCGGTCCGTTTTTTAAAACCATATGCACCATGAACTTGTTTACATATAAATTGCATGAAGATTTGTGTGTTTTATTAGTTTGTACAATATGTATAATAAAAAGTATTTTTCATATTAGGGGTGTTTTAAAAATAACATTTATTAGGTATTTATTGTCATGGACGTTTTTTTTGTTATATTAAATTACTTTGTATTTTTTTATTTACTTTTTTTTTTTTAAAAACATGTCTAAAAAAAGTGATTTAAAGTGTTGCAACAAATGCTATTATAGATGTACTTATTAAAATTTGCCATTATTAGCAAGTGTTGAATCTTAATTTTTTAAGCCTTTCTTTTTAGGAATGTCCCAAATGCTTTATAATATAGTATAGATAGCAGACCACGAGACAAAAAAACAATGGAGAAACACATTACATTTAAATATTTAATGGCTATCTCCCAAAATACGTTATTCCGTAAAATAAATATTGCAGTGAAGAAACATTATTCGGGTAAAAGGGCTAAATGGGTAATTTACCAAAACACTTAAAAGTTGTGAATATGTTCCCTAGCTTACCGCCCGATTTTGAAAGGATGATTTCTGGAACAAATAACACTACAACTCCTACCTTACCCTCCCCTCCGTCCTTTCCTTCCAAAAAATATCGAATGGTGAATATAATGCATTCCCATCTTCAAATCATGCCATGCGACTCTAAGGGCTCGTTTGGTTCGTAGAATGTTTTTGACGGAATTGAAATCTGTTTAAGGAATTGGAATGTGAAGGAATGGAATGTTAGAAATTGAAATCCTTAGGATTTAAAATCTGACGGAATTGAAATCTGCAAATACTAGCGCATGTTTGGTTGGAAGAATGAAATGAGAAAAAACAATTATATCAAAATATTTAAAATTTAATTTTAGTTTAAGATTAATAAACTAAATATTACTGTATTTAATAAATAAAATACTTATCAAATAATAATAATAATTTTTTAAATAATATTATATAAACTAATATATTAAATAAATATTTTTTTTTATATAAAATACAATTATTTTTTTTAAAGTATAAATTAAAAAAGTAAGCTATAAATAAATTATATTTAATTTTAAAAAAATAATAATTCTTAAATATAATAATAATAATAATTTTTAAATAAATAATAATTTATATTTAATTTTAAATAAATAATAATTTTTAAATCTTAATAACATGGTTGTTTATAAAAAGTAATAATAATAACAATAATAATTAAATGATCATTTATAATAATAATAATAATACTAAAATTAAAAAAAATAAAAATAAAAAAAATAAAAAAAAAAATAAAAAAATAAAATAAAAAAAATAATAAATAAATAAATAATAAAAATAAAATAAATAGATAAATAATTAAAAAAAAAAAAAAAATAATAATAATAATAATAATAATAATAATAATAATAATAATAATAATAATAATAATAATAATAATAATAATAATAATAAGAGTAAATTACACCGTTCGTCCATGTGGTTTGCTTCAAATCACACCGGTAGTCCCTGTTCTTTTTTTTTTGCTTTTTTGCTCCCTGTGGTTTACATATTGCACGCTGTTAGTCCTTATCGCTAACTGCCGTTATCTTTTTCGTTATCTCAATGGCACCGTTAGTCCTAACCAAGCGATCACTTGCAGCGTTAGTCCTTTATACTAACGACCGTTAATAACTCCAAAATTTTATTAAAAAAAAATCTTTTCTACGCGGTTTTAATCGTTTTCGCCCGTTTTCTTACGTTTTCATGCGTTTTTGTCCGTTTATATACGTTTTCGTCTACTTTTTCTACGTTTTTCTTACTTTTTTGTCCGTTTTTATACGTTTTCCTTAGTTTTTTACGCTTTTGTCCGTTTTTATACGTTTTCCTTCGTTTTTTTCGCTTTTGTCCGTTTTTCTTACGTTTTTGTCCGTTTTTATACGTTTTCCTTCGTTTTTTTACGCTTTTGTCCGTTCATCTTACGTTTTTGTCCGTTTATATACGGTGTAATTTAAAAAAAAATGACCTATTTTTTTTTAAAAAAAAGTATTTTTTTTAAAAAAATGACGTATTTTTTTTTTAAATCGGAAAAAAAAATGACGTATTTTAAAAAAAAAAACGTATTTTTTTAAATCGGAAAAAAAAAAGGTTTTTTTAAAAAAAAAATGATGTATTTTTTTTTAAATCGGAAAAAAAAATGACGTATTTTTTTAAAAAAAAATGACGTATTTATTTTTAAAAAATGACGCATTTTTTAAAAAAAAAACGTATTTTAAAAAAAAAAAAAATGTATTTTTTTTAAAAAAATGATGTATTTTTTTTAAATCGGAAAAAAAATGACGTATTTTTTTAAAAAAAAATGACGTATTTTTTAAAAAGCGTATTTTTTAAATCGGAAAAAAAAATCAGATTAAAAACAACGTCATTTTTTTTAAATTACACCGTATAAAAACGGACAAAAACGTAAGAAAAACGGACGAAAGCGTAAAAAAACGAAGGAAAACGTATAAAAAAGGACAAAAGCGTAAAACAGGGAAGGAAAACGTATAAAAACTTAAGAAAAACGGACAAAAGCGTAAAAAAAAGTAAGGAAAACGATATAAAACGGACAAAAACGTAAGAAAAGCGTAGAAAAATTAGGCGAAACGTATATAACGGACAAAAACACATGAAAGCGGCGAAAACGATAAAAACGCGTAGAAAAGATTTTTAAATAAAATTTTGGAGTTATTAACGGCCGTTAGTATAAAGGACTAACGCCGCAAGTGATCGCTTGGTTAGGACTAACGGTGCCATTGAGATAACGAAAAGATAACGGCAGTTAGCGATAAGGACTAACAGCGTGCAATATGTAAACCACAGGGAGCAAAAAAGCAAAAAAAAAAGAACAGGGACTACCGGTGTGATTTGGAGCAAACCACAGGGACGAACGGTGTAATTTACTCTAATAATAATAATAATAATAATAATAATAATAATAATAATAATAATAATAATAATAATAATAATAATAATAATAATAATAATAAGAGTAAATTACACCGTTCGTCCCTGTGGTTTGCTTCAAATCACACCGGTAGTCCCTGTTCTTTTTTTTTTTGCTTTTTGCTCCCGTGGTTTACATATTGCACGCTGTTAGTCCTTATCGCTAACTGCCGTTATCTTTTCCGTTATCTCAATGGCACCGTTAGTCCTAACCAGCGATCACTTGCGGCGTTAGTCCTTTATACTAACGACCGTTAATAACTCCAAAATTTTATTTAAAAAAATCTTTTCTACGCGGTTTTAATCGTTTTCGCCCGTTTTCTTACGTTTTCATGCGTTTTTGTCCGTTTATATACGTTTTCGTCTACTTTTTCTACGTTTTTCTTACTTTTTTGTCCGTTTTTATACGTTTTCCTTGGTTTTTTACGCTTTTGTCCGTTTGTATACGTTTTCCTTCGTTTTTTTACGCTTTTGTCCGTTTTTCTTACATTTTTGTCCGTTTTTATACGTTTTCATTCGTTTTTTTACGCTTTTGTCCGTTCTTCTTACATTTTTGTCCGTTTATATACGGTGTAATTTAAAAAAAAATAACGTATTTTTTTTTAAATCGGAAAAAAAAAATGACGAATTTTTAAAAAAAAAAAAATGACGCATTTTTTTTAAAAAAAAGTATTTTTTTAAAAAAAATGACGTATTTTTTTTTTAAATCGGAAAAAAAATGACGTATTTTTAAAAAAAAAAACGTATTTTTTTAAATCGGAAAAAAAAAACGTTTTTTTTTAAAAAAAATGATGTATTTTTTTTTAAATCGGAAAAAAAATGACGTATTTTTTTTAAAAAAAATGACGTATTTATTTTTAAAAAATGACGTATTTTTTAAAAACGTATTTTTGAAAAAATGACGTATTTTTTAAATCGGAAAAAAATGACGTATTTTTTTAAAAATGACGTATTTTTTATAAAAAGCGTATTTTTTAAATCGGAAAAAATCGATTAAAACAACGTCATTTTTTTTTAAATTACACCGTATAAAAACGGACAAAAACGTAAGAAAAACGGTCGAAAGCGTAAAAAAACGAAGGAAAACGTATAAAAAAGGACAAAAGCGTAAAACAAGGAAGGAAAACGTATAAAAACTTAAGAAAAACGGACAAAAGCGTAAAAAAAGTAAGGAAAACGTATAAAAACGGACAAAAACGTAGAAAAACTAGACGAAAACGTATATAAACGGACAAAAACGCATGAAAACGGGCGAAAACGATAAAAACCGCGTAGAAAAGATTTTTTTTTAATAAAATTTTGGAGTTATTAACGGTCGTTAGTATAAAGGACTAACGCTGCAAGTGATCGCTTGGTTAGGACTAACGGTGCCATTGAGATAACGAAAAAGATAACAGCAGTTAGCGATAAGGACTAACAGCGTGCAATATGTAAACCACTGGGAGCAAAAAAGCAAAAAAAAAAGAATATAGACTACCGGTGTGATTTGGAGCAAACCACAGGGACGAACGGTGTAATTTACTCTAATAATAATAATAATAGCAATGAAAATGATAAAGATAATATGAATTCCATAGAATTGTAAACAATCCTTCTTATATTGCCATGGAATGTTGAATTCCATATATATGGGATTTTGAAGGAATTTCATTCCATTTCGTTTGTCAACTAAACACTGTAAGAAATGGAATTCAGATTCCAAATTCTTTAAAATTTTCAACCAAACACGTTATGAAATGGAATTGGATTCCAATTCCACCAGAATTCTTAGGATTCCTCCGAACCAAACGGGCCCAACACTCCAGTATGCCTTACGAAACCTAAGAATAAACATGCTAAAAGTGTCAACACAAAGGTTGGTGAGTTCCATAAACCCTAAACCCTAATAGGTTTATTGTAAATAAACTGAAAATCTTTAAGTATATAAGTCAATTATGGACCACAAGGTTTTATGGTTTGTTTGAGATTGTACCAAGTCCGATAGTTCTAGATTTAATATTTGTTTTGTACGGTACATTCGGTTATGTGACCAATTCATTCGCGCATGTTACCAGTTCATTGGTTATGTGACCAATTCATTTGGTCATGTGACCAGTTCACTCACTCATGTATGTACATAGCAGTCACAATTTGGTTCATTCAGTTATGTATCCGGTACATTCGGTTATGCAAGTAAAATAGTTTTAAGTACTTGTGTCCAAATAAAACAAGAAATGAATTTAAATAAAAAGAGTAATGTTTTTCAGTAAACAAATAGAGTATTTCAATAAACGAGTAAAATAATTAAAATGAGCATGCATTCTCACCTCAAAAATAGTACAAAAAATTTAAAAAAGGGGGGTCATGAACTCACCTTATGATGATGATAGTGTGAATGAGTATAAAACGAAGAAGTAAAATGATACTGGAAGTCGCGAGCTTTGTGACGAATGGCCTAAAATAAAGTAGGCGCGTCTGAGGTTTATATATATAACGAAAATGTACAAAATAAGATTTATAAAAGTATTTATATACTTTAGATATTGTACACTTTTATAAAGTTAATAAGTGTCAAAGTTTAATTTTTACCACTTTGAAAATATTAACAAGCCCTATTGGTAGTTACCCAAGGTTCGGGTTTATGTCATTTTTATCAAACCAACTATTCCGTAAATATCTACGTCTAAGCCATATTTAAACTATAGATAGGTAAATGAGTCTATTTTCCAATAGTAGGTCTTACCACTTTGGTTTTTATATAAAAGAGTTGATATTATTTGTCAACGTTAAGTTTCTAGTTATCCCGACTTCATAAATATGTTATTCCTATGCCGTAAATTGTTATGAATTAGTTTTCATATCCTCGAAAAAGTATATGGATGTATTTATCATTTCTATAGGTCTCATGCTTCTAATTATTTTATAATTTATGTAAATTTATTAAGGTATACTTATAAGTCATTGCAAAAACTTGGACAGCTCACTACAGTCTCGCGAAAACGACGATAAGTTGAGTTCTACAACTCCGTTTGATGCGGGACTTGCGGCTACGTTCAATTTTATGTGTTAGCTACATTTCATAAAACTGGGCCAAGTTCTAGAAACGATCAGAACAATGAGCCTTTTCCACATGAAATCTGATGTGCAGTTTTTGACACCTATTACCATGTTGGCTCTCATTTACTCTTCGGAGATGAGTTATGAGATGGGCCTCGGGGCAAAACGATCGTATGACACAGCTCTACAATCCTATCTATTTTTCTCAGGTCCATAAACCACTGAGTCGTGCAGACAACTCAATCTTTGGGGCTGTTCTAATTTCTTGTTTTATAAACTTTACCTAGGGCTTGTTTTAGCTTATTTTCAAGTATTAAATCATATGTACAACGTCAAATACTCACAAAATCATAATTACATCATAAAAATAATAAAAGTCCGGTAGCCTATCACAACCATATTGTATCAAAACAACAAAATAAATAAATCTTACAAGGAAAGTGGATGAAAAATTATCAGAACAACAACTACAAATCAACCCTTAATCACTTCTACTCTTCAACCCTTTCTTCAATCTTCACCCAAGCTTGATTTCAACCTAAAGTAACCCTTGTTCTATACTTCCAGGAACACCTTAATAACCTTAGATCAAACCCTTGCAAGAACTCTCAAATAACTCTAGGATTTGATGATGTTTTGAGTGGAATAAACCATGAGCTAACCAAGAGAACTAATTATCCTCAATCTAAGATCAATATACTTGGTAAAATTTGAAATGAAATGGTTTAAGGAGCTGTTTTCGGTCGTTGGTATCAAGAGAGGAAAGGGAGAGATTTGGTGTGAAGTTATCTTATGTAAATGATAAGATATTATGCAAAGTTATATTACATGTGTTAGAGTAGGAGGTCTTAAGGGTCCATGTGCCCTAAGATACTCTAAGAATCAGCCACCTCAAGTATGAGGTGGTGTGATTTGGTTTATCTTGATGTTATCTTGGATAAGTATATAATATAAGGTATAGATTGATCCCGGTAATTACTAGCTTAAAGTCTTTAAGTCACGAAACTTAAAACTGGGTAACGTAAAAATATAAAACTTATAAAAATGTTAAAACTCATAAATATACTCTATATTAGTATATTCAATGAGTAATAAGTTTTTCGGAATGCGTAAATATTGTTAAAACCTAGAGACGTAGGTTTAAATATACGTAAAACGTAAAAAGTATAAAGTTTACGTAAAAATGGTAAATAGCAATAGAATAAGTGTTTAAAATATGCTCGAAGGCTGCAATTGATTGCATCTGTGTCAGAATCTATACAAGTCTACTGGTGTACTATTTTTCTACTTCCAAAAGAGGTAATCAAAGACATTAATAAACAGCTAAAGGATTTCCTATGGAGTCAATCTGAGGTGTCTTAAGGAAAGGCTAAGGTAGCTTGGAAGGCTATTTTTAAAACAAAAATTCAAGGTGGTCTTGGGCTCAAAGATTTAGCCATCTGGAATCAAGCTCTTATGGTTAAGCATATCTGGAATATTGCCACAAAGAAGGACACTTTATGGGTAAAATGGGTAAGTACTATGAAACTAAAAGATGTAAGTATTCGGGTGATTAATAAAGATGTGACAGATAGTTGGGGTTGGAGGAATTTATTAGATGTCAGAGACCTAGTTCAAAGCCATTTCAAGTATGAGATTGGTAATGGCAGACTGATCTCTATGTGGTATGACAATTGGAGTGGACTGGGTCCACTTATAAATAGAATTACTCATCGAAGATTATATGCTGCTAGTTTGGATAGAGCTCTTAATGTTGCTGATATGGTTGACAATGGATCATGGATGTAGCCTATTGATGCCCCTTCAATAACAACTAATAAACATGATAAGCTAAAGTGGGTAGATGGTAATGGTTGTGATAAGTTGTTTCGTGTGAAGAATGTCTGTAATGAGTTGAGGATTGATACTGAAGAGGTTCAATGGGCACCATTGGTTTGGTTCTCTCAGTGCATTCCTAAGCACTCTTTCATATCATGGATGGTTGTACATGGAAAAACTCAAGATCGAATTCAGAAATAGGGGAGTTATGATCTAATAGTATGTAGCCTATGCAAGGAAAATGCAGAATCTCATGATCATCTATTTTTCCAATGTACTTATTCACAAGAAGTTTAGAGGAGCATTCAAGGCAATGGAACAGTATAATTGCTAAAATTTCTGATATGCCTTGCTCTAATAGTATATGGAGTGTCATTAGAAGGCTATGTTTAGGAGCTACATTTTATTTTCTGTGGCAAGAGAGAAACTTTAGAATTTTCAAAGATGAAAATAGAAATGTGCAGACTGTTTGCAAAATTATATGTGATAATGTGAAAGCTAGAATCATGGGACTTCAAATGAGACAGTCTCCTGCCGTAAGGAAAGCTGCATTAATATAGAATGTTAAGTTGGACATCAAAGAGAAGTAGTTATCTATGCTTCTTGTTACTGAAGGGGTGTTTGGATATGGGTTCAACTGAATATAAACTGTTTCAAGTTTGATCTTCTGGTTATCAAAGATCAAATTTTTTTTTTGTAGGCCATAACAATGGATAAGTACCTTGTATCTTGGAGTTTATTCTAGTGTGACTGTACCTATTTGATCCTCATAGCTCTGCTAGTTTGGCCTTGGGAGGAAACGGGTATCTATGTTTGGTTCAATAGGAGGTCTAATTTAGATAAAATGTACCATAAAGTAGGGCTTTCCTTTGTGAAGGGTATATGGCCTGTGTGGACAGTGTATGATGGGTGGAATAGAGAGTGTATGAGAGATGGACCTTCTTGGTCCACCCTGTCAAAGGAGGTAAGAATGGATCTATTTGAGGGTGAGTGTTCCCTATCAGTGAGGATGTAAGTTGTTTGGTTCTAGAGCCTAATGGATGGGAAATGTAGCTATGATAGGTATATCCCCTCTCTTAGTGTGAATGGGGGCTATATCCTTCTTGATGATGCCTTCTCAATTTCACCTCACTTTATTGTGGATGTGGGTTGAATGGTTTGGGGTGAATTAAGCTTGGAAATGTAATCAAGAGGATATGGTCTTGCTGCATAAAGGTGAATATAAGCATATGAGCATTTGATGTCTGTCAGGCTGTTTGGGTTAAGTGTCAGACTTCTGATAGTTTTGTTTGAGATATTTCCTAGTTGTGTTCGAGATAGTTTGTTGTATTGTCAGATATCTCTGTTTGTTTCATTTGTATTTAAGCTGGTAATATAGAAAGGAATAGGCATGTCTACCCCTTTTCTTGATATTGTAATTTTTCCTTGTTTATTACAGTAATACAAAGTTCACCTTTTGCACCAAAAACATTGAGAGAACACTTTGCTAGCATTGATAAGTGCAACTTTATTATCGTTAATTGCTGCAAGCCAACCAGTAGCATATATCATGGAAGTATGGTGAGCCTTCAATTTCTTCTAGTAGTGTTGGCCTTGATTCAAACTACTCCGGACGTCGCCATTTTTGGAACAGTTCACTCCCAGAAAGATATTATCATATACAGATGCAAAAATACCACTACTATTCTAGACATGTGATTTTTTTTACTGTTTATGACATTAATAATATCGTATGGCCTCACTAACGAGAAGATAGAAGACGTTCCATTCCATGCATATAAATTATATATGCAGATGAGATGGTAGAATGAGTCATAAGGAAGTCTAAGGCTAATTTGTGATCCAACTAAGACTCACATGCATGAGTATCTCATAAAAAAGAAAAAGTAACTTGCATAATCATATGGGGGTGATTGGCATTGCTTATTTTGAGAACTACTTTTGGCTTTGTTTATCATTATCTATAAATATAGATAATATGTACATTCAAAAAACACCGACTTCTTCAAAAAGAATCACTTCCATGTGCTTATTTACTCAAAATAAATAGAAGCCAATTACCACATTTTCCTCAAAATACTTAATATGCAATCCCAAACACCCCCTTAGCACCTACCAATGTGCTTATTTACTCCAAAATTGAGCAAACAAGCAATAAGAATACTTATCAAAACATTGAGAGCTTATAACATGTCAAATATCAAGTAAGCCAATTAGCATGTCAAAATGTGAAATATCCACTCAACACCTTTTTTTTTTTTTTTTTTTTTTGCAAAGGCAAACACCCTTTTTTTTTTACAAATCCAAACACCCCTATTCATAAGCTATTTACCAATTGTTTTTTACAAAACAACTATTTGAACAATATGAATAAGGTACAAAACATAATTCCAATAACAAATCCATCCATCACATTAATTAAGCACCTACACATGCATGTGCTAATTAGAAAGTGCTTATTTACCCAGCAATACACAAATAACCGACAACAAATATCTATCCAAAGTCCAAACACCTTATTTGAAGTCTTATAACACCAAGATTATGCATCCATGCTATTAATTACTCAATAAACAGTTCATTAAAATAAATAAAAAGATGTACAACCTTTCTTGTATTATTAGTCGCACTAAGAGCACACTCCATGACACTTCTGCTTCCCATGCTAACAACGGATTGTTGTTGCTGAAACAGTGAAACACGACAATTTATATACTTAATATCACAAAATAAACGTAGCACTTTTTCAAGAACCCCCAAAAACTAAGAAAGAAGTACTAGGTGATAAAGAACTTAAACCTTGAACTTCTTGTTTAGAGAGTTGGTGGTCGCATTTCTATACAGATTCGCGAGGACAAAGTCCGGTGACGATGAGAAGTTATTGTTGGCCTTTGCAGCAGAGAATGTGAACCAAGATTGCTATCAACTTCAAAATTTGTTATTGTACGTGTTATGGCAAGAAGATGGTTAACGCTAGTGAAATATGTATGCATGAAGTTGTTTTAGGTGGGACCCAGTGCCACGTAGCAAATGCCTATGTGTAAAAGTATCTTGGTCAAAGCGGGTTAATGGTAACGTTGGATACTTTTAGTAAGTGACGGCCCCATTAATTTCATAAGGAGTGTATTTTTAAACAGACTTGCTATATTTGATGTTATCAAGTCTTTTGTCTAAGCTTTTTTGGGCTTAAACTTATATCTAATAAGCCGTTTATGACTTACAATAGATGAGTTTTTAATGTAAGATTGACTGTTTGCATTACCTGATGATAAAAAGACATGAAAAACTTAAAAAGTTATATAAATTCATATGCCATAAAAATAAAGCTTACAAACCTCTCTACCATTTTATTTTTATTTTTGTATAAGAATGGTTTCTGAGTTTTTATCCGACTAATTTACGGGTTTTGAGTCCGCCGTCACACATATTCAAATCAGATAAATATCTCTGTTTTTCGAATATTGGTGTGATCACTTCAGAATTGTTTGCACCTAACAAACCTCCATATTCTTACACATTTTAGTGTCCTATTCACAATCCTTTAACCACTAGGTCACTCCCAAGTGATTGGCTTTACAAGTTTATTCTTGATGTATAATATAATTTAGGAATGAGCATCGATCTAAGACTGGACTAGACCGGACCGAGACCGAATTAGACCAAAACCACGGACCGAGGATCCGACTGAATATGTTCGGTGTCCGGTCCGGTTCAAGAAGGCATTATTAGTCGGTTTGTACATAAGACCGGACCGAAGCCGAAATAAGAAAAAAGTTGGGGCTGAGACCGGACCACTGATCCTTCTGTTCGGTTAGTTTTCTTGGTCCGCTCGGTTTTGGGGTATGCGGTGCTCAACCCTAATATAATTAGCTTATAAGCCATATATAAAATCTAAAACAGACATCCCCTAAGTTTACGCTTAAATAGACGCAAGCTTTCTTTTTTGAAAGTGAAAGTATTGTAGATACTCAAAACCTGTACAAGATTTGTACTATGTAGTGTATTAAAATCCATGAGTAATCGTAAAAAGTTACGAGACATTCAGAACTCATGCTACGCACAAACTTTGTATCTAAGTATTGATCGTAATGTTATTAATTAACGTTGCTTGATTATTTAAATGTTTATGTGAATTTATATATTTGTATGATCTATAGGAGTTGGAGGTTCTTTGTGCTTTTGATTCTGCAATTCAAAGCCTTTCGGATTTGAGGATAATGCAACAGTAGGAATTGGCTAAAGTTGTTAGGTTGTTGTTCGTGGTTACACAAAAGCATATTCGGCTTTGTGAGTTGCTGGCTTATATCCAAAAGTTGGAGAAAATGGAGTTATGAGTCCGCTTGTCTTTAGTATTTAAAATTGTTTATGTAACTAAGTTGTTTGATCATATTTATTGCTTGGTATGTAAATTTAATGAAGATTATTTATTAGTATCTATTTTTAAACTTGGAGGGTTTTTTGTGTTTTACTGCGAAAGTATAAGGTCAATATTGATATATGATTTGTTATTGTAAGGGCCTTTTATGGATAAACCTAAATTTTGAGGCATTTTTTATGCTCTTGGTATATTTCTCGTTAAATTTTGATTAGACTGCTACTGCATGGGAAAGAGAAGCGACTAATTCAGTTTCTTTTTGCAATCATGATCGCCCAGTTCCTATTTTGTCTTTTTATTTATACTCGATGAAATCAAAAAGTTAATCTGACCGCCTTAAAATTATTGTAATGGCTTCTTCCGATTTGCTCGATGAAATCAAAGCTGCTTGTGGGTTATATGAGTTATATGTGTATGAAGTTCTGGTTTGGTCAAGAAATCACCGAAGATGAAGGGTTTCTGATGGTCATTGGTGAACGTTGTGATCATCTCAGGAGCACCATAGAGAAGCGTACTGTGCTGATTTCTACTGCTGAAGCGATAGGTGAGACTATGGTGGCTGAGGATTCTGTTGAGTGCTTGAAGGAAACCCAAGAGATAGAGATCAAGAGGCTTGTTGTGTTGGAGGCGGTGGTGCTTGAAGCCCGTGACACGAATTCCTCTATTTAATGTTGATTCACCCACACTTCCAAGAATCCATGAGAAGGAATGCCACATTGATGTCATGGATCTTCATGGATGATCCTTCTTAGCTGATGTTTCTGTCTCTAGGGTTTTTAGGTTTTTGTGAAGCTTTTTATTATGTTTGGTGAATTATGGTTATGGATGGTTGATGTAACAATATTTTGGTTAACGAATGAGAGTTGATTTGTACACTCTCAAGATTGATTGGCACACTCTAAAATAGAGTGTTGTGACATTTATACCTTCACATTACTTTTATTCATTTTTATCCTATGAGGGTATAAATATCAAAACACTCTATTTTAGAGTGTACCAATCAATCTTAAGAGTGTACAAATCACCTCCCTTAACGAATGGTATAAATATGACGTATTTTAAGTTATTTTCTTGATTGGCGTGTTGTTGCTTTTATTGTTTATTTATTTATTTAATGTTTATTTTATTTGTATTTTTTTATCAAGAAAAATGGGTTTTCTTAAACTTGTAACTTTCATTCAGTTTTTCTATCACCCACACATGAACGGTTCAGAAGCTGTCAGAATCCTTCAGCGTCATATATTTTTGTTATTAGAACATTTTTTGTTGATTTCTTTTATTTTTGTTCATAAGATGAATTTATTTTACTATGATTTTTAGTTTGAACAGTTTATGATGGAATTGATTGATTAAGAGTTTGTATTTAAGTTCACTAATATAAAACATGGCGAAGGTAGGGGCAACAGATTCATAAAAATGGAGGAACTTGTTGTTAAACATTAGTAACATATGGTTCAAAACAAATGTACATGAATGAGACGGATCTCAATTATTTAAAATGGAAATAGAGGTATTATAGGTTGTTGAAAGTCTCTTTGTAAACAATATTTTTGGTTCGATGCTTGAATTCACCGTCTTCATCTCTCACCATTAGTATCTTCAGTTCATCGGGGCTTGTCACCCTAGATGCTGCCACATAAAGTTGGCCGTGACTGAACACAGGATTTGGTAAATAGACACCTACATGCGTAAGTGACTGTCCTTGGCTTTTGTTAATGGTCATTGCGTAGCATGGTTTCACTGGGGACTACCTACGATTCATTATGAATGGCCATTGCGTTTGTGTGGATGTGAGTGTAATTCTTGGTATAAGGACGGTATCCCCTATCTTTGAGTTTGTTAGGATTTTGGCACGTAGAAGAAATTGACCAAGATCAATGATGATCAGTCGAGTTCCATTGCATACTCCCTGTGTTGGATTAACATTCCGCAATAGCATGATGGGGAGTTCCTTTTTTAAGCTCAGCTCATGGGGTGGCATCCCTTGGAAATTTAATGAATTTAAAAACTCGATGGGGGTATAGGTTATGCTGGTCCAGATTATTAGTTGATGCTTTACACACCTCATCTGCACTCTTGTATGTTACAGATTCTCCTTATAACTTTTCAAACATGTAGGTGTTGATTGCATCAGCGTCAACATTCCTCGGAGTTAGAATTAATCTTTCTTTTAGATACGTATCCTCAGTTTGTCTTATAGTAAAGTTAGGGAACGTTTCTTTGACAATCTGCTCGATGGGAGAATCCCATGACTTAATAATGAAATCTTCGGGAATTTCAATCCATGTTGGCTCTTCTTCATTTTATTTACTTTTTGCTGGCAAGTTTCCATCGCCCATGTCCAAAACCATTTGTTGAATTCCTATTTGTGAGAATCTATTGAACCACTTGCAGAATATTCATTGACTCTCATGCTGCGCGTGAGAGTGAAAAATTTTCAAGACTTCCACAATTTTGAATGGTTTATGCAGGCCCGAACCACCTCTTGCCTTTTGCCTTTTGGGATGACTGGTAGGATTTATCTGAAGTCTCTTCCAAGTAAGACAGTCATTCCTCCAAAAATTTGGTTTCTTTTGGCTGTTTTTTCGTACCCTAATATATCTCTTAACGTTTTGTATAACGCTTCAAAAGCATACCTCTGAGTCATAGGTGCTTCGTCCCAAATAATGGGTTGAACCTGCTCAGCTCTGCTAAGTGTGTGTTTTGTTTAATCCCGCATGTGTTATTTTCCATTAGCTCAAGTGGTATAACAAATCTTCTATGGGCGGTCTTCCCACCCGGAAGAAGTAATGACGCTATTCCTATTCCTAGTTCAATGATTTTAATTAGTTATAAGTTTGTTATTAATTGTAATAAGTGTAATAATGTAAGTATTAAATTTTCAATTAAGCACTTAGGATTTTTGAAATGGTATACCTGAAGATGCAACGACCAGCACAATTATTCTTTCTGATCTTAACCTTGAGATTATGGTTTAAAATAAAAATGTTTTTCCTGTTCCTACAGGACCGTAAACAAAGTAAAACTGACCTTTTTGATTATGCACAGATTCAACAACCTGTTCATATATCAATCGTTGTTCGAGGTTTAACAACGAATACAGGCGGTCATGTTCAATCTTACTTTCTTTCATATCAAAGACTAGTGCTTCTCGAATTAAACGATTATCCATAGTTTGGGTTAGGCCGTGGAAGATTAGGAAAATCTGTTAAAGATATCCCGTTTCTATTTAACAATTGTTGAATTTCCACCAAACAGTAGTTTTTGATTTGTTCCTCTGTGAGCTCTAACTCAGGGTACCTAAAAACTGATACGCCTGGGCTCGAGCCCAAGGCTCATTTATCTATTAGGGTTTTATCTTGTCTTATAAATACTCTTTGTAATATTTTAGTTCATCATTCAATCAAGTTTAATATCAATAATTCTCTAGTTCTTCTCTTCAATTTCTTAAGGAGCTCGCACACGCTTGAAGTGGTGCTTTATTCCGATACAACTCCTAACAGGTTCGTATCAATTGGTGCTTTCATTGAGAATCCTCATTGAGAGGGCTACCAAATTAGGGTTCCAATAAAAATTTAAAAAAAAAAAAAAAAAAAGGTTACTGTTCATCGATCACTATTCATGTGTACTGTTCATCACACTATTCATCATACTGTTCACAGGTACTGTTCACAGGTATTATTCATCAATACTGTTCACTTTTCACGAGTTATTGTTTTTCGAGTTACTATTCATGGCATCGGGTAGCAACGATTGGGACGCACTATCTAAGCTCTTGCAAATGGGTACGGTGGCCGAATATCAGAATGAGTTTGAGATACTTATAAATCGAATAACGGGGATCTCTGAAAACTTACTTAAATCGTTTTATATCTCTAGACTTAAACCACTTCTACAATGTGCACTCTTAAGGTTAAGCTACAACTTTAGAAGAAGCATGTTCCATAGCCCCGTATAATGGAGGCTCGTTTTGAGATAACTGAAGGGAAAAAGTTGAACATTGAGGAGAAAATAGATATCGTTCTATCATGGCCAAGTGAAGAAGTTCCATATGTGATTAAAGAGTCCTTAGATGCTAATGAAGATATTGGTGTTGTTGAGGTTAGTAGCGCTATAAACGATGTATTTGATATTGGTGAGAGTAATGTGGAAAGCATGGAAGTTCGTAGTGAGTTTAGCGAATTTTCAGAAAATAAAGAAAGTGTGGAAGATGTTGTTGTGGGTGGTGGTGAAGCGTGTAGGGTTGACGAAGATGAGTCGAATATAGTGATATCGCTACTTAAGGATGGAGGTGGTATATCTGATGATAGTATATATGTGTGACAATCCGTACTTTCAGGTCATTTCTCGTCACAGTTCATGTCTTATTATTTCAACATTTTTAGTAAACTTGGCTTACTTGATTGAAATTCGCGTAACCTTGGAGGTTTAGCGGCGAATTCATGGTCATGACATCACGTACATTTCATATGGACTATGAGTAGTCTACATTTCATTGACATCATGTGCATCTCATTAGTACATTCACGACATTTCATTTCACCTTCAACGCGTAATTTTTATGTTTAATAATCTTTATCGCGTGAGTTATTATTTTTAACATTTAACCCGTTACTTTCAAAAATGATCAGGGTATTTTTAAACTTACATTTAGTTTATAAAAATTTTATTTTTAGTTTTCTTAGTGTTTCAAATTTATTTGGTATTTTAATCGTTAACGTTTAATTATTACGTCGTTTTCTTAAAATTATGCGATAATTATTTTATCACTCAATTTTCACAAGAAAGTATTTTACAATTTTTATTATCTCAATACAACCTATTTTGATTTACTAAAAACTCACTTGCACCAAAAACTTCCCTTCACCTTAATTTAACTTTGTTTTACTTACATTTTGTATCAAATAATACACAAATTATGCAAGTTGCAACATTTTTAAAAAAAAAATATCATTGAGAGAACAACCCTCCCCAAAACCGGCCCAGGGGAGGGTGCCCCATAAATGTGGCAAGGTGTATGTTTTCTTTCTAATAATGCAAGTATACAAGTCTTACTTGACAAACATTTCACATACATCTTATTTTCTCAAAGTGTGAAAAAATATTTCTCTCCTTTCTTGGCTCCATAGAACCCTACAACAACAAAACAAAGGGGATCAAGAAATTTTTGGCAAGATCAAGTGTTTTTATCAACCTAGATCATATCCTTTTCATGGTTTTGAAATAAAAACCAAGGATATTTAAGTTAATCCTTTGTTACCTACACCTCTTCTCTTGCACTAGTAAGCATATTCTCATCATTTTTATGTTTCCTTATCATTTTCATATGATTCTTTTCATTTTTGGAGCTTATATGCATGTTATGTGATTTATACCATTTATTTCATGATTTTTAAGTTATATATACAATACGGTCATCCTATAATTACTCCCATGGTATTCTTTGGTATTGATGGTGATTAGGAACCCATGACACCCTAAGAAGGTGTATGGTAGGATTAGATTAGTTTTGGAGTTGATTTGAAGGGATTAGAATAGGTTTTGTCCGAGAAAAAACTATTTTATAACGTATACATAAAGGTTCTGTCCTTGTTTCAATTTTCTGGAAAATCCGACATCTGGTACAAAACTTTGGCCTGGATATTTAGAAAATATACTTTAAAACGAATCCGTGGCAGCGAGCGGATAAAACGGACTTATAACGAAAAAGTTATGGATTTTACAAGTTTGACGACGGAAAATATTATTTTCAGAAATTTCAGCAACATGTTTTTATTTGGTTCGAGTCAAAAATGAGCCTTAAGCTTCTCAAATTATTTCGACTTGTCAAAAATATATTAGTTTACTTCAATACGAAGCTAAGGACATATTAGCGTAAAGCGGTTTGAAACGACAAAGATATGCACTTTTCATAAACTTGCCGTAACTAATTTTCTGCACACAATTAGCCAAAACCACCATCTTTAACCCTTAATATCTTTATGATTGAGACCTTTTGGACGAAAACTCCTGAACTGAAACTTTTAGATATCGATACAAACTTTCCAAAACCGTCGAGTTCGTTCGCTAACGATCGACGTACACCATTTTACGACTACTTTTCCGGAGCCATTTTTGTTAATTTCAAGAAAATTCCGACGACATTGTTTTGCGACGAAAAATGGTAATTTCACCAAAAATCATTATAAAACCATTGTAGGATGACATTTTGGCGTAAAAACATGTAAAGTCATTTTTGATTGGTCGAGGGCGTCAAAGCGAGTATTTTTCGACGACGAGTAATATTTTCAAAACCCGTAAATGGTATAAATTACATACGTAGTGCATGCATAACATTACATTGAAACTCATATCATTGGTACTAGGTACCGGATAACGCATCACATTATACCTCGGTGTACTCCTCTTGTCATCGTCGGTTTACCAAGTGAGTTCGTAGCCCCTACTTTTACTTGTTTTCATAACTGTTTTGGGGGAGATACATGCTCAATCTGTTTTCATTTGAGTTCATAAGTACTTTAAATTTATCATGAGTACCATTGTTTCTAAATCAAAGGTTATACTATATAAATTGTTATTGTTTGCGTGCTACGGTTTTCGTCGTATAACGTTCTATCGATTGACTCTTGATACATTGAGTTAGGTGCTATTGATTATGTGCTATGGTCCTATTGATTAAGTGCTATTGTTCTACGTCAAGTTAGGTACTATTGTGAATTCATTTGACATCATATGTTTGGAACATAAACTATACACATTTAAATTGGGTTGTGAACACACAGGTTGCAAGTCTTGTATGGGGGACTTGGGCTGAGTGGATTTACAATGCCTTTCTTTGCATAAGCGATTCGATACATTGAGTCATGCACTATTTTTGTGAATTCATTTGACATCATATGTTTGGAACATAAACTATATACATTCGGTGGGTTGTGAACACCACGGGTTGCAAGTCTTGTATGGTAGGGACTTGGGCTGAGTGGATTTACAATGCCTTTGCTACATAAGCGACTTTGAAGTCTTTACATTTCAACGATTTACAATGCCTTGGCATAAGCGATTCGACGGCTTTTCATTTCAAAACAAACTCTATGAACTCACTCAACCTTTGTGTTGACACTTTTAGCATGTTTTAATCTCAGGTATCTAAGGCATTCACTTCATGGTATGCATTTGGACACATCATGGAGTCGTGGTGACGGCCAGCGTCTTACATAGGATTTATATACTTTAAAAACATCGTTTGACATAAACTTATTTTCCGCACAAGTTGATTTTCATTTGGGACCTACTTTGTAAACTCTGATTTTTTTTTTATTAAATCAAAGCGATGTATTTTCAAAGCGACACTTTAGGTCGTTCAATATACTTGTGATTGTGATGCTATGACGATCAATCCCGAGATTCCATTCATTTGCAAAAGCAGTAATTTGGGGTGTGACAGTTGGTATCGAGCTTAGATTATAGAGAACTAGGTTGCATCATTGACCTAGACTATAACTACATCATCATAGCATCTCATCATTTCATCATAAGTGAATGTTCACTTTACATGTGGATTATCATTACATTTTTTCGAGTTATTCACTTTCATTTCATATCGATTGTCACATGGATGCCCTTAAATGCCCATTCCATTATCTTTTCCCCATACTTTAACGTGGAGAGTTCCTTGTCATTCCCTATCACAATTTCACATCAGCTGATTCATCATCGATAACGACGAATGCCGAGATAAACCCTTAAGTAGGGCAAAGTCGCTCTCACTCCTTTGTTTCACCACTAACATGTCGAGTTACACTTTATTCACATTAAGTCACTAAACCATCATACATTTGAAGTACTTACGACACCTCATAACCCATTCCTTAGGAAACCGTCGATCATTTTGAAACAACAACCCCAACAACCGCACCAACCACAACAATAACCAAAACAACAACAACAACGATAACCAAACCAACAACAACAAAAGAAAATGGGAAAATGACCGGGAAGGTTATGATAACGACAACCAAAACCATAACACTAACCATCACCAACAACTGAATAGAAGACAAGAAGTCGCCGAGGGTCTATGTTGCTGCACCAATAAGGGGAAGAGCTTATGCGAGGAAACTTACCGCGATGCCACAATGCACGCTACATCATAATGGTCCATGTGGTACATGTTTTAGAACGTCACAAAGTAGGACACCTTGCTAAGGACTGTAAGGGCAAGACCATAGTTACGTGCTTCGGATGTGGGGAACAAGGACACTATCGAAGTCAATGTCCTCAAAACCAAGGTCAACAAGTCGAAGGTGCTCATGGGAATGTATATATGTTAGAAGGAGGAGGAGGAGCTCGTCAAGGTATCAACGGCGCGGAAGACTGAAGAAGTTCGGAAACTAACAGTCTTATTTCTCCTTATGTTCTATGCCGTACCAAGTTTATGTCTAATCATCGTATCCGAAACTTAATAACCTAAGATGTACTACTTTTGCTAAACCACTCGTTGTAATATATTCTCATCTATCGTACTTTATTTCCTTTCGATTCGATATCATTTACGAGGATTTTAATTCTTTTTACCTTAACTATCATTTTAACGACACTTCTCCATGTCTTCTCTCCTCGATGTTCATCACAATTTTAACCTCAGTTGACTCAACACCAAACAACATATGAGTCGATTAGTCCAAGCATTGCATAGTTACTCCTAAATTATACATAGCCTGATCACCTATGTCTAATTCAGGAAGAATCATGCAATGAAGGGAGTAGTAGTCTCATATGAGTAAGCAATTCCGTAATCGAGCCAAATTTTCAAAAGATTTTCTTCAAACCACTTGTTTCCAGTTTGATCCGCGTGACAGTTCTTGTTTGATGAGTTGCAAAGATCGAGCTAGAAACAAGTTGTTACCTAAACCGATTTAGCCTAATCGTATGACAGTTCTTGTTTGATGAGTTGTGGGATTAAGTATAAATCGGTTACCAAAAGTCTTTTGAGGGTTTTGCTCGGGAATGGGAAAGTTTGCCACATCAAACCCTAAACCGAAGATCAACACGATTGAATTCAGGGGATGAATTCCTTTTTGAATGGGCGAATGTGACAATCCGTACTTTGGTCATTTCGTCGATTCATGTCTTATTATTTCAACATTTTAGTAAACTTGGTTTACTTGATTGAAATTAGCGTAACCTTGGAGGTTTAGCGGTAATTCATGGTCATGACATCACGTACATTTCATATGGACTATGAGTAGTCTACATTTCATTGACATCATGTGCATCTCATTAGTACATTCACGACATTTCATTTCACCTTCAACGCGTAATTTTTATGTTTAATAATCTTTATCGCGTGAGTTTTTATTTTAAATATTTAACCCGTTACTTTCAAAAATGATCCCGAGGTATTTTAAACTTACATTTAGTTTATAAAAATTTTATTTTTAGTTTTCTTAGTGTTTCAAATTTATTTGGTATTTTAATCGTTAACGTTTAATTATTACGTCGTTTTCTTAAAATTATGCGATAATTATTTTATCACTCCAATTTTCACAGGAAAGTATTTTTACAATTTTTATTATCTCAATACAACCTATTTTGATTTACTAAAAACTCACTTGCACCAAAACTTCCTTCACCTTAATACAACTTACTTACATTTTGTATCAAATAATACACAAATTATACAAGTGCAACATTTTAAAAAAAAAAATATCATTGAGAGAGACAACCCTCCCCCAAAACCGCCAAGGAGGGTGCCCTCATAAATGTGGCAAGGTGTATGTTTTCTTTCTAATAATGCAAGTATACAAGTCTTACTTGACAAACATTTCACATACATCTTATTTTCTCAAGTGTGAAAAAAATATTTCTCTCCTTTCTTGGCTCCATAGAACCGGCCACAACAACAAAACAAGGGGATCAAGAAATTTTTGGCAAGATCAAGTGTTTTTATCAACCTAGATCATATCCTTTTCATGGTTTTGAAATAAAAACCAAGGATATTTAAGTTAATCCTTTGTTACCTACACCTCTTCTCTTGCACTAGTAAGCATATTCTCATCATTTTATGTTTCCTATCATTTTCATATGATTCTTTTCATTTTTGGAGCTTATATGCATGTTATGTGATTTATACCATTTATTTCATGATTTTTAAGTTATATATACAATACGGTCATCCTATAATTACTCCCATGGTATTCTTTGGTCTTGATGGTGATTAGGAACCCATGACACCCTAAGAAGGTGTATGGTAGGATTAGATTAGTTTGGAGTTGATTTGAAGGGATTAGAATAGGTTCTGTCCGAGAAAAACTATTTTTATACATTATACATAAAGGTTCTGTCCTTGTTTCAATTTTCTGGAAAATCCGACATCTGGTACAAAACTTTGGCCTGGATATTTAGAAAATATACTTTAAAAGCGAATCCGTGGCAGCTTGAGCGGATAAAAGCGGACTTATAACGAAAAAGTTATGGATTTTACAAGTTTGACGACGGAAAATATTATTTTCAGAAAATTTCAGCAACATGTTTTATTTGGTCGAGTCAAAAATGAGCCTTAAGCTTCTCAAATTATTTCGACTTGTCAAAAATATATTAGTTTACTTCAATACGAAGCTAAGGACAGATTAAACGTAGAAAAGCGGTTTGAAGCGACAAAGATATGCACTTTTTCATAAACTTGCCGTAACTAATTTTCTGCACACAATTAGCCAAAACCACCATCTTTAACCCTTAATATCTTTATGTTCGAGCCCTTTTGGACGAAAACTCTGACTGAAATTTTAGATATCGATACAAACTTTCCAAAACCGTCGAGTTCGTTCTCTAACGATCGGCGTACACCATTCGACTACTTTTCGGAGCCATTTTGTTAATTTCAGAAAATTCCGACGACATTGTTTTGACGAAAAATGTGGTAATTTCACCAAAAATCATTATAAAACCATTGTAGGATGACATTTTGGCGTAAAAACATGTAAAGTCATTTTTGATTGGTCGAGGCGTCAAACGAGTATTTTTCGACGGCAGTAATATTTTCAAAAACCCGTAAATGGTATAAATTACAAACGTAGTGCATGCATAACATTACATTGAAACTCATATCATATCATATCATTGGTACTAGGTACCGGATAACGCATCACATTATACCTCAGTGTACTCACTCTTGTCATCTCGTCAGTTTACCAAGTGAGTTTCGTAGCCCCTACTTTTACTTGTTTTCATAACTGTTTTGGGGGAGATACATGCTCAATCTGTTTTCATTTGCGTTCATAAGTACTTTAAATTTATCATGAGTACCATTGTTTCTAAATCAAAGGTTATACTATGTAAATTGTTCTTGTTTAGTGCTTTCTGATACTCACGTCATTATAACGTTCTATCGGTTGACTCTTGATACATTGAGTTAGGTGCTATTGATTATGTGCTATGGTCCTATTGATTAAGTGCTATTGTTCTACGTCAAGTTAGGTACTATTGTGAATTCATTTGACATCATATGTTTGGAACATAAACTATACACATTTAAAGTGGTTTGTGAACACAGGTTGCAAGTCTGTATGGGCGGGACTTGGGCGAGTGGATTTACAATGCCTTTCTTTATAGCGATTTGATACATTGAGTCATGCACTATTTTTGTGAATTCATTTGACATCATATGTTTGGAACATAAACTATATACATTCAGCGGTGGGTTGTGAACACACAGGTTGCAAGTCTTGTATGGGGGACTTGGGCTGAGTGGATTTACAATGCCTTTGCTACAAAAGCGACTTTGGAAGTCTTTACATTTCAACGATTTACAATGCCTTTGCGGCATAGCGATTCGAACGGCTTTTCATTTCAAAACAAACTCTATGAACTCACTCAACCTTTGTGTTGACACTTTTAGCATGTTTTATCTCGGGTATCTAAGGCATCCACTTCATGGCATGCATTTGGACACATCATGGAGTCGTGGTGACGGCCAGCGTCTTACATAGGATTTATATACTTTAAAAACATCGTTTGACTGTACTAAACTTATTTTCCGCACAAGTTGATTTTCATTTGGGACCTACTTTGTAAACTCTGATTGCTTTATTAAATCAAACGATGTATTTTCCAAACGACACTTTAGGTCGTTCAATATAACTGTGATTGTGATGCTATGACAGTCAATCCCCAGGAATTCCATTCCGCTGCAAAACAGGTAATTTGGGGGTGTGACAATATGAAATAAATTTGGGTTTAAAATCAAGGAGTTTGTGAGTAAGATGTTGGAGGGTAGAGATGTTTCCGGATAGAGTTTGGTTTTTTGTTTGAAGTGAGTATATCGCGAGAAGAGTCGTAGAGGCACAAGAGATGGAAGAAGGGTGTTGTGTTATGTGAAGAAGAAAACGATGGAGCAATTCAAGAAGATCGGAATCCGGGATTAAGAAAAATTTTGAAGACGACACCTTGAGGGCAAGGTGATTTTGAAGGAGTGAGGAATGATACGCCTGGGCTCGAGCCCAAGGCTCATTTATCTATTAGGGTTTTATCTTGTCTTATAAATACTCTTTGTAATATTTTAGTTCATCATTCAATCAAGTTTAATATCAATAATTCTCTAGTTCTTCTCTTCAATTTCTTAAGGTGCTCGCACACGCTTGAAGTGGTACCTTATCCCGATACAACCCCTAACAGGGTCGTATCAAAAACTTTCCTTTTTTGTGTAAAATATCTTATGATAAAACTTCCCAGTTTTCTTCCCATAATTGTAATGGCCTATTGACATCACAGAACAACAAAATTGTGACAAATAGGTCACGGAGTTGCGGCCCTAATGGCCAAAAGCTTGCTTCTTATATAGCGAGTGTCCATTCCTTGTCATCATTGATTAGGCCATATGCAAAACATGCTTCTTCAAAATTTCCATAAACCCTTTTGTTAACCGTCATCAACTTTTCAAAAGATGTAGGCCCTCTCACCATATTTAGCAACATTTGGAAATAATAGTGTTCCTTGGAGGCTGGGCTTGAGTAATAAATCCTACCAATGCTTTTTTTTCTTGTTTCCATGGTTTCCATAGCCTTTTTTGTTCATGCCACACATAGTGTTTGGGAATTTCTGCATAGGTCAACTTCCTGGCTGACTTATCCCGCTTATTTAGCTCAAACCACTCAGTAAACATCGTTATCTTGATGTTCTCCCTTTAAAGTAGTGCTGGTAAGCTTTGCGAGTCGCGTAATGTGATTTAGTTTTGGTTAGGTAGTGGAAATTTAGTTTCATGACTGATGGGTAGGAGTAGTGGATGTCGAAAGAGAAGAGACGCCACACTGCCTCACATGGTGCTAAATAGCGACAATTTAAAAAGCTCTTCATCTCATCAACTTCAACTATTTTTTCACCCGGCTCATTATTGCTTCTTGCAACGTTTTCTTGTACGACAATAGTTGCTCTATCTGGCCCTTTGTTTAAGTACTTGAATAAGTACTTTATTGCCTTTGATCTATTACACCACTCAACATTAATGTGTTCTTTGTATTTTAATAATACATATCGATTGTAAGGGACTACATTTTTCTCTAAACGTAAATTTTATTAAGGAAAAAGCCAATAAATTGGCAAAGTACAAATACAACCAAAGAGACATAGGCTAGAATACATATTAGACTACATACTAAGGCAACAAACAAAAGTCCTTGGACAATTCCCAAGCTCAGACTAATAACAATGAGACTGATCTTACAACCAAGTAGCAAGGCACAACATACTCTGAATCCATAAAGTACACTGAGACCAATCAGTATACCTCAATCCATCACCATACACTGAACCCTGACTACAAGTTGTCAGACAGTACATAACATAGCCAATAACAGAGCAAAACAAAAACAAGAACAATCCATTAATAACATAACAATTAGCAACAAATCATCAAAATCAGCTTCCACTTCAAACATCAAACCTGAAGAGCATAACAAGAGACCAGACCATAGAATCACACACAGCAAAGTAGACTTGCCTCCTTAAAAACCTTACCCCAAGTAAAACCCTTAAGGATAAAAACTTGGGTAAGGAAAAGAGTACAACTTCTACTAGCCAGCTCCCAATCCAGCCACTTCCAAATTCCCAAGACAAGCTCACACATGAAAATCAACAACCTGTCTTGATTAGTACAACTCAAAATAATACTACATAATTGATGCAGGTTTTCTGACCATGTTTTAATATTTATAAAGTCTCGTTTACCTATGGTCCACCTTATGCACTCACGGGCAGTATACCCGGTCGTGTGTAGTGTAGTATCGGTAAACGAGGTTAGTCCCAGAAGCTATGTGAGCGGATTCTAATTAAGTCTAGGTGTCACTGGTTTAAGGGTTGAAATGATTAATTAACTAATAAACAAGAAATAAAAGCAAGTAAAGAAGATAGAGGGTGTGATCAATAGAGAGAAAGTGTGCTAACCTAATTACTCATCCTATCGTTTAATGTTCATGTTTTACTACTTCCAATTGATTCAAGTGGTGGTTTAAGTCGCTAGGACATCATTTGGTCAGTTCGTCCTAACCTATCAACAAAGGCTCCTACCCGAGGTCAAGATTCTACCCTTGATATTCGAGTTGTTTTTAGTCGCCTAAGCTAAGTCATTAAGTACCCTACATGCAAGATTCGAAATAATGAGTGCCCGGGCGCTAGCATCTTAGATCCCTAACTTCTTAAGTTCATCCAAACTACCGGTGATCATTTCGTCAGTTCGCACAAGCGAGGAAGGGTCATCAGTTGGTCAATTCTTACCCTCCCCAACTCTACTTAAATACTTAGGGTCAGTTGGTCAATTCTCCTAAGCAACTAGATACAACCGCATTTCAAAACTACCGAAGCTAGGGTAACTACCAACGAACTATGCATGCATACACAGGAATCAATTATACGGAAGCATGAAAACATAAACAAAACATTCAAGGAATCATAACTAGGCTAGCACCAAAGATGCTTAGTGTTACACCCCGTGAACGACACGACTTATAATAATAAAAATTTAAGAACTTTTACGCGGAAGTAACTTGACTTAAAAGTGACCCGCTGTTACAAATCATTAAACTGATTTAATTCCATAACAAACCGACCCTTGAAAGTATTTTTACATGAAACTAGACTCAATTACCTTCGAAACGACGGGTGGCACGACCTCTAACGACTGACGGTTTATTTTATACAAAATAAACAAAAGCGACAAAAAATGCCAGCGTCAAAATTCTGTGCGAGCATAGATCTTAAGATCTATGCTCGAACTCTTTGAAATCAACTTTATGGGCTAAGAATAGATCTTAAGATCTATGCTCAGGAAAGAAACTCCTTGAAAACTTTCTGGTCTGAGCATAGATCTTAAGATCTATGCTCAGGGAAGAACTTTTGCACATCATCCTGAAAACTAACTTCCCAAACACAACATCACATGAAAACTTTCAGAAATCATTTACACAACATAACACTCCATTTTCATAACACTCGTGGTCTCAATGATCCACGGAAATGTACTTTACAAGCTTACGGGTGTCTTTGCCAAAACACCCGTTTTGACTACCACGATTAATAACTTTTACATACATTAAAACTTGTAAATTGACTCTTCACCGTTACAAAGACTTGACACTATAAACATTAAACCTTTTATGACTCTCGGGGGACAACCTTGTCATGAGCTCGGTATCTAAACTAAGCTCTAATGCACAAACCCAATGCTTCTAATCCTTGCTTCAAATACTTAATCTCCTTACCATGCTTTACCCTTCTTCTCATGAACCTACAAAACATTAACATCTTAACGAGTAAGCGATAACGCTTAGTAAGTAAAAGACATAGCATGTCATTATATATCAAATAACATGTAAGCATTAAAACATATTAAACATCACATTACTTGAATACACATAACCTTTCATAACATTGAACATCAAACCATCACTTTAACCACCTTTCTTTGCACATGAAATATAATCAACCTATAACAATACTAGGTCAATCCTACCTTAATACTTCCTATTGTAAACCCATAAACATACACATAAACACATACATGTTAGAATCCACATAATGACATGCAAGTGTCATTTTACTTACCTTAGCTCCAAGCTAAGCAAACCAAGGCATCATGATCAACAATAACACCATCAATATCTCTAAACATCCTATCCATTATCAACATCATCCTCCTCACTTGCATCTATAACAATTGCCATAACCAAAAAAACTTAAAACATATAATTGAAATTACTATAACAACTAATATGCTCTTTAATCATCCTTAGTCATCATATATCATATATTGATCATATGATGAACACCCCCAATTACTAACCTTGACTCAATAAACTTATCCCATAAATCATAACCAAAACCCTCTTAATCATTTATATGATCATATCATGATCATATTCCAAAATCTCCAATTTACACTTAATTTATTAAAGCTTATTCCATTAATTTATATAGCCCTTTTAACCAATTAAAACCCACCTTTTACCCAATTTCCAATTTAGGGTTCATAAACCCTAATCTTAAATTCCTTAATTGACTTGAGATAGAAGTACTTACTTGAGGAGAATCTTTACTAGTGCTTCACTACTTGATTTGGGATACTTAGACACCACGATTGATCAGCATCATTTGATCTCTTCTTCCCTCCCTTCTTCATATCACGACACACTCACATACACCTATATTTTTCTGGAACTCAATGAGGATAAGAGAAACATCCAGACTATTGTAGGTGATGAGTTTGACAATTTGGCACACTAGGTCCCTCAATTCCTCTTTCTTCCACTATAACACTTTTAGTACTTGGCAACTTAGGCCCCTTAAGTACATTTTCCTTATAAATGTGGCACGTCATATTTTCTATAACCATTTACATAACATTAATACTTATATTTTTGACTATCGGGTTTGACTAACCAATCCCGTAAGTCCTTTGAACTTATTGAAGTCATGGTCAACCATTCAAATGGAATTCTTGTAATAAAATGCTTAGGCCCGGTTTCAGGGTGTTATAATTCTACTCCCCTTATTTAGATTTCGTCCCCAAAATCTGTCATTTAAACTACACTTGACTTGATCACTTCTTGCCCCCATTCTTAGCATTAAGCACATTTATCATCCATACATTTCGTTGCAATGATCTATGTGATCTTGCAACATTAAACAATACATACCAAAATCCTTAATCTACTCTACTTCTCATTTAACTTTTTGAGAGCGTCGACTCTTACTAAGGTCATTATGTCAAACATGACGCATTTAGTATAATCATTGTATCATTTTGCCAACCTCATTTCCATCACATCGCATTCTTACTTACTACACTTAACTTTTAAATCAAGGACTATGTGTCACTTGAGGAAATTTACGCCGTTTTGACTTTACATAAGTCAAACGTTAACCTATACAACTTAGCATTTCATTTCTACCATAGTCATTCTATTATCTGCTTTAACATTTTGCTATAACTCCTTATCTTTGCAATTTCATTTTAAGGATTTCCACAAAGTGTTAAGATTGACTTAGGGAAATCTTGGCTTACTTTAACTTTCATAACTTAACATTAACTATTATCTACTCATCTTACATTGGTCATTCCTTTACTTCATTAACGTTTTCATTACATTGTCTCATTTTCTCTATTTCTTACAATAAATTTCTCGTCAAAGACTATGAGTCTCATAAAAAGTTTCAACGGGTTGACTTTAAAAGTCAAATTTTAACTTATACCTTCACATTCACTCATATATATGAGTGCTAATATTAATTAGCATCTATTTCCATCATTACTCACATTTGAACCACGCCTCAAGGCATGCTATAACATCATTATCAGTTTCTTAATCTCTTCGAGTTATACTATAGACACCTAATGGTTGGTTTCACTTAATGTCTCAACTAAAAGTTGCATTCTAATTATATCTCGTCTATCTTAGCTCTTAAGACTTTTAATTAATTCTAGGCTTGCGTTTTCTACCCTTTCTACCTTACTCATGCCATGTTGGGAACACATAAGCCCACTCATTTACACTTCTTCATTTACATGGAAAGGCGTCCCAATCAATGTAAATCAAGAAACATAAACTCATGGTTCGGCGATTCATAATTTCTTTAATTAAATGAATAGGCGTCCCAATCCATTTGACTAAGGAAATCATAAGTCGTCCTACTTACACGCTTCCAACACAACACTCGTACCTATTACTTGTTTTTACTTTACTTTCTTTCTCTTCGTTCTTATTACACTTTACATTACTTTTTTAACCTTTTAGAATTGGATCCATACCTTTATCACTTTCACTTTGGGGATATTTTAATAAGCCAAAGGTATAGGCAACCCCTTGCCGGTGAAGGCAATACATTTCATCCCAAAGGATATCGTTATTAACATCATTACATTGGCCATCCCAAAGGATACCACCATTAACATCATTAATTTGGTCATCCCGAAGGATACCATCATTAACATCATTAGCTTGGTCATCCCGAAGGATACCATCATTAACATTATTAATTTGGTCATCCCGAAGGATACCATCATTAACATCATTAGCTTGGTCATCCCGAAGGATACCATCATTAACATAATTAATTCGTCCATCCCGAAGGATGTCATCATTAGCCATCATTAACTCATTGGTTACATGATAGCCATCTTTAACCTTTCACATTTAACATTGGATCCAAGCCAATAATATTTTAATGCATACATTATTCCATTCCTGCTATTTAGCTAAAGCAAGCATCATATAGTATATGAAACCTACTTATCATACTTACACATGTACTATGTGTTTACATTTCTCATTACAGCTTATATTCTTTATCGTGCAGTAACCATTTCCTCATCTTTACTCTTACCTCTTTTAGGTTATTCAATTCTTTTCTACATCTAACCTTACATAGGTTAGTTCGATAACACCTTCATTAACTTACATTTATCTTTTATATACACTTTACACATTAACACGATCTCTTCGTGTTTAGTTAGGCAACATATCCTTACATTATTAACTCATCTCTTTTAGTTTTTAGCACATTAGCTATACCACTTTCATCTCATCATTACTTGTCATCATTTCTTTAATCTCATTCTTTACTTTTCGTATTAATAGATGCTTAATAGTTAGTGTAGCAATTCTCATCTTGATATCACACATTATACTTTAGCACACTTATCATTTAATATGTTCCACACTTTAAGCGTCAAATACTTTAATTCACTATTAGCCCATCTCTAATACCACTTACCATTTTAATCACATTCCATTTCCACTACTCTTAAAGCATGTTCTTAGAATCACAAAGCGATTACCGGCACTAACCAAGGTGCACGGTGATTCAAATTACTTAAACATTTCAAGTCCTCCACGGACTTATATCACATATACATTAACATTATAAAACACATTCATTATTCTCTACTTAGATTCATGTAACCTATCTCATAGTTCGCTGCAAAGCTTAAACGTTCACCATCCCGCATTAATACTCTTACATTCAACGCATTCTAATAGTGGTTTAAGTCTAGGAAACCTAAAATGGAAACCTAATTCACTTAAACCGAAGCTCTGATACCAAGTTGTTACACCCCGTGAACGACACGACTTATAATAATAAAAATTTAAGAACTTTTATGCGGAAGTAACTTGACTTAAAAGTGACCCGCTGTTACAAATCATTAAACTGATTTAATTCCATAATAAACCAACCCTTGAAAGTATTTTTACATGAAACTAGACTCAATTACCTTCGAAACGACGGGTGGCACGACCTCTAACGACTGACGGTTTATTTTATACAAAATAAACAAAACGACAAAAATCTGCCAAACGTCAAAATTCTGATATGAGCATAGATCTTAAGATCTATGCTCAGGGAAGAACTATTTGAAATCAACCTTCTGGTCCAAGCATAGATCTTAAGATCTATGCTAGAAAAAACTCCTTGAAAACTTTCTGGTCTGAGCATAGATCTTAAGATCTATGCTCAGGGAAGAACTTTTGCACATCATCCTGAAAACTAACTTCCCAAACACAACATCACATGAAAACTTTCAGAAATCATTTACACAACATAACACTCCATTTTCATAACACTCGTGGTCTCAATGATCCACGGAAATGTACTTTACAAGCTTACGGGTGTCTTTGCCAAAACACCCGTTTTGACCCATTTTCAGTGTAACTTTTACATACATTAAAACTTGTAAATTGACTCTTCACCGTTACAAAGACTTGACACTATAAACATTAAACCTTTTATGACTCTCGGGGGACAACCTTGTCAAGAGCTCGGTATCTAAAATAAGCTCTAATGCACAAACCCAATGCTTCTAATCCTTGCTTCAAATACTTAATCTCCTTACCATGCTTTACCCTTCTTCTCATGAACCTACAAAACACAAACATCTTAACGAGTAAGCGATAACGCTTAGTAAGTAAAAGACATAGCATGTCATTATATATCAAATAAAATGTAAGCATTAAAACATATTAAACATCACATTACTTGAATACACATAACCTTTCATAACATTGAACATCAAACCATCACTTTAACCACCTTTCTTTGCACATGAAATATAATCAACCTATAACAATACTAGGTCAATCCTACCTTAATACTTCCTATTGTAAACCCATAAACATACACATAAACACATACATGTTAGAATCCACATAATGACATGCAAGTGTCATTTTACTTACCTTAGCTCCAAGCTAAGCAAACCAAGGCATCATCATCAACAATAACACCATCAATATCTCTAAACATCCTATCCATTATCAACATCATCCTCCTCACTTGCATCTATAACAATTACCATAACCAAAAAAACTTAAAACATACTCCTTCCGTCCCTAAATAAATGTCCAGTTTGACTTTTCAGAGTCAAACTGGTTCAACTTTGATCGTAAATATTTTTTTGTGTTATATTATACTTGATGAAAAAATATACTAATGAAAACTACACTTAAAACCTAATCTATTCATATATTTTTCATCAAGTATTATATAACATTCGCAAAACTAGATAAAGTCAAAGTTGATCCAGTTTGACTCTGAAAAGTCAAACTGGACACTTATTTAGGGACAGAGGTAGTATAATTGAAATTACTATAACAACTAATATGCTCTTTAATCATCCTTAGTCATCATATATCATATATTGATCATGTGATGAACACCCCAAATTACTAACCTTGACTCAATAAACTTATCTCATAAATCATAACCAAAACCCTCTTAATCATTTATATGATCATATCATGATCATATTCCAAAATCTCCAATTTACACTTAATTTATTAAAGCTTATTCCATTAATTTATATAGCCCTTTTAACCAATTAAAACCCACCTTTTACCCAATTTCCAATTTAGGGTTCATAAACCCTAATCTTAAATTCCTCAATTGACTTGAGATAGAAGTACTTACTTGAGGAGAATCTTTACTAGTGCTTCACTACTTGATTTGGGATACCTAGACACCATGATTGATCATCATCATTTGATCTCTTCTTCCCTCCCTTCTTCATATCACGACACACTCACACACACCTATATTTTTCTGGAACTCAATGAGGATAAGAGAAAAATCCATACTATTGTAGGTGATGAGTTTGTCTATTTGGCACATTAGGTCCCTCAAGTCCCCTTTCTTCCACTTTAGCCACAATATACTGTAACACCCCCAAAAATGACTCAGCGGAAGCATACAGGTATTGGGGTGCTACTAAATTGATACCACAACATAAGCATAGAACAACGGATTTTTATAAATAAACTTTTATTCATTTCTTAAAAACAATGTTTACATTTTTTATTTGATGCGGAAAATGACCCATTATAAAAAGGTTGTCCAAATACATAAATCAGAGTCGTCTATGACCATGCCATGCCTTTGCCTTGTGCCTCCAAAGATAGACTATCACCTTAAAACCTGAAAATACATGCTAAAAAGTGTCAACACGAGGTTGGTGAGTTCATAGGTTTGAGTAAAATGTAATGTAATATAAAAGAATTATTTATCAAAAGAATTTAGAAATCGTTGCATCTCTTGTAATATCATAAAAATAATACCATTGTCTAAACCACAATGATTTGAAAGAAATCAGATCATTGTGTAACCCACAATGTCTTGAAGTGAAAATTTGTTATTTAATAAATGTAATAGTGAACCACAAGATTTTGTAAGGTGTGACCAATGTAACCCAATGACACGAAATAAAGTATTATACGGTCTAAGCTCATGACACGAAGCGTTAGCGTAGTAATGAATGCCGAATACAAGTGTATAACCCGCACACTTGTGACTTACTCAAATAATATGCGTCCGTCCGACTCGTACTAATGGTCAGTAGAGCTTATCCTACTATGGACGGGGGTGTCAACCCCAATAGATCTATTCATAGCATTTATGCTTACTCACAAAAGAGTAACTAACAGTTCATGATAATGGGGTAGTAATAGTAATTGGGTTTTGGGACTTAGACCATTATGCAGAAATTTTGTACTTGCGTTCAAAAGAAAATAATTAAGTATGCAACTAGTGAAATAAATAATGTATTCAAGAAATCAAACAAGCATTTAAGTAAAGGAATGTGTTTTAAGTAAGCAAGTATCGTATTCAAGTAAAACAAGTATTTGATTTAAGTAAAAACAAGCATGTATTCTCCCCCAAAAGTATTTGAAAACAAGTAAAATAGGGGCTATGAAACTCACCTTGGCCATGTGCAATATGAAGGCTAAAAGGGAATTAAGTCAAGGAGTGATAGTGCACGGCTCCGACACGCAACCTAATTTAGTACGGCAATTTAGTCTTTAACTCATGTTTAAGACTCGATAAAGTTTAACTAACTTTATAAAGTTTTCAATATTTGTGTTGTTGTTGTTGCTTGTGTGGCAGCATTTAAGTTTAAAACAATTTTCTAATTATTTGTAAGTATTTGCTCTTGGAAGCGCATAAGTATAAAATAGGAACTATTGGGATAAATGAGTCCTCGGATTAATGGCACCAAAAGGCGACATATGGAAACTAATAGAACATTAGACATTGTCAGAAAATATAAAAGTGTCATTGGCTAATAGTATATTTAAATAAATAAGTTTATGTTAAAAATAACTAGCGGATGATTATACATTTAAAAAAAGAATGTAATTTATGCTTTGTTTTAATAAGTCCTAAATAAATTAAAACTTGTAGTGTTGAATTTAGTAAAGTTAACAATTTTCAAAATAAGTTCTGAAATAAGTAATAATCCAATAGTAGAAGAATAAGCAATGTGAATAAGCCAAAAACATACATTTTGAAATTAAGCCATTAAGACAAAAAATAATTCAAAACTCATGAGTTTGAAATTTAACAAACAAGATCAAAATAAGACAAAGAGGCCTTGGTTGAATTTTGTATTAAAATAAGTCAAGAGTCCGCGATTAAACTTCTTACATAATTTATATCAAAATAAACTAAAGAGGCCGCGGATTAGACTTTTTATATAATTTATATTAAAACAAGTCAAAGGCCGGTTGAATTTTATATCAAAAAATTCAAATACCATATCATATGGAATAAGCAATAGGACTTTTGAAATAAACACTTTAATTTGGTTGGGTCAATTAAGCAAACCAGCCCCAAAGCTGGGCTGATTGTGCCGACCCTAGCACAGGTCTCGACAACCATAACACACCGCTGTCGACTTGAGTGGGTCTCGACACAAACAAATTGTATCTAGCAACTAATTGTGCATTTCGCCTTATTATTTGGACTTCCTTAAAATCTCATGTTGTTTTATCATTTCATTATGTTACTGTTTAAATTATATGGTCAATTGCATGTTAATAGAGTATCAATGAAACATAAATTTATTTAAACCGGATAGAAACAGACCATCTTCTCGTTTTACACAAGTCAATATGGAATGTCGAAAGATACTAGAATCTAAAATATATTGACAAGCTTAATAGTAAATAAGCACTTCTCAAAATTCTTGAGCCAACACTTATACATTTTTTATTTATGACCAACACAACAACAACATTAACAAGAAAACCATTTCCTTTTTGTCTCATTTTTTTATTTGCCATTCGAATCGCAAAACAGAATAATCAGATAATAAGGGTTTTAATCAATTAAAGTAAGAATCCTTACAAATAAATCGGATGAAGTCGATTGGAGGGAGAAACCGACCACAAAGAAAAATATACACGAACTTCTTGGACAACCACCCGATTACAGGGGATATTACACTTCAATTGGACAAACTACAACTTGAATTGAATAATTAGCCAACTAATTTACAAAACCCCCAAGTTGATTTGAAACCCCAACCTTTGAAAAACTAATTTTTGTGTGTTAGTGTGTGAAAGTGAAGAACACGTGAAAGATTGCATCTTATTTAAAGATGGAAACAAGGAATGGAGTTTCTAGTCTTCCATTGTCTCTTTTGTTGGCGCTATCCGTCTTTGGCTATAGTCACTTTCTCACAGCCGCGCCCCAACATCTTCCATGATAGCTATGGAGATAGGTTTCTATTGAAGGGTGGTGGTGGGATACTTTTGGGGTTGACCATTAAAGGAAGGAAGTACCCATTGTTGTGTTTGTTTTTGCGTTTTATGTTTTTGGAAGGAGAGGGTAAGCGAAGAAAAAAAAGTGAAAGTGATGGGACCATTGGAGGTAGGGGATTAGGATAAATATTACTTTGTTTTATTATTATACCTGTATAGATTGTCTTTGCGTGTTCTATCGAGTCTTCGGCGCAATTGTACCTTCGGTATCCGTAAAGTATAAAATTATATTTTTAACGATTTCTTAAATGTAATAATATAACATTATTATTCGTAGAAATTTGATTATAACGTTTTACTGTTATTTAATTGGTGTCGGTATCGTGCTTGATTACTTGCGTGATTTCTTGAATTCACAAGATAACCTCTCGATTTTAGATCTAAATATTGACAACTGTCATTAAATAGCCGATTGAATTTTTCGGCGTAATAAATATTATTATAATAATCCGGAATTACGGGTTGTTATAGTCTACCCACCTTACGGAGATCCGTCCGGGATCTCAGTTTACGTTACCGATTGGGTGTCGGAACGAGGTGATGGTATTTGGAACAAATTTTTAATTTTTCTCTAGGTTGTTCTAGGGTTTCTTCTTTGGGTATGTGTACCTAAGTGTTAAACCCGGCCCGGCCGTCCTACATCCAGGAGTCATGATTTACTGTAGGTGGTAGGTTCATTGGGTGAAGGTTTCAGAAGTTTTGTTGTTTTGGAACTTGCTGGCACATTCCATCGCCTCTAATATGGATAGTAATTGGAAAGTATTATTGTTGGATTTTAAAGGGGAATCCTCCAAATTTGGAAACTATATTGTAGCAAGGATGTGCGGCGGATATAACATTTACCCATTAGCTACAGTAGAGGGTTTTAGTTGTCTAAGTTGGGTAGGATTTGAGGTTTTAATGGTTAAAATGAACCTTATTGTTTTCTATGGTTTTAGGCAGAGGTGTGGGATACATCCTAAGGTTAGGCTTAGCTACCAAGGAGAACATGGGTCATTTACGTTTATGGGGTATTAACTTGAAACACTTTTCAAGGAAGTAAGTAACTAATAGAGTGGTTCTAGAATACCTTTCAAAGTATTAAGGAACACTTTATTTTGGTAAGGTATGGGTAGAGTTGTAGTTTACTTTATGGTGAAATGGTAAGGTGGTAATTTGGTTTGTAGAATGAAGTATTTTGATTATAATGGTTTGAGGGATAATCGAAAATAGTTTGTATGGAAACTCTTTTATTTGTAGAAGGGTAACAAGGTAGGCTACATTATTCATAAGAGGTGGGTGGAGCTTCTAGGTATTTAATCTCAGGTAGGGCATAAAGTTTTTAAGTTTCTGTGGGATTATAGGTCCTTTATCATGCCTTTCTAGATTTTGCCAAAGGTTTATTGTAACTTTCTCATAGGTGCTATGGAAGGTTGCTCATATGATGGTTTGATCGTCCCCACGGAATGTAGGTTTGGGGTAGGAGTGACTATAACATAACCCGATTGTGGTATGGAAATATAAGGTTTATGACTAAGGAATGCCAGTGAGTGGCTTATGATTAGGAATGCCGATGAAGTGGCTTGTGATTAAGGATGCCGATTGGCGGTTTGTTAAAATGTTACATGTTTATTAGAATATTAACATTAATCAAAGTTTCTTGGACATAATTCTATTATAACTATCTAAGTATTGCAAAATTCATACAGTGGGACATAGGTGATCAAGCTATGTCCCAGCATCCGGTTGAATATAGGTGATCAGTCTATACTCACCCGAGGTTCAATGAATTTTGAAATGCTTAAAAGAATACATGTAATATGTCACAATACTTTTAAAGGTTGTCTTGAAGGATTAGAACAATTATTCTTTATGTGAGGGAAGGTAGTGCGTGTTACGTAAATATACATTATGGAAATAATTATAACCTATAATGAAACTAGGTGAGCAGTGATAAAACATGTATCTTATCAAGTATGATCTTAGCAGGATCATAAGTGAGGCATCATTTCGCTGAGAGGCAGGCACGTGTCGGTCATAGGGTTAAGTTTTTGTAAAAGTGGTTATAGTCTAGGTTTTAAAATACCCAGTTCTCTATAACCTGGCTCTGATACTGTGACAACTCGTACTTTCAGGTCATTTCTCAAAACAATTTATGCTTCACAATTTCAACATTTATCGTAAACTAGGTTTACGTGTTCCAAATTCGCGTAACCTTTATGGTTTAGCGGCGAATTCATGATCATAATATCACGTACATTTCATATGGACTAAGTTTAGTCTACATTTCATTAGCATCATTTGCATCACGTTAGTTCATTCATGACATTGCATTTCACCTTAACCGCGTAAATTTTATATTAAATAAGCGTTATCGCGTGAGTTATTATTTTGAATATTTAATCCGTTACTTTCAAAAATGATCCCGATATATTTTAAACTTACATTGGTTTATAAAAACTATATTTTGAGTTTAACTAGTGTTTTAAATTTATTTTGTATATAAATCGTTAAAGTTATATTATTACGACGTTTTCTTAAAACTACTCGATAATTATTTTATCACTCAAATTTCACAAGGAATGTATTTTTATAATTTTTATGATCTCATTACATTCTACTTTGGTCTATTAAAAATCTCTTTTACCTAAAAACTACCATTTACCTTTAATTATACATTTTCCTACACATGTTACTTATACTCTTTATCAAATATTTACACAATACTTTTTATAAAAAAAAAAATAATATATTAGACACATTCCTCCCCCCTTGGCCGACCAAGGGGGAGGGTGTCATTAATGTGGTATGGTTATTGATTGTTAAAAATTTTACTCTACTTAAAAGACTTTCACATTCATTTTTCTCATACATGTATCTTAATAATTCTCTAAGTTAGAAAAAGTTTTTCTTCTCTCTTTGGGTTCTTCCTTATCATAACCGGCCTTCAAGAGGTTCACCAAGGGATCATCAAAATTTTTTTTCAAGTTCAAGTTATATACAATCTAGAATCACACTCTTTATAAGGTTTTGAAATAAAAACCTAGAGTGTTTAGGCTAACCTTGGTTCTTTGCACCTCATCATAATACTTGTAAGCATATTTCTATCATTTTACATATTTCATCTTCATTTTATATTTATCTCTTCATTTTTGGAGCAAGCATGCATGATTTGTGTTGTTTATACCATTTTTACATGATTTTTAGAAATATATATATATATAAAGTCATCCTATAATTATCCCCTTGGTATACTTTGGTCTTGATGATGTTTAGGAACCCATGACACCCTAAGAAGGTGTATGGTAGGATTAGACTAGCTTTGGAGTTGATTTGAAGGGATTAGAATAGGTTTTGTCCGAGAAAAACTATTTTCGACAAGTTATAAAAGTGGTCTGTTCTTATTTTGTTTTTCTGGAAAATCCGACAGTAGGCACGAATTTTTGGCCTTAATATTTAGAAAATATACTTTAAAACGAATCCGTGGCGGCAGGCAGTTAAACGGAGTTATAACGAAGAAGTATGGATTTTACAAGTTTGACACGAAATATATTTTTTCAGAAATTTCAGCATACTATTTTTTTATCTCGTCGAGTCAAAAACGAGCCTTAAGCTTCACAAATTATTTCGACTTGTCAAAAATATAATAGTATACTTTGATACGAAGCTAAGGACATATAATACGTAGAAAACGGATTTGAAGCGACAAAGATATGCACGTTTTCATAAAATTGCCGTAACTATTATTTTCTGAAAAACTATATTATTTTTGAGACAAGTGTTCACGGTAGCTGGCGTCCATGTTGAGGGCTGTTTTTAACTATGATGTGGAACTTTTGGAGCGAAATGTCTTCTAATAAAATTAAGATCACCAAGCATATTTTTCAAAACAATCAACCGTTTGTATAGCGGAGTTTTAATAAATTAATTACGGTTGTTTAAACTTGGCCGAAACTCACTTTTTGAACCACAATTCAACAAAATCACCATCTTTAACCCTTATTATCTTTATGTTTGAGACCTTTATGTCGAAAACTCCTGAACTGAAACTTCTAGATTTTGATACAAACTTTCCAAAACCGTCGAGTTCGTTTCCTAACGATCGATGTACACCATTTTACGACTAGTTTTTCAAAGCCATTTTTGTCAATTTCATGAAATTTCCGACGACATTATTTTACGACGAAAAGTGAAAATTTCACTATAAATCATTATAAAACCATTGTAGGATGACATTTTGACGTAAATACTTATAAAGTGATTTTTGATGGGTCAAGACGTCAAAAGGGCATTTTTCAACGATAAGTATTATTTTCAAAACCCGCAAATGGTATAAATAACATACGTAATGCATGCATATCATAACATTACATTGCAACTCATTACATACCATATCATTCGTAATAGGTCCAAATTGAAACATCCGCTATATACCTCGGTGTACTCACTCTTGTCATCACACGGTTTACCAAGTGAGTTTTCATAGCCCCGTTTTACAAGTTTTTACATTATTTCAAACCTACGGGGGAGAATACATTGCACAACATTTTTATTACGATACCAAGTATGTTAAATTCATTTACATTGCTTGAGTTACAACGTTGCCAGTTAAAAGTCCCCACTTTAATGCATGAGCCGTTAATTTTCTAGAAGCGTGTGTGAGTGGATAGATCTATCGAGGGTGACACCTCCATCCGGGTTGGTGAATCCCAACTAGTCATACGGATGCATTTCATTCATAAACATTATTAGAGTTGTTTGGCAAGACACTATGTTGGGGCGTACATATCGGTCGAGACTTCGGTATCATGCGCTTAAGCAATTGTAACATTTTTCGTGACATAATTGTCATGCACTGTAACATTTTCGTGACATAATTGTCATGCACGTAACATTTTCGATGACATGATTGTCATGCCCGATCTATACTTGCGTAGTCGTATAAAACATTTACATAAACCTATGATTTCTCACCAACATTATTGTTGACCGTTTTAGCAATGTATTTTCAGGTAACTAAGGCATTATCATCATGACATGGTTAAAGAACCCCTTTTGAGTCGCGGCGTCGACTTACATCATTGTACATTATGGCATTTTCTTTCAAAACCATCGTTTGGACTTGTAATATATTTATATTTCCGCAAACTTTATAAACTTTTGGGACCTATACTTTGTAAACTCTGATTGTTTTATTAAATCAAGCGATGTTCTTTTCAAACGACACTTTAGGTCGTTCTATATACTTGTGATTGTGGTGCTATGACAGTCAATCCCGAGAATTCCATTGCCATGCAAAACAGTAAATTGGGGTGTGGCAGATTGGCATGAGCCGGTTATAGAGAACTAGGTTGCATCATTGACCCTAGACTATAACTACATTATCATAGCATCTCATCATTTCATCATAAGTGAATGTTCACTTTACATGCGGTTTTTACGTACATTTTCGAGTTATTTACTTTCATTTCATATCGATTGTCACATGGATGCCTTTAAATGCCCATTCCATTATTCTTTCTTCATACTCTAATGTGGAGAATTCCTTGTCAGTCCCTATCACAATTTTTACATCAGTTGACTCAACACCGATAACATCAGATGATGACACTGAGACCTTTTAGGAGGACGAAGTTGCACCTACACCATCGCGATCACTATTGATTCACTGTAGGATCAGGACAATTTTTATCACTCAGTTGGGACAGATCATACCATTGGGTAGAACTTATAGGCTTAGTCCTAATGAACCTATTTTCTTAACTCACCACAAGGATTCTATTATCATCATTGTCATTATTTTCATCATCATTATCATTTCGAGCACCATCCGTACCATCACATCTCATACCCGATACTCATACACCCGACTTGCAGCTTGGGAAGCGTGCATGATTTGACACACCATTACCACCTACCACTAAGACTATAGACACTACACCATCTCATAGGTTTGAGGACTGTGAGAGTTCTAGGGCTATCGTTGCTAGACCGCCTACTGCTCCTACACTTGAAACATGATTAGACCACCAACAGGAACAGATAATAAGTACCTTTCTAGCTAATGTAATCTTTATCATTTATTATCTCTACGATAATCACCACCTTGTTTATTTCATTCCTTACTCCAATTGCCCAATCTTCCATCATTTCACGACGATATATCACTATCTTACTAGGGGTTAGGCCAACTTTATTCTCGACCAATTAGTAGACTATTACTACTCGATAAGGTTCTCCTATGTATCCTACAAACCATCCAACAAACTTTATTCCAATTTATCCTGCTACTATTTCATGAAATTATTTCACTTGATTTTATTTTGAACTATTTTATCACCATCTTAGAAACGTTGTTTCATAAAGTTTTAATGCAAGTTGTTTTATTACCAACATATCAATTGGTTTCAGTTATTTTACCAACTATTTAATATCCTCATGCAAAAGCGATTTTCATGTTACTCTGAAAAATCATTGAGCCATTATCTTACAAAACAAAACGTTGAATACCATCTAAAACTTCGGAGGAACATAATACCATTTCAAAAAAAAACATCACATCATTTGTCCTTGATTATACATGGCCTGATCACCTATGTATAATTCAGGAAGAATTATGTTATGAAAGTAACGAGCATCATTTCAAATCTCCTAAAACAATTATCATTTAAAAGCAACGTTTTATAATCAGATATATCGTGCATAAACATTTCTTTTTGTTAACACTCTATAGATGCTTACACCATTTATCTCTCACTCAACCGATAAGTTGGGATTTGACGAGTGACCTTTTAGGAAAGACTTCCTATACCATCTGTGAGGAGGATTCCTCGATACAAGAAAACAATGAAAGGATTTTGGAATTTCCCACAAGGACTAGAACTAGGTGGTAGGATGATTCAAAACTCAACAAAAATCTTAAGACATCACGAGACCTTCCGAACCACTATTTTGGATTAGAATCCAAACTCTATCATTCCAAAAGTATTAGTTAGACCGAGTTACGAGATTTAGTATGAAGCGAATATACACTAAACAACACTATAGGGATAAACCAAATATTCTAATCGAGACTACAGAACATTTCACTAAACATAGCTTCAACAATAGGTGAACTTTCCTACAATGAGTGTCCCTTAAAGGAAAATATGGTTAAATTAAGGTTATCGATATAAACTTCCCCTAAGGCATTGTGTTCTCTAGAAATTCCAAGTAACCTCACTTCCATATCAAGAGAGGCCACAGGTGTGAACATGTCGGACAATCAATGACTCCCCATCTACAAGTGAAACTAGAACAAACATTCTTTGACATAGTTTGAGCTGATATCTATTTTCTTGCTAGCATGATAACAATATTAGTGATGAACTATTTTTGGAAGCACTCAATATCGGAACAAGTCTTGAAAATCAACCACTACACCACCTCACTTAAATATTTAAGGTTTGTGACTTTACTACATGGAGCATGGAAACACTTCGATAATCAAACAATAAACATTTTAGTCATAGAGACTAAGCACCTTAGGCAAGTAAGGCTCAGGTCATGACCTTTGATAGGACTAGAAACACGAGGAAATCGCAACTGTTACCTATAATCTATTCTTTTCAATAAGGTCCTTTCGTGATTTAACATTTTGAAATTTAACACGAGATCGTTAGTATCAATTCCAGTTGTACCTATTATAAGCTATTCGATTCACCTTAGACTGCCGACAATCATTTCAGGATTTCCATGAAACCTACTAGGACATGATTACCGCTACTATCCTCACTCAATGGTTAGAGCTAGAGAGCAATTCCCACATTAGATAATATGCTCAAGCCAGTATGACTTTTTAGAAATGGTTAGGTAAATCATTCTCCATCGACAAGTTTCTTTGCAACAATAGTTGGTTCGGGAGCATATTGACTACAACAATTGAGACACTGTAAGGTTGAGGTAATCAATCACTTATTCAAGGATTAAAATCAGGAAAGTCCGATTCATTAGTCCATAACCCATTCATGAAACAAACAAAGAAGTCATACAAATCAAGAATCAGTTACAAGTAACAACATATAGCTAGATAAGCTACATCGTTATACGATGCAAAATTTGAAGATATGTCCCATAAGCCGCAAACCATTAGAACCTCTGGTGGGCAACAAATTATGCACAAGGACCCGTCTTGGAAAGGCGTGGTACGATTTAGAAAAACACTGGACGAACCAATTCGACCCAAATATTCTCATCTATCGTACTTTATTTTCTTTCCGATTTGTTATTACTTACGAGAATTTTAATTTCTTTTACTTTAACTATCATTTTAACGACACAGATTAAATCGTTGTAAACATCAAGAGTTATAACAACTAAACCGAGCGTCCGTCATCGTTCCTTAATTATACATAGCCTAGCTAACTATGTCTAATTCTGGAGGGATCACGTTATGTTGGGAGCGGTTAATTATAAATCTTAGTGCAAGCAAAATCTTCACATATTTCAAAGTCAAAGTGTTACTTATGGGAGATTCATCCGATATTTTTCTTCACTCGATGTTTTTACGCTCTCAATCATCGGCAACCGTAATGACACTTCTCCATGTCTCCTCTCCTCGATATTCATCACAAACTCAAAGATTCGATAGACTAACAACGACTGAATTCAGGGACTGGATTCCTTTTTGGATGGTAGAATGTGACAACTTCGTTACTTCGGTCATTTCTCAAAACAATTTATGCTTCACAATTTCAACATTTATAAGTAAACTAGGTTTTACGTGTTCCAAATTGCGTAACCTTTATGGTTTAGCGGCGAATTCATGATCATAATATCCGCATACATTTCATATGGACTAAGTTTAGTCTACATTTCATTAGCATCATTTGCATCACGTTAGTTCATTCATGACATTGCATTTCACCTTAAACGCGTAAATTTTATATTAAATAAGCGTTATCGCGTGAGTTATTATTTTGAATATTTAATCCGTTACTTTCAAAAATGATCCCGATATATTTTTAAACTTACATTGGTTTATAAATACTATATTTTGAGTTTAACTAGTGTTTTAAATTTATTTGGTATATAATCGTTAAAGTTATATTATTACGACGTTTTTCTTAAAAACTACTCGATAATTATTTTATCACTCAAATTTCACAAGGAATGTATTTTTATAATTTTTATGATCTCATTACATTCTACTTTGGTCTATTAAAATCTCTCTTTTACCTAAAACTACCATTTACCTTTAATTATACATTTCCTACATGTTACTTATACTCTTTATCAAATATTTACACAATACTTTTATAAAAAAATAATATATTAGACATTTCCTCCCCTTGGCCGACCAAGGGGAGGGGTGTCATGTAGTATGGTTATTGATTGTTAAAAATTTTACTCTACTTAAAAGACTTTCACATTCATTTTTCTCATACATGTATCTTAATAATTCTCTAAGTTAGAAAAAGTTTTTCTTCTCTCTTTGGGTTCTTCCTTATCATAACCGGCCTTCAAGAGGTTCACCAAGGGATCATCAAAATTTTTTTTCAAGTTCAAGTTATATACAATCTAGAATCACACTCTTTATAAGGTTTTGAAATAAAAACCTAGAGTGTTTAGGCTAACCTTGTTCTTTGCACCTCATCATAATACTTGTAAGCATATTTCTATCATTTTACATATTTCATCTTCATTTTATATTTATCTCTTCATTTTGGAGCAAGCATGCATGATTTGTGTTGTTTATACCATTTTTACATGATTTTTAGAAATATATATATATATATAAGGTCATCCTATAATTATCCCTTGGTATACTTTGGTCTTGATGATGTTTAGGAACCCATGACACCCTAAGAAGGTGTATGGTAGGATTAGACTAGCTTTGGAGTTGATTTGAAGGATTAGAATAGGTTTGGTGCGAAAAAAACTATTTTCGACAAGTTATAAAAGTGGTCTGTTCTTATTTTTTTTTTCTGGAAAATCCGACAGTAGGCACGAATTTTTGGCCTTAATATTTAGAAAATATACTTTAAAACGAATCCGTGGCCGCTTGAACGGATTAAAACGGAGTTATAACGAAGAAGTTATGGATTTTACAAGTTTGACGACGAAATATATTTTTTCAGAAATTTCAGCATACTATTTTTATCTCGTACGAGTCAAAAACGAGCCTTAAGCTTCACAAATTATTTCGACTTGTCAAAAATGTAATAGTATACTTTGATACGAAGCTAAGGACGTTATAATACGTAAAGCGGTTTGAAAGCGACAAAGATATGCCGTTTTTTACAAAATTGCCGTAACTATTATTTTCTGAAAAACTATATTATTTTTACGAGACAAGTGTTACGGTAGCTGAAACGTCCATGTTGAGGGCTGTTTTTAACTATGATGTGGAACTTTTTGGAACGAAATGTCTTCTAATAAAATTAAGATCACCAAGCATATTTTTCAAAACAATCAACCGTTTGTATAGCGGAGTTTTAATAAATTAATTACGGTTGTTTAAACTTGGCCGAAACTCACTTTTTGAACCACAATTCAACAAAATCACCATCTTTAACCCTTATTATCTTTATGTTTGAGACCTTTATGTCGAAAACTCCTGAACTGAAACTTCTAGATTTTGATACAAACTTTCCAAAACCGTCGAGTTCGTTTCCTAACGATCGATGTACACCATTTTACGACTAGTTTTTCAAAGCCATTTTTGTCAATTTCATGAAATTTCCGACGACATTATTTTACGACGAAAAGTGAAAATTTCACTATAAATCATTATAAAACCATTGTAGGATGACATTTTGACGTAAATACTTATAAAGTGAATTTTGATGGGTCAAGACGTCAAAAGGGCATTTTTCAACGATAAGTATTATTTTCAAAACCCGCAAATGGTATAAATAACATACGTAATGCATGCATATCATAACATTACATTGCAACTCATTACATACCATATCATTCGTAATAGGTCCAAATTGAAACATCACGCTATACCTCAGTGTACTCACTCTTGTCATCACACCAGTTTACCAAGTGAGTTTTCATAGCCCCGTTTTACAAGTTTTTACATTATTTCAAACCTACGGGGGAGAATACATTGCACAACATTTTTATTACGATACCAAGTATGTTAAATTCATTTACATTTTAATGCATGAGCCGTTAATTTTCTAGAAGCGTGTGTGAGTGGATAGATCTATCGAGGGTGACACCTCCATCCGGGTTGGTGAATCCCAACTAGTCATACGGATGCATTTCATTCATAAACATTATTAGAGTTGTTTGGCAAGACACTCTGTTGGGGCGTACATCAGTCGGAGCTTCGGTATCATGCGCTTAAGCAATTGTAACATTTTTACGTGACATAATTGTCATGCCTGTAACATTTTTACGTGACATAATTGTCATGCCTGTAACATTTTTACGTGACATGATTGTCATGCCTGATCTATACTTGCGTAGTCGTATAAAACATTTACATAAACCTATGATTTCTCACCAACATTATTGTTGACCGTTTTAGCAATGTATTTTCAGGTAACTAAGGCATTATCATCATGACATGGTTAAAGAACCCCTTTTGAGTCGCGGCGTCGACTTACATCATTGTACATTATGGCATTTTCTTTCAAAACCATCGTTTGGACTTGTAATATATTTATATTTCCGCAAACTTTATAAACTTTTGGGACCTATACTTTGTAAACTCTGATTGTTTTATTAAATCAAACGATGTTCTTTTCAAACGACACTTTAGGTCGTTCTATATAACTGTGATTGTGGTGCTATGACAGTCAATCCCCAGGAATTCCATTCCGCTGCAAAACAGGTAAATTGGGGGTGTGACAGATACCAATCTGTAACACCCCCAAAAATGACTCAGCGGAAGCATATAGGTATTGGGGTGCTACTAAATTGATACCACAACATAAGCATAGAACAACGGATTTTTATAAATAAACTTTTATTCATTTCTTAAAAACAATGTTTACATTTTTTATTTGATGCGGAAAATGACCCATTATAAAAAGGTTGTCCCAATACATAAATCAGAGTCGTCTATGACCATGCCATGCCTTTGCCTTGCGCCTCCAAAGATAGACTATCACCTTAAAACCTGAAAATACATGCTAAAAAGTGTCAACACGAGGTTGGTGAGTTCATAGGTTTGAGTAAAATGTAATGTAATATAAAAGAATTATTTATCAAAAGAATTTAGAAATCGTTGCATCTCTTGTAATATCATAAAAATAATACCATTGTCTAAACCACAATTATTTGAAAGAAATCAGATCATTGTGTAACCCACAATGTCTTGAAGTGAAAATTTGTTATTTAATAAATGTAATAGTGAACCACAAGATTTTGTAAGGTGTGACCAATGTAACCCAATGGCACGAAATAAAGTATTATACGGTCTAAGCTCATGACACCGAAACGTTAACGTAGTAATGAATGCCCGAATACAAGTGTATAACCCGCACACTTGTGACTTACTCAAATAATATGCGTCCGTCCGACTCGTACTAATGGTCAGTAGAGCTTATCCTACTATGGACGGGGGTGTCAACCCCAATAGATCTATTCATAGCATTTGCGCTTACTCACAAAAGAGTAACTAACGGTTCATGATAATGGGCGTAGTAATAGTAATTGGGTTTTTGGGACTTAGACCAGTATGCAACAGAAATTTTGTACTTGCGTTCAAAAGAAAATAATTAAGTATGCAACTAGTGAAATAAATAATGTATTCAAGAAATCAAACAAGCATTTAAGTAAAGGAAGTAATGTTTTAAGTAAGCAAGTATCGTATTCAAGTAAAACAAGTATTGGATTTAAGTAAAAACAAGCATGTATTCTCCCCCAAAAGTATTTGAAAACAAGTAAAATAGGGGCTATGAAACTCACCTTGGCCATGTGCAATATGAAGGCTAAAAGGGAATTAAGTCAAGGAGTGATAGTGCACGGCTCCGACACGCAACCTAATTTAGTACGGCAATTTAGTCTTTAACTCATGTTTAAGACTCGATAAAGTTTAACTAACTTTATAAAGTTTTCAATATTTGTGTTGTTGTTGTTGCTTGTGTGGCAGCATTTAAGTTTAAAACAATTTTCTAATTGTTTGTAAGTATTGGCTCTTGGAAGTGCATAAGTATAAAATAGGAACTATTAAGGATAAATGAGTCCTCGGATTAATGGCACCAAAAAGACGACATATGGAAACTAATAGAACATTAGACATTGTCAGAAAATATAAAAGTGTCATTGGCTAATAGTATATTTAAATAAATAAGTTTATGTTAAAAATAACTAGCGGATGATTATACATTTAAAAAAAGAATGTAATTTATGCTTTGTTTTAATAAGTCCTAAATAAATTAAAACTTGTAGTGTTGAATTTAGTAAAGTTAACAATTTTCAAAATAAGTTACGAAATAAGTAATAATCCAATGAGCCGAAGAATAAGCAATGTGAATAAGCCAAAAACATACATTTTGAAATTAAGCCATTAAGACCAAAAATAATTCAAAACTCATGAGTTTGAAATTTAACAAACAAGATCAAAATAAGACAAAGAGGCCGCGGGTTGAATTTTTGTATTAAAATAAGTCAAAGAGTCCGCGGATTAAACTTCTTACATAATTTATATCAAAATAAACTAAAGAGGCCGCGGATTAGACTTTTTATATAATTTATATTAAAACAAGTCAAAGAGGCCGCGGATTGAATTTTTATATCAAAAAAAAAAAAAATTCAAATACCATATCATATGGAATAAGCAATAGGACTTTTGAAATAAACACTTTAATTTGGTTGGGTCAATTAAGCAAAACCAAACGCCCCAAAACTGGGCCTGATTGTGCTTCGACCCTAGCACAGTCTCGACAACCATAACACACCCACTGTCGACTTGAGTGGGTCTTGACACAAACAAATTGTACCTAGCAACTAATTGTACAGTTTGCGCCTTATTATTTGGACTTCCTTAAAATCTCATGTTGTTTTATCATTTCATTATGTTACTGTTTAAATTATATGGTCAATTGCATGTTAATAGAGTATCAATGAAACATAAATTTATTTAAACCCGGATAGAAACAGCCATCTTATCGTTTTACACAAGTCAATATGGAATGTCGAAAGATACTAGAATCTAAAATATATTGACAAGCTTAATAGTAAATAAGCACTTCTCAAAATTCTTGAGCCAACACTTATACATTTTTTTTTATTTAACAGCCAACACAACAACAACATTAACAAGAAAACCATTTCCTTTTTGTCTCATTTTTTTATTTGCCATTCGAATCGCAAAACAGAATAATCAGATAATAAGGGTTTTAATCAATTAAAGTAAGAATCCTTACAAATAAATCGGATGAAGTCGATTGGAGGGGAGAACCGACCACAAAGAAAAATATACACGAACTTCTTGGACAACCACCCGATTACAGGGGATATTACACTTCAATTGGACAAACTACAACTTGAATTGAATAATTAGCCAACTAATTTACAAAACCCCCAAGTTGATTTGAGAAAACCCCAACCTTTGAAAAACCTAATTTTGTGTGTTAGTGTGTGAAAGTGAAGAACCTGTGAAAGATTGCATCTTATTTATAGATGGAAACAAGGAATGGAGTTTCTAGTCTTCCATGGTCTCCTTTGTAGGCGCTATCCGTCTTTGGCTATAGTCACTTTCTCACAGCCGCGCCCCCAACATCTTCACGTGATAGCTATGGAGATAGGTTTCTATTGAAGGGTGGTGGTGGGATACTTTTGGGGTTGACCATTAAAAGGGAAGGAAAGTACCCATTGTTGTGTTTGTTTCTGCGTTTTATGTTTTTGGAAGGGAGAGGGTAAAGCAGAAAGAAAAAAAGTGAAAGTGATGGGACGCTGGAGGGGTAGAGTTAGGATAAATATTACTTTGTTTTATTATTATACACTGTATAGATTGTACTGCGTGTTCTATCGAGTCTTCGCGCAATTGTACCTTCCAGGTATCCGTAAAGTATAAAAATTATATTTTTGAAAACGATTTCTTAAATGTAATAATATAACATTATTATTACGTAGAAATTTGATTATAACTGTTTTCTGTTATTTAATTGGTGTCGGTATGCGTGCGGTGCCGTGATTTACTGAATTCACAAGATAACCTCTCGATTTTAGATCTAAATATTGACAACTGTCAGTAAATAGCCGATTTGAATTTTCTGACGTAATAAATATTATTATAATAATCCGGAAATTTACGGGTTGTTATAGTCTACCCACCTTACAGGAGATCCGTCCCGGATCTCAGTTTACGTTACCCGATTGGGTGTCGGGAACGAGGTGATGGTATTTGGAACAAATTTTTAATTTTTCTCTAGGTTGTTCTAGGGTTTCTTCTTTGGGTATGTGTACCTAAGTGTTAAGCCAGCAGCACGTCCTCTATCCGAGGAGTCATGATTTTCTGGGGTAGGTTCATTGGGTGAAGGTTTCAAGTTTTGTTGTTTTGAGGTTTCACTATTTTGTTAGTGTGTGCACCTCTAACTTCTCATGGTTTTATCAAAACGTACCTATTTGTGGCGTTTCATGATTCTAAAGTATATGGGTTGATTCTTAAGGGATGAAGAAACATTTGTTTTCGAATTTCTCTTTCGACTAAATGTTTATACAAGTTTGGCTAAGACCAGATTTTAAAATCAATAATGTGTAAAAATGACACATTTTCAAAAGATTGAAAAACCAGTTCTTAATTATGGGGTGTGTAAGTAAGTTTTGCGAAACTTTTAGTGTTTCAGCATTTGGTCTCATTTTAACGAGGAATTTGGAAAGTATTATTGTTGGATTTTAAAGGGGAATCCTCCAATTTGGAAACTATATTGTAGCAAGGATGTGCAGCAGGATATAACATTTACCCATAGCTACGAGTAGGGTTTAGTTGTCTAAGTTGGGTAGGATTTGAGGTTTAATGGTTCGTGAACCTTATTGTTTTCTATGGTTTTAGGCAGAGGTGTGGGATACATCCCTAGGTTAGGCTTAGTTACCAAGGAGAACATGGGTCATTTCTGTTTATGGGGTATTAACTTAAAACACTTTTCGAGGAAGTAAGTAACTAATAGAGTGGTTCTAGAATACTTTTCAAAGTATTAAGGAACACTTTATTTTGGTAAGGTATGGGTAGAGTTGTAGTTTACTTTATGGTGAAATGGTAAGGTGGTAATTTGGTTTGTAGAATGAAGTATTTTGATTATAATGGTTTGAGGGATAATCGGAAATAGTTTGTATGGAAACTCTTTTATTTGTAGAAGGGTAACAAGGTAGGCACTGTTATTCATAAGAGGTGGGTGGAGCTTCTAGGTATTTAATTCTCAAGGTAGGGCATAAAGTTTTTAAGTTTCTGTGGGATTATAGGTCCTTTATCATGCCTTTCTAGATTTTGCCAAAGGTTTATTGTAACTTTCTCATAGGTGCTATGGAAGGTTGCTCATATGATGGTTTGATTCGTCCACGGAATGTAAGGTTTGGGGTAGGAGTGACTATAACATAACCCGATTGTGGTATGGAAATATAAGGTTTATGACTAAGGAATGCCAGTGAGTGGCTTATGATTAAGGAATGCCAGTGAGTGGCTTGTGATTAAAGGATGCCAGTGAGCGGTTTGTTAAAATGTTACATGTTTATTAGAATATTAACATTAATCAAAGTTTACTGGACATAATTCTATTATAACTATCCTAAGTATTGCAAAATTCACTTCTGAGTCGGACATAGGTGATCAAGCTATGTCCCACTGTCCCTGGTTGAATATAGGTGATCAGTCTATACTCACCCGAGGTTCAATGAATTTTGAAATGCTTAGCTTAGTTACGCTAGTAATATGTCACAATACTTTTAAAGGTTGTCTTGAAGGATTAGAACAATTATTCTCTTTATGTGAGGGAAAGGTAGTGCTGTGTTACGTAAATATACGTATAGGGGAAATAATTATAACCTATAATGAAACTAGGTGAGCAGTGATAAAACATGTATCTTATCAAGTATGATCTTAGCAGGATCATAAGTGAGGCATCAGCTCAGCAGGCAGGCACGTGTCGGTCATAGGGTTAAGTTTTTGTAAAAGTGGTTATAGTCTAGGTTTTAAAATACCCAGTTCTCTATAACCTGGCTCTGATACCAATCTGTAACACCCCCAAAAATGACTCAGCGGAAGCATATAGGTATTGGGGTGCTACTAAATTGATACCACAACATAAGCATAGAACAACGGATTTTTATAAATAAACTTTTATTCATTTCTTAAAAACAATGTTTACATTTTTTATTTGATGCGGAAAATGACCCATTATAAAAAGGTTGTCCCAATACATAAATCAGAGTCGTCTATGACCATGCCATGCCTTTGCCTTGCGCCTCCAAAGATAGACTATCACCTTAAACCTGAAATACATGCTAAAAAGTGTCAACACGAGGTTGGTGAGTTCATAGGTTTGAGTAAAATGTAATGTAATATAAAAGAATTATTTATCAAAAGAATTTAGAAATCGTTGCATCTCTTGTAATATCATAAAAATAATACCATTGTCTAAACCACAATTATTTGAAAGAAATCAGATCATTGTGTAACCCACAATGTCTTGAAGTGAAAATTTGTTATTTAATAAATGTAATAGTGAACCACAAGATTTTGTAAGGTGTGACCAATGTAACCCAATGGCACGAAATAAAGTATTATACGGTCTAAGCTCATGACACCGAAACGTTAACGTAGTAATGAATGCCCGAATACAAGTGTATAACCCGCACACTTGTGACTTACTCAAATAATATGCGTCCGTCCGACTCGTACTAATGGTCAGTAGAGCTTATCCTACTATGGACGGGGGTGTCAACCCCAATAGATCTATTCATAGCATTTGCGCTTACTCACAAAAGAGTAACTAACGGTTCATGATAATGGGCGTAGTAATAGTAATTGGGTTATTGGGACTTAGACCAGTATGCAACAGAAATTTTGTACTTGCGTTCAAGAGAAAATAATTAAGTATGCAACTAGTGAAATAAATAATGTATTCAAGAAATTAAACAAGCATTTAAGTAAAGGAAGTAATGTTTTAAGTAAGCAAGTATCGTATTCAAGTAAAACAAGTATTGGATTTAAGTAAAAACAAGCATGTATTCTCCCCCAAAAGTATTTGAAAACAAGTAAAATAGGGGCTATGAAACTCACCTTGGCCATGTGCAATATGAAGGCTAAAAGGGAATTAAGTCAAGGAGTGATAGTGCACGGCTCCGACACGCAACCTAATTTAGTACGGCAATTTAGTCTTTAACTCATGTTTAAGACTCGATAAAGTTTAACTAACTTTATAAAGTTTTCAATATTTGTGTTGTTGTTGTTGCTTGTGTGGCAGCATTTAAGTTTAAAACAATTTTCTAATTGTTTGTAAGTATTGGCTCTTGGAAGTGCATAAGTATAAAATAGGAACTATTAAGGATAAATGAGTCCTCGGATTAATGGCACCAAAAAGACGACATATGGAAACTAATAGAACATTAGACATTGTCAGAAAATATAAAAGTGTCATTGGCTAATAGTATATTTAAATAAATAAGTTTATGTTAAAAATAACTAGCGGATGATTATACATTTAAAAAAAGAATGTAATTTATGCTTTGTTTTAATAAGTCCTAAATAAATTAAAACTTGTAGTGTTGAATTTAGTAAAGTTAACAATTTTCAAAATAAGTTACGAAATAAGTAATAATCCAATGAGCCGAAGAATAAGCAATGTGAATAAGCCAAAAACATACATTTTGAAATTAAGCCATTAAGACCAAAAATAATTCAAAACTCATGAGTTTGAAATTTAACAAACAAGATCAAAATAAGACAAAGAGGCCGCGGGTTGAATTTTTGTATTAAAATAAGTCAAAGAGTCCGCGGATTAAACTTCTTACATAATTTATATCAAAATAAACTAAAGAGGCCGCGGATTAGACTTTTTATATAATTTATATTAAAACAAGTCAAAGAGGCCGCGGATTGAATTTTTATATCAAAAAAAAATTCAAATACCATATCATATGGAATAAGCAATAGGACTTTTGAAATAAACACTTTAATTTGGTTGGGTCAATTAAGCAAAACCAAACGCCCCAAAACTGGGCCTGATTGTGCTTCGACCCTAGCACAGTCTCGACAACCATAACACACCCACTGTCGACTTGAGTGGGTATCGACACAAACAAATTGTACCTAGCAACTAATTGTACAGTTTGCGCCTTATTATTTGGACTTCCTTAAAATCTCATGTTGTTTTATCATTTAATTATGTTACTGTTTAAATTATATGGTCAATTGCATGTTAATAGAGTATCAATGCAACATAAATTTATTTAAACCCGGATAGAAACAGCCATCTTCTCGTTTTACACAAGTCAATATGGAATGTCGAAAGATACTAGAATCTAAAATATATTGACAAGCTTAATAGTAAATAAGCACTTCTCAAAATTCTTGAGCCAACACTTATACATTTTTTTTTATTTAACAGCCAACACAACAACAACATTAACAAGAAAACCATTTCCTTTTTGTCTCATTTTTTTATTTGCCATTCGAATCGCAAAACAGAATAATCAGATAATAAGGGTTTTAATCAATTAAAGTAAGAATCCTTACAAATAAATCGGATGAAGTCGATTGGAGGGGAGAACCGACCACAAAGAAAAATATACACGAACTTCTTGGACAACCACCCGATTACAGGGGATATTACACTTCAATTGGACAAACTACAACTTGAATTGAATAATTAGCCAACTAATTTACAAAACCCCCAAGTTGATTTGAGAAAACCCCAACCTTTGAAAAACCTAATTTTGTGTGTTAGTGTGTGAAAGTGAAGAACCTGTGAAAGATTGCATCTTATTTATAGATGGAAACAAGGAATGGAGTTTCTAGTCTTCCATGGTCTCCTTTGTAGGCGTTATCCGTCTTTGGCTATAGTCACTTTCTCACAGCCGCGCCCCCAACATCTTCACGTGATAGCTATGGAGATAGGTTTCTATCGAAGGGTGGTGGTGGGATACTTTTGGGGTTGACCATTAAAAGGGAAGGAAAGTACCCATTGTTGTGTTTGTTTCTGCGTTTTATGTTTTTGGAAGGGAGAGGGTAAAGCAGAAAGAAAAAAAGTGAAAGTGATGGGACGCTGGAGGGGTAGAGTTAGGATAAATATTACTTTGTTTTATTATTATACACTGTATAGATTGTACTGCGTGTTCTATCGAGTCTTCGCGCATTGTACCTTCCGTGTATCCGTAAAGTATAAAAATTATATTTTTGAAAACGATTTCTTAAATGTAATAATATAACATTATTATTACGTAGAAATTTGATTATAACTGTTTTCTGTTATTTAATTGGTGTCGGTATGCGTGCGGTGCCGTGATTTACTGAATTCACAAGATAACCTCTCGATTTTAGATCTAAATATTGACAACTGTCAGTAAATAGCCGATTTGAATTTTCTGACGTAATAAATATTATTATAATAATCCGGAAATTTACGGGTTGTTATATATACTTTATACCACTTTTTAGCACTTGTCAACTTAGGCCCCTTAAGTACATTTTCCTTATAAATGTGGCGCGTCATATTTTCTATAACCATTTACATAACATTAATACTTATATTTTTGACTATCGGGTTTGACTAACCAATCCTGTAAGTAGGGGTGTTATCGGGTCGGGTTGTCGGGTTATCGGGTTTATCGGGTCGGGTTGAATCGGGTTTTTGGTTTTGAAAAAGTGACCCGCAACCCGACCCGATAAGTAATCGGGTTATCGGGTTCGGGTTGTTATCGGGTCGGGTTATTTCGGGTCGGGTGATTCGGGTCTATCGGGTTGCTTAATTGTTTAAATCAAACACAAAACGAAAAGTATATAAGTAAAAATAAGTGTAGAAAAAAAGGTAGTAGTAGGGTCAAAATGTGTTCTTTTGCAAACTGGTCGTTAAGTCCTTACACCAACAACAGAGGAAGAACATGATTGCTTATTAAGTTCATGTTCAGATGCTTGAATATGAGATATGAGATGAATTACAAAAATTATTAAACAAAGTATTCTTAAACATGCTAAGCTCATCCCTCAATTTATTGCATCTATTTTTTTTGCATAATTATTTCATCATTTTTTTTGCAGATTTGAATTTCATGTAGTATTAAAATACTACTTAACTAGTATTTACCCAACATATTACAGTACAAAACAAAAAAGCATATTACAAGTTGTTTTTACATCATGTAGCAGCAGATTTACAAAAAAGAAAAGATTAAGCTACTGGATGCATCATGCAGGGCACTAGAACTAAATTAAAAGATGTAATATATCATACTTTGTCTACCAAGCTTGCAAATACTAAAGCATCATGTAGCAGCAAACTGAAAGAAGGAATTTAGCTCAAAAAACATCAATTTTTTATGGGACATTATAGCTTATCGGGTATATCGGGTCAACCCGATAACCCGATAACGAACTAATTATGACCCTAACCCGACCCTATAAGGCTATCGGGTTTATCGGGTTGACCCGATAAGCTATGTTGAACCCGAATCAACCCGACCCTATAAGACCTTATCGGGTTCGGGTCGGGTTCGGGTCGGGTCGGGTCGACCCGTTTGACACCCCTACCTGTAAGTCCTTTGAACTTATAGAAGTCATGGTCAACCATTCAAATGGCATTCTTGTAATAAAATGCTTAGGCCCGGTTTCAGGGTGTTATACTTAGCCGATCATATTAAAAGAAACAAAGAATTCAATGTTTAACATAATGAAATACATGAATCAAAAGTAAAAGATAAAATGATCGCTAATGCTTATCGTTGGGGAATGATTTCTCCCTTGGAGATGGCTACGTATGCTCTGAATGATCTACCTTTGGACCCCACTTCACGTTCTATGCCTTTGAGTTGTGAGTGAATGATGTGAAATGCAGAATTTAGGGCTGGTATTTATAGGCACGATCTAGTTACGGTGTAACTTGAGTTGAGAGTTACGCCGTAACTTCAATAATTCCTCAAATAATGCTCTCTTTAAGTAGGTTACGGCGTAACACTTGGGAAAGGTTACACCGTATCTTCAATACAGGTTACTTTTGCTAAGATTACTTCGTAATCCTTGTGAGGAGTTACGGCGTAGTTGATGGAGGTTCAAAACATTTCTTGACCTAGTTGATTACGGCGTAACCTTAGTTGGGAGTTACGCTGTAATTGCCTTTAAGTTCGTCTTCTTAGTAGGGCTGAGCATCGGGCCGGATCCCGACCCGTCCCGTCCCGACCCGTGTAATCCCAAAACCGAATAAGCAAAAAAACCATACCGAGTCCCGGCCCGAATAGAAGTCAGGTCGGTTCGGTTTACTCGGGCCCATTCGGTCGGTTTCGGGGTATAACAAGCCCAGCCCGATTTCCTGTAGCAGATCCAAAAAATGAAGGCACATTTTGTATCAGTCTAGGCGTCTACGAATTTACTCGGGCCCAATTTGTAGCAGATCCAAAATATGATCACAAATACAATTTAGTAACAGTAGCTTACATACGAATTTTGTAACAGTAGCATCATGCTAACAAATCCAAAACCTTACACTAACAAATCAGTAACAAACCCAAATTTAACAACTCTAAAGACATATGAATAACAAATCCAAAGTTCAAATACAAATCACATACAAATACAAATCAAAAGTTCAAATAAGCACAAGTTCAATGACAACATTCTTGAATCATGGTGCAAAATTCTTCTCTTTTCCATGTTCTCCCTTTTGTTTATCTAACGCCTCTTGAATTTCTAGAAATAACATGACAACATAATTCAAACATTGCATTTCACATTACACTAACTAAAATTACCAATAAACTTATAAATAAATAGTTTACCTTTAGCAAGCTCATCGTCTTTCATTAAATCCTCAAACGTATCCATAGTGATGTTTCTACTAGATGTACGAATCCAATCTTGTGTGCACACCAAAGCCTCTACAATGTTAGGCGCTAAAGAATTCCTATACGGGTCCAAAACGCGACCACTTGCGCCAAAGACGGATTCGGAAGCAACGGTGGATACTTGGATGGACAAGATATCTAAAACAAAGTTAATAAAAAACATAAGTTAATAAAAAACAAATCACAAAAATATCTAAAATTTAATAAAAAAAACATAAGTTATTACCTTTCGCCATCCTTGATACAATTGGAAATCTTGGACTATTTAACTTCCACCAATTAAGTATGTCGAAGTCTTCGTCATCCTCTAGCTCAAGACGCGGTTCTTTAAGATATTTGGTCAACTCGTCTTCACCCCCGCTCAACTTATTTCCAACTTTATCTTTAAACGCATTTAAGAAAGAATTACCACGACGACTAGTGTTAGAACTTTGACTTGACGTTGGTTTTGGTATGTCACTTGATATGTTTGTGCCATATTTTTCTTTGTACATGGCAAACAAGACCCCCATATCTTTCTCAACCTTCTTAACCAATTTGTCACACAATTCTTCGTCGGTAAAAAATGTAATTGGCATCTCATCACTTTCTTCATCGACCTCCATGGGTATACAACCATTTTCTATCAAATGTCTAAACCCATAGCCAATTATTTCCGATTTCATTGTGGGATCTAAGATAACGGCAAAGTACATATAATTATTGATTTTTTTGTAATCACCCCAATATTTGTCATACTTTTTTCTCATTTCTTCAATCATTACCTTAAAATAAGCATTGTCTTGCCACTCACGAAGATGCTTATCAATAGCAAGTACCTCTCCAAACCACAAATGAGCTATGGGACATGATACGTTTGACACAAGTTCGGTTGTTTCCTTGAATTTTTCCAAAAATGCAACTACCTTCTTACAAACCTCAAAATCAACCCGCTTAGGTATTTCCTCAAGTTCTCGAGCAAAACAAGAGTTATTAAAATCATAATCATAAAAAGATTTTTTTTAACTCAATAGCGGTTTTCAACATATCATGTGTGGAATTCCGTCTTGCAGGGCATTCGGAAACCAAAAACTTATTTGAAGTACAATCCTTTTCAACACTTTCTTTAAAGTTAGTAACTCTTTGGCTTGAATGTTTTATGTATTTCACGGCCAAGGCTATGGTATTCACTTCCTTGTTGAATGTTTTTAAACCATCTTTGACAACTAGGTTTAAAATATGAGCCATACATCTTATGTGAAAATGTTTGCCACCATCATACTTAGTTGGTAAATTTTCTACCAAGTATTCAAGAGCTTTGTCATTTGAAGCAATGTTATTAACTGTAATGGTCATAACATTCTTTATACCCCATCCGTTTATACATTCCAAAAGTGCCCTACCAATATCCACCCCTCTATGGCTATGAATCGGTCTAAAATTAATAATTCTTTTGTTCATTACCCAATCATCATCTATAAAGTGGGCGGTTAAAACCATAAAGTTCATTCTTTTACAACTAGAAGTCCACGTATCGGTGCTTAAATGAACTGTGGTGGCCTTATTGCTTAAGAAATTCAATAGGCTCTTCCTCTCGTCAATATAAAACTTTGAGACATCTCTAGCAATAGTAAAACGAGAGGGCATATTAAATCTAGGTTGCATGTTCGTGGAAAACTTAATGAATGCTGGGTGTTCTACAAACTTAAACGGAAGCTCAGCAAGAACAATTAACTCGATCAACGACTTTTTAATCACCTTTTCATCATACTTCCAGGTTTCTAAAGTCCCAATGCTACTACCACCCTCATCATTCTCCCCAATCTTTTTCTTAAATGCTAGTTTTTTTGTTTCCTAAGTTTCTCAACATCGGGGTTATTATCACAGTATACATAATGAGTATTCAAGGCACGCGTACCATGTCTAACGGAGTCGGCTTTGAAAACCGCGTCACACCATTTGCAGTAGGCCATCTTAATGACGTCCCCATTATCATCCGGTTCAAACTTTGCATCAAAGTATTTCCAACACTCAGAAGTCATTTTCCTTGGTTTGGATGGGGCTTTCCTTTTGCGTTTATTATCACCACATTCAACAGTATCAACGTCTATCGGTTGATCCTAAAAAAAACACATTAACACAAAACATAAGTTATGTCATCACTCATCAGTAAGACAACAACATTTTTATATCAATTATTCATGTCATCATTAAGTCATTAACACAAAAATCCATTCATGTCATCATGAAATGATTAACAAAAAGCCATTCATGTCATCATGTCATAATCATTCATATCAATTATTCATGTCATTAACACAAAAAGCCATGTTTCATCAATTAACGTTTTTATTAAATCATTTGTAAAATTCGTGTGTCATCATCAGTTAACGTTTTTAATCAAGTAATAATCAAATACTTCTAATAAACTTCGTGTGTCATCAGTTAACATTTGTAAACTAAGTGTGTCATCAGTTAACGTTTGTAAACATGTACACTAATCACTTAATAATCAAGTAATAATCAAATACTTCTAACAATCAATTACTTCTAAATCAATAATCAATTAGTTATAAAACATGTACAAATACTTACTTCCATTATATTGTTTTGTTGAGATGAGAATGATTCATATGTAGGTACAGAAGATGAGATTGATTCATATGTGGTGTTTTTTAGATGAGATTGATCCATTGGTTGATCTTGATTAATTTCGTGTGGTGTTTTTTTTTTTTTTTTTTTTTTTTTTTTGCTTCGTATGACAATGAATGAATGAAAGAGTTAAAGACTCAAAGAGGCGCTTTTTTTCCCCTAAACCTAATATTTAATCGGGCAAACGGGATAATCGGGCTCAAGTGGGTTTTTCATCCCGACCCGACCCGATACCGGCAAACCTTAATATTTAAAACTGAGTCCCGACCCGAAATTTCTCGGTCGGTTTCGGACTGAATTCGGTTCGGTCGGTTAGTCGGGACTATTCGGTTTCGGTCGGTTTTGCTCAGCCCTACTTCTGAGTCAACGCACTAGCTACGGCGTAATGTAATAGAGTGAGTTACGGCGTAGCTTCTTCACAGTTGGCATACTATCATAAATCTTTAAGAAAATCTCCAAATTCGCGTCTCATAAGCTCCAATGCTCGTAATTTACCTAAAAGTGAAATATAAAGGAATACAAGCGTAAATCCGTATAAATGATATAAAATACGAGCATTATCGGGGGAAATTGACACTTAAAATTCAGGACTATTTGATGTTATCGATAAGCTGCATAAATAGGATAGTAGAAAAGCCTCCTTAAAAACCTTATCCCAAGAAAAACCCATAGTATGCAAAAGCTTAAGTAACGAAGATAGCACAACTTCTAAAAACAGAATACCATAACAACCTGTCTTGGCATATGTTGTTTGTTATAACGACCATTTGGGATAAGATACCAATCCAACTTTTTCCTAGATGTGTCTACCCAGGCTTGGTTTGCTCGCTGTTAGGCCTGGGAACGTGCTTCCTAGGCAAAGTGTGATGGGTTTTACTCCAACGGTCTGTCTTGGGCCTGTGTCGAGTGTATGAGTTTTAGCCATTTAGGTTGAAGCCCATATACGCTATCAGTATCTACAGCGTAGAGGCTATGACTATTTAAAAATATATATCTAGTTTGGGGCATTACAGATTGACTATGAAGAGACCTTTTCATCTGTTTTCAAAATGGTCATTGTAAGGTGTCTGATTGCTTTAGCTGTTAACTGTTAAAAACAATGAAACTTATATCAACTAATATGTTAATAATGCTTTCCTTTATGGCAGTATTGAAGTGGATGTCTACATGACTCTTCCTCAGGGGGAATTTTTCAAATCTAAAACTACAGTGTTCAAATTGGATAGATTTTATATAGTCTTAAACAAGCCCATAGGAAGTGGAATTAAAAACATGTCACTATTATGTCTAAATTTGGTTTCATTTAAAGTCAAAGTGACAATTCTTTGTTTATCAAAAGTAAATTGTATTTTTTTTTGTATCATTAGTCTATATGGATGACTTGTCTTAACTGGTAATGGTGAGGAAGAAATACAAAAAAAAATTAAACACTTTCTTAGTTCTAAAATTTATATCAAACCTAGGGAAACTCAAATACTTTTTGGGCATTGAAGTCTTAGATCAAAATAACCGCATATTTCTTTCACAAATAAGGGATTGTCTTCAAGTATTGCAAGAGTTTGGTATACTTGGATGCAAACCAATTTCTATTGCCATGGACACTAATCATGTTGTCGCTCATGTTCCTACTAAAAAAGATCCTATCTTGACTAATATCGCTGGATTTCAAAAACTTGTTGGAAAATTGATTTACTTGTCTCATACTAAGCCTGATATAACTTACTTTGTGCATTGTCTAAGTCAATGTATGCATGACGCCTTAAATTCAAATGCAAAAGATGCATTGAATGTATTAAGATATTTAAAAGGGTCTCAAGGTAAAAGAATCAAGTATGCTTCTGATCTCAACACCACTTCTGATTCTTCTAGTAAGATCCTTGGTTATAGTGACTGACTGGGCAAAATGGTTGATCACCATTGAATCAGTTTCTAGTTATTGTGTATTTTTCAATAACTATTTGATTTCCTAGAAATAATGTGGGTTATCAAGATTCTTAAGGATCCTAAGATAAATGTCACTCTCTTTGTCCCTTTATTTTGTGACAACAAATTTGCAATTCAAATTGCTAATAATCTTGTATTTTATGAGAAAACCAAACATTTTGAAGTCGATATTCACTTTATTAGAGAAAAAATGTCTAAAGGCATTGTAAAGACTTATAAAATTCAGTCTTCCAACCAGATAGCAGACATATTTACTAAACTCCTTCATGTTTCTCAACATCAATAATTGAGCAAACATTTAGGTCTCTTTGATGTATTTAACAATTGATTAAGGGAGGGTGTTAAATCTTTTTCCTAATCTTTTTGGTAAACACCAAGTTTATATTTGCTTATTATGTGTTGTTTACCTTTTTAAGTTAATAAAGAAGTTGATGGGCTAAATGTGGACATTTCATTCTCTAAGGACTTATGTGTACCATATTGGATTGCATAAACACATCAAACCATGACAAATATGGGGCGTATGACTATATGATTTTAGAGAGAGAAAGTGGAGTGTTCTAGAGAGATAAAACAAGTGAAAGGTTTGATTACTCAATGAACATCCAACCCTCTCCCTTGTGGGGAGAGGGCTATTTATACATAGAATTACGCCCTCCTTCGGGCTGTGGATCAGGCATACAATGGGTAAAGACACATCCTTCCTCCACGGTGTTGCACTAGACTAAACTATGCCAATAACTAACTAACAAATAATGTAATAAACGATATGTTTACGAGCTAACTTAAGCTAGATTATATTTGGGGTGACCGATGCTTCACAATAGAATTTCCAATTCCTAACAATCTCCCCCTAAGGGAGGTCACCCCATGATTTACATTTTGCATCCTAGCATTCTATTTAATCTTCAGTCTTGAGATCGTAGACTTCAATTCATCAAAATATTCAAACTTTGTGCTTTCGTGGTGATTTCTTCATAGTCCAACTACTTTGTACAATAAGTGGAGGTTATAGAGCTGATCCACATTTTGATGACCTTCGAGCTTTATTTGAGATCATCAGCCACAGTTGATCTCAGCATCACCCTTTGTTGTGTTGCCCTCATATGATGTTGTGACAAATGGACCGACATGCTCACATACTGGATCATGATTTCTTCTTATCAGAGTAGCGGAAGCTTTAGTTGATTCATGATATTTGCAGCAGCGTAGCAGAAGCATGGAGTGACAATATCAGAGTCGTTGATGCACTTATCATGATTTCTTTAGAAATGAATGTGTTGTGTGAGCATGCGGCAATGGATTGACCTCTCAATTCTGATCAGTTGTAAACGTCGGGTGTACCTGCGTACAACAGTTAGCAATAAAGTGCATGAAAGTGTCTTTGATCACTTTTGTTGAATTGAGGTACATGGCCCACGGTTCCCCGTTGATCAGTACAAGTACTGCATGTGATCAGGTATAATTCCAAAGAATCTCCTTGACAGGGTTTCGCAGCTGCTCTAGCCGTTCTCAAACCGGAACGTCTCAAAGAAGACAACACGGAGTGAGTGAACCAGCTAATTGAGATTCACTGATTGATGAAAAGAGATTTGAAAAACAATCGTGTACTGCTTAATATAAAGTGTTTTTGCAATACAACGAAAGTTTTAAGAAAAATCAGTTATCAATCATAAACACCTTTTATTTTGAAATATTAGTACACAGTCGATGTGCTAGAGAAAATAATTTTAAGTACAACGACCGGTTTTTCAAAGGTATCTGTCAATCCATTTCCTGGACCAAGGTTGATTCAATGATGAATCGCCCCATTGTTTCAATCCAGTTGTCACAAGTTTGATATATTGGATAGACCTCACATGCCACCTACCAAGAGCTTGTTTGAGGTTGGCTCTAGAAAGCTTTCCATCGTCATTGTGAATATGTTTTCATATCACTCAGATGTTCTGGCAATACCACAAGGATAATGCGTAGGACTCTTAAAATATATTCTCTCTTTTCACATTGTGTGAAACAGAGAGTCTTCATTGAAAGTGTCCTAATGAGATTTATTGATGATCTCGTGGCTCTAGACTCAATTGTGCACATTTGGTTCCTATGCCGGAAACTAGGGAGAGGGTCTCCTTCTTCAATATCAACAATCTCTAAGAGAAAGTCGATAGATTATGTAGGTTCCCCATGAGAATGAAACAAGTCCTTTTAAGAGGAACTTGAGTAGCTTGGGAAGTTGTAGTGCAGTGCGTCACTGGGTCCATGAAGTCTTGTCTTCAATACCAGTGTCACCTTGGTAAACACCAGTAGCATATGTATTGAACCCGGTTTCTGCCTATTGGAGGGCTATTTCTTTTCACCCTTTTCACATTCAATTCTTTTTCATTCTTCAACCCCTTCAGTGCTTACCGAGACTTCATAACTAGAACCTTTTTGGGTTTATTCCAGTTCTAGCTCTTTCTCAGTCGGCACTTTTCCCATACCTCACTTTTCTCCTTTTTTCATCATACCTAAGGACTCTACACTATCTAGTGGATTGTCCCTGGGTAGATCCCTCTAGCTCTGGCGGGATCGTGGGAACGAATACCTAACCTAACCATCCTTATATCTCCATACATAAAGTAAATTTGGTCGGTATTTTTGGTATTGTTCTTCTGCCATTGGAACTAATTGAAAACCATTTGAAAATCAATCCAGGTACTTGTGATATAATATCAAAGCATTTTGTACCTTAATTGTTTTGATCATTTAGAAATGCTCCCCCTCAACATGTGCATATGATTTGAAATTGTTTACCACATGGAGACAAGAGTTCTTTGAAACAGCATCTCTTCCTCACAATTTCCTTAGAAAAAGCCTTTTGATTTTCATGGTAAATTCTCCCCCTCAAAATGTGCGATGGTTGTTTCAAATAATTTAGCACATAGAGGAAAGAGTTCTTTGAAGTACTTTCACGATCACACAACCATTTAGAAACCATTTAAAAATCAATCAAGGTACTTTATGTTAAAACATAGAAATCTTTGTACCTTGAAAGTTTATTTTCTTTTTGAAATGCTCCCCCTCAATATATGCTTCGAGATTCGAAAAGAGTTTAGCACATATTAGAGAGAAGTATGCACTTTGAGACAAAATTGGTCACCTTTTATCAGATTGCATATTTATATCACATTTTCTCCCCGATCAAAAATTTCAAATCCTTTGAGATTTTGGATCTCAAGTGATTTAAATATGTAAGAAACAAAACTTGTTGGAGAAAAATGTGTCAGGTTTTATTTGATCTGAAGGACTACTACTCCAAAGTTACCTTTTAGACTAAAAGGGAAACAACAATACATAACCTATCACTACTACATACATTATAGTTATAGTTGTTCATAGTACAGTCACCACATTACACAAATCATAATACAACGAATTACTCCGGAAGATGTCTTCATTTAGTTCTTTGAAGTAGCTTGTAATGACCTTCGCGAAGTCTACCACCCACAAAACTTTCAAGGCTGAGGAAGATCTTTCTAGTCTTAAGTCTTCTCCCGATCGCAACAATGAACTCTTCACACCTCTTCAAATCCTGTTCAGACCAGAATTTTGTTTTGTTCCACGGCTTCAGGTCAAGTTTGATTTCCTTCACTCTCGAGTTCAATTCTTCTTCAACCATCTTGAGTGTACCATCACTGAACTTGTATAGCTCGCACAGACTCATTAGCATTCGTGATCCTTTGTCAAGAAGAGGACTCTCTGGTGTCAATCACCTGTATAGTCGTGACGAAATTCATGTCCTGTGGCTTCCCATTGCGGTCTCGTTAGGTTGACCTGAGTCTGGTAACTTTCCACGCCTAGTTGAAAATCCCCAACTCTTTGTCGAATGACTAAGCCCCTGATCCAAAGATTGACAGCAGCAGAGAGAGCCTTCTTCTCATGAACAGGTAGATGGTCAAGATGTCCTTGGAGGTTCAGACGATAGAGATCTTCAAAGTCACTTGGCAGAAATGTTTGAAGTCGCTTCTATAACATGATCTTTCAAGTCCGTCGAAGAACAATTTTCTTCAGATAATCATAGCCGTAGATTGAGAAGATCTCTATACTGACAACACTTAGAATACACAGCTTGGATCGAACAACTTTGCGTCTCTTTTCAGCACCATGTCTATCAATGTAGAATTTCTTCTTCTTGAACCACCAATGAGAAATGTCGTGGCGGCAATGTCATACACTTGTTCTTTGTCGCCCGAATTGATCAGGACCATCTGCTCAAGACCCGATCTGTGTAGGTTACTTTCATCTTAGAAATTGATAAAGCGGGTTTTCTTTCGCAGTTCGAGCACATAGATAATCCAGGTCATGGTTGAAGAAGAACTCTGATTGGATTGTCACTTGTCCAGGTTCACCACCGAGAGGAAGAGGGTTGTTCACATTGAAACGACTGATATGCTCACTGACTTGATCACTTAGCATTTTATGGCATTCTTCCATCTGGTATTGAAGCTGACTGGCATCAGAGTGGAAGACTTTGACGATTTCAAACACTGGTCCTTCAAGATCTTTCAGAGTGATTGACGAAATTCCCTTTTTTTCACAAAACCACTTCATAAAGCTTCCCATATCCCCTGTGATGTGAAGAAGAGAGTCTTCTGCTGGGGCTTCATAGTTGGTCGTGATGGTTGTTGCCCAATTGTTGTCAGGGATTATCGAATCAGACTTAGGAATGGACCATGAAGGTTCAGGAGTTTGAGGTTTATCTTTGGTGAGCCAGCTTTGAGTCATATCCTTTAATGGTGCAACTATAGAGGTTTTAAAGCGTTCACCCGAAATGTATGCATCAAACCAATTGTCATCTTCAGATGGCTTAGGGATATGTTTGGTGGATGCATCATTGTCTTCGGATTCTGACTCTGGCATGACATAAGACTCTTCATTTAGTACTTGGTCTTCCGGGATAGTGGAGAAGGTGGGTGTAAACCTGGAATCAACCGTGGTCCATGCCGTAGACGTCTTCTGAGTACCTTGATCACCGGATGAACTGGTTTGATTAGAGGGTTTTGGTGGAGATGTTGGTGGTTTTGGTGGAGATGTTGTGGTTGTGCCAGAAGATCCACCAGTACCAGAAGTTACAGCTCCACCAGTTGGAGGCGGAGGAGGAGGTGGTGGAGATTTAGGACCTTTATGCAACGACTCCAACACATAAGTCCTCCTTTTCTTCTTAGCCTCTTTTTCTCGAATGTCCTCCAGAAATTGTAAATGATTATCGTGCTTTATCAATTCTTCAAGGGCCACGTACAGCTTCTTATGGACCTCATCCAGATGCTCTTTAGCGTCATACATTTTCTCTGAAAGGACTGCTCTCATATCTGAAATGGGTAAGTCTTTAAACCGTTGAAGCACTGGAGCTTGCATTGCCCATTCTACAACATCTTTAACTTCGGCTTCAATGGCATCTGCAACACCTTCATCGAAGTTAAGGTTCTCCGGCTTGGAGACACGACGTTCGAGGACGTTGATAGATTTAGGCAGGTGCCTCTCAAGAGCTTCAATTCATTTCACTGCCGTGTCGAGCAATTGCTCAGATGTTAAGATCAAAGGTGGTGACGCCGGTGGAGTGTCAGTGTCATTAATTGTGACAACTGGTGATGGATCTTTAGCTGGTTCGGGTAGTGGAAGTGCGGTTGTTAGAGCAGGTTCGTGTGGTGGAAGTGTGGTTGTTTGAGCAGGTGCTGACATCGGGGATGGTGGTTGATGTGCTTTGGATGGTGACCGTGTACATAGACTTAGCTTCCTCTTTCTCATCATTTTGCTTATAAGTCTCGGTGTCTGAGGGTTTGTCATTCAAAAACTGATCACCAAATGAGAAGTCAGCATCTAGATTCTTAAGTGAGGATAGAGATCCCGTAGACATGTTCGTTTCTTCTAGGCTCCTGTGTTCTTCATATCTTGGCTCAAGGATCTCCTGTGGGTCTTTCAGCAGTTCATTTTCTTCATTCTTTTCTGATTGGGTGTCACTAGATGCAAGCGTGTCTTCCTGTGTATCGGACACATCCTTTTCCATTCCAGTTGGTTCTTGAGCTGAAGATGATTCAATGCTTCTTTTCTTCAGCTCAAATCGGGTAGTAGTTTTTGGAGGTGGAGAAGAGATGGTCAGAAGCATTTGAGCGGCTTGTTCTACATCTACTCCAGCAATCCCTTTGCCTTTGTCTTGTGTAGCCGGTGTGGTTTGTTGTGATGTAGATATAGGTTCTCGTATCACAACTCCTCCTACTGATGGTCTCTGAGGCAAGTTTAGGGAATCCAGGCTTTGTTGAATCCCTCATTGTAGTGCAGCCTCATCTTCATCCATTAAACTCATTTGTCTCCCAGTATCCTTGGATCCTTCATCTTTTCCCTTTCCGGCTTCTCTCTTTCTCTTCTTCTGTTTTTGTAATGAAGTGTCAGTAGATTGAGTTCTATCAAGTCTCTTCTTGGGAAGGGCGGCGTATGAGGTTTTCGGGGATGATTTAGTGTTAGAAGTAGACTTTGTAGACTTGGGTTGTGAGGGATCGGGAGCGTCATCAACATTGGATCTGGATGCCCTTTTCTTGTATTTTCTGAAGTAATCATCCTTCTTAATATCATCTGTGAGAAGAGCATCAGGAATTGGCATTCCAAAGATCAATTTATTAACACCTTTGGCAACATATTTGAGGTTACCAAGTACAAATTCATCACTAGCTTCATGGAGGACTGACTCACTCCTTGGATTAAAATGATGTGTCTGTTGCAAGAACGGAATGATAAGCTTCGAGAATCTTATGCTAGGAATTACAAGTTTGTTCTCTTTCTTTCTTCCTTTGGCTTGATTCTGAACATTATTCTGTCGGTGATGAAAGTGTGCATAGACAACGAGAATTCTTTCCAAATGCGTTCCGTGACATCAATATTCACCCCTTTGATGATTCCCCACAAGATTTGCAGAATAGGAGCCCTCACTTTATCGAACCTTGAGGTTTTTCCAGATAAGCATAGGTTGAGAATAGTAGCAATGGCTCTCCAAGGTTGATACATGTTGCCGGTGATGATATCTGAAACCCTTGTTACGTTAACTTGATAACCCAACTCATTGAGAAAGTCAATTAGTTCTTCAGCAGTAGGTGGAGGGACAAATTGTTTTGCAGGGTCACATGGTGTGATTACTAGGGACTTACTGAGAATATCAGAGGTGATTTCATACTCTTTATCATCAAGCTTACAAGAGTAAGTGGTTGTGATCTTGTCCCATATGACGGTGTTCCAAAATTGTTGTAGGTAGATGGAAGGGATCGTGCACTGCTTGGTCAAGGCACTAAAGAAGTTAGTGTTTTTCAGAATATCAATGGCAATCCTGAAGATTGGATTTGGTTGTGTTCTATCCATGTCCACATAGCAGTTTCTTTTGCCTATCTCAACCCATTTATCATCTGGAAGAATTTCCTTGTCTGTAAGAACTGTGGGTGGAGTAGTGGTAGCAATGTTCTCGGTAGAGGTTGAGTCTGCTGATAAGTGTCTAAATACTCATCATTTTTGTACTGTTTAGAATGCCAAAAACATCTGAAAACACTCAGAAATGCATCAAAATGATAAAATATCACAAATAAGTATTTTATGTGTTTTAAAAATATCAAAATTTGGTGAAAACGTCAAGTTTGCATAATTAGCAATTTTAGTCCCCCAAGTTTCAAAAGTTGTCAAATTTAGTCCCTGGTAATTCAAAATAAAGAAAAATATCATTTTAAGTCCTTAGGGATTCATAAGTTGTCAAAACAAGTCCTTGAAATTTAAAATTGCAAAATTACAACTTTAGTCCCTCAAGTTTTGAAAATGTCAAATAAGGTCCTTGGATATTTAAAAATGGGAAATTATCAAATATGGTCCTTATGCTATTCACATTTGGCAGGTTTGGTCCCTCAAGTTTGGCCGAATTACACAAATGGTCCTTATGATATTAAACAAACCATTAGACCCCTTTTGTATTTTGATTCCCTGCCAAAACCCAAAAGAACCCCCTGTCATAACCTGTGACCCCCCTATTTTGACCCCAGCCTTATTAATATTAAAAAGTCAAAAATAGTCAAACCCGCCCAAACACATATCAATGGCAATCCTGAAGATTGGATTTGGTTGTGTTCTATCCATGTCCACATAGCAGTTTCTTTTGCCTATCTCAACCCATTTATCATCTGGAAGAATTTCCTTGTCTGTAAGAACTGTGGGTGGAGTAGTGGTAGCAATGTTCTCGGTAGAGGTTGAGTCTGCTGATGAGTGTCTAAATACTCATCATTTTTGTACTGTTTAGAATGCCAAAAACATCTGAAAACACTTTCGAAATGCATCAAAATGAAAAAAATATCACAAATAAGTGTTTTATGTGTTTTAAATGCAAAAATATCAAAATTTGGTGAAAAACGTATCAAGTTTGCATAATTAGCAATTTTAGTCCCCCAAGTTTCAAAAGTTGTCAAATTTAGTCCCTGGTAATTCAAAATAAAGAAAAATATCATTTTAAGTCCTTAGGGATTCATAAGTTGTCAAAACAAGTCCTTGAAATTTAAAATTGCAAAATTACAACTTTAGTCCCTCAAGTTTTGAAAATGTCAAATAAGGTCCTTGGATATTTAAAAATGGGAAATTATCAAATATGGTCCTTATGCTATTCACATTTGGCAGGTTTGGTCCCTCAAGTTTGGCCGAATTACACAAATGGTCCTTATGATATTAAACAAACCATTAGACCCTTTTGTATTTTGATCCCCCCTGAAAACCCAAAAGAACCCCCTGTCATAACCTGTGACCCCTATTTTGACCCCACCTTATTAATATCAAAAGTCAAAATAGTCAAACCCGCCCAAACCACCACCACTGTTCACTCTCTTCTCCATCACCTGCATTTCAAAAACCAGTGGTTTTACCACCACTTGTCCACCTTTCCACCTCATTACACCACTTGTTTACCCACTCCCCTCCACCTCTACAACCTCCCAAACTTCTTTAAATGCTAAATACCTGCTCTAACACCTTTTGCCGCCAAAAATGACACATGGACGAATTTGATGATTCTGAGAGATTCAATGGCCAAGATGAACTGGGAAAGATTCAGAGATGTTCAGAGAGTCTCAAAAGTCTATAAAGAAGAAAGGAGATGCAGTGTTTGAAGATATCTAGAATAATTGTAATTTAGCTTATGTCGTTTTAATTAAATTTCAAATTCCAGTGTATGTTTAAGCTTTTAAGCCCTGTATTTCAAGTTACTAGTGTGTAATAAAACTTTTGTTAACATCAATTTCAGTTTTAAGTTCAATATTCAGTTTATGCAATTTTCCTAGTTCAAATTCTCAAAATCTGTCAATGTTATTGTTAGTTGTTATCAAGGACTGATAAGCCCATATAAGCTCCTAGAAAGCTTATTAAAGCTTTTAGTAACATTAAAATTCAGTATAGAAGCAAAAAGCAAAAATACAAAAAAATACCAAAAAAATTAGTTAAAAATAAAAAAGCAATGGAGATGGTGATCAAAGCTGAAGGTAGTAATCTCTGGAATTCTCTTGGGTTAGAGGCTTTGTGGAAAGCTATTAGGAGTGATTTTAATCACTGGTTCATGGTCTTTGGCTGGAAAACAGTTGTAAGCTATTTCTAAGAATTTTTGCATTTTTTACCGTGTTATTAGCTTAAAGCTTTAATCTCTGTGTTTTCATGTTTCTAAGTCCCAATTAAATAGAATTATACAATAAAAACAGACACTTGTTATTTACAATTGGTAGTCACTTGGAAATCTTATTTTTAAAATATTTATAGCATAATATTTATTCTTAAAGATTTAAGCTTGTATTATTGTTGTTTAAAGCTCATTTAGAATTATTATATGCTAATAATAAGTCTTAAATCAGTATTGAGGTCTAAAACATTAAGTTGCTTTGAAAATCACAAAATCAGCTTTATAAAGGGATGTTTGGAATTGCTTTGTAAACTGTGTTAGAATTTGTTTAAGCCATTGTTCTTGCTTGTTTCATGTCACATGAGTGTCTAATAATTCATTTCAACCATAAAATCTAGTGCTTGTTCAAGAAAAAGTCAAATTTAGCTTTACAATCTCTTAAATTCATAACTGTTAAGAATTGCAATTGCATAATCATCATTTAAGCTTTAAAAGTTGTTTATCTAGCCTAAATTAGTCTCATATTAGTCTAATACATCAAATTAGATCATCTAGGATCATTCAAATCTCATAAAAGTCAACATCTTAGTATAACTTAAAAAGCCAAAATGTTCTTAATAGCAGTTTTTGAATAAAATGAATAATTTTATATAGGATTCAATATTAAGATTTAGCTTAAATCCTTTTGGGATATTAAAATTTAGCTGTTAAACTTAATTAGAAAAATAATAGTTCACTTCTAATCAGCTTATAAAGTGCTTATCTCTTAGCTTATTTCAACCACTGTTTCAAGAACATGCTCTGTGCACAGTTGAGATAGCTCATTTCACAAGCTCATCTAGAGCTCATCAGTTAACTTTAGCTTGTGAAATTTAGCTTTTTGAGTAGCCAACCTAGCTATCTCTTTAATCTTATGCTTATTTTTCATTTTACAGCTTATTTGATAAGCCTGCTAGTGGCTTCTAGTTTTGTCTATTTCATTTAGTTCATTAATAAATCAGTGGTCACCAGTTTTCCAAAAGCTTGTCACAAGCTTATTAATGGAAGCCAAACCTTGAAAATTAGCTTTTTGGAAAGCTTAACTGGTAAACTTGTTAGTTCCAAAGTTCTTTTTCATTTTCTAGCTTATTACAGTGCTTAAATACTAGCTTAAAAGTACCTAGATAACCATATAGTACCCTGTGCAAACAGTTTAGCTAAGTGCTTATTTGTAGTTGTTTAGTGCTTATTTCTAATTCAATTTGCTTTTTCAGTTTTCATTTTAGCTTATTAACAGTTGTTAAGCTTATTTTCATTTAACTTTAGCTTATTGATTAGCTTATTAGTAATTTTAGCTTAAACTTGTGCTTATTCCAATTTCTTGTCCACTGTTGAAATCATAAGCTTATTCAGAGCTTATTGGTTGTTTTTGTAAAAAGTTCCAGTTGTAAAAATTGCTTATTATCATTAGCTTAATCAGTTTCAAAAATAAAAATCCAAAAATAAAATAGTTTGCAAAAGTCATTCTGGGATTCGAACCCTGCCACCCACTCACCACACACACACCATACCAATGCCTTGGGACTTTGACTGGTTATACCTTGCAAAGTTTAATACTTAATCCCTTTTTGTCCATTTAGCTTATTCGAATACTTTAGCTTATTTACAGCTTATTAGATTAAGCTTTTACAACTTTTGTATTTTTCTTAGCTTTGTATTAGTATAAAGTATTTTACAAAAAAGTTTCAGAATTTTCTCAATAGTTTTAGTATTTTTAATCATTTAATTAGTTTAAAACCGTATTTAATTCATAATAAAAATATAAAAGTCAAAAAAATATAAATCTTTTTTCTAAAATTTTCTTTTGTCATATAGTACGTAAGAAAATTGTTTTTACACTCGTAGGACTTTTATTTCACAAATTTTACGTTTTTACTTGCGCACTCGCGTAATTTTTATACATAACGCACGTTTTCATTTTAGTTCACGTTTTTAGATAATTTAAGTTTACGTTTTAGTTAAAATAGTTTATTTAAGTTATTTCGTTTTATAAATCAAGAAAAACATCATTGTAAAAATAGTGATAGCGTTTATTTAATATATTTTAGCTTTTTAATTTTCTTTAATTTGCATTTAAGCCCCTGTAATTTACAAACTTTCTTTTTAGGTGTAATTATCATTCACAATCCTTACTGATCACTATCCTTAGTGATTATTCGACATCTGAAAGTGTTAAACACCATTAATCCTCCGTGGGACTTCACGACCTAGGAATCCACTATATTCCTCTGATCTTAATTGCATTTGCTTTCTGAGCTGTTTTAAGTTTATTACGGTTGACCATTCACAAGTGGTCAGCTTGTGTGATTAAACTTGACTGTTCAGGAGCGAATCAAATTTTGGCGCCACTGCCGGGGAGGCTGTAAGCGTGTTCTAAGCATTCTCAGACCCGTACTTGCACATATACCACCTTTTGTAAACAGTTTTTTTGTAAAGTTATCAAAAAAATTAAAAAGTTCATTAACACTTTTCCTAAAGTATTAGCAACACCAAACAAAATATAAAACAACAAAACAATCGTAACGTTTTCTATCTTGTATTTTCTTTAAGGTGATTCTTAAAGAGATACGATTTGGTTAAACGAGACGATATCAAAAATATTTTCCAAAATTTTTTTAAACCCTTAGCACATATCCATACCTACGTCTTTTCAAGTGGTACTTAAATACATAAAAAAATCAACCACCGCAAATCAAGGCAGTACACCTACCAACTGGGGGTGTGACCATAATAAGTTCCCGAACCAAAGATTTAAAACTTGCCTTTGTGTCCTTGTGATTTGGTGTACCTTTTTCAAAGAAGCCATTTCATTTGTGATTATTGGTTAAGTTCACTTGTCGTTTTGCCTCGCATTTGTTTTGGAAATTGATTTTTCAACTTAGTGCATGCGACTCGTTCTTCCACTCCGAGTCCACTTTCGAGCTTGCAAATATTCCACGTAGGCGAGGGGCGTTTTACGCCTCCTCGCGGACCGAGGAACGTCTACCACCACCACCTGTCATAATGGCGAAGACAAACCGATGAACGAGCTTCTCCAAGCACCCATCGAGGGTTACGGAGATGCCATTATTGTCCCAGCCATCGTGGCTGATACCTTTGAGCTTAAAACCGGGTTGCTTAATCTTGTAACCCAAAGCCAATTTTATGGTTTTGAGCGGGATGATCCTCATGCACATATTCGATGGTTCAACAAGATCGCATCTACCATCAAATACAAGAATGTCCCACATGAAGCAATTAAGCTTCTTCCGTTCCCATTCTCTCTAGAGGGACAAGCCCGGAATTGGCTTGAGAAACAACCCCTCGTTCCATTGAGACATGGGAGGATCTAGTCACCAAGTTTGTTAACGAATTCTATCCTCCATCCCGAACTACAAGTCTTAAGAATGAGATAATGAAACTTTCTCAAAGATTTGATGAATCATTCGGGGAGGCATGGGATCGTTACAAAGAGTTGCTCTGCAAGTGTCCGCATCATGGTTTTACCGAGTTAATGCAAATGGATACTTTCTACAATGGTCTGAGACAAGCTAACCAAGACTCTCTAAATGCCTCCGCGGGAGGTAATTTCCTGAGCAAGACCACAAAAGAAGCCTTGCAAAGAATTGAAAACAAGTCCAGTGTCCGTTCTTTCCAACAAAGACATATCGTCTCAGTCTAATGCTGGACCTTCTACTTCATCTCCCGTGAGTACATCTAGCACCGATGCTAAGATTGACAAACTCACAGATATTGTTCAGGCTTTGGTTCTTGCAAACCAAAAGAAAGTCACTTTCACACAGACGCCATCACATGGTGAAGTGAAGAAAGTTGAAGTCTGTGTTACTTGTGGTGGCCCTTATGCATACTACAACTATCGCCACCAATGGTAGTCCGTTTGAAGCCAATGCTATAGCCGTACTTCAAATCGGGAGGTAATCAATACCGTCCTCAAAATGAACCAAACTACCGTGCTAATACTTATCGGGGACCACCCGTTTTAGCCGAATCCTAACATGCAAAACCGGAATCAGAACCAACCTAGAATGAACCAAGGTTATCAAAACCAAGGTAATTTCTATCCTGGACCAAATCAAGGTTTCCAACATCAAGGAAATCTTAATCAATACACTTTCAATCGAGGGAATCAATTTCAGGGAAATATGAATCCTAATCAAGGGAATTTTCAACAACAAGGTCATAATCAAAACATCCGACCTCAAAATTTCCCTCCAGTACCTCCAGTACCATCATCCGATGAGTTATTGAAGCAGTTCATGAAATCCCAAGATGAAATGAACAGTTGTTGGTCGTCAGATCGCGATCTAAAGAAGTCTTTAAATGATCAACCCTCGGGCTCGGAAAACTTCCGAGCAACACGATCGCTAACCCGAGGGGCGATGCAAAGGCGATCACAACCCGAAGTGGTGTTTCATACAATGGACCCGCTATTCCTACTACCTCTTCTTCTTCTTCTCTCCCGAAGGTAGTGGAAAGTGAACCGAGGCTACAAAGGACAAGGAACTTCCTACTAATAACGGAGGTACCAACGATGTCCAACCTCAAGTTGTCCAGAAACCCAAATCCAACCCAGGAGTTGTTTTTGAACCTCCTGTAGCTCCTGTTGAAAACCCCAAATCCAAATCTTCTATTCCTTACCCATCACGTATGAATGAGCAAAAGCTCTGCGAAAAAGCCAGTCATCAAATGGATAAATTTTTTCAAATTTTCCAAGAACTACATTTTGACATAAGCTTTGCGGATGCTATCATGCTGATGCCCAAGTTTGCATCAACTCTCAAACACATGTTAAGCAACAAGGAAAAGCTGTTTGAAATGGCTAAAACTCCTCTAAACGAGAACTGCTCAGCAGTTATCTTGAAGAAGCTTCCAGAAAAGCTTGGAGATCCTGGAAAATTTCTCTTACTTTGTGTATTTCCAGGAATGGTTGAATGCTTTGCCTTAGCAGATCTTGGTGCAAGCATCAACCTAATGCCTCATTCAGTATGGAAGAAACTTTCTCTTTCGGACCTTATTCCTACATGCATGACTCTCGAGCTTGCAGATCGTACAATATCCCGTCCACTTGGCATTGCCGAGGACGCATTTGTGAAAGTAGGAAAGTTCCATTTTCCAGCTGACTTTGTAGTTGTTGATTTCGATGTTGATCCACGGGTTCCTCTCATTGTTGGACGAGGATTCCACGAGCGGGCCGTGCTCTCATTGATGTATTTGAGCAAGAAATCACACTACGTGTGGGTAATGAAGCTGTCACCTTTAACCTTGATCAAACTTAGAGGTACTCCGCAAAACTATGATTCGAGTCGGTTAACCGAATAGATATCATTGATGTTGCTTCTGAAGAGTACTCTCAAGAAATTCTTGGTTATGATCATAATTCTTCGAGTGATAATCTCACTCATTCATCTCAACCTATCATCGCTAATTCTACTCCTTCTCTCACTCCTTTTGAGGAAAGTGTCTTCATCTTGGAAGAGATTGAAGCATACTTGTCTAGTGATTCTGTTCCATGGGAAATTGATCACGCTCCCATCGACATTGAGGGGGACATACTTCTCATTGAGAAGTTGCTTAATGATGATCCATCATCATCACTCCCTCCCGTCGAACTTCATAACAAGGAAGTCAAGTCAGTTGAGAAAACTGAAGAATTTCCTGAAGTCGAACTTAAGGACTTACCACCTCATCTCGAGTATGCATTTCTTGAAGGTGATGATAAATTACCCGTCATTATTGCTAGAGATTTGAGTAAAGATGAAAAGACTGCTCTCATAAAGGTCTTGAAGTCACACAAGCAAGCAATTGCTTGGAAACTCTCCGACATTAAGGGTATCAACCCCGAATTTTGTACTCACAAAATCTTGATGGAGGATGACTTCAAACCAGCAGATTCAACATCGAGAAGAGTAAATCCAAAGATCCATGATGTTATCAAACAGGAGGTTATCAAACTTCTTGATGCAGGATTAATTTACCCGATCTCAGATAGTCCTTGGGTTAGCCCAATTCACTGTGTTCCTAAAAAGGGTGGCATAACTGTTGTCACAAATGAAGAAAACGAGTTAATTCCAACTCGGCTGGTAACGGGATGGCGTGTTTGCATTGACTATCGTAAGTTGAATGACGCCAACCGTAAAGACCATTTTCCTCTACCCTTCATGGACCAAATGCTTGAGAGATTAGCAGGGAATGAATACTATTGTTTCCTTGATGGTTTCTCAGGTTATTTTCAGATCCCCATTGATCCACATGATCAAGAAAAGACCACATTCACCTGCCCATACGGAACTTTTGCCTATAGACGTATGCCTTTTGGCCTATGTAATGCTCCTGGCACGTTCCAACGATGTATGATGGCCATTTTCCACGACATGATCGGGGAAACAATGGAGGTGTTTATGGATGACTTCTCGGTCATTGGGGACTCGTTTCAAACATGTCTCTCCCATTTAGAAAAAATGCTTAAACGGTGTGAAGACACCAATCTTTGTCTAAATTGGGAGAAGAGCCACTTTATGGTCAAAGAAGGCATAGTCCTTGGCCATAAGATTTCAAAAATGGGATTGAGGTAGATAGAGCAAAAGTCGATGTTATTGCTAAATTACCTCATCCTACTACCGTCAAAGGTATTAGGAGTTTTCTAGGTCATGCCGGGTTTTATCGCAGATTCATACAAGATTTTTCTAAAATCGCCCGGCCTATGACCCATCTTCTTGAAAAAGATGCTCCTTTTATCTTCTCACCCGAGTGCATCAAAGCTTTTGAAACATTAAAGAAAAAGCTCACTGAAGCACCCATTCTCGTTCTCCGACTGGGATTTACCCTTTGAACTCATGTGCAATGCAAGTGATTTTGCTATCGGTGCAGTCCTAGGGCAACGTAAAACCAAGCATTTTCAGCCTATCCACTACGCGAGTAAGACTATGACTGAAGCTCAAACCCATTACACCACTACAGAAAAAGAATTATTAGCTGTGGTGTATGCGCTTGAGAAGTTTCGGCCATACCTAATCTTGACCAAATGCGTGGTTTATACGGATCACTCGGCTCTCAAATATCTCTTTGCAAAACAAGATGCAAAGCCGAGATTTCTCCGTTGGGTCCTCCTCTTGCAAGAATTTGATATCATTATACGTGATAAAAAAGGAGCTGAGAACCTGGCTGCTGATCATCTGTCCCGTCTAGAAAACCCTCACCAAGATGTTTTCGAGAAAAAGGAAATAAATGAAACATTTTCTCTCGAGACACTCAATGCGGTTTCTTTTCGTGGAAACTCTTCTACCCCATGGTTTTCTCGACTTCGCAAATTACCATGCGGGTAACTTCATAGTGAAAGGGATGTCGACCCAACAGAAGAACAAATTCTTCAAAGATGTTAAACATTACTTCGGGGACGACCCCTACTTATTCAAAATCTGTGCGGATCAAGTCATTCGACGGTGTGTTTATGGACAAGAAGCTATGGACATTCTCAAAGCTTGCCATGCTGGACCCACCAGGGGACATCATAGTCCAAACTACACCGCCAAAAAGGTGTTTGATTCCGGGTTTTATTGGCCTACAATTTACAAGGATGCCCACGAATTTGTCAAAGCCTGTAACGCTTGTCAACGTCACGAAAATATCTCACAAAGAAATGAAATGCCGCAAAACGCCATTCAAGTGTGTGAGATATTTGACATCTGGGGCATTGACTTTATGGGGCCATTTCCATCATCTCGAGGAAACAAATACATACTTGTGGCTGTTGACTATTTGTCAAAATGGGTTGAAGCGAAAGCTTTACCTACCAATGATGCCCGAGTAGTTGTGAAATTTTTAAAATCTCTTTTTGCTAGGTTTGGAACTCCGCGAGCTATAATCAGTGATCGTGGTACACATTTCTTCAATGACCAATTTGATCGTGTCATGCAAAAGTATGGTGTAACCCACCGTCTCTCTACTGCATACCACCCCCAAACAAGTGGGCAAGTGGAAGTTTCCAACCGTGGTATTAAAAGAATTCTAGAAAGGACAGTAGGCGAAAATCGTGCATCCCGGTCGGATAAACGGATGACGCGACTCTGGGCCTTCCGTACAGCTTATAAAACACCCATCAGGTGTACTCCATACAAGCTAGTGTACGGAAAGGCATGTCATCTTCCGATTGAGCTTGAGCACAAAGCATACTGGGCCTTAAAATATGCAAACTTTGATATTCAGACAGCTGGTGATCACAGAAAAGTTCAAATGAATGAACTAAATGAACTCCGTGATCAAGCATACGAGAACTCTTTGATCTACAAACAAAAGACAAAGAAGATTCATGACTCCAAAATCAAGAACCGCGTTTTCAACGTTGGTGATCGAGTCCTTCTTTTCAATTCAAGATTGAAGATTTTCTCGGGAAAGCTCAAGTCCCGTTGGTCTGGTCCATTTACTATGGCTAAGGTTTATCCTTATGGCACCATTGAGTTATCTCAGCCTGATGGTCCAAATTTTAAAGTGAATGGTCATCGATTGAAACATTATTTTGGAGAGGACATTCCACCTGTGGTTGTCCCAGATCTACAAACTTTCCCCATGAACCAATGAATGCGGGGATCGAGTCAAGCTAGTGACTCGGGAATCAAAAACAGTAGCACACACAATATGGGTTTTCACCCATATTTCTGACTTCTTTCTATTTTCTACCACCCTAGTGTGGGGGATTTGCCCCCCGCTATTGTATATAAATCTTCTAAAAAAAAAAAATGTGTATATATCACAAAAACAAAATAATGGCCGTAGTATTTCCCTTTTATGTTCTATGTTTCGGCATAACCGCCGGTACTTTGAATATTGAGGGCAATATTCATTTCTAAGTGTGGGGGGAATTCTCACGAATTTTGTCATGTAATTATACCACCCACCGTTTTTGGCCAAAATTTTTTGGAGTAAGTGTTTTTCACTTACTCAAAGCAAATGGTAATCATCCGCCATGTCTAACCCACATAAGGATTGGCTAATCCAGGAGCAAACGGCTCTTGGTAAAGATATCTCAAATCCGTTTATGGCTTGCAATTTGCCCAAAATTGTATGGTGTTCAGCTCACCATATCTTTAATTAGTGAAAAGTTGGCTAGCCCGCAAGTTTATGGCTTGTGGTAAAGGCAGTTGGAAAATCATAATTGGTAATCGACTCACCAAAGATAATATTGATAATTTATCTAAGAGTTGACTAGTCCAGAAGCAAACGGTTTCTGGTAAAGACAAATCAAAGCCGTTGAAAGCTGGTGATTTGCTCAAAATCATTTGGTTATCATTGTACCAAGGTTCTTACTTGAACTGAAACAATTGGCTACTCCGGAAGTAATGGCTTTTGGTAAAGAGATGAAATCCATTAATTTTTCTCAAATCATTGCTGGGGACTAGCAATATCTTAGTGTGGGGGATTGATGAGTGTCTAAATACTCATCATTTTTGTATTGTTTAGAATGCCAAAAACATCTGAAAACACTCAGAAATGCATCAAAATGATAAAAATATCACAAATAAGTGTTTTATGTGTTTTAAATGCAAAAATATCAAAATTTGGTGAAAAACGTATCAAGTTTGCATAATTGGCAATTTTAGTCCCCCAAGTTTCAAAAGTTGTCAAATTTAGTCCCTGGTAATTCAAAATAAAGAAAAATATCATTTTAAGTCCTTAGGGATTCATAAGTTGTCAAAACAAGTCCTTGAAATTTAAAATTGCAAAATTACAACTTTAGTCCCTCAAGTTTTGAAAATGTCAAATAAGGTCCTTGGATATTTAAAAATGGGAAATTATCAAATATGGTCCTTATGCTATTCACATTTGGCAGGTTTGGTCCCTTAAGTTTGGCCGAATTACACAAATGGTCCTTATGATATTAAACAAACCATTAGACCCCTTTTGTATTTTGATCCCCTGCCAAAACCCAAAAGAACCCCCTGTCATAACCTGTGACCCCCCTATTTTGACCCCAGCCTTATTAATATCAAAAAGTCAAAAATAGTCAAACCCGCCCAAACCACCACCACTGTTCACTCTCTTCTCCATCACCTGCATTTCAAAAACCAGTGGTTTTACCACCACTTGTCCACCTTTCCACCTCATTACACCAATTGTTTACCCACTCCCCTCCACCTCTACAACCTCCCAAACTTCTTTAAATGCTAAATACCTGCTCTAACACCTTTTGCCGCCAAAAATGACACATGGACGAATTTGATGATTCTGAGAGATTCAATGGCCAAGATGAGCTGGGAAAGATTCAGAGATGTTCAGAGAGTAGTTACTAGTGTGTAATAAAACTTTTGATAACATCAATTTCAGTTTTAAGTTCAATATTCAGTTTATGCAATTTTCCTAGTTCAAATTCTCAAAATCTGTCAATGTTATTGTTAGTTGTTATCAAGGACTGATAAGCCCATATAAGCTCCTAGAAAGCTTATTAAAGCTTTTAGTAACATTAAAATTCAGTATAGAAGCAAAAAGCAAAAATACAAAAAAATACCAAAAAAATTAGTTAAAAATAAAAAAGCAATGGAGATGGTGATCAAAGCTGAAGCAGGGTAATCTCTGGAATTCTCTTGGGTTAGAGGCTTTGTGGAAAGCTATTAGGAGTGATTTTAATCACTGGTTCATGGTCTTTGGCTGGAAAACAGTTGTAAGCTATTTCTAAGAATTTTTGCATTTTACTGTGTTATTAACTTAAAGCTTTAATCTTTGTGTTTTCATGTTTCTAAGTCCTAATTAAATAGAATTATACAATAAAACAGTACACTTGTTATTTACAATTGGTAGTCACTTGGAAATCTTATTTTTAAAATATTTATAGCATAATATTTATTCTTAAAGATTTAAGCTTGTATTATTGTTGTTTAAAGCTCATTTAGAATTATTATATGCTAATAATAAGTCTTAAATCAGTATTGAGGTCTAAAACATTAAGTTTCTTTGAAAATCACAAAATCAGCTTTATAAAGGGATGTTTGGAATTGCTTTGTAAACTGTGTTAGAATTTGTTTAAGCCACTGTTCTTGCTTGTTTCATGTCACATGAGTGTCTAATAATTCATTTCAACCATAAAATCTAGTGCTTGTTCAAGAAAAAGTCAAATTTAGCTTTACAATCTCTTAAATTCATAACTGTTAAGAATTGCAATTGCATAATCATCATTTAAGCTTTAAAAGTTGTTTATCTAGCCTAAATTAGTCTCATATTAGTGTAATACATCAAATTAGATCATCTAGGATCATTCAAATCTCATAAAAGTCAACATCTTAGTATAACTTAAAAAGCCAAAATGTTCTTAATAGCAGTTTTTGAATAAAATGAATAATTTTATATAGGATTCAATATTAAGATTTAGCTTAAATCCTTTTGGGATATTAAAATTTAGCTGTTAAACTTAATTAGAAAAATAATAGTTCACTTCTAATCAGCTTATAAAGTGCTTATCTCTTAGCTTATTTCAACCACTGTTTCAAGAACATGCTATGTGCACAGTTGAGATAGCTCATTTCACAAGCTCATCTAGAGCTCATCAGTTAACTTTAGCTTGTGAAATTTAGCTTTTTGAGTAGCCAACCTAGCTATCTCTTTAGTCTTATGCTTATTTTTCATTTTACAGCTTATTTGATAAGCCTGCTAGTGGCTTCTAGTTTTGTCTATTTCATTTAGTTCATTAATAAATCAGTGGTCACCAGTTTTCCAAAAGCTTGTCACAAGCTTATTAATGGAAGCCAAACCTTGAAAATTAGCTTTTTGGAAAGCTTAACTGGTAAACTTGTTAGTTCCAAAGTTCTTTTTCATTTTCTAGCTTATTACAGTGCTTAAATACTAGCTTAAAAGTACCTAGATAACCATATAGTACCCTGTGCAAACAGTTTAGCTAAGTGCTTATTTGTAGTTGTTTAGTGCTTATTTCTAATTCAATTTGCTTTTTCAGTTTTCATTTTAGCTTATTAACAGTTGTTAAGCTTATTTTCATTTAACTTTAGCTTATTGATTAGCTTATTAGTAATTTTAGCTTAAACTTGTGCTTATTCCAATTTCTTGTCCACTGTTGAAATCATAAGCTTATTCAGAGCTTATTGGTTGTTTTTGTAAAAAGTTCCAGTTGTAAAAATTGCTTATTATCATTAGCTTAATCAGTTTCAAAAATAAAAATCCAAAAATAAAATAGTTTGCAAAAAGTCATTGCTGGGATTCGAACCCTGGCCACCCAGCTCACCACACACACACCATACCAACTGCCCTTGGGACTTTGACTGGTTATACCTTGCAAAGTTTAATACTTAACCCCTTTTTGTCCATTTAGCTTATTTGAATACTTTAGCTTATTTACAGCTTATTAGATTAAGCTTTTACAACTTTTGTATTTTTCTTAGCTTTGTATTAGTATAAAGTATTTTACAAAAAAGTTTCAGAATTTTCTCAATAGTTTTAGTATTTTTAATCATTTAATTAGTTTAAAACCGTATTTAATTCATAATAAAAAATATAAAAGTCAAAAAAATATAAATCTTTTTTCTAAAATTTTCTTTTGTCATATAGTACGTAAGAAAATTGTTTTTACACTCGTAGGACTTTTATTTCACAAATTTTACGTTTTTACTTGCGCACTCGCGTAATTTTTATACATAACGCACGTTTTCATTTTAGTTCACGTTTTTAGATAATTTAAGTTTACGTTTTAGTTAAAATAGTTTATTTAAGTTATTTCGTTTTATAAATCAAGAAAAACATCATTGTAAAAATAGTGATAGCGTTTATTTAATATATTTTAGCTTTTTAATTTTCTTTAATTTGCATTTAAGCCCCTGTAATTTACAAACTTTCTTTTTAGGTGTAATTATCATTCACAATCCTTACTGATCACTATCCTTAGTGATTATTCGACATCTGAAAGTGTTAAACACCATTAATCCTCCGTGGGACTTAACGACCCAGGAATCCACTATATTCCTCTGATCTTAATTGCATTTGCTTTTTGAGCTGTTTTAAGTTTATTACGGTTGACCATTCACAAGTGGTCAGCTTGTGTGATTAAACTTGACTGTTCAGGAGCGAATCATCTGCCATTGAAATTCTGTAGAATCACACATACAACAACAGTATTCGAGAGCATGTTAGGTTAAACATGGTTAGCAGATCAACCTTAATGCAACCTTACGACTTAAGCACAATAAGTAGCATACATGTCAGATTAACAAAAGCAGATAGAATTACTCAGATGATAAGCCAAGTTGCAACAATAATTCTTTAAGAAACAAATCACTATGACAAGTTTTTCTAGAAACAAGTTGCTTATACTTAATTTGTTAAAGATAAATTGCTTTAATAGTTCAAAAGTGACAAATCGCTTAAATCAAGATTTCATGAGACAAGTCGCTTTGATGAATGTGTGACAGCAAGTCGCTTTAAACAATTTGTCAAGAAAATTCGCTTCAGAAAAAAAACCAGAAACAAGTCGCTTTTATGAAAGTGTTGCAACAAGTCGCTTTAATTAATTTGTCAAAACAAATCGCTTCAATTAAAAACCATAGACAAGTCGCTTTTATAGAATTGTTATAGCAAATCGCTTTAAACAATTTGTCAAAACAAATCGCTTCAAGTGAAACCAGAGGCAAGTCGCTCAAAGAAAAACCAATGCCAAGTCGCCTGCAAGCAACTGAGTACAAGTAGCTACCACAAACACCCTATTTTAAGGCAAGTCGCTATCAAGAATGTCCAACAATTGTGACAACTCGCCATCAAGAATGTATATGACAAGTCGCCACCAAGAACAACCTTTTGTATGACAAGTCGCCATCAAGAACGTGTGTATGACACATACAAAACACACAAACACACAACCATACGAAACATCAAGTATGATCAAATTACTACAACAATCAAGTATGACCACAACACAAGCATAAACACAAATATATAACATCAACCCAACAATTTCATAAAAACCTTACAACAATACGCAAGAGAAAGACCATTTAAACACACATATGCACCATCAAATCCAACCCAGGGAACCCTAAATACAACCTAATCTATATCACGCCCCACCATTAAAAACCACAAACTAACCTAGAATGGGATTGATAGACGCGGATGAGTCAATCGGTGGAATCTGTTAATAGAGGTGTGTTAGAAAAGGCATTAGGCATGGAGGATTCGAAACCAAACTTTAAAAAAAAAACTTACCACTTCAAATCGCTTTGACAAAGGTCACGTTTAGAGAGAGAGAAATAATTGAGATCTTTTGAAATGATGATACTTATGACAAGTCGCTACCGCCTAAGTACGATACTCAAGTATCACAGATTGACACATTCAGTCCCAATACCTTATCAAATAGAGACAAATCACTAGCAGCAAGTAATGATACGTGAGGCAAGTCGCTAGACCTAAATGAGACAAATCGCTAACCTGATTGAGGCAAGTCGCTATAGCTAAAGTACCATTCTCAAGTATCAATAAATGACACATTTGATCCTTGTATTATGACAAATAGAGACAAGTCGCTACCAATCTTAGTATCACACATAAATTTGTACAATTGACACTTTCAGCCCTTGTACTTGACAAATTGCATGCAGATACAGTGGATAAGTGGCATTCATGTAAAGAATGTGACAAGTATCATATAAGACATAACATGGAAAAGCCATCTAGCACAAGGTACATAAAGAAACATGACTTAGCCATTCCACGTAAAGAAACATGCAGCAGCAAACCAGAAAGCACATTACATACATCAAACAGTCATGCAGAGACAAATTGAAAATTTCTCCCCCTCAATCAATGTCACGAATTAAGAGTGAGTGAACATTGATTGAAATACAACCCCCTTTTAAAATAGAGTATAGCTTATGTTCGAACTTCATCTAAGGACCTGTTGGGAATTCTGCTAAGTTAGTATTCTGCTGAAGTTCACTGTTTCTGTTGAAGAACAGAATCTGCTGAAGTAATAGGACGTAGTTTGTTTCTGCGGAAATAGTTATTCCGTGTTTTATGTATTTAGTTAGGATATGCATGAGCTTTATTAGGAAGTGATAATGTATATCTTATTTAGTCTTATGATTATACGTTTCTTAGGAAACAAGTTAGGGTTCCTTGCTTATAAAAGGAACACAATAGTATGATTAATGTAACGAATTGAAAAACAAAGTTTTAGTAATATAAAGATCCATAGAGGATCAACGTGTTCTTAGTTATTGTGTTTGTGCTTATATTTGATTTCCGCTAAAATATAAGTCGTAGAGATTGTCTATTAGTTTGCTTGTGATTACATAAGTAATACTAACGATCTGCGAGTGCTCAAGATCTATCAAGGTCTACAGTTTCTACAAGTGGTATCAGAGCCTCGAGAGAGTCTCTACGATACTAAGAATAGTCTTTTGTAAACATTCATACAACCAACACATCATTCACCATGCCTGGATCACAAGATGATATTGAAGTCACCAACAACCAGAACACCACTCATATGCAACACCTAAGTCTTATGAATAGCAATGCTAAGTTTCCGTATCAGAAGAAGGAGGAATACGATCTATGGGCAATGAAGATGCAAAACTGGATTTCCAACATTGATTGGAATATGTGGGAAATTGTCAAGAAGGGAAACAGCTTAAAGAGAACTACCACAGATCCTGATGGAAAACTTATTCATGTTCCTCCCAAATCTGGTGAAGAATTACTGGCAGTTCAGAGAGAAACCAAGGTTAAAACAATTCTTCTTCAAGCTATTCCTGAGGATCACTTGAGTGATTTTCACTTCATGAATGATGCTAAGGATATTTGGTTAGCCATCAAGGCCAAATTTGGAGGGAATGAGGAGTCTAGGAGAATGAGAAAATCGATGTTGCGACAACAGTTTGAAGACTTTCAAATCTCTGAAGAGGAAGGAATTCACAAAGGGTATGACAGGTTTCACAAGATATTAAGTCAGTTGAATCAGCTTAAGGCAAAGCCAGATAATGATGATTGCAATTCCAAGTTTTTGCGATCTTTACCTCAATCCTGACTACAAGTAAGCATTGCCTTTAAAACTAAAGGTGGGCTTGATATGATTACATTTGATGAGCTGTACAACAAGCTTAAATCTCTTGAGCCTGATGTACGAAGTCCCTTCCGTTCATCAACTATTGCTAGTCATACAGCATTTGTTGGAGCCTCTAATCCAAAGATGACTCATGCTCCAAGTCCAACTTACTCATCCTCATCTTACACTACCACTCCTTCAAGTTCTCAATCTGCAACTGGTGGTATAATGGAAGATGTGCTTGGATCCTTCTTTGCTGATTATGATCCTCAGCAGGAACTTGCATATGAGGATTTTGATTAGGTGGATCCACTGGAGATGGAAGAGATGAAGTTGAAGTGGCAAGTGGCTATGCTCTCTATGGACATCAAGAAATTTGAGCGTAAGGCTGGGAGGAAGTTTGGTTTCCAGGGAAGAGATCCAGTAAGGTTTGACAAGAAGAAGGTCAAGTGCTTTACATGTCATCAGATGGGTCACTTCTCTAGAGAGTGCAAGGATAGGAAGGCTGGAGATGAGGTGATATACTCTTCCTATCAGCAAAATCAAAGGGATGCTGGAACTTCGAAGCCTAGATCCTCAGTTGCTATGGTCACTTTGGATGCCAATGTCGACTGGAAGTCACATGAGTTTGAGAATGATGATGGTCCTGGTGGTGATAATATTGGGTTGCTAGCAAGATGTACTTCAGAAGATAGGCATGATTAGATTGCCCTGATGGGCATCTCTCAGGTACAAAATTGTTTGTTTGGTTGTAGTGAACGTTATAATGAACTCAAGGAAGCATATGATATTTTGAAACCTAAATATAATGAATGCTATGTTGAAGTTGAAGCTTATAAACATAGTTTAAAAACATTAGAAAGACAAAAGGTTTGATTTCAGAAGAATCAAATAGCTTATGATGAGAAGATTAGGGTGTTAGAATGTGATCTAGAATGTACACAAAATGAATTAAAAAGGTCTGAAAAATTAAGAGCTGATGTGGTGTCTGAAAACAGTGTGTTGAAAGAAAAATTAGATGCTGAAATTGCTAGGCATAACGAATGGTTACTGAATGGAAATAAGTTAGCTAGTCACATCTATACTAGTCAAACTCCTAATACTTCAATAGGCTTAGGCTTTAAGAAATATGTAGGATTAGAAGCTAGAGATGACACACGTAAATCCACACCAGCAGGCCTAGCTAATTATGTTAAAGAAGGTGACCTACATGTTGTACGTGGATCCATTAGAGGAATACCTATGCCTGTTGACCTTTCCATTACTGTTGACTTTGATGTATCACATCATCTTTATTGCAAAAAGTCCAAAGACTTGCCAGACCCTGATTCTTCATCTAATGATTTTGTCTCTTGCTCTGACAGTGACAAATCTTCTGATCAAGGGTCTACTTCTTATGACAGCTGTGATTCAAGTGATAAGTCAGACCTACCCAAGACCTCACCTATGCCTGCACCCAAGCCTACCAACAAGCCTTTAAGAGTTGCTGCTGAAGATTCATCTTCCAAGCCAGTTTCCTCTGAAGACTTGTCTTTTAAGTCTTTGCATAGTAATAATGTTAAAAACAATTCCTTTAATGTTTCTGGTTTGAATACTTCTGCTTGTAATAGAACATCTTTTGGTTTGAATAAATCTTCTAAACAGAAGACATGTTTTGTGTGTGGAAGTAAATTTCATTTAATTAAGGATTGTGATTTTCATGAACAAAAAATGGGTGTATGTGCTGGGAAATCGAGACCAATGTGGACTAATGTTAATGCTATACCACCTTATATTCCACAAGCTATTCATAAATCTTCTCATTGGAGAAGATCTGTAGCTAGACCATATGTGCAACCAACTAGTTCATACTTTAAAAATGGTTTTTGGCCTGGATATGTTGACTCAATGAATGCATGGAAAGGTTATTGGGATACTGTTGTGAAGCCCTCAGCAGGTTGTTCTTGGCCACAAAGGGGACCTAAATTTCAATGGAAACCCAAGAACAATGGTGGATCTTATAAATCTGCATGGCCTCAATCTAAAGATCCACAAGGCAGGTTCAAGTCAGCAATGACTTGAGCCTCAATAGTGTACTAACTTTTTGTATATATTTTTGTTGTTGTTGTAGGGTCATCCTCTGAAGCACAAGGAAGTTGGCATTGTTGATAGTGGTTGCTCTAGAAGCATGTCAGGAAACAGAGATATGATGCATGATTTTGTACCCCTTGAAGGAGGAGGCAATGTGACATTTGGTGGAAGTGATGGTAGAATCACTGGGAAAGGGACCATCAAAACACCTCAACTGGACTTTGAGAATGTGTACTATGTCAAGGAACTACAACACTTCAACTTGTTCTCAGTCTCACAAATCTGTGATACAAAGAACAAAGTACTCTTCTCTGAGGATGAATGTCTTGTGCTGTCTAAAGACTTCAAACTTCCAGAAGATACATCTATTTTGCTGAGAGTTCCTCGTACTCACAATCTATACACATTCAACTTAAATGATGTACAACCAGAAGGTGACTTAACTTGTTTGGTGGCTAAATCATCCCTGGATGAGTCTACAAAATGGCATAGAAGGATGGCACATGTGAATTTCAAGACCATTAACAAGCTATCTAAACTGGGTCTTGTTGAAGGACTTCCTTCTAAGGTTTTCACCAATGAACATAACTGTGTTGCCTGCAACAAAGGAAAGCAACACAGAGCCTCATACAAAGCTATTAATGCAGTGAGCCTTATTTCAGAACCTCTTCAGCTGCTTCACATGGATCTTTTTGGTCCAACCCAAGTCAGAAGCATAGATCACAAGTACTTTTGTCTGGTTATTACTGATGACTTTAGCAGGTTTTGTTGGGTATTCTTCTTGAGAACTAAAGATGAAACCTCTCCAGTTTTAAAAGAGTACATTACTCTTGTTGAAAACCAGCTGAACAAAAAGGTTAAAGGTATCCGGTGTGATAATGGGACAAAGTTCAAGAATGTTGTTTTGATAGAACTCTGTAAGTCTAAAGGAATCAAAAGGGACTATAGTACTCCAAGAACACCTCAACAAAACGGGGTGGCTGAAAGAAAAAATAGGACCCTGATAGAGGCAGCAAGATCTATGCTTTCAGACTCTAAGTTACCCACCATGTTTTGGACTGAAGCAGTTGGCAGAGCCTGTTATGTTCTAAACAGGGTATCTATTACTAGACCTCACTTTAAGACACCTTATGAACTTCTCTATGGGAAAGTTCCTGTTATTCATTACCTTAAACCTTTTGGATGCCAAGTAACTATTTTGAATACTAGTGATCCACTGGGTAAATTTGATTAGAAGGCTGATGAAGGTTACATTGTGGGTTATTCGGCTCATAGTAAAGCATATAGGGTATAAAATTTGAATGCTAAGAAAATTGAGGAGACTTTGAACCTGAGATATCTAGAAGACAAGCCTAATGTACAAGGACAAGGTCATGTTTGGTCATTTGACCTTGATTACTTAACTGACTATTTAGGTTATTCTAGACATGTGGCTAACCAAAATGCAGGTTCACAAGTGTCTCCCACTGACAGTGCTGCTACCATAAATGCTGATTTTGATAGTGAATTTGAGGATGATGAGCATCCTATTGTTGTACCTTCTTTCTCCCCTAACAATTTTGCAGGTGACACTTCCAAAAGTTCTATTGCTGAGTGTGAAGATGAGTCCAACTATGCAGAGGACCTTGCTAGGCTACGGAAGCAGGAGTATGCAGCTAATCTAGAAGCTGAGAGGAATGCTGAGGAGATTGCAAGAGAAGCAATCAGTGGAAATAACCATTCTGTTGAAAGTGATCCGTTTTCTCCTATCATCACCAATTCTGTTGAAGGCTATGCTGTTTCTACTCCCGTTTCTACTAGAGTGTCAACAGACTTTGGAGATCCTTATACACGTTTTCCAAGACCCTCAGATCTTGGTAATCATCAACCCAAAGCTGGAGTCTTCACCTCACCTTCCTATGATACTGATTTTGAACCAACTGTGACTAATCTTGATACCTCCATTGATGTAAACACCACTGCTACTAAAAGGATCAACATTGCTCATCCACAGTCCAATATTATTGGTGATCCTCATTCACCTGTTAGAACAAGAGGCACTATAACAAGTTCTAAATATGGTCAAGTGGCTTTTATCTCTTATGTCTCAAACCAGCAAAGAGACAATCACACAGACTTTGATCATTGTCTGTTTGCCTGCTTTCTCTCTCAAGTGGAACCAACCAGTATTACTCAAGCCTTGGAAGATTCAAGTTGGCTTGAAGCTATGCAAGAAGAGATGCAACAGTTCCAAAATCAGCAGGTCTAGATATTGGTCCCACTACCTGAAGGGAAATATGCTATTGAGACAAAATGGATATTAAAAAATAAGAGAGATGCAAGAGGTGTTGTCATTAAAAACAAAGCAAGATTAGTAGCTCAGGGGTATAGACAAGAGGAGGGGATTGATTATGATGAAGTGTTTGCACCTGTTGCTAGAGTAGAGGCCATACGGATATTCTTGGCTTATGCATCTTACATGGGTTTCATGGTATATCAAATGGATGTTAAAGGTGCATTTCTATATGGTGAAATAGAAGAGGAGGTTTATGTCACTCAACCTAAAGGGTTTGAAGATCCAGATCATCCACATCATGTTTACAACGTAGTTAAAGCTCTTTATGGACTACATCAGGCACCAAGAGCATGGTATGCTAGGCTTTCATCATTTCTGCTGAAGCATGGCTATAGAAGAGGTGCCATTGATAAAACACTTTTCCTGAAGAAGAATTCCACAGACATTATTCTTGTGCAAGTTTATGTGGACGATATCATATTTGGGTCCACTAAAAAAGCTTGGTGCAGGGAGTTTGAGGAGCTAATGAAGGGAGAGTTTCGGATGAGTGCAATGGGGGAGCTTACTTTCTTTTTGGGTCTTCAAGTTCAGCAGAAACCTGATGGTATCTTTATCAGTCAGGACAAATATGTGAGGGACATTTTGAAAAAGTTTGGTATGGAAAGTGTCAGGACTGCCACAACACCTTATGAAGCTCCAAAGTCAAAGAAAAACAATGAACCAGATCTACCTGTGAATGTTCATTTATACAGATCAATGATTGGTTCCTTGATGTATCTAACAGCTTCTAGGCCTGACATCACTTTTGCTGTGAGTGCTTGCTCTAGATATCAAGTCACTCCACTTGCTTCCCATCTAAATGCAGTGAAGAAGATTTTTAAGTATTTGAAAGGTCAACCTCATTTAGGCCTTTAGTACCCAAGAGAGTCTCCTTTTAAGCTGGAAGCATATAGTGATAGTGATTATGCTGGTGCAAATCTGGATAGGAGATCCACAACTGGAGGTTGCCAATTCCTTGGAAAGAGATTGATTTCTTGGCAGTGCAAGAAACAAACTATTGTGGCTACCTCATCTACTGAAGCAGAGTATGTTGCTGCTGCAAATTGTTGTGGACGGGTTCTTTGGATACAAAATCAATTGTTGGATTATGGGTATAACTTCATGAACACAACAATTTTTATTGATAATCAAAGTACCATATGCATTGTTAAAAATCCAGTTTTTCACAGTAGAACTAAGCATATTGAAATCAGGCACCACTTTATAAGAGATGCATATGAAAAACATTTGATAAAAGTGGTTAAAATTCATACTGATGATAATGTGGCAGATCTGTTAACTAAGGCTTTTGATGGACCAAGGTTTCAACACCTTGTGGTTCATATTGGTATGCTCAATCCTTGACTGCAAAGTTTAAGGGGAGGCATAGGCCTTAGGGGAGGCATATGCCTCAAGGGAGGATTTTGGATGTAAACTTTGTATATTATTTTGTATATTAGTTTATGTATTTGCTAACACTAACCAACTTATGTACTTTTAGTTTGTTTTGGTTTGGTTTGTGTGTTTCTCTGTGTCTGTTTTGCAGTTTGCATATATAAGTTGGAGTTTATTAAGCTTAGAGATGGACATGTAAGCTTAAAAGTTTGTTTCTACTGAAAGTAAAATACTGAAGAGACTGAAGAGAGCATATTGTATCTACTGAAGACAAGTACTGAAGTTAAAGATGCTCATTCATTCAAGTTACAGCTTACAGCTTACATTGCATACAATCAACTTCAAAAGAAAATACAAGATTCATAACTATACATGATCTACTGAATGTATACTAAGTTCCTATCATCTTCTAGATCATATCAGCTGTTGGATATGCATGATCACTCATATCTTCCATTCCAGCTGCTGGATATGCATTTGTGATATGCATGACCAGTACGATGAAGAAGCTAAGGATCAAAATGGGAAGGATGGATTGATGAAAACGATGATGATGAAGATGAACACAGCAGATGGATGTGTGATATGACTTTGTCCTTTGTGCTTCATCTGCTGGTTTCACCAAAAAGCAATCAATCCATCTTCCTTTTACCCTTCCCCTTTACGATATTAGATGAAGCACCAGACCATGGCGCAGGAAGAGCGAACACCACCTGTTTAGGTGGAGGTGCTGGAGGTTGGGAGTAAGAAGTTATCTCAGTAGTGGGTTCCTCAGAGTCATCAGAAGACTCACTTGGATCCACCACACTATCATCTTCAGAAGAAGGGAGAAAGGGGGATTTTCTTGGTCGTGATGTTTGTGGAGGAATATAAAGTCGCCAAAGGTTAGTATCATCACTTGATGATGATGATGGAGAAGAGGTTGGATCTATAACCTCAGGTTTGGTATTCATGGTTGATTGTGGTTGATTATGGTTTGAGATGTAATTAGGGTTTGTGATGAGAATTGGGGATAAATGATGTATGTGAAGTGTGCATTGGGATCATTATATAGACGGATTCGAGGTTTAATGTAATTTAATGTGAGTTTGGTGGCACAGTAACGCTCCAGATATTTACTGAGGATAATCTTTTATCTTGAGTTGTTTCTGCTGAAGTGTATTACTTCAGCAGATTGACTGTGTTTCTGCTGAAGGGTTACCTCTTGGTTAAAGTTAAAATACACGTAAGATATGGTCAACGTAAGTTCCGATATTTTTGACTATATTTTGGGTAACTTCTACCAACCCATTATACGCATATCTTCGCTTCAATTTAAACGATTCCCTCTTCACTTAAGTTCACAACTCTTTCATTTACAAGAATCATAACCCTAACTCACAATTTCACTCATGGCGCTTCAATTAAAAAGAGATCATAACAAAGTTGCATTTTTGGGAGAAGCAAAAGGTGATGATCTGTATAAGCCAATGGTGGAATTCTTGAAGAGATCAAAGATTCATTATGCTTTAACGCATTCTCCGGAAGTTGTTTATGAATCATTGGTTACACAATTTTGGGCAACTGCTGAAAAGAGGAGTGATACAGAGATAGTAGCTATGGTTGACGGAACAGAGTATGTTGTGACAGAGGAGTTGATTAGAGAAAAGCTTCGTTTGGACGATGAGAATGGGGTTTTTCATTCTAATGCTGTGGATATTCTTGCTGGGTTAAGAGCTTTTGGATATCAAGGTACAAGGACTGATATGTGGTTAAAGAATCAGTTGTGTCCTATGTGGAGGTTTTTGGTTCACACATTGCTTCAGTGTATAAGCAATAAATCAGGAGGATGGGATCAATTTTCTACGCAGCTGGGATGTGGTATTGTTTGTCTTTCTCAGGGTTTGACTTATAATTTTTCTAAGTTTATTTTTGATAACATGGTTGAAAATATAGATAGGAAAAAGAATAAGTTTTTGATGTACCCTAGGTTTCTTCAAATGATTTTAGACATTACCACACAAGCCCAAGACTTTTGTCCCATAGGAGTTTTAACTTCTAAACTCTTTGCTTCAATGAGAACTAAGCATGAGGGGGCACATCATCCTTTACTAGCAGCTATGTTGCCTCAAGGCAATGAATCTGCTGATGAGGGAAATGTTGTTGGTTCTTCACCTTCTACTACTGTTGCTGCTGATGGGAATCCATCAGTTACAATGGATGAAGGCCCTTCTAATGCTGCTGAAGTACCTCTTGTTTCTCCTGACCAACCTTTATCCACATCTTCACCTAGACCTAGTTCTAGTCCACCACCTATGCAGGTTCCTCATGATGAGGTTGAGACTGAGGTTAATAGGTTGACCACTCCTAGTCCTGTTAGAGATTCAGTTAATGATAGTGTTCCATTCTTTGAGCATGTTGATATTTCTTCTGAAAGGCCCAATGATGCTCCCATTACCACAGAGCAATCTGCTGGTGGAGCTGAGGACCCTATTACACTTACATCTTTGTATGCTCTAGTGAACAGGTATGTAGCTGAAGTTACTGATCTTAAGAAGGAGCTTGCAGAGACTAAATCTAATCTTGGTGGTGAGATTGTAGAATTGAAAAGAAAGGTTCAGGATTTGGAAGTACAACTGGGTCAGAGTAGAAAAAGAAGATTGGATGTTTCTTCTGATGAGGAGGAAGTGGATGCTCAGTTTAAATCACTTGATATGTTGGCTAATGTGGCTCAAGAATCTAATGTTTCTACTCCAATGGTTGCTACATCTGTACAGAAAAAGGAGCCAATTTTGTTTACTAGAAGGAGGAGAAAGCAATCTTTGAGCAAGGATACATTGCATAATGAGGATATTTCAACTACTGAAGAACATATTGTTGCTGATACTTCTATGATGGATGTTGCTGTTGAAGTTGGTCAAGCTTCATCTGTGCAAGCATAACCTGCTTCTATACCTTCAGCTGATACTTCTGAAGTTTTCCTTGCTGGAAGGAATTTTAATTTGAATCCAGAAGCTGATGTATTTTCAACACCTGTTGAAGATTTATCTCAACATGTTTCTTCTGATGCACATCTGGATGAATCTTCTGAAGTTCCTTTTAATGATACTCCTTCAGCTAATGTTGTTTTTGAATCTACTGATAAAGAGAAAGGAGTAAGGGTTGACACTAAGCTTGGTCCAGATCTGGTTAGTGAACAGGAAAGGTTAGCACAAGACAGTCTGTTAGCTGAATGTGAAAATTTGAAGAAAAGTGCTGAATTGGCTAAACAGATTGAAGCTGAGTCTATTTCTAAATTGCCTCCTGAGAGACGAAAAGCATTGGATGCAATGGCTACTCAGATTCCTGCTGCACACTGGGATGCTTATACTCAGCAAACTATTTCTAATCCTACACTTGCTCAGAGTATTTTGGGTGCAGATTTTGATAGTGACAATTTTGTGGCTCAAATGGTGGCTCGTGGACAACAAAGAAAGGAAGAAGCAGCTGCAAAGAAGAAAGCTATAATTGCTCAAAAGAACAAAGCTAAGAGAGAGAAACCTCTAACTGAAGCTCAGAAGAAAGCAAATATGAGAATGGTGGTGAAAAATCAGAGTTCTTCGGTGTATAACTCAGGTTTAACAATGAAGCAAGTCTTGGCTTTGCCTGATCATGTTTTGATTCGCAAGTATAATCAGATCATGAAGTTTTCTTCATCTTCTTCAACACCTTCTTCAAATTTGAAAAGGATTGCTGGAAATATAGTTGTTCCAAAGGCCAAAAGACCTAAGTTTGTTGAGATTGTGGAGAATTTTGATGATATTCCACCTAAGGTGATGTCTCCCGTGATTACTTCTGAAGCTACTCATTCACCTCCCAGGGTTTCTTCTGCTGAACCTTCTATTGTTTCTACTGAAGCAACTACTGAAGTTACTAGTTCAACTAACAAGGTTTCTTCTGCTGAACCTTATGTGGTTTCTTCTGAAACACCTGATGTGCCAGTTTCAACTTCATTTGTGGCATCTGTTGATACAGAAGGAGATAATCTGGTTAAGGAAGCTGAAACAACAACTGTCAAATCTAAACAGGCAAGAAAGGTGCTTGACAGAATGAATGCATTACGTGGTGGTGTTTCTAGAGAAGCTCATGATGAATCTGAAGATGTTCCATCTTTGGACATCTATATTCCTGGTAGGCGAAAGAAGAGAATGGCTAAACGTAAATTATCTTCTCTAAGGAGATTTGTGAGATCAGCTAGGATTCAGTCATCTCGCAAGAATATTAAAATTGAGACATCTTGCAAGCAGATTCATGTGGATCTAAAGGCTGCTGAGTCAACTTTTATCAGAGAAGGATCTGCTGCTGATTTTCCTGAGGGATCTCATGATGTGTTGATTAATTGGTCTTTGAAAGATAATGAGCTTAACATCATTCATCGATTGGATCAATCCACTATGCAGTTCAACTTTTTGAAGGAGATATTGCATTTGGTGGATAGGGTAGATTTGCTTACTTTGTATACCCTTGTCACTAAGCATTACCATTATCATGCACCACAGGGTACTGGGATATTCTTATTGGGATATCTTCATGTTTTGTTTGATTCTCAATCTCCCAATGGTAAAGGGCATTTTATTTGGAAGAACTCTCATCTGTGGAGGGTTGAGTCTTGGCGATTTTATCCTCTGCCTCGTGTGCATGTGGTGGAGACAAAGGGTGGAATTACTGTCTGTATGTTTTCTGAGAGAACTTATCCCTTGTCTATGAGGCTTATGGAAAGAATGCTTATTCAGAAGTTGGAAGTTCCTCCAGATCCAGTTGGAAATGATAAGTTGGATGCTGAACAATGTGTTGGCATTATTAAGAATCAGCTTATGCAACATAGAAACTCATCTTGATTGTGGTACTTTGTATGGTTTGTAATATTTGTTATCTTTGTTTCTTTGTTTTATTTCTTAGTTAAAAAAAAATAAAAAAAAAACTATGTATATTCTTTGTTTAACTAACTTTTATTGCAGGTTTGTTGTATATTATTGATGGTTTTTAACTCACCAGATATACCTTGTGTATGTCAAAGAGTTGGCTAGTCCAAAGGGTACAGCTTTGGTAAAGACACATCAAATCTGTTGATAGCTGTGATGGTTTGCTCAAAATCATAGGGTATGCAACCACCCATGCTTAATTGCTGAGTGTTGTATGGTCATCAATTCACCATGGTTTATTCCTGTTTGGAATCCAAGAATTGACCAGCCCACATGTATATGGCTTGTGGTAAAGGCAGTGGAATACCATATTTGGTAATCAGTTCACCAATCCTAAGAATTGACTAGTCCTGAGCAAACGGCTACAGGTAAAGACATTTCAAATCCGTTTATATGGTTGCTGATTTGCTAATAAATCAGATGGTTATCAGTGTACCATAGTTTTCAAACTTAAACATTTGGCTACTCCAGTAGTGATGGCTATTGGTAAAGAGACATCAAATCCATTATTTTCAATGATTCACCTCTCACAGGAGTTAACACACCTGGATGTGATGAGAATAGTATGAAACTAAAATGTTTTGATGTACCTTATGTCATTTGTTGCTGCAAAGACCTGGAACTTTAAAGATTTGTCATCATCGAGGTGTCATTATTTGGTGTTTTTGTTGCTGATGTTCGAGTACAATCCTCTGAAGCGTTGAAGATCTATCAAGAAACTGGAACTTAACCAAGTCAAATTCCAGTTTAGGGGAGGATTGTTGGGAATTCTGCTAAGTTAGAATTCTGCTGATGTTACTGCTGAAGAGATTCTGCTGAAGTTCACTGTTTCTGCTGAAGAACAGAATATGCTGAAGTAGTATAGGACGTAGTTTGTTTCTGCAGAAATAGTTATTCCGTGTTTTATGTATTTAGTTAGGATATGCATGAGCTTTATTAGGAAGTGATAATGTATATCTTATTTAGTCTTATGATTATACGTTTCTTATGAAACAAGTTAGGGTTCCTTGCTTATAAAAGGAACACAATAGTATGATTAATGTAACGAATTGAAAAACAAAGTTTTAGTAATATAAATATCCATAGAGGATCAACGTGTTCTTAGTTATTGTGTTTGTGCTTATATTTGATTTCCGCTAAAATATAAGTCGTAGAGATTGTCTATTAGTTTGCTTGTGATTACATAAGTAATACTAACGATCTGCGAGTGCTCAAGATCTATCAAGGTCTACAGTTTCTACAGGACCCGTGTCATTATTGAATGACATTTCTAGGACCGTAGATGTTATCGATAACAGGAGATATATCTTTTATTAGATTTTGGGTAAAAATTTACATTTGAGTAAGGATTATAAATATTAATTTTTTTTAAACAAGTGTAGATTAATTTGTACACGGATTAATGAGAAAGAGTCCTGAGTCAAGTCGAACAGGAGTCAAAGTACGAGGTACATCAATTCTGACAAGCTACAATTCCTGAGTGAGCAGTCTTCATTTCTGTTGGAAACCAGGTCATGATGTTCATGATTGAATTGAGCATTGTACCTGAAAAAGACTGAGGACACTTTGCGCTAATAGCACATGTAGTATTGCAAATAGATGGGTTAGTGACAGGTGTATCCTCATTTTTGGATGTTGTACAGTCAGGTCTAGGAGTATCATTAATGGGAATCCCTTTAAGTCCAACATTCTTGAAGATTTTACCTGTGGGCATCCACTTAAGACAAGATCTAGGTGAGTAAGTCCGTTTGGATCCTGTGAACTTAAATAATCTACCAGTAGGAATCCACTTAAAACAACTGCTAGCAGAGTTAGATCCTTTAGTTTCAGAAGAAGATGTAGCCATTTCCCTGTTCTGAACATTGGTCCTTTTGCAATTAGTTTGTTTCTTAGGGGATTGGTCAGCCATTTGATGCTTCTTATATGGACTAGATGATCTCCTTATATTCCTGATCTTAGAGCTTCGAACATTAAGCTGGGGATTGTTATTCATCATATCGGAATGAATTAGTGAAGTGACTGGTTTTGACAAAACTATATTCTCATCAACTTGGGAGGCAAGCTTAGATTTTGATGGTTTAAATCTTTCTGTTTTAAATGCATTGGGCTGCCTAACTACAGCTCGTTCTGTATTATTAAGTACAATTGGCTTACCCAAGGTCGATGGTTTTGCAAACTTAGTGTTCACCCTATTTCCAATAGTTTTCCTAAGCTCATTTTTTAAGGCAACAATGGTGAAGCTCTTATCCTGAATTTGGGCTTTGAGGGCATCAATGTCTGCCAACAAGCAGTTAGTTTGATCTAACAGCTTGGAATTGTTCTCTAATAAGTTCTTCCTCAAGGATTCATTTTCCCTTAATAGCTTGGTCACACATAAAGCTAATTCATCATTCCTAGATATAATCGAATCACTCACCTCATAGTTAAGATTGTTCATCTCCATATTACATTTCTTATGCAGATATGAGAGTTGTATTTTCAGTTTACATATGGTTGAGTCTTTGTCCTGAATCTGGGTTTTTAACCGGTTAATTTCAAAAAATTCTCGAAATTCTGGGAATTCCGGATTTATGCAAGGTTTTGTAGCAAGAAAACTTTCTTCTCTTTGTTGTATTGCAATTTCTAAGGAAATACAATATTTTTCAAGGATTGAGTATTTGTTTGAAAGTTCATCAAAAACCCTTTTTTCAACCATTTCATTTGTTTTAAAAATTCTAGACTCAGTCTCAACCAAAAAACATTTATCAACATCATGTTCATAATTAGGATCATTTTGTTTAGGTACATTAGCAGATGCAATATATTGATTAGTTAAGGGTACCTCATCACATGACACCTGTTCATTTGTCGGTCTGATATCTGCATTCACATCATGCATAACAAGAGTCACTGAACTGCTGGCTGTTTCAAGCTTATCTGACTCTGAGCCTCTGTATTCAGTGTAGCCGGTTTCATCATCCTTTGTTGTATCTGATATTCTGCATTCAGCATCACCCGACCTTTCACCTGAAACATTACCCGACTTATCACAACTTTCACTTAATTTCACCTGACACTCATTCAAATTATCATCCTCTTGAGCAGCTTCCTTAATGTACTTTTCCACATTATCCATAAGTTGGATAAATGTATTGATGAACTCATGAATTTCCATTCCAGTATGTTTCTTGAAAGAAATTCCAGTCACGTGTTGATCGAAGTCTGCGGAATATTCTCCATTGATGAATGGCTGAAATTGGTTGTGGATTACCTGAAGTGCAGCATTGGAGTCATCCTTTAATACCTTCCTTTAGGTAATTTCAAGCTTCAGTTGTTCTAAGTTTAGCAGCAAGGTTTTCGTCAATGTAGATAAGTCCTGGCGGAAGACAGCACTACATGTTCGATCCCCAGTTGTGGATAACAGCTGTATGATGTGCAGATGAAGTAGCTGATAGGGCTCAATGTTGCATTCCATTTGCTTTGCATTCTGTATCATTAACAAGTGTGGTTCTTTGTTATTTGACTCAGAATGTGAAATGTCTTGATCATCATTTGCTAAATCAATCATGGTTAAATTTTCTGAGTAGCAAACACTTTTTCTGTTCTGTGCGGTATCATAGAGTTTGAGCACATTGGATATTATAGGGTCAGTGGTGTAGAGCATTGTGTTGATAGCAGATGACACGTCTTAATTTTCACAGGTGGATGGATATTAGACACAAGTCGCTCACACTAATTCAACAAGTCGCTACAGATCATGAAGACAAGTCGCTACACACACAAGTTGCTAGGTATACAAATTGCTCAAGGACAAAATCGCTTGTGGCACAAGTCGCTAGACACAGAGGTTGCTATAGAGACAACTCGCTAGATGGACAAGTCGCTAGTTACAACTCGCTAGCCAAAACAGTACGACCACTACTTTGTACTATTTGTCACTTTGTCTCAAAAGACAAATCGCTAGTGCTCAAGTCGCTTCCCAAGAACAAAGGCAAGTCGCTGAAAACGTAGTGACAAGTCGCTAAGAAGAAATCTAGTCCGTGACACAAGTCGCTAGGTAGAAATGTTCAAAATCACCACCTTTCAATCCAAAAACAACCCAACCACACTGATTCAAGCCTTCCAAATCAAGACCTAAGCACTTATGATGATTCTAAACACAAAAGTACAATCAAAACTCAACCTTTAACACTAGAAATGGTCCAAATGATGCAAATACCACTAAACTTTTTCAACCCCAAAAACCATATAAAACCACTAGAAATCCAAGAACATGTAAGAGAGATGATCAAACCATGGCTCTTGATACCATTTGTACCATATTGGATTTGATAAACACATCAAACCATGACAAATATGGGGCGTATGACTATATGATTTTAGAGAGAGAAAGTGTGTTGTTCTAGAGAGATAAAACAAGTGAAAGGTTAGATTACTCAATGAACATCCAACCCTCTCCCTTGCGGGGAGAGGGCTATTTATACATAGAATTATGCCCTCCTTCGGGTTGTGGATCAGGCATACAATGGGTAAAGACCCGTTCTTCCTCCACGGTGTTGCACTAGACTAAACTACGCTAATAACTAACTAACAAATAACGTAATAAACGATATGTGTACGAGCTAACTTAAGCTAGATTATATTTGGGGTGACCGATGCTTCACAATAGAATTTCCAATTCCTAACATTATGGATGCTCTATCATTGTGTGAGGATGCAAATGCATCTTGGTGGAGTATTTATACTCCACCTAACCGATCATTAGGATTCAACCCTAATCATTCTCAGCCATCATCTTCTTCATATGATCTTTTGATCACTGCTTTCAGTTTTGTAATCTTTTGTGTTTCGTTTGTAAGATTATTATCTCACAAGATAATAATCATTTTTGTACTCATCTCAATAAACTTAATAATAAACATTCAACTAGATTTAATCATGCCGACTATTGTTCTCTTTCGTGAGTGTTTATATGTGTGTTTGATACCATCCTACATGTAGCAATAACTACAAACATTAGAATCGATGATAGGGTGTGAGTTCTAAATGAGTATTTTTTTTTTTTTTTTGTAATAGTATGCAATAATGACTTATGAGGCAAATAGTCCCGTTACAATGCGCGGGGTAAACCCACCCGTTAAGACATGTATATCTTAATCTATTTAATTTTGAAATATTTGAAGTACCCGAATTGTGTTTCACACTTGCACGAAGACATAAAGTTATAATTTCACATAACTTTTAAACAAACTAAAGTAAAACATATATTGGATGTAATGCTTGTAAACTTGAATAAGAAATTGGTCATTGTTCCATGTGAAAAGTCAACCAACCAAATTATGTGCTTATCGTGAAGTCTCATCTTAATTCATTGTTTGATTCCAACATTAATGCTTATAATTACTTGTAAGTTACATAAGTTCTTTTTCTATTTTATTGAAATATGGCAAAGACACAACATAAAGATCGGTGAACATTTGACTCATGACACATAATACGTAATCCATATGATTAATTTGCAATTACACTCTATAATGATTTTACATAACCAAGTATCAAGAATCAAAAATAAAAATTAAATATTTAATGATATGCGAAGGGTGTATCATCTTATGGATTTTATTAAACTTATAGTTTAAGTAACACTATACATGTTTTTTCTTTAGAGTCTAGAACCACAAATGAATGGTGGACTTTTGTATAAAACAATTATTAGAATCTTTAAAAGCTTTCAATAAACATATGAAACAACAAGGATCACTCATTGACCATAAAAATACCAAGCTTCTAATGACACACTAAACGTGAAACATCTCACGCATTGCATTGACTTGTATATTAACCAACATGTGACATTACATGTTTTCCTTAAGAAAAAACTAAAAGGACCACACATGAGAATTTAGACATCTGTATAAAACGATCATTAGAATCTTTGAATGCTTTAAATTAACTTACTTATTCAATAACCTTTTTACTATTTATGTGAAAATTTTAAGATAAAGTAAAAAGTTATACGACAACAACTAGATGTATTTCACATAACTAAATTACTTTAACTAATCATAGACACATGTATCAAACGATTATTAGAATATTTGAGTACCTTCAACGAAAAAATAAAAAAACAAAAAAACTACCTTTTCCATTATTCATGTTTTAAAGAACCAACTTAAAAATAACGTAAAAAGTTATACAGATATGTATGACATGAACGTTTATGAGAAAGTAGCAAAATAAGCTACTACCTCCGTCCCATAATAATTGTCCACTTTGACTTTTTTAAGTATTTCTTATTCAACTTTGAACAATAATATTTTTATTTGTGTTATATAATATTTGATCAACTTATACAAAAAGTAAAGCTTTTGTTATATAATACTTTTTAATTTCTAAAAATCGAATGCTACTTCGATCAACTTATACAAAAAGTAAGCTTCATCTACAACAATATCGTTAGTTTCAGCTATTTTACCGAATATAATCAAAATCGACCGATTACAATTTATCACAACCATTAAAAAACTTAATCACAAACATGTTAAAGCCATGTCAACATAAAGCCATAATAAACTCTAGAAATGACTGAACAAAGCCAGAATTACAAACACAATTAATAAAAAACGACACCAATTATTACCTCACTTTCTAATTTTTCTAATTATTACCTTCCGATCGCATCAATAACTTTCTAATTTTTCTAATCAATAAATAAAGTGAGAAGAAAAATAAATACTTAAATTTTTTTTTCCAAATCCCAGACTTCTTCCTTCCTTTACTTTCCCTTTCTTAAAAAACTTAAATCTAATTTGATTAAAAGCAGAAAAAAAATCCAGAGAATACCAAATTGATCTTTCAATCTCTCATTCTCTTTTCAACACTCCTCTGGGAATATCACAAAACTACTTGTTGTGTTCTTTCTTCCCCCTTCAATCAATTGCTGGTGTGACCAGAAGAAAAATAGTTCCTTCTTTCTTACTTCTTCAATCGAATGAACATGTATTCTTTCTCCCTTTTTCTTTCTTCCTTGTGTTCTTGCGGTTGATTCCCGAATCGATCTTGCTCTGATGACACTATTATTCAATCTGGTTTTGCCTTATGTATGGTGCGTTTGGAACATCAACTTCTACAGACTGTTTATGTTCAACCTGTATAAGCTTAACAATTTTGTAATCATCATTCTTAGGATCAAAACCGAACCGGCAATAACACTGGACATTAGGACTGGAAGAGGGCACTGGGATAGCATACGGCGGGACACTTAAGAACGCGGATAGAGAAGGGTTCCATACGTGAATGAAAAAATCATCATAGTAACTGACAGAAATACATATTATGCCGTTAGCATAACCAATAACATGAGTGTTGTGTATCTGAGGTTCGATATCCGGAGATGCAGAAGAATGTGCTTTAAAAGGTAAGCCGGATCTGGGGTTGTACACTAATAGAATTTCATCTTTATCGTTATTGTTGATCGAACGACGAAGATGGGATTTAATAAAGTTGGCTTCGCGTACAAGGGTATTCCATCTTTCGACGGTAGCCGGATTAGTATTTCGCTTGTAATATCGTCGTACAGTTTATCCATTCCCCTACTTCTTGTTATGAAAGCGCATACAACCACCTATTTTTATAGACGAGATCGACTTAAACCCTCAATTACGTACAAGAAAACTGCCAAAGGCACGGTTTTTGCAATTCCTTCACAAAAAAGCTTGTTTTATATAGGAGTTGATAAATATATATAAGTTAAAATATTGAAGGACCAAAACTAGAAAGTGATAAATACCATAGGTACTATTAGCGTAACACAATCCAACAATTTTTAGCGTACAAGAACTGAGACTACAGACGACTGCAATTAAACAAATAAGGGTTTTGGGAAATAAATAAAATGGATGTTGGGCGTTGTATGACAATAAAGCTTTCAGTCTCAATTCAAAATAGCACCTTGTTACACCGTTCTTCTAATAGGACTAATTTTAAGGTACCTGTGTTTTTACTGTTTTTAGGATTTTGCTAGCGCTAAACGGTCACATTTAAGAATTAAAACTATGCAATGAAAGGTCGTACAGTCGTACACAAACAATTTAAACAATTTATGCATGTCATAATTTCTTAAACGTAACCCTAGTGGCTATGTTTTGCATTTTCCTTACATTTATGGTATATATGTCAGTGTAAGTGTTTATGTTTAACTACAGATTGGTTCTTTGATGGTTCAACAATCAGGACCATCTTTTCCAATATATCACACTGCCAGCAGCAGACTAGTTCCTATATTGGGCACGAGTAAGGTACTAATCTTTACTATTATTAAGCTTATTTTTCGAGTTGATTTTATTTGGGAAAAAGCTCATAAGTCCACTTTTTCTGGCGTTTTACCTTTTTAAAGATGAGCTTATATATGAAGTTACGTACATGAGCCATAATATAAAGTTAATAAGCTCATAAGCTGAAAAAAGTGAGTTTCTGAATTTCACATAAGCTCACAAGGTCAAAAAATAATTAGCTAATCCAAACTAACTTTTGTATGCATCGTCACTCAAACTAAGAAATCACTTTCTCACAATTAGTTTATACTAGCTTTTAAAAATTGATTTTATTTGCTCAAGTTCACACTTATTATTTAATGTAAATATGAGGCTTCGTCATAAACATTACAACATTCATGTTGGTTCTAAACTCGGAATTTGAATATATATTTCAAATATCGAAATTTTAATGTTCGAGCATAACCGATTGTCATGCTCTATTGTGGATGGTTTTGTAGCAGAATGCTACAACTGCGAGCTTTCATTGTTGCTGCACTAAAGAGGAGAAAAATGTAGATACTATAACTGGTATGCATCACTTCTATTTCTTTTTACTCTTTGCTAAAGTATATATTGATTGCGTATCCTTTTAGTAAAATAATTAAATTTCATTATAACTATAGCTTCTTTTTTTTGCTCCAAGTATAGGCAGTGATACAGGAGTATGGAAACAATATGATCTGATCAAGCTGCAGACTCGGTTTATTTGGATGCCTTTCTTGGGAACAATAAAGGGTGTCTTTTCTGCTATTAGAAAACTTATCCCCATGTGGATCATGGTTTCTTTTATAGTATATGTGGAGAAACTTAAACTTCGCTACGGATCAAAAAAGAAGGAACCAAGAAACATTACATTTGATGATCTAGCAGGTGTCGATGCTACCATATGTGAACTTCGATATGTAAACTTTCTCTATCAATATTCTTGTGTATGATTATATCATGTTGTGACTTTTTCTAAACTCCGGTATTTTAATTAAAGAACTCAAGTGTGTAACTTTTGATAGATTAATAGGCGTTGATGACATCATACTTGAATTAAAGGATGTAATCTTAGTCTCTTGTTTCGAACATTACTTTCGTATGACCTTGGTTATATCGTCTTAAAATTTGATGATTAACTTTGCAGATTATATCTATACTGCACAGAAAGAGTGAATCCAAGAAGTTTAGATCAAAGTTACCAAATGGGGTTTTGCTTTATGGTCCAGGAAGAACGGGAAAAACTACACTGGTTCATGCTATGGCCCGGGAAGCTAGAGTACCATTTTTCCCCATTTATGCCGATGATATTGTAAGTGGAGATGTTAGACTTAAAAACCTTTTTAATGAGGCACGAAGATGTTCACCATCTATCGTCTACATCAAAGATGTAGAGGCCATTGCACAACAAGGAAATGGTAAATCTGACCCAACTTTATTCCAGGTAAGCGACATAATATGAATTTAGAATCAAAACTAGTAATATGTTTGTCTGTGATGATGTGAAATTGTTGTATTTAGAGTTTTTATAAAACATTTTGAGTGGATAGGAAGATTCTGCCTATTTTCCATATTGTTTTCCCCCTAAAACGATACATTAAAACATTGGGCAAATGATTGAAAAAAGTATCATACTTGCCACTATTTCTTTTTGTGGGTAGCGAACAATTTTTTTTGCTTTTGTGGGTACTCTTCTTTCAAATTCATCCTTTTTAGGGTACTATGTGACATTTTTGCCCTTCGAGAAAAAAAAATTTCTATTAGCTAAGAGGGGCAAAAATGTCCAAAAATTTCGCAAAATACCCTAAAAAGGATAAATTTGAAAGAAAAGTACCCACAAAAGCAAAAAAATTTGTTCGCTACCCACAAAAAGAAATGGTGGCAAGTATGATACTTTTTTCAATCATTTGCCCTAAAACATTCAAGCACAAAATATATTGTATAATGATGTGCAATGATTTTCATTCTATTCTTGGTGATGTTATAGCTTCACACCGAGATGGAGAAGTGCAATAACGATGGTAAAATGGTGATGGTTATAGCTGCTATTGATAGTCCTGAGACACTTGATCCAGCTTTCATGAGTTCTGGCTGGTTCCAAAAGACGTTTTATGTGGCTAAACCAGACGAAGATTCTAGGCGAAAGATGGTTCATTTCCATTTGAAAGATTACATCATGAAGGAAGACACAGAAGCCATTTGCAATCTTGTTGCTTCAAAAACCTCGGGCTTAAATTGGGCTAAAATTGAAGATGTAGTCGCTGATTCTAGAGTAACTGCTGTTATGAGAGGTTTGTTATAATTTTAACAAAACTAACATTCTTACATATTGATTAATACGTCCTAATATATAATGTATCTAACATATATTGTTCTAGGAGGGGATCATGTGACAATGGATGATGTTCTTGATGTTATTCAAAGGCTCGATCACTATATCAGCATGATGAACAAGTTTTGGTTACACAAGAATGCATGTGAGTCTTAGTTGGATCACAAATTCCTTAAGAGTTCCGTATGGCTCATTCTGCCATTTCATCTGCATATATAATATGCATGAAATGAAACATCTTCTATCTTCTCGTTAGTGAGGCCATACGATATTATTAATGTGCATAAACAGTAAAAAAAATCACGTCTAGAATAGTAGTGGTATTTTTGCGTCTGTATACGATAATATCTTTTCTAGGAGTCCTACACAGTACACACCGAAATCCAAATTTAAAAGTGGAGTGAACTGTCCCAACAGGTTAAATGGCGACGTCCGGAGTAGTTTGAATCAAGGCCAACACTACTAGAAGAAATATAAGGCTCACCCACACTTCGATGATCTATGCTACTGGTTGGCTTGTAGCAATTAACAATAATAAAGTTGCACTTATCAATACTAGCCATGTGCTTCCTCAATGCTGCGCAATACAATTATATTAGTAATCGATAGTACAGATTGGTATCGTGTTCTTGAGATAATTATTGTGCAACGGTCCAAAATAGTTAACTGGAATCATGCTTGTCAACAAACCGGTCACACTATCATTCTTCACCATTGCTGGCCAAGGATCTTGTGTCAACAATATATATCGTCAAGATCACTGTGCATCACAACTATTGTCCTTTTTTTGGGCTAATTGTATGTCATGATTCCCTTTAGAAGTACGTAATCAGTGAGTATGATTGTTAATGGGATCCTGTCCCCAACCCAGAGACGGACCCAGGATTTTTGAGAGGGTGTTGCACAATTTTTATTTCTATAATTAAGATTACTAAAGATGCCCAATGAAGAATTTATCAGAAAAATTGGGGGTTCCACGTGCAAAAAAATGAGACATTCTATCAAAAATTTACACTTCGTGACCTAAAATAGGGTGTGATGCCACACCCGGCTGCCATGTGGGTCCGTCCCTGCCCCAACCTGAAGACAAAAACTAGCACTAAACGTGCCTCGAACCCCGACAGGGTCTTATCGTGGTACCCCATTGGGGGTAGGTAGTCCACAAACCCGCCCCGAACCCGTCGAGGATCTTAATTATCACATAAAGAATTCAAGTTATTTTGTTAATACTCGCAAGTAATTTGAATTATTCAACAGGTCGATGACGACAGATTGGTTTGTGATTCATAATCTTTCATAAAGAATTGGCTACTATGAATATGAAAACCACATTTTAATTGTTTAATTTAAACAATCGTATATTATACACCAGGAATCACACATATATAGGTCATGTTTGGCAACAAGCATTTGGAAGCGTTTAGGAGCGACAAGCGGTAAGCATTATAGATGAAAAGCTTGTTTGGCAACACCTCAACAAGCGTTAGAATATTGTCTTGCCGCTCAAATCTAAATGCTTCTTGATTAAGCATTCCACAGTTGCTCCAAGCGTTTAGTTTATGAAATTACATATATACCCTCATTTGTTTAATCATTTATTTTATTTTAATATGTATATGACCTTTTTCGTAATTTTACAATTTATAATTACTGCTACAGCTACGTTACCAAACACATTTTTCAAACAAACAACTACAGCTTACTGCTTACTGCTTACTGCTACTCAGGGCCGGATTTCGGCATGTGCGGGATGATCGGCGCACAGGGCCTTCATTTTTTTAGGGGCACCACGACTTTAGACATACAGGCTGGTTTAATTTGATTTCGAGCATAAGACTGATAATATCGTGTTAATCATCTTAAAATAATTTAGTTTACCAAATAAAATCGATAAGTTTCAAGTAATATCGGAAAAAATGGTGAAAACGCAGGCTGCAGCTAGGGAGAAAGATGATTACTTTTTCTTATTTATACTTTGGCCCCTATATATTTTAAAATTTACACAATTGTCCAACTTTGAAAGTTATATCTTCAACTAAGAGTAAGTAGTTTACAAAACTAACAGTTTTAACCCTTTTAAAATCCATTATTGTGAATGGTAGAATACGTTTATACAACTTCATATGAAGCTATAAAGTAGCGTATAGTTACATATTGTCAAACTTGTTTAAGCCAATTAAAATAGTATCACTAATTTACATCCACTATTGTTTTAATTAATGCTCTTATAGACTTTTATTTTAATTACTGTTCACAAAATTTATACTTTTTTACATTATTTTAATCATTTTCCTTTTCAAGCGGCTTATAGTGTGATTGTTGAACAGGGCCTTAAAAATTCACGGGACGGCCCTGCTGCTACTGCTTACTGCTTACTACTTGTTACGTGTCGCCAAACATAGTCATAATACTAGCTAAAAGACCCGTGAAATTCACGGGTATTTAAAAGAGACAACAAAAAATATAGTGACATGTATTACGCAAGTGTCGTTGAAAAGAAACACATAAATATGCGCAATTAAAAATAGAAAATTTGTTTGATAAGCCTATACTGTAGTTTTTTTATTTTAATAATTGTTTCTTTTACGGGTGTCCCAAAATATGTTTGGTTTATATGAAACATGTTACAATTACGGGTATTGGACAAACAAAATGACGTATAAGCTAGTTTTGTAGAAGATAGTTTTAAATGTAATAAGTATTTAAAAGATTTAAACTCCAACCTTATTCTTTTTTTGTTCATATCCTTGTATATAACGTAAGAGTTAATATTAAGCATAAGGGAAGAGATCTAGTAAGAAGAGATATTAAAATAAAAAGAATAAGAAGAAATTTGAGCCACACATTTTAAATGATGAAGAGAAATTTAAGGGGAGATGCATCTATTTCTTTAGGTGTATCTGAAATATGCGGCTGTGGTTTCATCTGAAATAAATATATTTTATCTTCAATGCAACTATATATGTGCATGTTATACAAATGTCGACCAAATATGTACTGAGCTAACTAAACGGGTTTGTTTAAAATAGATTAGATATTCTCAAATAACTTGTTTCGACATAGCATCGTACCTAATTCGATAAAAAATATTTAAGAAGATAACATTACAAATAACTTGTTTCGACATAGCTTCATACTTGATTCGATAAAAATATTTAAGTAGACAAGAACAATACATCATAATATGGTTTTGGTTTTCTTCAATGCTTAGACGCATTGCACAATGGCTTAGGTTATACATACCCCAAAATGGATAGTGGCAATCCACCCACTTCGAATGTGCCTTCTCATCTTGTAAGCTATATTTTGCATCAGTCATATCAGCCTTCATCCTTTTTTTAAAAATTATAATATATTTTGTTTTTATTACAAAACTAAAAAACTTAAAGTACGGAACAGAAGTTTGATAAGTCAAAAGTATTAAAAGACAGTAAACATTAAAAAAAAAACTACTATATCTTTTATTGTTCACAACCGATAAAAGAGCCTGTCAAGGAGTGCCGGTTAGTCATATAAGCCGGTCAGGGGGTGCCAACAACACCCTTTCACAATTCTAACTAAATTCTTGGCCTGAAACTCGTGAAAGGAAATTATAGCAAGTTAAAGGAGCTTTTCTTTTGTTATAGTCACGTTACACCCATCCCTTTAATCTGGGAAGATGTATATAAATGGTTATGCTGCAAGAGAGCAACATAAACCAAACATCAAGAATTGCACTCTTAGGTATCATTTTTAAACTCACTTATCTATTTTTTGAAAGAACACTTATAAAGAGGTTGACAAATATCGCTTGTAAGCTACTCCACCATCTATTGTGTGTTTCCTCGTTTACTATTCTATAGTCTTTGATGGCGTTTCTTTAGTGACGATGTAAAGTATTAAAAATCATAACGGATGCACACAGAAGCAAGAACAAATCAGTATTAATGACATATACTCAATATAACCATTATAAACAAAAGAATTACATGACGCATCGTCGAAAAACAAAATCCATTCAAGTCATATAAGATTGAGTGTAAATTAGTCGTTTAGTTTTGGTCAAAACGGGTGAAAAAATGTTATTGGGGGGGGGGGGGAAGGGGTCATGTTTTTATAACTATTAGAATTTTTTAATTCGCGACCCAATCCTACAATCATTAATCTTTTGCAACATGTCTCGTGACGTGTTATAACTCGCATAATCCTCAAAATTGAGTTAAAACAGCTTGAATCTTAATTCTAAATTCTAAATGGACCTAACAAACATTACTCCTCCTAAGCTATATTACATTTGTTTATTCACGCTAAAACTAAAGCAATAAATAGTTTTAGGATATCACTGCCTCATGTTTGATCTAAAGAACATTAAATACTTTAACACTTAGGGCATCCACTATGATGAACTTATTAAAAGGTTTATAAGATTGCCACTTCATGAAATGTCATTAATTTATAAACCTTTTTCATACTATAAACCTATTGTCACTATAGATAAAGCTTTTAGTAGGTTTATAAAATTATCAACTCATGCAATGCATTAATTTATAAACCTCTTTAAAATGCTAGACCTTTTCATGCCACATAGACTTAAAATAGTTACTCACTATGGTACACAAAATTTTAACCCTCTTCATAATTTCTTGGACATATTCTTAAACCACCATAGTGGATGCTCTTACATATACACATCCTTTGATCTTACTTTGACACTTAGAAATAAACCTACAACACTGAATGGATTTAGAGGGCAACTTGTTTTTGTAGATAAATGGCATGTTTTCAAATTTTAGTTAATTATGAACTTAGAAGAATGCATGACATTTATATGAGTCTCACCAATATAGATATCTCATCTTGCAAGTTATAAATAAGAATGTGCTCTTTTTAATTTTAAGAGGTATATATAAATTAAGAAAACCAATATTAGTGTTGGCTTTCAAACAAAACAAAAGAAAATTGTCATCAGATTCGCTTAATGGTCGGACTCGGCGCGGCAAAAAAAGGGGTAAAAAAACCCGGGTTTCTAAAACCGGGTTAACCGGTTAGACCAGCCGGGTTTTGAGTGACCTGGGTGAACTCGAGTCTTGTAATCCGATCGGGTTTGATTTTTTTCAATTTTTTTATAAAAACCGGGTTGACCCGGCGGTAAAGCCGGTTGACCCGGTGATCGAACCGGTTGAAAATTTTTATTTTTTAATGGAAAACCGGGTTGACCCGGCGGTCGAACCGGTGACCGGTGACTCGACCGGGTCGATTAAAAACACGATTTTCAAAACATTGTCGACGCCTTATCACCTATTAAGTAAAGATACCAAAAAATGCCTTGATAATAAATGAACCAAATTTAGATTTAAACGTTGTGAATCTCATATATTATCTTGAACGTATGAAGGGTATGTTTGGCAAAACTAGCTGTAAGCTGTATGCTGTAAGCTGTAAACTGTAAGCTGTAAGCTGTTAATTGCAAAACTGTTAACATGAGCTACAAGCTGTATCTTTTTTTCAATAAAAGTGTTTGGTAAGTTAGCTGTTAAATGTAATTATAAGATGTAAAATGACGTAAAAGGACATATACATAATTATAAACAAATGTTTAGAGGGTATATCAGTAATTTAAAGTTTTAACAGCTCCAAAATGTTTAAAAAGCTTCATGAATCAGCTTTTCATTTAGGAGCTATTTGTTTGAAATAAAAGCTTGAAGTTAATGCATCCAAACGTATCCAAACGGAGCTATTTATTTTAGAAGAGATTATTTTATAACAAAAAGCTAACAGCTCCCAAATAAAGCTCTTGCCAAACAGGCCCGAAGTCTAAATATTATTTTTACAGACCTTGAATGATCTCTTACTGATCTTTTATTCCTTTATAATGTGTCTTTATTATCAATGTTTACACTAAAATGATGATTCAATATTCATTCTTTTTACTAAAACATGGATAAGGAAAAAACAAAATCCGGCATGCTACAAAAACTCACTAACCTCTACTTATTTGCAGATGAATAAGCAAATTACACCTATAAAATGCTTCAATAAATATTCTTTGTATTATACTAATCTTTACTAATGTGCCCTAGATCTTACATTGTATGAATAAGCAACTACAAACAATCACTATTCTTGATATCACAAGCTTTGCATCTTCATTTCTTTATCCATTTATTATGTATATTGAACCTTTATGATAAGATGATCTTAGATAATCTATCTTACTGCGTGAAAATCGGGGGTTTCATAAAGGTGCATTTTATAAAGCATGCGGTATGATTATGCAAATTTTTCTAAGTATTCACATAAATGTTTGTGATTTAAAATGCTTTCAATGTTTATTTCTGGTGAGACATTTCATCATAGAGTTCTGCTCAACTAATAAATACAGCATTAAATAAAAAAGGGTTAATGACATCTAATAGCAACAAACTTTCTCAAATGTTCACATATCAGTTATTACCCAATAAAATACCACAATACCCATCAAACTTTGTTTGTTTTGTGTTGATATCAACAAAAACCTGTTTTTTACCTTCAAAATCCATGTTAGTGACAAATGTACATGTCACGTCATAAATTTGTACTGTTATGATCCACGTCAGATTGGGTTCATGTATGATAAGTGAACACTTGAGAAAGTTTGATGGGTATTTTGAAACATTTGACAAAGTTTGATGGGTATTTTAAAACAACTAACTTCACGTAATTAACTTTAAAAAAATAAAAAAAAAATCCACGTATGCAATTTAACTGATGTAGTCGGTTGCTGGTCATGTCACATAAGCAAAAGTATGATATTGAGCTAAAATTTGAAAGTTTGATGGATATTGTGGTATTTTATTGAGTTCATAACTGATATGTGAATATTTTAGAAAGTTCGTTGCTATTAGATGTCATTAACCATAAAAAACAAAAACAAAAAACAAAAAAAAAACAAAAACAAAAAAAACTATCAGTTATAAGAAATCAATAATGAACACATTCTAAATCAATTAAACCAAGACAAACCTTTTTATTCAGCGTCTTCAATTTTTTATGATGAAAAAAAACTGGTGATGAAATTCAGTATCAAGAAGAACCTATAAAAATAATCAAATGAAATCAAGAATGTTCTAAACAAATAAAACTAAACAAAATAACATGAACTAAAACTTACAGGAAAAAGAAAGATCAACGAATTAAACTTGCAATATTAAATATAACTTATAATTATAATATCAATATTTGATAAAAGAAGTTTCTTACTCTATAAGCTTTCGAACTTTCCAAATATATATAACAAACATCCATAATACAAAGGCGAAATAAAGTTATCATCAATTATAGTCAAAGGCATGCATGCAACTGAGATTTTGTTCTAAATTTAAACACAAGAACTTGAAAATGGTTTTTAGGGACACGGGTGTCGGAACATTAGGCTTAGTTACATTAGGAAAAAATTGATGAAGAGAGAGACTTGAAACTGCGTTATATTAGATAGTACAGATACGGAGTAACATAATATATGTTTCGGGCCAGGGCGAGTGTGATGTGCCCCAGTTAGCTCCTTAAACCCGAAAAAATTCCCAAAACTCACTACGTCCCCTAAAGGCATCCAAGTCGAGCCGAAAGATTTAAGTTTTCTTGGCATCCATATCAACGAGTTATCAAAGCTAGATTTCTATTGATACCACAAGAACTTGCGTTATCTCTATCTCTATCTCTATCTCTATCTCTACTATATATAAAGCATTTAGGACTTTTATTTTTAGAAGTCTTAAAATTTTTAAGCATACACACTTGTTATTATTAGTAATATTAAAATAAAATTTAAATTTACATTAATTGAACATATTATGACATTAAATTGGATGTTACATTAATAAGATATATTCCTTCCGTCTCAATTTAATTGTCCATATTTCCTTTTTGGGATGTCTCAAAAAAATTGTACACTTTTTATTTTTAGTAAGAAAAAGAGAATTTAGTGAATGAATATTCTAAATGAGTGGTTGAGAATTATGGTGGTCACACTTTTATTAAACATTTTTTTTTGTCCTAACAATAATTTTGAGACGGAGGGAGTAACTAATATAATTAACTTAGTATGTTTGTAGTAAAAATAAATAACATTTTAAAATTTGAATATCATAATACGGCATATTAATTTTTCATGATCTCACAATACAAACACATATCTCTAGAAACTATCATTCATTATATAATGTCGTTAAACAAAATTCGTCATAGAAACATGATAAGGATTTAAAACATACGTTTTTAGGGGGTCATTTAAGCCCTAAATCGACACGTATTATATCCGTTACTACTTAAAATCGTTCATTTTCACATGATTTTAGGTCTTTTAGAAGCAAAATGCTGGAATGAAGCACATTTGGACGAAAAGGAGCGAAAACATGAAGAAAATGAAAAAGTCCGGATCAAAGGCACTCCAGCACACCTAACAGCGTCCTAACCAAAGGGCGACGCCGTCCCTCTATAGAAGACTTGATCAAAAGCGCACGCGACGGCTCAGCGAAAATTATGGTCCTAAAGCGTGACGGCGTCACGCCAAAACTCTGGACACTCACAAATTTTACACCAGACACCCAAGAACCAAGATTCAGATGACCTCCTTATTGAAGACTGACGGTGTCACACATCTCAACTGACGCCGTCCCAACGATGACTTGACCCAAACGAAACCCTAATGACGGCGACCTGACGGCGTCACTAGAAAAAGGTGACGCCGTCGCGATTGTAAATCTATATATAGAATTCGATTTTTCTGTATTTTAGGAGGTAGAACTTTGGAGAGCAAACCCTAATACAGTTGTAGTCCGACTTGGACAGTAGTCTAGGGTCTCATACCCTATTTTACATCACAAGATAAGTTTGTTTATTCAATTTATCATTATGTTTACCCCATGTTCAATTGTATGTGTGTATGCTTGCTTGTTTAACATGAGTATCTAAATTATTCTTGTGTTTGCTTAGATCTATGAAACCTAGTTATTAATTATTGTTAGGTTGTCTCTTGTCTTAATTGGTAGAAGCTAGATTAAGGAAAACTCGCTTCTTCTTTCATTGTTGCAAGCTTGAACGTCCTAAATAGCAAAAATCCTTTTAGTGCACATTAGGTCATTCGTTGTGTTTATTGCGTGAATTGTAGCTTTAGGATAGTAGAGTATTAGGGGGAGATGCCATTGCACTTGCCGATCCCGGGTATTCTAGAGGAGAGTTGCAATTCATATAACTAGGGAATTAGGCACCACCCTACGACCAAACGGAATACAACGCACCGATTAAGATAAAGGAAGTGACAATTCAACCGACCAATAAGAGATAAGTAGGGAGTAATAGCATCTAAGTGAACACATCTTTAATCATCATACGACCACACCTCAATTAGCATAATCTATCCGCAGTTAATTAGATAATTAGATAAGTAGTAAAAGTTGTAAAATCGGTAGAAGTACCACCCCCAATCTTATACCCCAAGATATTTACCTTTGCTTTATAAAAAAATATAAAAAAGACTAAAAAGAATCTCCCTCAACCCCACCTTCTCGTCTTATATCTCTTTCTAGCATCCCTATTCCCCTAGAGAACGAAATCAATCCCATGGGCTTATCACATACTACACTACAACGATTAGGTTCACTGCCTAGAGGGTTGAAAAGCTTGCTCATAGAAAAGGAGGTTTTCTCAACCCTGAAGCCTGCTATCAAAACATAAAATTGGAAAATCCTTAAAAATTCGTCTCCGAACCCGCTGCTTTGCGCAGGCACCATGCTAGTTTCACATCATGTGGAGGTGATTGTGGAATGTTCATGTTGTGGTCATTAAAGGGAGCTACTAGCACATTCGGAAAAAAATGTAAAAATATTCATGTCTCTTTTTACTACTCTATAAGTGTTGCGAAAAGTGAAAAGCAAACCCGCAACTAAAATATAAAAAACCTTCATGTCTCTTTTACTACTATATAGGTGTTGAAAAAAGTGACAAGCAAACCCGCAACTAAATTATAAAATACTATAAAAGATAAGACACAGATTTAGCGTGAAAAACCCCAAGAGGGTAAAATCCATGGGCGCAAGGCAAGATACGTTTCACTATGATAAAAATTAGGAATTACACTTCTCTCTAATTATAAGGATAAAAACATTTATATCTCTTGTAATTAGAAGATAATTCACAAACTCTCTAATCAACTCACAACTACACAGGAAGAACTTTGTATGGGTTTAGAAAGGAATGAGATGGGATGATGAATGAGGCAATGAAGCCTTAACATTTGAAGCTAAATAAGTCAAGAGGCACAACCTTTCATTTATTCAAAAGCCACACATCTCAAAAAGGTCATTTGCCCTTTCATGACTAACAATCTCCCACTTGAAGATTTGATTGAAACATAATCAATCTTCACACGTCATCCAACCTTGCCATTTTCATTGCTTACATATTTTCTAGGCCGCATAAAGATCGACACCATATAAACTTGTCACAACTTATTGTTTTCGACAGATAATCTGCCACATTATCACTAGTTTTTGTATATCCACGATTCCTTCTTCACTTTCTCATGAACGAAGTAATACTGAACTCGTATATGCTTTATTTTTTTAATGAAATGTCGGATTCCTTGCTAGATACAAGGCACACAGATTGTCACAAAATAGAGTAATTTTTTCTTTTTCGTGCCCGATCTCTTCCAAAAACGTCTTCAACCATACTGCTTCTTTGCTAGCTTGAGAAACTGTGACATATTCTGTTTATATTGTTGACATGGCAACAACTGAATGCAGTTTTGAAACTCAGCTTATTGTTCCGCTAAAAAGTGTAAACACATACCCAGTGGTTGATTTGCTTCCATCAAGATCACTTGCATAATCAGAATCAACATATCATTTTACAGTAAAACCCGATTCCCCAAAACATAATGCAACATATGAGGTTCCTTTAATGTATCTAAAGATCCTCTTCACAACTTCCCAAAGGCTACCAGGTTCTGCCATGTATCGACTCACTTCTCCCAATGCATGTGCAATATCTGGTCTTGTACAAATCATCGCGAACATTAAACTTTCCACTGTTGATGAACACGGTACTTGATGCAGGTTTTACTGACCAGGTCTTAAATTTATAGTGTCTCGCAATACCTATGGTCTACCCTAGTGCACTAACGGGCAGTGTACCCGGTCGTGTGTAGTGTAGTAAACGGTAAAGCCGAGGTCGTCCCAAGAGCTATGTGTGATGGATTATTACTAAGTCTAGTGTCACAGATTATAATAGTTTTGATAGGGATTTAATTAATTAAACTACTAATGCAGAATAAAATAAAGCAGATAAATGGTAAAGGGAAATCAATAGAGGAGAGTGGTGCTAACCTAGTTAATCCTCCTAACTAGTTATGTCTACGTCTACTTACTTCCAATTACTTCAGGTGGGGTCAAATTCGAGAGGACAACATTTGGTCAATTCACCCTAACCTATCAACAAAGATGCCACCACAGGAGAAATCAGGCGCACCGTCATAAGTCCTGTTGTTCCTGGTCCCCTTAGCCAAGTCATTAAGTACCACTACATGCTAGATTCATAATAGTGAGTGCCCGGCCGTTAGGAACTTAGACACTACACCCCCCAATTCTTAAGTCCATCCAAACGATAGGTGATCAGTTGGTCAAATCGCACAAGTAGAAAGGGTCGTTAGTTGGTCATATCTTACCCTTCCCGTCTCAGTCCGCTCACCTAGGGTCAGTTGGTCATATCTCCTAGGAAATTGGCCTCTACCGCCATTCAAAACTACCGAATCAAGGGTGACTACCAATGAACTATGCATGCATACACTTAGAAATAATTGTACGGAAGTAAAGGTAAACGCAAACAAAACAATTAAGGAATCATAACTAGGCTAGCACCAAAAGGTGCTTAGCCGCTCATATTAATCATGCAAATCAATTCAATATTCAAAGGTACGAAATACATGAATTGAAAGTAAAAGAAATATAAAACGCTAATGCTTATCGTAGTGGAGTGACTTCTCCCTTGGAAATAGCTCCGTATGCTCCTCTAGACCTGCCTTGAGCTTTTTCCCACGTTCTCAGAGTGTTGTGTGTGGAATGGGATGATTAGAAATGCTAGAATTCGTGGGGTATTTATAGGCCAGATCTGGGTTACGGCGTAACCAATATAGGATTTACGCCGTAACCTTCTATTTCTTCGTAAAATGCACTAGATCTGCTGGTTACGGTGTAACCTTATTAGTGGTTACGGCGTGGTCTTCAATAAACTCGGTTACGTCGTAAGTGATGCAGTAGTTACGGCGTACGTATCAGCGGCGTGGAACCTCATTTGACCTAATGTAGTTACGTCGTAACTTTTGGGAAGAGTTACGTCGTAACCTTCTGATAAGTTGGCATTCTGAGTCACGCAATAGTTACGGCGTAATGTGAGAGAAGAGTTACGCCGTAACTTCTTCAAAACAGCATACTGTGATAAATCTTTAGATATGTCTCCAGTTTCGCGTCTCTTTAGCTCCAATGCTCGTAATTTACCTGAAAGTATAAAACAATGGAAAACAAGCGTAAATCCATATAAATGATATAAATAACGAGCATTATTGGGGGAAATTGACACTTAATATTCAGGACTATTTGATGTTATCAAATATCCCCCCCCCCCCCACTTGAACTCTACTTGCCCTCAAATAGACTTTATTAGATAGATTCCTAAAAAGATATCTCCCATAACATGGAAAATATGAGTTTATAAATCCCTTATGCTAGAATAAAACAAAGCCGAACACCTCACGAAAGGGGAACAAACACTCAAATCTCTCAACTATTCTAAGTGTCAATTTCGGGGTGATCACTCAATCGCACAGTCATAGCATGTATTTTATCATAAGCTTGGCGGTTACACAAATCTCCACCACTAGAGTTAAAGGCTAAACAATTATCGAAGGCAATATGGGTAGACACGACAAAAGTTAAGGGGTGACTCGTCATTACTAACATGTCACGGCGAAGTGGACAAAATCAATGATACATGACCAAATCCATGGCCCAGACACCAAAGATTGCTCGCTGCATCACCTAGACACGCTTTATGACTAAAAGGGTAGGATAAGACATGGGATATATAATTGGTGTAAAAATAAAAAAACAAGCAGGTAGTCTAAATCTATAACCAAGTCATCACCATTTACCGTCCGCCCAAAGTTCAAGCTTAGAAGTCAAGAAACCGGATCATGAAATGCAAGGTAGATGTGTCATTAGAGGACGTCGTGATGGGCACACTACCTTTTTTTCCAACTGTTGGCATAACTACCAACTCCAATCTTCAAATGTGACCGAGGTGGCCTCCTCGATACTAAATCAATAAAGCTCATACTACAGTGCTTATAACATCGCACTTTACAATAGTATAATCATAACAACTATATTTTTTATTTTTTATTTTTATTTTATTTTTATTTTTTTTCTTTTCAAATCACTTTTTTTTTAACATAACATAATATCCCCCCACTTGAGATGAACAATGGGAATTTGGGGGGGGGGGTCTTCAGTGATCTTCAGAAATGTTGTCGATGAAAGCGTGATTTCCGAACCTTTCTACTCGAACCTTGAACTTAGGCAAATGATGACTTCCCAATCACAAATAAAGACTACAGGGTAGGCTAAGGTGTATAGGTGTATCGAAACAATATATTGGGTGAACAAAATGAAAGGAATGGCTCAGAAGGGTGTATCTAGGGGTATCTTGCACTAAAGATGAGTGCAATAAAAAGGGTTTCGCATGGGGGTTGAAAAGTCGAGGTGACTAATCGATAGACTCACAATGGTAGGTTGTTTGGGTGATAATCCTATAATATTGCCTTCTAAAACTGAAAAGTCCAAATACATCGAGCTTACTCAACATACCTCGTCTATGGTCTCGAAATGATGCAAGGGTCAAGTTCTAAAGTTTACAAGCTACCGGCACACTCATAATTTGGTGGATTTGGGGTAAAATATTGGAAACGGATAAGGCTAATCTCACAATATAATATCAAGGGTCGTGTAACACCCCCAAAATCACAATGTGACAGCGGAAGACTAATTGGGGTATTACTTAGAGGATCATAGTCACAAGTTATAGAAAACGGCTCTAAAGAGACGTTTTAATAAAAGTAGTTACCATTTCATAAATCTCAGCGTTTAGAACACAAAAAGGGAATACCACATGTTTTGGAGTTACACAAAAGATAGTTTAAATATTTATGAAATGATAACTTTAATTGAAAACGACACCACTTCAAGTGTCCCACGACGTCCGCTCCACGCCTTCATGAAATTCTAATTAGTACCTGAGATGAACATGCTTAAAAGTCAACAAAAGTTGAGTGATATTCATAGGTTTAAATAATAAGTTGAACACAAGTGAGAGATGATAATTGCTTCGAATACAATTACCATGGAAAACATAGATTATTATTATGCGCTAAGCTCATGACACCAAACTAACTGCATACACCTAATTACTGGTGTAAGTAATAATATTGCCCTCAGAGATGGAATTGCCAATTCCATAGTTAACCAATATAGTGCGCCCCGGTTATTTCCGATAACCGAAGTCGGGTCGTTAATTCCCATAGTACTATCCACAATATTCGCGTTCACTAGCAAGTGATTAATGGTTCATGATGTAAGGGACTTATGGCAGGCAACTTAGGCTATAATAATAATGATCAGATAGGCATACAGTTTAAGAAAAGACTTGTGTTCTAGTTTATAGCATGCATCTCCCTCGCGGGGTTTGAAAGAAATAAGTAAAGGCGAGGCTATGAACTCACCTTAGCAAATGGTATCCGAGTAGTGTAAGATCAAGTAGTATGAGCACGAAGTACCGTCACGCGACCTATGATTAGCATGGCAAGTCTTAGTTTATTGTTTTGATTCATGACTTAGTATATTTAAACGGTTGAAGCATTCTCGAGAGTTTGTGTTTAATAACGCTTATGTGGCAACGGTTAAGTTTAAATAAGTTTCGAAATGCTTATAAGTCTTTAGCTCTTGAAAGAGTGAGTGGAATAGTCTACGAAGCATTCGTATAAGAGTTGGCTCGAGTATATTTATTAAAGTGGAAATATTTATAAATCAACTTATATTTATTTGATTTAGTTTTGAAAAGTATATATATAAGTACAATATATATTTTATCTAAGTTGTGGGAAAATATTATATTTAGAAAAGTATAATATTTTCTAGTTTATACAAATGTGGTTGTCAAAATAGAAATATGTACCAATTTTTATTTATGTGACGAAGACTTGTAGAAAATATAAATTTATTATCTTTTAGAAGTTTTAGGATGGGAAGCGTTAAGTGTAGATCTTGGAGGGTCCAAAGTCGTAAAGGTTTATATAAGTTTCAAATTTTATAAGTATTTTAAGAAATGCATGTTAAGTGGTTCAAAGTAGAGGGTTGAAATCGTAAATGTTAGTATTAGTTTACAAAGTTTATAAAAGATCTTGAGAATTATAAGAAAAGGGGCGAAGTTTGGGGACTAGTTGTGCCAAGTTCCGAAAGTTACAAGTATTATACCAAAAAAAAGAAAAGGGGCAACTGCCATGGGGCAGTTTCGAACCCACGACCTCCTCAGTCAGGAGGCCACGCTCCCACCAACTGAGCTAGGGACTCTTTGTGTTATGTTTCTCCGTTTAGTTTTTATTTAAGGTGCACGTCGACTGTTCCATGTTAGCTTTATATTTCTTTCACAGTAGCTATTTTCGAAAACTTATGCATGCAAAGCATGACTTCTTTTCTTGTTTGTTGGTTTTCATTTCTATTTCTCAGTAAGTCAAGTGTGAGTATCATTTTGCATTTCATTTTAGTTTATGCAAAGCCTTAGCATGTGTTTAGTGTAGTCATCGTACCATGATTTCGAGTGATAGGAAAAACGAAAAACTAGTTTATTTTAAGACCAAATGTGTGACCTACGAGAGGGGTTTAGTTAGTTTTCTTAAGGTCGATTAAGGAGTTACGACTTAATATGAAGTGTCTTTATGGTTTCGTTTATCAAACAAGTGTCGGGTGTAGTTGTAAAAATGGTTTGTGTTATGCGCTTGAAACTTTAGTCCAAGGGTAAACAATAAAACACATATAGTCGAAAATAAGCTTTAGTTAAGCTAATATGAAGACTTTTCCAAGACGAGCCAATACTTAAGCATACTTTAGATCCATGTTTTCTTAGTCGTTTTTAGTTCGAAAACTCAAAATAGTCTCAAGTCACAAGGGTGTCGAATAAGCAAGCAACTAAGCACTAGCTTATATTCTTTTCGAGATGCTTACAAGTAATAACAAGTTCTAGATTTCCACACAAGCTTTAAACGCAAATCTTAGTTATCCTTGCATGTATATCTAACGTGTATATACATGTCGAGCAAGAAAAGTTTTTAAAGAATTCATTTTCTAGTTAAACGTTAAGCATAAACATGTTTGAAATCATAAGAAGCTCAATGAAAACATATGCTAAACGAGACCAAGGATTCTTACAATGGAACGGTGATTGTGTCGACCAAGATGAAACAAGAACCCAAGATTTTATAACCCAACTCCAAATGCTAGTTTGTTTACCCAAGATCTTCCAAATATTAAGCTTGTTTTTACCCAAGTTCCTCCAAGACCAAAATCTTTGAATTACTCTTAGTGGTTTTTGGTGAGATTTTGTAAGTGAAATGTGTAGTAAAAAACTTGTGCTCGTGGGTTTTTAAGGAGAAGGAGGAGAAGAGCTTTTGGGTTATTGACCAAAGGTTTATGTAGGCCTAGATACATGCAAAGTTGATTTTACTAGCCTCAAGGTAGTATTAAGAGGAAACAATCCAATGGTTTGTGGTTTTGTGAAGTGTTCGGCAGCCACAAGGACAAAAGAGGACAAGAAGTGAGTTGGGTGCATGGGGAACTTGCTTCCTTAAGGTTTCAAGGTCAACTTACATAGATATATGATGGATATAGTGTTTATTTTCTCTAACAAGGTTCAAACTTAGTGCATTAACAAGTTTTTGGTTGAGATGGGAATACTTGTGAGCCCATTCGGTTACAAGAAAAGAGAGGAAGGAAAAGACCTCAAATTTTCGTTACGTATATCGTGTCCCGTTTGAGTTTAAATGTGAGTCACGGTGTCCCGGTTTGATGTTTTTGACCAACGTATAATATATAATTTAGTATGTTTTTATAAAAGGTAACTAAAAATATAAAAGTAAAATATTAATTCTAACTCGTAGAAATATTTATTTGACTTTAGCCATAATTAATTTAGTGTCGGTACGCGTGCGGCTCGTAAGACAAGAAAATTTCTTGTGAGACTGATTTCAGTTATCAGTAAATATCGGGCATGATTAAATGAGACTACTCGGAGTTGCATAAATTTTTATGCAATAAAATGAAGTGTACATGCTAAAATACTCAAATAAGTTTTGATAAACAATCTAGTTTATTAATACGAAGGTTGATGATAGTGAAATTTTACAGGTGGCTACAGTACCAACCCCTTAAGAGAATTCCGTCCGCGGAATTTTAGTTTACAGTGGTTGTCTGAGTTGAATTTGCAAAGAGATGTGGGTACTTAACACGCATGGTGTCTTCGCGCTCCCACGTGTACTCTGGTCCTCTCTTGGAGTTCCATCTAACTTTGACGATAGGGATGCGACTTTGCTTAAGTCGCTTGACTTCCCTATCCATGATTTCAATCGGTTCTTCGACAAAGTTGAGCTTGTCATCGAGTTTAATCTCTTTTAGTGAGACGACAAGAGATTCATCCGACAAACATTTCTTCAGATTTGAGACGTGAAAGGTAGGATGAACTCTACTAAGTTCTTCCAGGAGATCAAGTTTGTAAGCAACCGGGCCGATTCTTTCGAGAATCTTGAAAGGGCCAATGTATCGAGGGTGTAACTTGCCTCGTTTTCCGAATCGAACTTTTCCTTTCCAAGGTGATACTTTCAACATGACTCGATCACCAACTTGAAATTCCATGGGTTTCCTTCTAACATCAGCGTAACTCTTTTGTCGATCTCTAGCAGCTTGAAGTCGTTGACGAATTTGCACAATCTTTTCGGTTGTTTCTTGGACAAGCTCAGGTCCAGTGAGTTGGGCATCTCCAACCTCGGCCCAACAAACAGGTGATCGACACTTTCGACCATAAAGTGCCTCGAATGGGGCTGCCTTGATGCTAGCGTGGTAACTATTGTTGTAAGAGAATTCCGCCAACGGTAAGTGTTTATCCCAACCTTTTCCAAAGTCGATCACGCAAGCTCGTAGCATGTCTTCCAAGGTTTGGATAGTCCTTTCGCTTTGGCCATCGGTTTGAGGGTGATATGCGGTACTCATATCCAAACGAGTACCTAAGGCCTTTTGAAGAGATTTCCAGAAGTGTGAAGTAAAACGACTGTCACGATCAGAAATGATGGAAATTGGTACTCCATGACGGGATACAATTTCCTTCAGGTATAGTTGAGCAAGGGTTTTCATTTTATCGTTCTCCTTGATGGGCAGGAAATGAGCGGATTTGGTAAGGCGATCAATGATGACCCAAATGGTGTCGTAACCTCTAGCAGTCTTTGGTAGTTTGGTTATGAAATCCATGGTAATTCTTTCCCATTTCCAAACTGGAAGTTCAGGTTGAGTTAACAATCCGGAAGGTTTTTGACATTCGACTTTGACTCGAGAACAGGTGAGACATTTCCCAACGTACGTTGCAATTTCGGCTTTCATGTTTGGCCACCAATAAAGCTTCTTGAGATCTTGGTACATTTTGTCGGATCCCGGGTGAATGGAATATTTAGACTTGTGAGACTCATGCATGATGAGTTCCCGTATTCCTCCATAAAGTGGTATCCAACTTCTATCGCCAAAACATAAGGTTCCATCCGATCTTTGTGCAAAACCGTTCTCGTTTTCCGGCATTCCAAAGATTCTCTCGTGGGGACGGTTTTCAGGTTTGAGAGCTTCAGTTTGAGCTTCAAGGATTTTTGATGGAAGGGGTGACTTAATTGTCATTCCCAAAGATCTTACTCGAAGAGGTTTAGGTCGATCCTTTCGACTAAGAGCATCAGCCATGACATTTGCCTTTCCAGGGTGATAACGGATTTCACAGTCGTAATCACTAAGCAATTCTAGCCATCGGCGTTGTCGCATGTTCAACTCCTTTTGATCGAGAATGTGTTGGAGACTTTTATGGTCGGTAAACACCGTACACTTGGTTCCATATAGGTAATGTCTCCATATTTTGAGAGCGAAAACCACGGCTCCTAATTCCAAGTCGTGGGTAGTGTAGTTCTTCTCGTGAGTTTTGAGTTGTCGCGAAGCATTAGCGATCACCTTGTTTCTTTGCATCAATACCGCACCTAACCCTAGGTGTGATGCATCACAATAGACCACAAAATCTTCCACTCCATCGGGTAAGGCTAAGATAGGGGCTTCGCAAAGCTTTTGTTTCAAGAGTTGAAAGGCTAACTCTTGTTCCTCACCCCAGTCAAAATTCTTCTTTTTCTGGGTTAACTCCGTTAGAGGTTTAGCGATTTTCGAGAATCCTTCGATAAATCTTCGATAGTAACCCGCAAGACCTAAAAATTGGCGTATTTCAGTAGGAGTAGTAGGGGATGACCAATCTTTGACAGCTTCGATTTTTGAAGGATCAACATGAAGACCATTACTATCTATCACGTGACCAAGGAATTGAACTTTTGAATCCAGAAGTCGCACTTTGAAAACTTAGCATACAGTTCTTCTTTCTTGAGTAGCTCTAAAATGGCTTTCAAGTGTTCCGCATGCTCTTCCTTGTTGCGGGAGTAAATGAGAATGTCATCAATGAACACAATCACAAATTTGTCCAAGTAAGGTTTACACACTCGGTTCATTAGGTCCATAAATACCGCCGGTGCGTTTGTCAAACCAAATGGCATCACTTGGAACTCATAGTAGCCATATCGTGTTCGGAAAGCGCTTTTGGAATATCTCCTTCTCTAACTCTCGGTTGGTGATACCCGATCTCAGATCAATCTTGGAGTAGACGCTTGACCCTTGCAGTTGATCAAACAAATCATCAATTCTAGGCAATGGATATCGGTTCTTCACCGTTAGCTTGTTCAGCTCACGGTAATCGATACACATACGGAAAGATCCGTCCTTCTTTTTGACAAATAAGACCGGAGCTCCCCAAGGCGAAGAACTCGGTCGAATGAATCCTTTCTCGGACAATTCTTGAAGTTGGTCGGACAATTCTTGTAGTTCGGAAGGTGCCAATCTATAAGGTGCTCGTGCCACAGGTGCCGCTCCCGGCATTAGCTCGATTTGAAATTCCACTTGCCGAATCGGAGGAAGACCGGCAAGTCTTCGGAAATACTTCGGGAAAGTCCCTAGCCACGGGGACGTCTTTTAGTTGTTTCTCATCTGCTTTCTTCTTCTCCGTTACTTGTGCTAGAAAAATGTGGCATCCTTTTTCTATGTATGCGTTGCATTTTGATGCACGAGATGATATTCAATCGGGTTTTACTATGATCACCCCGAATGATTAGAGTTTTGCCATTGAGAGGAAGGTGAACGACTTTCTCGTCACAGATGATTCTTGCACGATTCTTGGATAGCCAATCCATGCCAATGACAGCATCGAAGCTACCAAGTTGGATAGGCATAAGGTCTATATCGAACGGGTGGTTTGATAAAGATAGATTGCAACCTCGAAGGATAGTGTTAGTTCCTACTATTTTTCCATCGGCTAGCTCTACTTCATATGTGGTATCTAGGACGGTTGGGGTGATTTTTAGTAAAGGTGCAAACTTAGAGGACACAAAGCTTTTGTCGGCTCCAGAATCAAATAACACCTTAGCTAAATGATGATTGAGTAAAAACGTACCCGTAACGACGTCCGGGTTTTCTTGTGCATCTCCATCTCCTAGCACATAAGCTCTTGCTCTAGCAGGGTTATTGTTGTTATTGTTGTTGTTGTTATTGTTCCTGTACAGTTTTGGGCACCTACTCTTGACATGCCCAGCTTCTCCACATCCAAAGCAAGTTATCCCCATGGGTTGGAGGTTACTTCCAGTAGCAGGGCTTCGGCAATCCTTGTGGGTATGGCCCACTTTGTTACACTTCCCACACTTAATAGTACAACGTCCCACATGATGCAGGTTGCATCGAGTGCACAAAGGGTGTGGTCCAGCATAGCCTCTTCCATTGGCGGGTGTAGCGGCATAAGCCCTCACAACTTCTTGTCTACGGTTTTGTTGGTTGTGGTGGTTGTTTCGGTTTTGGTGATATGGGTTGGGATTGTTATTGCGGTGTTGATTGTGATTGTTGCGGCCTTGGTTGTTGTTGTTGCGGTTATTGTTGTGAATGAAAGAGTTGTGGTTGAAGTTGTTTGAAGTGTTGCCTCGACGGTCATCAAACTTCCTTTTGTTGTCGTTGTTGCCTTGCACGGATCCATGTTTCAAGACTTGATCCATGAGTTGGTAGGAAATTGTGATCACTTCTTCCACGGTTTTGGGTTTTGATGCAGTAACATTGCCCTCAATGCTTCGGGTAATCCCCCAATGAGATTTTCCAGCAACTTAACTTCATCAGTAATCATGGAAGGGCATAGAGCTTTCAATTCTTGGAAACGCTTGAAGTAGGTTTTGAGATCATTGCCCTTAGTAGTCAGATGATAGAATTCATCTTCAAGTTTCTTGATCTCGGTCCTTGGACAGTATTGCTTCATCATCAATTGCTTTAGTTCAGTCCAAGTGGTTTTGTAGGCTTCTTCCATGCCAATAGGTTGGGCATGAGCCTTCCACCAAGACAATGCATCTTCCAGCAGAGTACCAATAGCAAATTTCACCTTGCAATCTTCTGAGCAATCACTTAAAAGAAATACAGTTCAGATCTTTCGATCCAATGAATAAGGCCAACTAGCCTTCAGTTCCTTTGAAGAAAGTGGGTTTGCAATTCATGAACTCTTTGTATCCACATTTGCGATTTGCCACAGCTTCATTCTGGTTGGTTTGATTTGGAGCTTCATTTGCTCGAGCTGCCCCAGCAGGTCTTGCAGAAAAGCGACCGATTTCATTAGTAACTAGCCTCCGAATTGCTTCAGGGGTCATCTCGGGAGTTTCAGTAGAGGTAGTTCTTGTTCTTGCCATTTTTCTAAAGACATACACTCAAATTTTAGAATCATTCAACATAATTGTGAATTATTATAAAAAAAATTTCATAATAGTCAAGATCATCACATTATATCAATAGAGTATAATCATCATAAGAAGAATCGTAACATGTCAGAACCACACAAGAGAATATATATATAAATGATCACTTCGATTCATACACTGATAAATAAGAAAGATCATCATACATGAGAACATCAAGAAATAACAACCATGGTGCCATATGTCTATCATCCATACATCGTGATACAAAACCATACAATGTCGCATAAATAGCTTGTTCGATAGTTTACAAAACATGCGAATACAAGGCCTTTATTAGTGCCACATGCGGCAGGCTAAGGTACCAGAAAACTAAATAGATGAATCACCACTCTAGAGGCTGTCAGGTGTGCTCCTCAAACGGCGTCGTAGGTCATGGACTAGCTCTGCCAGCTCATCCACCTCTCTATCTCGTGCCTCCAATCTCTGCTCCAAAGCAGTAGCACGAGTCTCCATGATAGTCATCCTCTCTGACTGTCGTCGCACAACCCCTCCAACATCTCGGCTCGTCCAGCAGTCCTAATCTATCGACTCCATCCTCCTCTCTAAAACTGTAATCGCTCCACTAGCTCTCTCACTCTGGGAACCAATCCTCTCAAGCTCTCTCTCCATCGTACTCCTCCCTTTCAGGAGCTCTCCAACCTCATCTTCAGTGTTCTCGATACGTACCAACGGAACCTCATCAACGAATGCCACAACATCCTCGAGCTGATCCTCAAATCGTAGAACTCGGGCAGCTATCAATGGAATAGTATGATGAAGGGGTTCTCCCGTAACCGGAAGAGTCTCAGCAGAAGAAACCGATGCTCCCAAGCTCCACAGCGCTAGGTGCACCCTCCTCCTACCTCCATCGACTAATGAGCGGCATCATGTATGACCAACGTCTAGCATCGACCCTCCTACGGGCTCTCGGCTCAGAGGTACCAAACATAGCCTGGTAATATGGGTCAGAATGTGTGGGTGAGAGACGGGCTCTCTTCCCAAGAGATGTCATGGCCCAAGTGCGTCACCAAGGGTGATGGTGCACGGGATGAGGATGAGACCGTACAGTGGTGGTCCGGTAAATGAATGTGGTAGGTGGTGGTAGTGGTGAGACAGGTATGAGTGGTGGTGCAGTGTGATGGTGGAAAAGCAGAGGATGATGGTATGTCAGATGGTGGAACAAAAGTGATGGGTGCCTTTACTCGTTTCCGAGCGGTATGAATGAAGGTAGCACCCTTCTTTCGGTAACGGAATGGCTGGCCAAACGGCGCGGGCTCGTAGGGTTTGAGAACCCTAGCTCGCCTTCGACGAATAGGCAATGGTGATGGGCAAGAGACGAAGATACTGAATCGTGGATGAGTGTGTCGGGACATAACATCGAGGGTGATAGCCACTGTTGTGACTCCAAATATTTGTCATAAGTGAGGGGACCAAAGACAGCAAACGCCGTATGGTCAAAGCAAGTGGGGTGGCAGCGACTTCACCCTCCTCGAAGGGCTTAGTCTCAGCGGACATAGGTGCAACGAGGGCCGGAGTAGAGTCAGAAGACATAGCATCCTCCATCTCGGTGTCGGATGTCAGGTCGATAGGGTGAGTAGCGGACGACATAGTACTGTAACAACCCAAAAGAAAATATGTACTCATAAGTAAATAAAGTCATGCAGTAAATAAGATTTAGTTAGTCGCGCATAATCTGCCACGCAAATCTAAATGCCTAACCAAATGAAAGCTATCATCATAAGTTTTTCATGCAAAGTTTTACTAGTCATGTAGTATCTACTAAGTGAATCTCCTACATGTTATCGGTACGAAGTAGGCGCGGAGGACGTGAAGTGATTGTGTAAAATGGTCCGTTTGAAAACGTGGTTATAGTCCAATTTGTTTTGAAAATACAAGTTGGTTCTCTATAACCTAGGCTCTGATGCCAATCTGTAACACCCCCAAAATCACAATGTGACAGCGGAAGACTAATTGGGGTATTACTTAGAGGATCATAGTCACAAGTTATAGAAAACGGCTCTAAAGAGACGTTTTAATAAAAAGTAGTTACCATTTCATAAATCTCAGTGTTTAGAACACAAAAGGGGAATACCACATGTTTTGGAGTTACACAAAAGATAGTTTAAATATTTATGAAATGATAACTTTAATTGAAAACGACACCACTTCAAGTGTCCCACGACGTCCGCTCCACGCCTTCATGAAATTCTAATTAGTACCTGAGATGAACATGCTTAAAAGTCAACAAAAGTTGAGTGATATTCATAGGTTTAAATAATAAGTTGAACACAAGTGAGAGATGATAATTGCTTCGAATACAATTACCATGGAAAACATAGATTATTATTATGCGCTAAGCTCATGACACCAAACTAACCGCATACACCTAATTACTGGTGTAAGTAATAATATTGCCCTCAGAGATGGAATTGCCAATTCCATAGTTAACCAAATATAGTGCGCTCCGGTTATTTCCGATAACCGAAGTCGGGTCGTTAATTCCCATAGTACTATCCACAATATTCGCGTTCACTAGCAAGTGATTAATGGTTCATGATGTAAGGGACTTATGGCAGGCAACTTAGGCTATAATAATAATGATCAGATAAGCATACAGTTTAAGAAAAGACTTGTGTTCTTGTTTATAGCATGCATCTCCCTCTCGGGGTTTGAAAGAAATAAGTAAAGGCGAGGCTATGAACTCACCTTAGCAAATGGTATCCGAGTAGTGTAAGATCAAGTAGTATGAGCACGAAGTACCGTCACGCGACCTATGATTAGCATGGCAAGTCTTAGTTTATTGTTTTGATTCATGACTTAGTATATTTAAACGGTTGAAGCATTCTCGAGAGTTTGTGTTTAATAACGCTTATGTGGCAACGGTTAAGTTTAAATAAGTTCCGAAATGCTTATAAGTCTTTAGCTCTTGAAAGAGTGAGTGGAATAGTCTACGAAGCATTCGTATAAGAGTTGGCTCGAGTATATTTATTAAAGTGGAAATATTTATAAATCAACTTATATTTATTTGATTTAGTTTTGAAAAATATATATATAAGTATAATATATATTTTATCTAAGTTGCGGGAAAATATTATATTTAGAAAAGTATAATATTTTCTAGTTTATACAAATGTGGTTGTCAAAATAGAAATATGTACCAATTTTTATTTATGTGACGAAGACTTGTAGAAAATATAAATTTATTATCTTTTAGAAGTTTTAGGATGGGAAGCGTTAAGTGTAGATCTTGGAGGGTCCAAAGTCGTAAAGGTTTATATAAGTTTCAAATTTTATAAGTATTTTAAGAAATGCATGTTAAGTGGTTCAAAGTAGAGGGTTGAAATCGTAAATGTTAGTATTAGTTTACAAAGTTTATAAAAGATCTTGAGAATTATAAGAAAAGGGGCGAAGTTTGGGGACTAGTTGTGCCAAGTTCCGAAAGTTACAAGTATTATACCAAAAAAGAAGAAAAGGGGCAACTGCCATGGGGCGTTCGAACCCACGACCTCCTCAGTCAGGAGGCCACGCTCCCACCAACTGAGCTAGGGACTCTTTGTGTTATGTTTCTCCGTTTAGTTTTTATTTAAGGTGCACGTCGACTGTTCCATGTTAGCTTTATATTTCTTTCACAGTAGCTATTTTCGAAAACTTATGCATGCAAAGCATGACTTCTTTTCTTGTTTGTTGGTTTTCATTTCTATTTCTCAGTAAGTCAAGTGTGAGTATCATTTTGCATTTCATTTTAGTTTATGCAAAGCCTTAGCATGTGTTTAGTGTAGTCATCGTACCATGATTTCGAGTGATAGGAAAAACGAAAAACTAGTTTATTTTAAGACCAAATGTGTGACCTACGAGAGGGGTTTAGTTAGTTTTCTTAAGGTCGATTAAGGAGTTACGACTTAATATGAAGTGTCTTTATGGTTTCGTTTATCAAACAAGTGTCGGGTGTAGTTGTAAAAATGGTTTGTGTTATGCGCTTGAAACTTTAGTCCAAGGGTAAACAATAAAACACATATAGTCGAAAATAAGCTTTAGTTAAGCTAATATGAAGACTTTTCCAAGACGAGCCAATACTTAAGCATACTTTAGATCCATGTTTTCTTAGTCGTTTTTAGTTCGAAAACTCAAAATAGTCTCAAGTCACAAGGGTGTCGAATAAGCAAGCAACTAAGCACTAGCTTATATTCTTTTCGAGATGCTTACAAGTAATAACAAGTTCTAGATTTCCACACAAGCTTTAAACGCAAATCTTAGTTATCCTTGCATGTATATCTAACGTGTATATACATGTCGAGCAAGAAAAGTTTTTAAAGAATTCATTTTCTAGTTAAACGTTAAGCATAAACATGTTTGAAATCATAAGAAGCTCAATGAAAACATATGCTAAACGAGACCAAGGATTCTTACAATGGAACGGTGATTGTGTCGACCAAGATGAAACAAGAACCCAAGATTTTATAACCCAACTCCAAATGCTAGTTTGTTTACCCAAGATCTTCCAAATATTAAGCTTGTTTTTACCCAAGTTCCTCCAAGACCAAAATCTTTGAATTACTCTTAGTGGTTTTTGGTGAGATTTTGTAAGTGAAATGTGTAGTAAAAAACTTGTGCTCGTGGGTTTTTAAGGAGAAGGAGGAGAAGAGCTTTTGGGTTATTGACCAAAGGTTTATGTAGGCCTAGATACATGCAAAGTTGATTTTACTAGCCTCAAGGTAGTATTAAGAGGAAACAATCCAATGGTTTGTGGTTTTGTGAAGTGTTCGGCAGCCACAAGGACAAAAGAGGACAAGAAGTGAGTTGGGTGCATGGGGAACTTGCTTCCTTAAGGTTTCAAGGTCAACTTACATAGATATATGATGGATATAGTGTTTATTTTCTCTAACAAGGTTCAAACTTAGTGCATTAACAAGTTTTTGGTTGAGATGGGAATACTTGTGAGCCCATTCGGTTACAAGAAAAGAGAGGAAGGAAAAGACCTCAAATTTTCGTTACGTATATCGTGTCCCGTTTGAGTTTAAATGTGAGTCACGGTGTCCCGGTTTGATGTTTTTGACCAACGTATAATATATAATTTAGTATGTTTTTATAAAAGGTAACTAAAAATATAAAAGTAAAATATTAATTCTAACTCGTAGAAATATTTATTTGACTTTAGCCATAATTAATTTAGTGTCGGTACGCGTGCGGCTCGTAAGACAAGAAAATTTCTTGTGAGACTGATTTCAGTTATCAGTAAATATCGGGCATGATTAAATGAGACTACTCGGAGTTGCATAAATTTTTATGCAATAAAATGAAGTGTACATGCTAAAATACTCAAATAAGTTTTGATAAACAATCTAGTTTATTAATACGAAGGTTGATGATAGTGAAATTTTACAGGTGGCTACAGTAACGTGCTAATGTGTCCACCGTAACGTGCTAATTTCACTATCATTACAGGTGGCTGAGTAAGTATCCACCGTAACGTGCTAATGTGTCAAGGAATGGTTTACCAAGAATAAAATGCTCCTTTTTGTCTTTCACATTATCGATCACCACAAATTCAGGGGCTGAAGTAAATTTATCGACCTTTACACACGCACCACCTGTAATTCCTAAATGGAAAATATTAGTTTCAGTTGCTGATTCAATCACGATATCTGTTTCCCAAAGGTGGATTATCCTCAGTTTTAAGAATATGGATAGAGGCATGACGTTTACACAAGACCCAAAATCTACTACCCCCAAAATATCAATATTACCAACAAAACACGGAATGACTAACCCGCTTGCACTAATATCCTTAACTGAGAATAAACTTGATCCTAACCTGGGATACGGAACATGGTTACGCCGTAACTCCTAGAACTAGTTACGGCGTAACTCTACCTGTTTGTCGGTATTCGTGACCTCCAACTTGTCGATTGAGGATTTGCATCCCTCAATTACCTCCTAAGAATCATCGGTGAAAACAACATTACATTCCTCCTTGCGCTTGGCTTCATTAAGTTCAATTCCATCTATCTCAAAGACTGAGTTTTTCAATCATTGCTCCAAGATTTTTTAGGATTTCGTCGTGCCTGAAAATATTTTTATTTGTGTTTTCCTGGAAACCCCTTAACCAAATATCTTGTTCTTTTTGTTTCTGGGCTGAAGTTTCCAGGAACTTATTGATTGTTTCATCAAGGCTGGGCTTTCTTTCTCCATAAGGCCCACGGTTGTAATTTCCACGATACCCGTTATTATTAAGATTATCTCCATAAAACGGTCGATTTTCTCCATACTTTGCTTCTTCAATAATCTCTTCGTCCACATGAGGGAAATTTTTCGTTAGATGTCCTCCTCCACAGTTTTCGCAGCCGACTTGGATGGCATGGACAGTTTCTTTGATTTTCAAAGATATCTCTACCGAGATTCTCAAGTTTGTTGGTTATTGCTGCAATTCCATCTAAACTTCCGCCTTGGTTTCTATTACTTCCTCCGTCGTGCCATTTTTGAGAGTGATCCGCCATTTTTTGAATGGCTTCAATTGCAAGAGTAGGAGTCATGTTCGGGATAGGTCCTTGATAGTCCAGCATTTGCCTTGTAGTTACGTTAATTCCTTTGTAAAAAATATTGACCTTCTGCTGATTGTTCAGATCATTGGTAGGATACTTGTAAAGGAGATCTTTGTACCTATCCTAGGCTTGATACAACGTTTTGTCATCTTCTTGTTTGAAATTGTGGATCTCCAAAAGCTGGTTAGAAATCTTCGATGGTGGACAATATCTCTGAATAAAGTGCTTCTTAAGTAGTGCCCAAGTATTAATTGCCCCGGCGGGCAATCTTTCGATCCATCTTCCGCGCTCCAAGAAGAGTCATAGGAAATACCCTTAGCATAACAAAGATCATGAGACACGCCCGGAATGTTGAAAAGGCTCGCGATGTATAGGACATTTTCAACGTGCTCACATGCATCTTCGTCCCTGTTTCTTGAAAAATGGTTAGCGCGAAGCTCCCTCATAAATTGGTCTTTGATTTCGAAACGGACATCCGCTCCAATTGCCGGTCTTATGAGACCCGGCCCTTGTTCCGCTCTTGTCAACGCCAAGTATTCCTCAAGAGTGAGGTCATCGATGTTAACAACTTCCAAGGTACATGAAAACTTGAAATATGATTGTGAGAAAAGTTTAAAACGAAATTAAAGACTTAATATTAATCCTAAAATAACTCCCCGGCAGTGGCGCCAAAAACTTGATGCGTGTTTTACCACTGTGTCTTAAATTTATAGTGTCTCGCAATACCTATGGTCTACCCTAGTGCACTAACGGGTAGTGTACCCGGTCGTGTGTAGTGTAGTAAACGGTAAAGCCGAGGTCGTCCCAAGAGCTATGTGTGATGGATTATTACTAAGTCTAGTGTCACAGATTATAATGGTTTCGATAGGGATTTAATTAATTAAACTACTAACGCAGAATAAAATAAAGCAGATAAATGGTAAAGGGAAATCAATAGAGGAGAGTGGTGTTAACCTAGTTAATCCTCCTTGCTAGTTATGTCTACGTCTACTTACTTCCAATTACTTCAGGTGGGGTCAAATTCGAGAGGACAAGATTTGGTCAATTCGCCCTAACCTATCAGCAAAGATGCCACCACAGGAGAAATCAGGTGCACCGTCATAAGTCTTGTTGTTCCTGGTCCCCTAAGCCAAGTCATTAAGTACAGCTACATGCTAGATTCATAATAGTGAGTGCCCGGCCGTTAGGAACTTAGACACTACACCCCCCAATTCTTAAGTTCATCCAAACGATAGGTGATCAGTTAGTCAAATCGCACAAGTAGAAAGGGTCGTTAGTTGGTCATATCTTACCCTTCCCGTCTCAGTCCGCTCACCTAGGGTCAGTTGGTCATATCTCCTAGGCAATTGGCCTCTACCGCCATTCAAAACTACCGAACCAAGGGTGACTACCAATGAACTATGCATGCATACACTTAGAAATAATTGTACGGAAGTAAAGGTAAACGCAAACAAAACAATTAAGTAATCATAACTAGGCTAGCACCAAAAGGTGCTTAGCCGCTCATATTAATCATGCAAATCAATTCAATATTCAAAGGTACGAAATACATGAATTGAAAGTAAAAGAAATATTAAACTCTAATGCTTTCGTAGTGGAGTGACTTCTCCCTTGGAAACAGCTCCGTATGCTCCTCTAGACCTGCCTTGAGCTTTTTCCCACTGATGAGTGCTTATTCACTCATCGTTTTTACCCACATAAGACCACAAAAATGACCAAAAACACCCAAATATGATCAAAATATGATAAAAATATCCTCGGAGTGTGTTTTGTGTCTTGCAGGTACAAAAGGATTGAAAACAGAGTAAAAACGAGCAAAATCGAGCCAAAATCAGAAAAGAGCTGAAAAGCCGATGCCGGGATGTGATTTTCTACGATCGTTGATCAATTGAATACCCGGACACGTTTTTGGAGTGAGAATGGGAAAAACAAACCTGAAAACCTAACCCGAAACCAAAATCATCATTTTACCAATCCTCGATACTCAAATGACCAAAATTCCCTTTTAAACCCAATAATCCAAATAAATCCCATTTTACCCAAAACCTAATTTTTATAAAAACTCATTTTTTATTAACACCAATTTTAGTTTTATTAAAAAAAAATACATTTTATAAAAAAAACTTTTACAAAACAACACAAAAGCCAAAATAAACTTTAACCACCCAACCCTTTAACCCTTTCTACATCCCTGCTTTACCCAAACCCAGAACATCCCAATACCCAGAAAACCCTTGGCGCCAAATTAAGTCAACAATCCCCTTTCCCTCTCAATCCCAAACTCCTAACACACTCACTCCATCACCCAATGCAATGTCACGGGTTACCCATTCCACCCTGGCAATCCTAGGTGCACAAGAAGCCATGAATGGCCAAGATTAAATGGAGTGAGATCAAAGGAAAATGGATGTCCAGGATTAATGCAAGAAAGCACAAGAAGCTTTTGGCTTGCTTACACTCACAAAACTAACACAGAAAAAAAAAACACAAGAAGAGAGAAGACAAAAGTTACCCTTTTTTTTATCTTTGTATAAATAAGCTCTTAGTGATAGAATAGAGACTTGTCTAGAAATTTTGTTCTAGTCCCCTTTCTATTTGTCTGCCATTTAAATTTCCTGTAATTTTAAAGTTCAATGCAATTTTAATTTAAGTCCTTTAATTCCATTGCAATTTAAATTTTTCCTTATGTTCTTGAAATATTTCATTTGGTTCTAAATTGTATCTGTTATAAGTTGTTTCAATTCATTTTAAGCTTTTGTTGATAATGCAAGTTAGTTTTCCTTAAATTAAAAAGTTTCACTGCTTCAAAAAAAAAAAAAAAAAAGTTTTTTTCTGCCCAGTGAAGGGTGTTTGGTTTAGCCAGTTTCATGGGTCAAATTCCAGTTTTGATCCATGTTGGAATTCAAAATGGGTTTGTTAAGTTCTGTTAGCATCATTTTAGGTCAGTCCAATTAGTTAAAGTTCCATAGAATAGATTTTTTTTGGTATGCAATTCTGAAGTAATTTTTGTCAGCCCAACAGTCCCCTTATGCCATAATTTATTTATCCGCCCAGTGTTAGAAATTTGGAGTCCTCTAGTAGCTTAATTTTTAAGCTTGAAAAGCCCCATGTGGGTGTTTTTAAGTTAAAACAGCTGTACGGACCTTTTTTCGTGTGCTTATTAGGTTGTTTGCTTAGCTTATTTAGGTTTTAGCTATTGCTAGTAGTGTATTAGTTTAGGACCAGTTACCCCTTAGCTTATTTAGTGCTCATTTGTACCTTAATGCTTGCTTATTTTCCATTTTCTTAGTTTAAGACCCCCCTAGTGTAGCTTATACCAACTGCTTATTCCCCATTGTAAATTGTTTTTTTTAGTTGTCCCTCTAGCTTATTGTAGTTTTCAGTTTAAATGTTAGCTTATCTTTTCCTTAAAACTACTTTTCTATCGCTTATTTTGTGTTAAAAAGGTTAAAAGAGTGTTTGGGTATGAATCGTCCCATGTTGGGAAATAAGTCAGGAAAATGACTTATTTGGGTAATTTCAAGAGCAAAGTTTTTCACAAAAGTTCTTATATTTGTTTATTTATTAGTTCCCAAAAGAAAGAAAAATTTTTTTTTTAAAAACAAATGTTGGCAAAAAGTGTAACTGCCCAGGTTTGAACCTGGGACAGTCCACTCTCTACACCAACGACTTGAAGCAATCACCATATAACCATCTGCTCTAGTACCTGTTTTGTGTTAGATATTGCTTTCCTAATTACTTGAATACACATTGCAGTTTTAAGCTTATTTACATTAAGCCCTTTTAGTGCAGATTTCAATAAGCAAGGCACCACTTTTTTTATTTTTCTTACATTCAAGAGTGTTTAAGGTATTTTTTGTAATTTTTAGAATTTTCTAAAATTGTTTAGTATTTTTTTATTAATTAATTAGTATAAATTAGTTTTAATTGTAATAAATAATTTAAAAGTCTAAAAAAATAACTTTTTTCTAAAATTATTTTTAGTCGCTTAGAATGTAGGAAAATTGTTTTACACCGTAGCCCTTAAATTGCAAAATTTTCACGTTTATGGCTCGGGTGTGTTCCCTTTTTATGCTTTTAGTATTTTAGCACCCTAGGATGTAATTTACCTTCGTTTTATTGTTTCTTAGGCTTAGTAGTAGTTTATTTAGTGTTTACATTGTTTTACATGATTTGTTTTCATTCCTGTTCTTTATTTTGTTGGATAACGAAATCAAAATCCAAATTTGTTAAACCAATTCAAGTCCAAATCACGAAACTCAACGACTCCGTCAATTTCACACCTCGTTGGGACACGACCCGGGAAATCATCTTCCCGGTATCACTTTTATCACATTCGTGAGGTTTGGCACGTTAACCCTTTTCCTAAAAGGTTGATTTGCCGAATCTCGCGTTAATTTGATATTTTGATATTGTGTTTTATTTTCACACACACACAACAATCTCGAATCAAATTTTGGCGCCGCTGCCGGGGAGGTGTGTTGCGACAATATCGTGATTTTTGCGGTTAGTGACTTGAAGAACCTTCCTCGTGAAGTTATTGTTTTTATAAAAATACAAAAATATTTTTCTTTTCTTTTTATATATGTAAAAGATTAAAAATACAAAAAGATTTTGCTTGTTGTTTTAAATAAAATAGAACACACAATCAATATAACACTTCTAAACTTGAGTGTTATCATAATAAGTTCCCGAACAAAAGATTCAAAACTTGCCTTTGTGTCACTTTGTCACACCCTCGCCGGAGGCGGAAACACGAGGTGTAACGGAAGAGAACATAAGCACAAGATAATAGAACATACCAACGTTAATATTTAAAAGAAAGAGTACACCATTACAATACCAGTTTAACCGTCATCGGCAAATATATTACAAAGTTTAGATTCCAAAATATTTCGTTCTATAACATAACGATTTGTAGTGACAAGTGAAAACTTCATTATGCAAGACCTGGTAGAAAAAGCTTACTAACGATCACCTGAAATGCATGAGAGAAAACGGGTCAACTATGAAAATAGTTGGTGAGTAAACATGTTTAGTAAAATAAGAAAACTCGTATGAAAGAGTCCAAGGTTTCGGTTATCGGAAATAGTCCACAAAGCAAAGGACTTGTATATCCACTCAGCCCAAGTTCGCCCATACAAAACTTGCAACCTGTGTGTACACAACCCATTGCGCAAAATATAGCGCGTCAAGTAATCAAGTATAAGTGGTCATAATAGTTCACAATATAGTACCACGTATATAATAATTCAGTGGATGCTCCCGATGAAACCAAATTATGCTGGGTGCCACTACCCAAAGTTATATTGGGTGCCTCTTCCCAAAGATATACCGGGTGCCTCTTCCCAAAGATATACTGGGTGCCTCTTCCCAAAGATATATTGGGTGCCTCTTCCCAAAGATATACTCCCGAACACGGAGACTCTATAGTGATGCTCGAACATGGGAGACTTTATAGTGATGATCCGAACATGGGAGACTTTATAGTGATGCTCCGAACATGGGAGACTTTGGGACAAGGTCATAACATGTACGGTTCAATAAGTTCCAACAAGTCATAATTTCGTAATTAAGTTCAAGGATTTGATTCGAGTTCACAAGTTCTAGTCAAACAAGTTAATAAAAGTAGTAAACAATTTAGCTCACGAACGGTTCATGCATTTCGCCCCAAAATATAGTAAAACGGTAAAAAGGGGGTGTGATTACTCACTTGATGAATAGATGCGATGACAAAAGTGGTTACACCAAAATGTAGCGTGAATCTCGAAACTGACTTATTATGAATGATATGATATGCAATAAGTCATGATGTAATGTTATGCACGCAATTCGGATGATATTTATACCACTTATGTATTTTTGAAAACAATACTTCTCGTCGAAAATATAATCTTTTAACGTCTTGACCATTCTTAAATTACTTTGCAAGTATTTACGTCAAAATGTCATCCTACAATAGTTTCTTAATGATTTATTGTGAAATTTTAACTTTTCGTCGTAAAATAATGTCGTTGGAAATTTCATGAAAGTGACAAAAATGGCCTCGAAAAGCTAGTCGTAAAATGGTGTACGCCGAACGTTAGGAAACGAACTCAACGGTTTTGGAAAGCTTGTATCAAAATCTCAAAGTTTTGGCATATAAGTTTTTATCCTAGAGGTCTCGTTCATAAAGAAAAATATAGGTTAAGTAGGGTGATTTTGTCCAAAATGTAGTTTAAAAGTGAATTTCGGCAAAGTTTAAGCAACCGTAAATAATTCATTACAACTCCGCTATACAAACGGTTGGTCGTTTTGGAAAATATGCTTGAGGATATCAATTTTATTAGAAGACATCTCGTTACAAAAAGTTCTACGTCAACGTTAAAAATAGCCTTCAATATGGTCACTTGTTTACCGTAACACTTGGCTAATAAAAATAATATAGTTTTTCATAAATAATAAAGTTACGGCAATTTTATGAAAACGTGTATATTTTAGTCGTTATAAATCCGCTTTTCTACGTATTATCGCCCTTAGCTTCGTATCAAAGTATACTAATATATTTTTGATAAGTCGAAATAATTTATAAAGCTTAAGACTCGTTTTTGACTCGTACAAAACAAAAATAGTGTGCTGAAATTTTCAGAAAATATATATTTCGTCGTCAAACCTGAAAAATTCATAACTTCTTCGTTATAACTCCGCTTTTATCCGCTCAAGCGCCACGGATTCGTTTTAAAGTATATTTTCTAATTATCTAGGCCAAAAATTCGTGTCTACTGTCGGATTTTCCAGAAATTCAAAATAAGATCAGACCACTTTTTAGACTTGTCGAAAAGAGTTTTTCTCGTACTAAACCTATTCCAATCCCTTCAAAACAACTCCAAAGCTATTCTAATCCTACCATACACCTTCTTAGGGTGTCATGGGTTCCTAAACATCATCAAGACCAATATATAACAAGGAGTAATTATAGGATGGATTATATATATTTAACACTTAAAAACCTTAAAAACCTTAAAAATGGTATAAATATCACATAATTTGCATGTTACTCAAATAAAATGATATGACCATAATAATGAATATGAAATAAAAATATGAATATGAATGCTTACAAGTAATATGATGAGGTTTAAGGACAAAGGGTTTTCCTAATCACTTGAGGTTTTTATTGCAAAACCTAAACAACAAGTGATACTAGATTGTTAAATAACTTGTCTTGAAAAATTTGAGATGATCTTCCCTATGGTCTTGAGGCTGCCGAATTTTGAGAGAAAAGAGAGCAAGATGTATATTTTTTTTTTGTGAAAATGAAGTGAATGTGTGTATGCATTATTGACTTCATATTACATGATATATATGCAAGATATTTTTCAAGACAAGATCCTCATTTAGAGGAGAGTTGATGGGGCATGGGTTTGACTAGTTATTTTATATATATATATATATATATATATATATATATATATATATATATATATATATATTTTTAGTAGAATGTGTAAGTAATTGTAAAGTTAGTTAAGAATTATTTGTAACTTGTATATATATTTAAGCATTTAGGGTAACGTTAGCTAAAATAAATTTTAACGGGTCAAGATAATATATATTGAGGTCATAAAAATTATAAAAATACATTTCTTGCAAAATTTGAGTGATATAATAATTATCGTGTAGTTTTTAAGAAAAGCGTCGTAATAATATAAATTTAACGATTTATATACAAAATAAATTTAAAACACTAGGTAAACTCAAAATATTGTTTCTATAAACTAAATGTAAGTATAAAAATATATCGGGATCATTTTTGAAAGTATCGGATTAAATGTTCAAAATAATAACTTACGCGATAACGTTTATTTAATATGAAATTATGCGTTTACCGTGAAATGAAAAATCATGTATGACTAATATGATGAATATTGAGTTTAAGAAATGACCGGAAATTGAGAATTATGACATTCTTCCCATGTCGCCGAATCACGCCCTCGTGATTCGATTAACGAAACTATGGTCCGAACCTCGACAAGAGTTCAAAAAGTTCATGCTCGTCACAGCCTAAATGATCATATCAATGCCCATGCGCATGTGTTCCCCATTCAACTAAGTACGTGCCCGTGATTAGATTGGATAGGGTAAACTTACCCAATATCGAACGTAGCCCTCAAAAGACCTTTAGATAGTGACTTGAGTAAACTTGTTTCTTAGCTCGACTTTCGCAACTCATCAAACAAGAACTGTCACTAGATCAAGCTAGGAAACAAGTCTTTTGAATGAAGTCTTTTGAAAGATTCGCTCGATTTTGGATTTGCTTACACAATTCAAATCAAATCAACAAAATATATATAACAACTAAGGTCGATATCAATAGGTCTCAAATTAATCAATGTCGTGAACGTGGTAAAGATTGGAAGGAAGTTATTTACTCAAAATTATGTCGCATGAAATAAGGTAGTTGTTCGAAAGAATGTACCCGTTAAGCGCTATGGCTTCCTCGGTACCGAGATAGAATGCTCGACCACGCATGGGGAACTTCAATGTTCTGATCTTGTGGGCCTTCTATTGCCAATGCCAGGTTTGGACGATTACCTCCTTGATTGGGAGTTCTTTTCAGCTTTGGACAGGTATTGCGAAGGTGATCTAGACTTCCACACTCGTAACATGCCTTTCTCTGTCCTTGATTCCCAGTCCTGTTTGAGCAATTTTTCGCGAAGTGGTCCGTCTGTCCACATTTGTCGCACCTTGGGCAGTCTCCCGAGTGGTGATAGTTACATCGAGTGCACAAAGGATGTGGACCTGCGTATCTTTTGCGCTCCTGGGTAGTCGCTCCATAGTTCTTGGTTATTTGTTGCCTCTTGTCTTGCCGACCTCGGTCTCGCTTCCCCGGTGATCCTCCCGCCGCTGGTCCATTGTCGTTTGCTTTTGTTAGTTCTCCGCACTGATCACATCATTTGTCAAGCGATACGCCATACCCACGGCTTGCGAGTGGTTGGGTTTGATGAGGTGACGTCCCTCCTAATTTCCGGTATCAATCCCCATATATATCGGTCGATCAACTTCTCCACAGTGGAAACCATGTGAGGAACCATCCTAGTTAACTCATGGAAACGGATCGTGTACTTGTCGACTTCTACTCCAACCATCAAGTGATTCCAAAATTCCGCTTCCAACTTCTGCACTTCATCTTTTCTGCAGTACTCATCAGTTAGTAGTTTCTTAAATGCTTCCCAAGATAACCCATTTGCAGCCCCTCTTCCTCTAGTCTGTAGTTGGTTGTTCCACCGTGTCAATGCTCGACCTCGTAGTAGACCAGAGAACTCAACCTTGTTTCCTTCAGCACATTTCGTGATACTAAGCTTCGACTCAACATTCTCGAACCCGGTTAGCAGTCCAATGGCACCCTCAGTACCATGAAATTCCATTGGCTTGCATGTCATGAAAGTTTTGTAGCTGCATCCATGACCAGCGTTTGAAGTACCTACTCCGGCGTTGGTTCGCCTAGCATCGAGATGTGTTATAATTTGGGTGAGTAGATCCGCTATTCCAGCAGCGTTGTTGTTTGGATTGTCATTGTTGTTTGGGTTGCCGTTGTTGTTACCTCATGAGCGTGTGTTTCTTGCGACCATGATCCTACAAAGGGACCAAAACATCGGGTTGAGTAAACGACATTCGAACGAAGTCGGATGAGGTGCGAACGGTGGTAATGTGTTATAGTGATCGAAATATGACAGGATCAGGGACATGCTATGTCTAACAAGTCGAAAGATGGAAAAGAGAAGATATGAACAAGGTACGGTAATGTAGACGTGAACGTAAAAACATGCTATGCATACCCACCCGACCAATGCAACTTCAGGTGACCGGACTCAAAAGACTCGACTAAACATGATTTAAATTTACCCTTCTTATCATTGCATGGTTCTTCATAAATTAGACATAGTTGATCATGCTATGTATAATTTATGATTAACGATGCAACGATAGGACTAGATGACTCGGATGATGTTCAATGTTTAATAATTTTTTTTTTTTTCCGGTTATAGCTGTGATTTTTATTTTTGAAAATCGGCATTCTCTATAACCTTTGGCTCTGGTACCAATCTGTCACACCCTCACGGAGGCGAAACACGAGGTGTAACGGAAAGGAACATAAGCACAAGATAATAGAACATACCAACGTTAATATTTAAAAGAAAGAGTACACCATTACAATACCAGTTTAACCGTCATCGGCAAATATATTACAAAGTTTAGATTCCAAAATATTTCGTTCTATAACATAACGATTTGTAGTGACAAGTGAAAACTTCATTATGCAAGACCTGGTAGAAAAAGCTTACTAACGATCACCTCAAATGCATGAGAGAAAAACGGGTCAACTATGAAAATAGTTGGTGAGTAAACATGTTTAGTAAAATAAGAAAACTCGTATGAAAGAGTCCAAGGTTTCGGTTATCGGAAATAGTCCACAAAGCAAAGGAATTGTATATCCACTCAGTTCCAAGTTCCGCCCATACAAAACTTGCAACCTGTGTGTACACAACCCATTGCGCAAAATATAGCGCGTCAAGTAATCAAGTATAAGTGGTCATAATAGTTCACAATATAGTACCACGTATATAATAATTCAGGGATGCTCCTGATGAAACCAAATTATGTTGGGTGCCACTACCCAAAGTTATGTTGGGTGCCTCTTCCCAAAGATATATTGGGTGCCTCTTCCCAAAGATATACTGGGTGCCTCTTCCCAAAGATATACCGGGTGCCTCTTCCCAAAGATATACTGGGTGCCTCTTCCCAAAGATATACTCCCGAACACGGAGACTCTATAGTGATGCTCGAACATGGGAGACTTTATAGTGATGCTCGAACATGGGAGACTTTATAGTGATGTCTCAACATGGGAGACTTTGGGACAAGGTCATAACATGTACGGTTCAATAAGTTCCAACAAGTCATAATTTCGTAATTAAGTTCAAGGATTTGATTCGAGTTCACAAGTTCTAGTCAAACAAGTTAATAAAAGTAGTAAACAATTTAGCTCACGAACGGTTCATGCATTTCGCCCCAAAATATAGTAAAAACGGTAAAAGGGGGTGTGATTACTCACTTGATGAATAGATGCGATGACAAAAGTGGTTACACCAAAATGTAGCGTGAATCTCGAAACTGACCTATTATGAATGATATGATATGCAATAAGTCATGATGTAATGTTATGCACGCAATTCGGATGATATTTATACCACTTATGTATTTTTGAAAACAATACTTCTCGTCGAAAATATAATCTTTTAACGTCTTGACCATTCTTAAATTACTTTGCAAGTATTTACGTCAAAATGTCATCCTACAATAGTTTCTTAATGATTTATTGTGAAATTTTAACTTTTCGTCGTAAAATAATGTCGTTGGAAATTTCATGAAAGTGACAAAAATGGCCTCGAAAAGCTAGTCGTAAAATGGTGTACGTCGAACGTTAGGAAACGAACTCAACGGTTTTGGAAAGCTTGTATCAAAATCTCAAAGTTTTGGCATATAAGTTTTTATCCTAGAGGTCTCGTTCATAAAGAAAAATATAGGTTAAGTAGGGTGATTTTGTCCAAAATGTAGTTTAAAAGTGAATTTCGGCAAAGTTTAAGCAACCGTAAATAATTCATTACAACTCCGCTATACAAACGGTTGGTCGTTTTGGAAAATATGCTTGATGATCTCAATTTTATTAGAAGACATCTCGTTACAAAAAGTTCTACGTCAACGTTAAAAATAGCCTTCAATATGGTCACTTGTTTACCGTAACACTTGGCTAATAAAAATAATATAGTTTTTCGTAAATAACAAGCGAGGTTGCCCGCGCGTTGCTGCGGGGTGGCCGTGTTTATGTTAAAACATTTAGGCAAACTACAACTTAAATTGTTGATATATATGCATGCCGAAACAACACATATGAGTATGACAATTAGCTATGTAGGAACTGAAACTAATCCAAGTTGCTATATGTTATGTAACAAATGACCAATATTAATGGGCTAATCTTAAAATCCGAAAAGTGTGCGATTGATGAAGATAATGCACATGAACAAATACATTTACTTAGCAATGAACTGAAACATGAGTACATTTATTCTACTATGAGTGGAAATATCATTCCAAACCGAAAGTAATATACAAAGCAGCAGACCAACCAAACTTAGTTTACTGTTAGCACTTTTGTTAAAAATGGTTAAATCTAAACATGTTCTTGAAATTTTTTAAGTACATGACCCTTCTAGCTTTCTAGATTCTTCAAAATAGTTTCTTCTTGTTGGTGTTTGACTGATGATTTCTTCAAGATATGCAGCAATTCTAGTAGGCTAATAAGATTGAGATTAAACATCAAAATGTAAACCTTCAAACTCAAAATGAATAATAGTTAAGTTGCGTTATGGATCAGAATGGGTTCTAGTAAAAAAAGGTAACTCTTTTGGTATGGGTTGGGATACCTGTAACCTTTCTAATTGTTCTACCGCTTTAACCCATTGAAGTTGTACCATCACGTAAATCTATTGCAGCCTAAAACACCGATATAGCCTTGCTTGGGTTCGTGTCAACCAACTGTCAAGAGTAAAACATGAAAAGATCACAAATTAAGCCAAAAAAATCCAAAAATCTCAGCTCTCATAGCGATTAAAAAAAAAACTAACTTTTCATTTTTTACTTACTGTCTAATTTTTTTTCTTTCTTTTCCTACACTAATCGAATCTGTAAGGTAAGCTTCACTATTTTTTTCTCAGTTTCTTTCTATCCCCTCAAATATTTTTCAACATAATAGGAAATGAAAGCAAAAAATAAATTAAAGTTGAGTGACTTCATAGCGACTGTGAATGCATTTGTTCTCACTGTAGCTTATGGAAGGGATTTCCTGTAGAGTTTGTTATCGTCTTCATGTTGCATGCTGCAAAAACAAAAATACCAGAAAATCATTTTGAAAAACCACATCCTAACACCCTCTAAAAAAGAAATTCCATCAAAAGAAAGTGCAAGTGATCTACCTTCTTTGGGAAGGCTTATCGTCAATTCCTATGCTAAATCCCGATGTTGGAGATCGTATCTTGTAAAGTTCAAACGAAGAAAATATAAGTTGAGCCCATATTCAAAATCAAAGGATTTGCATTAACTCAAATATTATTGTGTACAAACTCCTAAATCATAGGAATCACTCCAACATCGGGATTCCTATTTCAAATACCGATGCTAAATCCCCATGTTGGTAAATTCCTATTTCAAATCTGACTCGCCATAGTCGTAAGTAAAATGGTTCATACTTGTTTATGGAATCGCTCCAGTGCTCACTTGGTACGTTGTATGATTCCTGGTTGTCTCCTAGGTTGTTGGAATACCTGTGCAGAAACTGGTTTCTAAACGGGTCGAACGTGTAAAAACAAAATAGTTTACTAACATCGTGGATCCAAACAGCGACCACAGCCAAAATATAATATATTCAGATCACTAATGGATAACTAAAAGTGTAAAGTAGTTATGAAATGCTCACCTGTTTCAAAGTCAACGTGTTCGCTTTGAGATCGGACCCATTTCATCGGCCGAACCCACCCAAACATACCAAGCATCCCTTTCAACACCCATCTGCCCCATATCGAAGCTAAACATACTCATTTGAGGACCTAATTCGCTTCTATTTCAGCTCCAAAACAGTCACTTTTAGCCACTTCTTCAGCCCAAACATACGCATTTCGGTGGCATTTTATCACCCTAACCCATCTAATTCACCAGATACGCACCCATGGCAGCCCCTATTTCAAAGACACAATTCCACACCCAGTTCGCCCCATTCCATCATCAAAACTCACCGATTTCAGCCTCAACTGTACCCACCTCAGCCCCACTTCAGACCCCAAATGCACTAATTTTGGTCCTCACTTCACCACAATCCACAGAACGATCCCGGTAAGAAGTTAGGTTAGTTTTGAAATTATCACCATCGATAGTTAGGTTAGATTTCGTTACCTTGGCCAAGAGAACGCTGCGTGTACTTTGCTCATGCAACCCGGTGCAACTATTTTGTGAGCCATTGGTAATACCTATAACAACGACAAATTGTTGAAAATTAGTATAGTTTTTAAACAAAACCATTAGCTACATATGCATTCAAGATCTTATTACGCCTAAGAAACCAACTCCAATTTGGTACATGATTATTTCTTGACATCACCCTTAAGAAAAATAGTAGTGAACTTAATCAAAATCACAGTGTTAAACTCTTACCTGCTCTTTCACTTCCTCTTGATTGTGGCACGTCATTGCACCAACCTGATAGTCCGTGAGTCTTTTAATAGTAACTTTTGTATTGTCTGCAATAACACCTTTGTACACTTTCCCGAACCCTCCTCTTCATATGATATTGTTTTGATTAAAGTTGACGGTTGCGAGCTGTACTTCACGCCATGAAAATCTTCTAAGTTGCCCGAAGGAAAGTTTACCATCATCTTCACCTACAATGAATTAACTCGTGAAAAGGCTAACCATTGTTAATGAGATTACAAAAAATGTGATAAGAATAACTAACCATCTACGTCAAATATAAGTGATGGTCAAGTTTACAATGACATTCACTTTTGTTTATTGTAATTGTATGATATGATATTGGATGGTTTGGGATTGCTTATTGATAAGCTTATATAATGTCACATAAGCCATAAGATTGCTGTAAAAGCTTTAACAAACACTCCCAAAATACACCTACAAAAAAAATCATGTATACAAAATCACATATACTGCAGTTTATATCACAGCTGTGGTATATTTCATTTCAAGCCGTCGCATGAATCACTTATACATGAAGTCGTGGCATGGATATATGGTGTGGCATACCTGTTGTTGGCCCTCATCCAGGTGTAAACTCCCCACCAACTTCGGTTTCATCCCAATCTCCACTCCACCGGCAGATATTTCACAAAACGTTTGTCTTCCGCTCCAACCCACCTGACCCTCTCCACCACCTTCTACACCAGCCGACTTTCCCATCGCATCCTCTTAATAATCCTACACACACGTATTAACATTACATCACCAATTCCTGACCAAACTTACATTTTCTGAATAACAAAGTTAAAAAGTTAACCTCGATTTGGCGGCAAGTTCCATTTGTTGTTTCATCAAAGCATAACTCGACTCCTTTGAGCCCCAAAGACCACCGTCACGATCCAACTTGTTACCTTTCAGCCAAAGCATATAACATTTCGTCAAACACATTGTAAGCACCATTCAACCCGACATCAAACAATTATATTTTGTTAACATCCTAAATATTATTATTACTTCAATACAAACCAATATCATCTAAACTACCAAAATAAATATTTATTTTTTACTCCCCTTTACCCACAACCAGATTTCAATGTTTTTTTCTTTGCTTTTTCGTTAGCTGAAAGTCTAAACTCAAATAAACTCTTCTCACTCCTGAAAACTAACAACCCAACTCATCAATCACACGTAAAATACGTAAGAAAGAATTAATCAGTACCTCTTCTATAATCACTTGCTCTTCTTCATCCTCTTCCATTTTTTCAATAGGTCTATGATTAACAGTATCAAACGGTTCTTTTTTTCCAAACAAATTCATAATTATTATTATTATTACTAACCTTAAAACCCAAATCAAAGAACAATACTCCGACCTTCAAGAAGAGTAATGTGAGATAACGTGTGGTATTCCAAACAGCTTTTTTCCGGGTTTGGGGAGTTTCCTCTTCGATGATTAGGTTTGGCAGTTGTGATAAGATCTGAAGACTATCTTGAAAAGAAAGTGGAAGCAAAGGTATAGAATTTTCTAGGAAGTGGAAGAAAGGCGGTGGGAGTGGTAGATTTTTTGTATCTGTAATACGCCGCACGTATATGTATTCACTTTGTGGCCCTTGTGAACAGTAAAACGCTAACACACATCATGACCAATAAGAGAGCGCCACATAAGTGTAAACATGTATTATACCATTATAAACCAATGGGCATTTGACAGCACTGCATGTATAAGCCGGGTTTCTGTACGATGCCAAAACGGCTAATAGTATATATATATAATAAAGTTACGGCAATTTTATGAAAACGTGTATATTTTAGTCGTTATAAATCCGTTTTCTACGTATTATACGTCCTTAGCTTCGTATCAAAGTATACTAATATATTTTTGATAAGTCGAAATAATTTATAAAGCTTAAGACTCGTTTTTGACTCGTACAAAACAAAAATAGTGTGCTGAAATTTTCAGAAAATATATATTTCGTCGTCAAACTTGAAAAATTCATAACTTCTTCGTTATAACTCCGTTTTTATCCGTTCAAGCGGCCACGGATTCGTTTTAAAGTATATTTTCTAATTATCTAGGCCAAAAATTCGTGTCTACTGTCGGATTTTCCAGAAATTCAAAATAAGATCAGACCACTTTTTAGACTTGTCGAAAAGAGTTTTTCTCGTACTAAACCTATTCCAATCCCTTCAAAACAACTCCAAAGCTATTCTAATCCTACCATACACCTTCTTAGGGTGTCATGGGTTCCTAAACATCATCAAGACCAATATATAACAAGGAGTAATTATAGGATGGATTATATATATTTAACACTTAAAAACCTTAAAAACCTTAAAAATGGTATAAATATCACATAATTTGCATGTTACTCAAATAAAATGATATGACCATAATAATGAATATGAAATAAAAAATATGAATATGAATGCTTACAAGTAATATGATGAGGTTTAAGGACAAAGGGTTTTCCTAATCACTTGAGGTTTTTATTGCAAAACCTAAACAACAAGTGATACTAGATTGTTAAATAACTTGTCTTGAAAAATTTGAGATGATCTTCCCTATGGTCTTGAGGCTGCCGAATTTTGAGAGAAAAGAGAGCAAGATGTATATTTTTTTTTTTTTGTGAAAATGAAGTGAATGTGTGTATGCATTATTGACTTCATATTACATGATATATATGCAAGATATTTTTCAAGACAAGATCCTCATTTAGAGGAGAGTTGATGGGGCTTGGGTTTGACTAGTTTATTTTATTTATATATATATATATTTTCTTTTTAGTAGAATGTGTAAGTAATTGTAAAGTTAGTTAAGAATTATTTGTAACTTGTATATATATTTAAGCATTTAGGGTAACGTTAGCTAAAATAAATTTTAACGGGTCAAGATAATATATATTGAGGTCATAAAAATTATAAAAATACATTTCTTGCAAAATTTGAGTGATATAATAATTATCGTGTAGTTTTTAAGAAAAGCGTCGTAATAATATAAATTTAACGATTTATATACAAAATAAATTTAAAACACTAGGTAAACTCAAAATATTGTTTCTATAAACTAAATGTAAGTATAAAAATATATCGGGATCATTTTTGAAAGTATCGGATTAAATGTTCAAAATAATAACTTACGCGATAACGTTTATTTAATATGAAATTATGCGTTTACCGTGAAATGAAAAATCATGTATGACTAATATGATGAATATTGAGTTTAAGAAATGACCGGAAATTGAGAATTGTGACACACTTGCGTGAATACGCTTGTGATTATTGGTTTAAGTTCATTGTGTTTTGCCTCGGTCTTGTTTTAATTGAAAGTGTTGTTTTTGAAGGTGCATGTGCACTCGTTTTCGAAAAATCCAAAAATATTCTTCTCATTCCTCTCGATCACTTAATTCTATTCCTTTAACCCTCTACATGTTTAATTCTCATGGCGACGATCGATTATCGCCGTTGTTTCCATCGCAAAAGCCGTATGGAAGAGGATCAACTTTATTGTCAAAATCGATTGTTTATGTAGCGATGTGGAAGGATGGGTGCAAGCAAATATTGCTATTGGTGCGAATTATTCGATAAAAACTCTCTCGATGATTCTCCAAGTTTTTCTGACCATCCGCCACAACCCGATATTTCTTCTATTGTTTCTGTGCCCAAATCGTCCGAATTGATCAAAATCTTTCGCGATTTACGGTTAAGGTTAAGAGAAAAGAGCAAGAACCAGAGACCAAAACGGAAGTGGTGGAAATTGCTAGCTCTGAGAGCACACCACTTGTCCCACCTCTGGAATCTTCAAGACGCTTTTCGAAGATTTCCTTAGGGACGGAATGAACATGATTGATAACTACCTTAATGAACTTCGCCTAAAGTTAACTTCGGGAAGTACCGCTACAAATACCAATTGTGATGTTGTTGATCCCTCGATTCCTACTCCGCACCGAGATATCTTCGTTCGATCACGATTATTGCTACGGTTGTGGAGACGTGTTACCAAAAGGATTTCGTTGCTACAAATGTATGTGCGAGTGGTGTGGAAACTATCTTATTGATGGATTTTGTTCGATTTGTGCCGAGAATTCATGCGCTTATGATTCTAATCCTAATTCCTTCAATTTTCCTCAGAACGATTTCAACTACCCTCCTCAGAATGCATACGAACCACAACCGTACTATCAAGAATTCAATGATACATCGTTTCAGAACTTCTCTCCTCAATACCTTTGTTGTGCAAATTGTTGGGGTCCTCATTTTGATTATCAATGTCAATCATGGAATCAAAACTATGGGCCCGCCCTTGCTATAACACTCCTTGTTTTGACAATTTCCAACCCCCACAATTTCCCGTCATTGAACCATATCCCGTCATTGATCAACATCCTCGTGAGAAAAGTATTCTAGAAGAACTTGCCGAAGATCAAGCATCTCGCTACGAAAAATCTATGCTAGAATTACTTGAAGAAGAGGAACGAGCCGCTCAGATTGAGAAATGTATTGAAGAAATACGAATCGAAGAAACGGCACTTGCAAGACGTTCTCGATGGCTCACGACTTACATTGACGATGATGAGGATTCCATTCAAATGAAAGAATATTATGAGAGCTTATCTGCTGGAATCACACCCTAAGAACCCGTAAACTCTCTAAGTATGGGGGATGAGAATCTTAGCACTATTCCAGAAACGGAATCGTCTTGTGTTGAGAACCTTGTCCCAACCCCAAGTGAGTTCGAGGTTATCTCCGGTGATGTGTGTGATGAGCCTCTTGATGATGATTCTTCTCCTCCCACCCCTAATGATTGAGATGATCTCCGAACCAAAATGATTATCTGACGTTTAATGATTCTTTATCGTGTGGAGACATCGAGTATGTGGAGGAAATTCCTTCGAGCTCGTCGACTTAGAGGAAGTGAGAGATGTTGATCCCGATGATCTTGATATGGACACCGATTTTGAAATCGATGATGAAGATATTCTCGTTGTGTCCGAGAAACCTTTTGCTATGGCGTTCACTAATCCTCTGTTTGACTTTGATTCTGAATTCAATCTAGTTTCGGATAATCCCATCTTTGATATTCAGAATGAGGATAGTGACTCTTACATGGAGAACCTCGTTATATCTCCATCTTTTCCCGAAGAAATGAATTGTGGCAATCCCACTTCGACGTTAGACCTTCTCGAGGAGTTCGCCGATGAACTTGCTCTCGTTGATCATTCTCCACCGGGAGATGATGATGTGCACTTCGACTTTCTTTCTTCGGATGACTCGATACCTTCGGGTTTTCAGAGTGACGATTATGGCTTAGGTCCATCATCCACTCGTCCGCCTGCTAAACCACCTGATGATGGAACCTCTTCTAAGCCCGACACGGATGTTTTCATTACTTCAGTGGTGGATAAGATTTTTGAACATTCCGTTAATGTTCCTCAATCTAAAATTTTGCCCACCCATCCCACCCGTTGTCAATCCATTGACACTCTGCTTTCCTCTCCCATTTCTTCTCCATGTCTTAACTCCTTCGAGAGTGAAGACACCATCTTTGACCCCGACATTTCTCTTTCTTTTGAGCCGGTTATATCTCATCGGAGTGGAACTTTCAAAGACATTCAATGTTTATCCAAACTATTTGAATGAAAGTCCGATGGCGATTTTCTCTTCCACTTACTCCCCCATGGACCAATGAATTCGGGGTCGAGTCAAGCTAGCGACTTGGTGATGAGTGTGTAAATACACATCATTTTTGGTTAAATCTGAACTGCAAAACGTTTAAAAATGCTCAGATATGCATCAAAATACTGAAAATATCTCAAAATTGCATTTTATATGTTTCAGATGCAAAATGTTTAAAATCAGATGAAAAATGAGCAAAGTTTGCATAATTGGCAGTCTCAGTCCCCCAAGTTTCAAAATTTGTCAAAAACAGTCCCTGAGCACATAATTCCAAAAGTAAAATCACCAAAGGTCCTTTTAAAATCAAAAGTTGTCAAAATAAGTCCTTTGGTGAAAAATATAAAAAGTTTGAGAAAATTACAAGTTTGGTCCTCCAACTTTGAAAATTGGCAAAAATAGCCCCTGGAAAATTGAAAAATGGCAAGTTTGGTCCTTATACTTTTTGAGATTGTCACTTTCAACCCTTGGATCAACTTTGAGATATTGGCAGTTTTGGTCCTCACATTTTCAGAAATTGCATAAAGGCCCCTTGAGTATTAAACCCTTCAAAACCTTTTTGGCCTGGTCATAAACCTCTTGAACCCCTGTCAAATTGCATTTTGACCCCCCCTTCCATTATTACCACCCCAGTTGGCGCCTAAAGTCCTCCCTCTCAACTGCTTCTCTGCAAACTCAAGCTTCCCTCACCTCCACCTCAACATATCACCATCCATGTCCCCCCACCTCCACACAACTCCAAACTTCATTTAATGCATCCTCTACCCAAGCACTCAACCTCAACTGCCAAATCTTCATTTCCCGCCAAAAATGCTCAATGGCCAAGATCAACTCTAAGACATCCAAGGGTCCTAAAGAATGGTGGGATATTCTGAGGGAAGTGAGAGAAACACTTGGAGCTATAAAAGAGGAAGAAAGAAGCTATGAAGAGAAGTAGTTAGTTTTAAGCTTTTTTTCCTTTATGTCGTTTTTTCAAATAAATGTTGTAGTTTAAATCCAATGTTGTAATTTCAGGTTTTGTGTATCTCATTTAATTTAAAATCACCTTTGTAATGTGTTTTTGAGTTTTTCAATCCAAGTTTTAGATAAATTTCATGTTTCAGGTTACTGTTGCAAATCTCATTCTCAAATCCTTATGTTTAAGCTTTCAATAGCTTGTATTTCATCTCAAACAAGCTTGTATAAGCTCATGATAGCTTTGTATAAGCTTGCATTCAAGGTTTAAGTCATTTTGTTACATGGTCAACATAAGTCAACTGTGAGCTCATATGGTTTTGGAAATGGTTAATGGTGATGCAGAGGTTGATATGGGGTGAAATAGGTTAGATTAGGTTAGGTTTGGGTTCGGTTTTGGCCGCATAAGTCGGACACGTGGTTAGTAAGATTTTTCATTTTCACTTTTCAAGCCATTTTGCATAGTATGCTTGTATCTGCTTCTCGTGGTCACCATTGGTTTTAACCAGTTAATTTAGTTGTATTATGGTCATGAAAGCTCAGTTTGGTCATTGGTTCAAGCTGGATCACTAGTTAGCTTTATTAAATTTTCATATCAGTTCAATATAGGGTGTTTGGTTCTGCTGCACTATCTGTCTTGGAGGCCTAGTCAGTGGTGGACTCTTGTTGCCTTTAGTTTGTTTAGGTTAAATTAACTCATATCTGTCAATAACATGTGCCTTTGAACCACCAAAGTCAAACTTCCATGTAATCTGTCTTATTGCTTAACTGTTGGAGTTTTATCAAACTCAAAAGCTTATTTTGTGTTTCATTTACATAGATATAGGTTGCAGTAGGTTTATTTCATCATATCACATTGATTTCAGTCCATAAATTGTCTTCAAACTTCAACATAGTCAACAATTCAGTTTTGCTAAAAAGTCAAATTGCACAAAACTCAGTTTTGGTCAAGATAGTAGGATTTTTAGTAAGCTCATTTCTAGGTCATTTCAAGTGAGACTTGTTGCTTTAAAAACTTCCACTGCTCTAGTTTCTTGTTGTCATTTTTACATAATTTTGTGAATTTTCTATAAGCCTCAAACTAGCTTGTCAAAATGGGCTTGAATCCCCTAGGGCATTGAGCCCGCAGGTTTATGCAGCTTTTGCAGAGCTTGTGCAGGGCTCATTTGAGCTTCTCTAGGTCTCAGCTTGGGGTTTTAGATAGTCACCCAGTGTCCGCTTTAGGTTCCATTTATTGGTTTTCAATCTTAGCTTATTTTGTGGCTTATAATCTAGCTGCAAGTAGCCCCTCAGATTCTGTTTTTAGTTCATAAGCTCAATCATCAAATCATAAGCATTGATATCCAGAGGTTGTGGCTTGTTGCTGCTAGTTGCATTTTGGTTCTTATAGTATATCCAAGCTTCTGTTTCAGTGTGGTTGTCATTTGGTAGCTTTTGGCTTTTTAAAGTGCTTATTTTTAAGCACTTTCCACACCAGTTTCTATTTCCTCCATATAAGCACATGTTTTTCCATTTTTCCTAGCTTCCTAATATAATTTTAGACTTTTCCTGAAATTTTCAGATTTTTCTAAGTTGATTTGCTATTTTTCCTAATTTAAATTAGTTTTTAAGCATTTTTAATTAGCTTTTATTGCAATTAATTAAGAAAAGTTCCAAAAAAATAATTTTTCATTTTTCTTAAGTTTAGATAAATATAAAAAGCCAAAAAAGTATTTTTCTAGATTTTTCTTAGTTAAATTTGTATTTTTAAATAATTTAATTAGTTTTTAATAGTTTTTAATTCATAAAAAAATAGAAAAATAATCAGAAAAATACAAAAATAGTTTTGAAAATTCTATTTTGATATTTTAGATTTTTCTAAGTCTTAATTTTATTTTTCTAGCTTAATTTCCTATTTTCTTGTATTTTAGGTAATTATTTAATAGTTAAAAATAGTTTTTAATTAATAATAATTAATTAAATAGTTATAAAAATAATTTCCTTTTTCTAGTAATTTTCTTTTATCATTAGGTTTGTAAAAATGTCATTTTCATATTTTTAGGACTTTTATTTCTTAGATCTCACTTTTTATTTTGGTACGTTTACGTAATTTTATTTTAAACGTAAGTTTTAAGTTTTAAACGTTCATCAATTTTAAAAAATAGTGATAGCGTTTATTTAATATTTTTTATCTTTTTAATTTGCATTTAAGCCGTTGTTATTTGTTGGCTCTTTCCGTAGTTATAATAATTCCAAATTCCTTTTTCGTTCAAATTTCTCGATCACTATTCGTTAGGTGATCCATTGCATAGCTCGCTGGGACATAACGACCCGGGGAAACACTATACTCCTCTGATCTTCATTGCATTCGTGCTTAAGCAGTTTTAAGCTGATTACGGTCTGCCATTCACAAGTGGCAGACTTGAGTGATTTAGCTTGACTATTTGGCACGCATCAAATTTTTGCGCCACGGAGCGGCCGATTATCTTCCGCTTAGCAGATTAGTGATTTGGATATTCACTCCTTGTTTATACCATCTATATGTATTTATATTTTCTTATAAAAATCAAAAACCCCAAAAGATTTTCATTCTTTGTTTTTGCAAAATGTTTATCCAAAAATCCAAAAAGATTCTTCTTATCCCTGTTATCGCTTGATTCTTTCTCTCGTATCCTCTAAACGTTTAATTCTATCTTCCTGATCCTCTTTGTGTTTAATTCTGATGGAATCATCGATTCCTTGTGTCGGTTGTGGAGAACCGCTTTTCGGTTCACCGTGTCGTTGGTGTACGTGCGAACAATGCGGTAATGACATTCATAACGGAAGTTGTTTGTTTTGCGGTTCGAGGAATTCATGTTCTTATGATCAAAATTCTTTCAATGAGCCAAAAATTTTCTCCGACTACCCACCCCAACCCCAAAATTTTTCGCTCAATCGCCAGTATTGCTATGGTTGTGGGGATCCGTTAGTTGATTTTCGATGTCAACGATGTTCTTGCGAGAGGTGTGGAAATGATCTTACGGATGGATTTTGTTCGCTTTGTGCTTCGGAAGCTGAAAACTCATGCACTTATCCGAACTTTTCCAATTATCCTCAAAACGATTTTAGCCACCCTCCTCAGTATTCATTTGAGCAAGAACCGTGCTATCAAAGGTTTAATGACACATCGCTTCGAATGTACCAATTTTTCTTGCAGATTGTGGAGGTCCTCTTCAATGTCAACCGTGGAATCAAAATTACTATACTTCCGGTTTTGACAATTTCCAACCTCCACAGCACCTTACGGTTCAAATTCCACGAGCCGTTGCCTAAAGAAACTTCCCAAGATTTTGAAACCGCAATGAAAAACTTGATGATATAATTCAAAACCTTAAGAATCAAGTGAGTGGTGAAAAGACCATGGGAGAATTGCTAGTCAAGAACGGAGGCCCGTAAATCTAGGGAAGAATCATTAATCCTAGAGCATGCAGCTCTAAGGCGCTCCCAATTTCTTAAGGCAGCTCTATATGATGATGACGAGGAGGGTTTTTATCCTTTTAAAGATAATATTTCTCAACTCCCTCGGTCGGTTGATATCCCAGCAGTTGAGATTGCATCTCAAACAATTGCTATCACACCTGATATTCCCACTCACTCTCTCGAACATGGGGACGAGCATCTTGACACTGTTCTAAAAGGAATCGGACGAATTCATAAAGTCTAGTGTTGAGAACCTTGTCCCAATCACAAGAGAGTCACAGGAACTTCGAGCATATGTGTGATATCCCTTCCCCTCTTGAGTGTTCAAAAGATCATTTTGAAACTTTCTCCAATCTTAGCGACGACTGTGCTTCTTATGGAAACATTGAGTATGTTGAGGCATCTCTTCCACAACTCGATGTCGATCATCTTCTTGAGGAGTTCACCGATGAACTCACTCACATCAGTCCACTTTCATCCGAAAGTGATGATGATCTCTTTGATTTCGAAGCCGACCTAGGAGAAATTGAAAGTCTCCTTTATAATGATCGTTCACTCACTTCTTATCCTAACAAATTCAATAGAGAATGTTGATCACTTTGTTCCCTAAACATTCAAAGCTACTTTCACCAATCCTCTATTTGAATTCGACTCTCAATTCACTTTAATTTCTGAGAATCCACTCTTTGATACTCAGATTGAGGATAGTGATGAGTCTACAGTGGAACAAGAATTCACTAATTCACATCATGTGAATGATTCTCTTCATGAGGAGTTTGCCGGTGAACTCACTCATATCATGACTCCGCCGGAGTATGATTGCTTGGATGGCAAAAATCATGATCGGGGGGAAAAGTTCTCAATCATGAGAGTTTGTATTTCTATGACAAATTTTCCAACCCTCCCTCCCGAGATGCTTTCCAAGCCAAAGAGCTCAACCAATAAAATCCAAATAAGTGCAACTGCACTTAATCCCGAGGAAGAAGATCTAGTCATGATTGTTATCATGATTTTCCTTCTTTTCTTCACCTACTCGGTGACTTCCTCTCTTCTTCACTCCTTCGGGAGTGAAGATACCATCTTTGACCCCGGCATTTCCATGTACCATTATCTTGAGCCGGGATTATATCTCATCGGTGTGGAACTTTCACGTGCTTCAAATGTTTGTCCAAACATCTTGAATGAAAGTCCGATGGAGATTGTTTCTTCCACTTTGCTTCCCCATGAACCAATGAATTCGGGGTCGAGTCAAGCTAGTGACTCGGGAATAAAAACAAGAGCACGCCATATGGGTTTTCACCCATATTTCTGACTTCTTTCTACTTTCTACCACCCTAGTGTGGGGGGATTGCCCCACATGTTGTGTATATATGCAAGTAAAAAAACCTTTTAAAATAATGGCCGTAATATTTCCCTTTTTCGTTCTTTGTTTCGGCATAACCGCCGGTACTTTGAATATTGAGGGCAATATTCATTTCTAAGTATGGGGGGGAATTCTCACGAATTTTATCATGTAATTATACCACCTAATTCCCCCGTTTTTGGCCAAATTTTTTTTTTTTTTTGGAGTAAGTGTTTTGCACTTACTCAATTGGTTATCAGTCCACCATATCGAATAAACAAAAGGATTGGCTAATCCAGGAGCAAACGGCTCTTGGTAAAGATATATCAAATCCGTTGACGGCTTGCAATTTGCCCAAAATTGTATGGTATTCAGCTCACCATATCCTTAAAAGTGAAGAGTTGGCTAGCCCGCAAGTTTATGGCTTGTGGTAAAGGCAGTGGAAAAACCATAATTGGTAATCGACTCACCAAAGATAATATTAATAATTTATCTAAGAGTTGGCTAGTCCAGAGCAAACGGCTTCTGGTAAAGACAAATCAAATCCGTTTACAGCTTATGATTTGCTCAAAATCATTTGGTTATCATTGTACCAAGGTTCTTACTTGAACTGAAACAATTGGCTACTCCAGAAGTGATGGCTTTTGGTAAAGAGTTTTTCAAATCCATTAAGTTTTTCTCAAAAGATTGCTAGGGACTAGCAATAGTTTAGTGTGGGGGATATTAACAAAAACAGTAGCATCACATGGGTCTTCACCCATGTTTCTAACTTCTTTCTACTTTCTAACAACTAAGTGTGGGGGGAAATCCCCACGGTGTTTGCTTCTTGTGTGTTTGCTCATGTTTTCAGGTATCCCTTTGATCGTGATGATTGATGCGCCTGTTTTCAATCTAGCCGCCCAATATCCGATCATGTTACTAACGTTTATCTGGGGATATGTTTTCAAAAATCCTTTTTGTGTAAAAATGGCAGATTTCGTCCACACACTTGGTTAGTAGTATTACCTTTTTCCGTTCGATAGTATCGGCTTCAGCCGGGACTTTGAATATTGAGGGCAATATTCAATTCTAAGTGTGGGGGGGAATTCTGTCAAATTTTGTCACATTTGTACCCTTTAGTCCCTAGTACCCTCGTTTTGACCAAAATTTAAAAAATTTTGAGTGAAAAAAATTTTTTTTTGCATGAAAATAAAGTGTTAATGCTTCGGTATTAATGGTAGTTTAGTCTTGATTAGGTTAGAACAAAGGGAATCCCGACTCTGCTAGAGTGTTGATCTAGCTGCTCTCTTAACAATTAGGCTAAGTTTTTACAAGTTGTGCAAATGAAAATGCTAAGCGTGGAGTAGTTGGTTCTCTTTAGAGCTTATATAAGTAATTTATGGCTTTTTCTCCCAAAGAGCTCCTAATTGAACCTAAAATACGTGCTCATTGTCAAACTTTTGAACATTCAAATCGTCTTGTTACAACAAAAAGTTTTTAAGCAAAATTGATTTAGAGCTCAAGTTCAACTTTTTATTTAAATTTTTGGAAAAGCATACTTTCTTAAAATCAGAATAATATTAAAAAGTGAAAGTATCGTAAAAGTGCTTGAATGATGCAAAAGTAAATTGCAAAAAAAAATAAAATAAAATAAAAAAAAAATAAAAATAAATGAATGAAAAAAAAAATGTGAAAAAAGTGAGAAAAATCAAAAAAATTGAAAAAATGAAAAATGAAAAAAAATGAGTCCTTGAATAAAAGTACTATGTTGCTTATCAATAAATGTGCGAAACTTGCTTTTTCTTAAATTTAAATCGGAAGTTGAATTAGGATTCGTCAAGGTTGTCTAAAAGCTTGACGGTGATTTAGAAATTCTTGAAGTCAAAGACCCCGAAAGCTCTGATACTATTCTCGAGGGTGAAAACCTAGCCTCCTTAAATGGATAAGCTGAGAAGAAAGTCGCTACATGGAGTGATCTCACCTTTGAATCTCGAACTTCTAAATTATCGTCGGTTGTTATCCATTTAGGTTTAGTTTTAACTTAACGGTAGCCTCGTAAATCTTTGGAATCGAATTCCCGCTAATTCCGGTACTATTCTCCGTGAGGTGTCAAAAGCCCGGTCACCTAAAGCCAACTGGTTTGGGATGTGCCGAGAAGAAAGCCGCTACATGGAAGAGGCCCTTTTGATCCTTAGACTTTCGTAGTTTCCGGGGAGTTAAAATTTTAGTTAAGTGGATAGCAACCATAACAAGGTCGGTTTCAATGGTCAAACTTTTGAAAATGAGCACACGAACTTAAATTGTATAAACTGTGGGAGTAAAAAGTTAAGTCTCGACTTACATAGATTATTTGTATAAGTAGTGTTAGCATTTTGCCAAAACGTTTGCACAATAAGTTTAGACTTAGTTTGAGAGTATAAAAAAGAGGATGACGATTACAATTCCCTGGAGGCACCCATTTTGCGTGAATCCCGTTCCATGATACCAATTTTTGTTAATCAAGCATGTTGTTAACTTTTAGTCTAGTTTAAATTTATCGCATCAAATAAAAAGTCAAAATGGGGTATTCTTGGTAATCTTGATTCTTTCATTACTTCACATGATTGATTGCTAGGGACTAGCAATTGCCTAGTGTGGGAGGATTTGATGAGTGCTTATTCACTCATCGTTTTTACCCACATAAGACCACAAAAATGACCAAAAACACCCAAATATGATCAAAATATGATAAAAATATCCTCGGAGTGTGTTTTGTGTCTTGCAGGTACAAAAGGATTGAAAACAGAGTGAAAACGAGCAAAATCGAGCCAAAATCAGAAAAGAGCTGAAAAGCCGATGCCGGGATGTGATTTTCTACGATCGTTGATCAATTGAAGACCCGGACACGTTTTTGGAGTGAGAATGGGAAAAACAAACCTGAAAACCTAACTCGAAACCAAAATCATCATTTTACCAATCCTCGATACTCAAATGACCAAAATTCCCTTTTAAACCCAATAATCCAAATAAATCCCATTTTACCCAAAACCTAATTTTTATAAAAACTCATTTTTTATTAACACCAATTTTAGTTTTATTAAAAAAAATACATTTTATAAAAAAAAAACTTTTACAAAACAACACAAAAACCAAAATAAACTTTAACCACCCAACCCTTTAACCCTTTCTACATCCCTGCTTTACCCAAACCCAGAACATCCCAATACCCAGAAAACCCTTGGCGCCAAATTAAGTCAACAATCCCCTTTCCCTCTCAATCCCAAACTCCTAACACACTCACTCCATCACCCAATGCAATGTCACGGGTTACCCATTCCACCCTGGCAATCCTAGGTGCACAAGAAGCCATGAATGGCCAAGATTAAATGGAGTGAGATCAAAGGAAAATGGATGTCCAGGATTAATGCAAGAAAGCACAAGAAGCTTTTGGCTTGCTTACACTCACAAAACTAACACAGAAAGAAAAACACAAGAAGAGAGAAGACAGAAGTTACCCTTTTTTTTATCTTTGTATAAATAAGCTCTTAGTGATAGAATAGAGACTTGTCTAGAAATTTTGTTCTAGTCCCCTTTCTATTTGTCTGCCATTTAAATTTCCTGTAATTTTAAAGTTCAATGCAATTTTAATTTAAGTCCTTTAATTCCATTGCAATTTCAATTTTTCCTTATGTTCTTGAAATATTTCATTTGGTTCTAAATTGTATTTGTTATAAGTTGTTTCAATTCATTTTAAGCTTTTGTTGATAATGCAAGTTAGTTTTCCTTAAATTAAAAAGTTTCACTGCTTCAAAAAAAAAAAAAGTTTTTTTGTGAAGGGTGTTTGGTTTAGCCAGTTTCATGGGTCAAATTCCAGTTTTGACCCATGTTGGAATTCAAAATGGGTTTGTTAAGTTCTGTTAGCATCATTTTAGGCTGTCCAATTAGTTAAAGTTCCATAGAATAGATTTTTTTTTTGGTATGCAATTCCTGAAGTAATTTTTGTCAGCAGCCCAACAGGTCCCCCTTATGCCATAATTTATTTATCCGCCCAGTGTTAGAAATTTGGAGTCCTCTAGTAGCTTAATTTTTAAGCTTGAAAAGCCCCATGTGGGCTGTTTTAGCTAACTGTTACAGCAGCAGCTGTACGGACCTTTTTTCATGTACTTATTAGGTTGTTTGCTTAGCTTATTTAGGTTTTAGCTATTGCTAGTAGTGTATTAGTTTAGGACCAGTTACCCCTTAGCTTATTTAGTGCTCATTTGTACCTTAATGCTTGCTTATTTTCCATTTTCTTAGTTTAAGACCCCCCTAGTGTAGCTTATACCAACTGCTTATTCCCCATTGTAAATTGTTTTTTTTAGTTTTCCCTCTAGCTTATTGTAGTTTTCAGTTTAAATGTTAGCTTATCTTTTCCTTAAAACTACTTTTCTATCGCTTATTTTGTGTTAAAAAGGTTAAAAGAGTGTTTGGGTATGAATCGTCCCCACTGTTGGGAAATAAGCGTGAAAACAGACTAATTTGGGTAATTTCAAGAGCAAAGTTTTTCACAAAAGTTCTTATATTTGTTTATTTATTAGTTCCCAAAAGAAAGAAAAAAAAATTTAAAAACAAATGTTGGCAAAAAGTGTAACTGCCTGTGTTTGAACCTCGGGATCCACTCTCTACACCAACGACCAAGCAATCACCATATAACCATCGCTCTAGTACTGTCTTGTGTTAGATATTGCTTTCCTAATTACTTGAATACACATTGCAGTTTTAAGCTTATTTACATTAAGCCCTTTTTAGCTGCGTATTTCAATAAGCAGTGCACCACTTTTTTTATTTTTCTTACGTTCAGTAGTGTTTAAGGTATTTTTTGTAATTTTTTTAGAATTTTCTAAAATTGTTTAGTATTTTTTTTTATTAATTAATTAGTATAAATTAGTTTTTAATTCGTAATAAATAATTTAAAAGTCGAAAAAATACCCGACTTTTTTCTAAAATTATTTTTAGTCGTTTAGAATGTAGGAAAATTGTTTTTACACCCGTAGCCCTTAAATTGCAAAATTTTCACGTTTATGGCTCGGGTGTGTTCCTCTTTTTTTTGCGTTTTAGTATTTTAGCACCCTAGGATGTAATTTAGCTTCGTTTTATTGTTTCTTAGGCTTAGTAGTAGTTTATTTAGTGTTTACATTGTTTTACATGATTTGTTTTCATTCCCGTTCTTTATTTTGTTGGATAACGAAATCAAAATCCAAATTTGTTAAACCAATTCAAGTCCAAATCACGAAACTCAACGACTCCGTCAATTTCACACCTCGTTGGGACACGACCCGGGAAATCATCTTCCCGGTATCACTTTTATCACATTCGTGAGGTTTGGCACGTTAACCCTTTTCCTAAAAGGTTGATTTGCCGAATCTCGCGTTAATTTGATATTTTGATATTGTGTTTTATTTTCACACACACACAACGATCTCGAATCACCCACGTTCTCAGATTGTTGTGTGTGGAATGGGATGATTAGAAATGCTGGAATTCATGGGGTATTTATAGGCCAGATCTGGGTTACGGCGTAACCAATATAGAAGTTACGCCGTAACATTCTATTTCTTCGTAAAATGCACTAGATCTGCTGGTTACGGCGTAACCTTATTTGTGGTTACGTCGTAGTCTTCAATAAACTCGGTTACATCGTAAGTGATGCAGTAGTTACGGCGTAAGTATCAGCGGCGTGGAACCTCATTTGACCTAATGTAGTTATGTCGTAACTTTTGGGAAGAGTTACCGTAACCTTCGATAAGTTGGCATTCTGAGTCACACAATAGGTACGGCGTAATGTGAGAGAAGAGTTACGCCGTAACTTCTTCAAAACAAAGATACTGTGATAAATCTTTAGATATGTCTCCAGTTTCGCAATGCTCGTAATTTACCTGAAAGTGGAAAATAATGGAAAACAAGCGTAAATCCATATAAATGATATAAATAACGAGCATTATTGGGGGAAATTGACACTTAATATTCAGGACTATTTGATGTTATCAGTACTCGAGACATCTCCATCATTTCTTCTTTACTGCTAGGACTCATCTTGGAGGATAACTTGACATTAGTAGGAAACCACGTTGATATTGGCTTACAATCTTGCTTAGTAAACCGTTGCAAGATTTTCTTCAAATAAGTTTTCTATGAAAGCTAACTAACTCTATCTCGGTGAATTTGCATTCCCAGAATCTTGTTTGCAAGTCCAAGGTCTTTCATCTCGAATTCCTTGCCCAGTTGAGCCTTTAGTTTACTGATACGATCTTTGTTGGGGCCTGCTACCAACATGTCGTCAACATATACCAGCAAAATGATAAAATCATCATTTCCAAACCTTTTAAAATATGCACAAGAGTCTGCAAGTAGTATGCTATATTGAAGGCTCTTGATGAAAGAATCAAATATCTTGTATCAACACCTCGGTACTTGCTTTAAACCGTACAAAGATTTGTTCTGCAAACCAATTTCTTTTATCCTTTTTTGTTCAAAACCTTCTGGTTAAAGCATGTAAATTTCTTCTTCAAGATTTTCCATGAAGAAATGAAGTTTTACATCTAATTGCTCTAGATGTAAATCATATGTAGAATACATTTCCTGACCAACTCGAACTTTTTTCATTTGATCCACAGGGTAAAATATTTCGTTGAAGTCGGTTTCTTCTTTTCGAGCATCTAACCACCAATCTTGCACGATACCTCTCCACTTGATCTTCATCGTTTTCTTGATTTTATACACCCATTTTTTTCCAATCAGTTTTCTACCTTCTGGTAGTGGCAGCAGCTCCCATGTTTTATTCTTATAAAGAGCTTTGATTTCTTCTTGCATTGCTGCCATTCATAGCGATGCATATGGGTTTTTTAGTGCCTCTTGAAGAGTTGATAGCTCTCCTTCCTCTGTAAGAAGACAATATGCAACGTTGCTCTATATAACATAATCTGAGTGACACACTAGACATTTTCTTTCACGATTAAGAGTACAGGTTGTTGGAGCTTGTGACTCATTTTTCTCATTCACCTCGTGTTGAGGTGCAACTTCAGAAGAATCATTATGTTGAAAATTCTTCTCCATATGTATTAAAGTAGTTTCGTTTGTTGTGTTATATCTTCTTTATTATCTTGAATTTTGTCTTCCATAAAGACAACATCTCTGCTGACGACTACTTTGTGTGCAGTGGGGTCCCATAAGCGATACCCATTTACTCCGTGAGTATACCCCAAGAACAAACATTTTCTGGATTTTGGATCCAGTTTTGTAGTTTCTTGAGTATTGTACATCACGTACACATGACTACCAAATATATGAAGGTCCGATAGTTGACTGGTTTTCCTGTACACATCTCCTTAGGAATATTCAACTCAACTGCAGTTGCAGGTGACCGATTTATCACATAACATGCGATATTGACTGCTTCTGCTTAGAATTATTTTTCCAAGCATGTAGTTGCTAACATTGTTCTTGCTCTTTTTACAAGGTTATGTTCATCCCCTCTTCCACTTCGTTCTGTCGAGGAGGTATGTTGTAGTGAACTGCCTTTTAATTCCTTCTTGCTTGCAAAAATTATCAAAGTCATCACCACTTTATTAAACTCCTTTATCAGTCCTCAACACTTGATCTTTTTTTCAGGATCAAGTTCAAGCCGCGCTTTGTAAACTTTGAAAACTTCAAACACATCAAAATTCTTCTTGATTGGGTACACCCAACATCTCCTGGAATAATCATCGATGAAAAAAAATACTTTGCTCCTCTCAGGGATAAAACTGGTGCATGCCATACATTAGAGTGAACCAATTCTAAAACATATACACTTCTAGAATTTGGTGTCTTGAATTTTAGGCAATACTGCTTGCTGATAACAGAATGTTCACAGAAGGTAAATAAACTTTTATGAGGCCAGGATGTAGCTTTCTTTCCACATGAATCTTCATTCTTTGTTCAAACATATGTCCAAGCTTTTGATGCCATGTTACTATAGCTTTATGGCTCGGACTATGTGAAGTAACATATGCTTCCGGGTCCTCCATTATCTCTCCTTTCATAAGTTCGGGTATAAGTTCACAACCACCTTTCTTCTTTCATAAGTACAAACACACGTTTTATGATTTTTATGATCTTATTATGTATTCCACCTTACAACCAATATCATCCATTAGTCTAAAGACAATGAATTCTTCTTTAAGCCCTCAGCGTGTCGCACATAGCGAATAGTACGAATTGTACCATCATGCATCTTCACCATGATACTTCTAATTCCAATGTTTTTTAGTTCATGATCGTTGTAACTATACACAAATCCGCCTTCAGATTGATTCATATTGATAAAACCATTCTCTTCTAGCGGTCATATGAAAAATAGCTCACGTATCAAACAACCATACATCTACAAATCTCTTTCTGCCTTCATTTGCAACCGCTGCTTCACAACACAGGGCATTACCATCTTATAAAGTGCTAACGACACTTCCTTGAGGATTAGAGCTATTTAAACTCCAACAATTTTTCTCAAGTGACTCGGCTTGGCACATTTCTAGCATTTGTAACTCTTCCTCCTCACTGATTAGATTTACCATGATTGTGACTCCCACTCGGGCCACATTTCGCTGACCTCCCTCTCGTCACCACCAAATCCTCTACATGTCTCAAACTGGCTTGCCTGTCCTCCTTATTGTTGCGCTTATTTTCTTCTTCCAAAATATCGATTGCAACATCATCGAAGACTAGATAGTCATAAAGGCCATTATTGGTTAGGTTGATGATCAGTTGGTAATATGAGTCATGTAAACTTTAAAGTTGAAATTCAGCATGTTCATGTGGCTATATTATACAACTCAAAGAAGTTAGTTGAGAAAATAGAGTATTCAAAGTATTGACGTGCTCGGTCACTGAAGTAGATTCCGTCATGCATAGAGCATATAACTTCCTTTTAAGGATTTTTTTTATGGAGTGATTTTGCCTCGTACAACCGAGCAAGATGATCCCAAATATCCTTTAAACTTTTCTTCTTCTCCATGCTTGACAAAACTCCATTTGCTAATGCCAGATGACAATTTGCAATAGCATTTCCATCCATATCGTCTCATTTATTGTCGTCCCTGATCTAAGCTGGCCTTTCACCAATAGCCGCTAAACATCTATCCTTTCTTAGGATAGATTTCATCTTTAGTTTCCACAATAAGAAATTACTCCCATTGAATTTTTAAATTTTAAACTTTGTCGCCATAGCTACAATCCCAATCTTCTTTTCGACAAAACTATTATTTGTTGATAATAGTAACAAACACCTTTTAAGTGAGTATGATCTTACTTATCTTTTGATGTGGAGGGTCCACTTACTAGTGAAAACCGCAGAGAATACAATAAATAAGTATACAAACACCCACCCTTCGCTATTGATACCACTTGTTGGGAAAAGTGACACCAAATTGAAGTAAACCCGCAACTAAAATATGAAATACTATAAAAGATGACACACATATTTAACGTGAAAAACCCCAAGAGGGTAAAAACAATGGGCAATGTAAGATACGTTTCACTATGATGAAAATTAGGAATTACACTTCTCTCTAATTACAAGGATAAACACATTTATATCTCTTGTAAATAGGAGATATTTCACAAACTTTCTAATCAACTCACAACTACACAGGAAGAACCTTGTATAGGTTTAGAAAGGAATGAGATAGGATGATGAATGAGACAATGAAACCTTCCTTTTATAGGCAACATTTGAAGCCAAATAAGTCAAGAGGCACAAACCACTCATTGAGATGGGATGTGAAAACAAGTAAGTATTCTATAAACATCCTGCATATGTGTTTAGGGTTAGGTTATATCACTAATTAGGAAAGATCTTGTTAGTTAGGGTTTGTCTGGATGCATGGCCAAATAAGTGCTTACTTTCGCTGCTACATGTTTTGTTAGCCATGCAGGAACCACCGAACCCTAAAATTGTGACATGACGTTGTGATCATTTTGAGTTAGAGTTTCCCGAACCTCATTTGTCTGCATGATATCGATGGTGCTGATTGGACCAGAGACATCAGGATGGGGTGGTAGTAGTAGTAACGATGTTTGTTGGTTTTGTGAATCCGACATTTTTGTAAAACAAAGTTTAGTCGATGTGAAAATAGAGTTTTTGCCAAGATGAGATGGTGAGATGAAAGTTTTGTTATGACAAATATGGTAAGACGAAGGTTTTCGTGTTTTGTAACAAAAAATAGTTTAGATCTATGAATTTTAACGCTGGAGAATAAGATTTTTGACGTTAAAACTTTGTTTGTGTTTTTTTGACAAAAAATAACGAAGTCTTTTTGTGAAACAAATTTTTACAGTGACGGAAAAGATGAAAATAGTTGCTTTGTTATATTGCGTATAACACGGGTGGTGCCATGTTTACGTATGGTACGTATGGGGTGTGATTTAGGTGAAGGTAATCACATGTTTGGTTTCCCACATTCGGTAAGGACCCCAAGATATGATCGAGGATCAATAGTTAGGGTAACACTCACATACGACTATAGCTTCACTTGATTGTTGTTTGGTCCATTTCGTAAAAATGGCCCAGTATTTGTAGGGTGCATTTGCGGTTTTGTGCCACACATGAATGCGATCCAATGGTTAAGGATGGTCCACTTGGTGGACATCCAAGGGAGGAGATAAGAATGACACATGGAGTGACATTCTCCGCTCTGCTAGGTGCACAGAATGTTCCATGCACAATTGCACGTATCAGCAAGATACTCACAACACTACCTCTATGCCAATGACTTAGTGACATGTGCTGTTTATTATAACGGCCATTTGGGATAAGATCTCAGCCCAACATTTTATTGGATGTGTCTATCCAGGCTTGATTTGATCGCTGTCAGGCCCAGGAACTTGCTTCCTACGCAAAGAGTGATGGGTTTTACTCTTGCGTCTTGTCTTGGGCCTCTGTTGAGTGTATGAGTTTTAGCCATTTGGGCTGAAACCTCTATACGATATTAGTCTCTACAAAGATAGAGGCTGCGACTATTTAAAAACAAAAAGTTATCTAGTTTGGGGTGTTTCAGATCGACTATGAAGAGACCTTCTCCCCTATTGTCAAAATTGTCACTGTGAGGTGTCTGATTGCTTTAGCTGTAAAAAAATGAAACTTATATCAACTAGATGTTAATAATGATTTCGTATATGACGGTATTGAAGAAGATGTCTACATAACTCTTCCTTAGGGGTAATTTTCCAAATATGAAACCAAAGTGTTCAAATTGGATAGATCTTTATATAGTCCTAAACACGCCCATAGGAAGTGGAATTAAACACATGTCACTATTCTGTCTGGTTTCATTCAAAGTCAAAGTGATCATTCTCTGTTTATCAAAAGTAAATGGGATTTTTTTTTTAATTTTTATTTTTTATTAATTTTTTTTGCATTATTAGTCTATGTGGATGACATTGTCATAACTGGTAATGATGAGGAAGAAATACAAAATATTTTAAACATTTTCTCACTTCTAAATTTCAAATAAAAAACTTGGGGAAACTTAAATACTTTTTGGGCATTGAAGTCTTAGATGAAGATAACTGCATATTTCTTTCTCAAATAAAGGATTGTTTTCAACTCTTGCAAGATTTTGGTATGCTTGGATGAAAACTAGTTTCTATTGCCATGGAAGCTAATCATGTTATCTACATACTAATTTTCAATTTTGAAATATTTTAAGTACCCGACTTGTATTTCTTACTTGCACGAAGACATTAAGTCATAATTTCACATAACTTTAAAAACAAACTAAAGTAAACATATATTGGATGTAATGCTTAGAAACTTGAATAAGAAACTGGTCAATGTTCCATGTGAAAAGTCAACCAATCAAATTATGTGCTTATCGTGAAGTTTCATCTTAATTCATTGTTTGATTCCAACATTAATGCTTATAATTACTTGTAAGTTACATAAGTTCTTTTTCTATTTTATTGAAATATGGCAAAGACACAACATAATGATCGGTGAACATTTGACTCATGACACATAATACGTCAATCCACATGATTAATTTATAATTACACTCTATAATGATTTTACATAACCAAGTATCAAGAATCAAAAATAAAAATTAAATATTTAATGATATGCTAAGGGTGTATCATCTTTTGGATTTTATTAAACTTATAGTTTAAGTAACACTATATATGTTTTTTCTGTAGAGTCTAGAACCACAAAGGAATGGTGGACTTGTGTATAAAACAATTATTAGAATCTTTAAAAGCTTTCCAATAAACATAACAACAAGGATTACTCATTGACCATAAAAATACCAAGCTTCTAATGATACACTAAACATGAAACATCTCACGCATTGCATTAACTTATATATTAAGCAACATGTGACATTACATGTTTTCCTTAGGAAACATCTAAGGACCACACATGAGAATTTAGACGTCTGTATAAAACGATCATTAGAATCTTTGAATGCTTTAGATTAACTTACTTATTCAATGACCTTTTTACTATTTATGATTGAAATACTCGACTTTAAGACACAATAAAAAGTTATACGACAACAAATAGATGTATTTCACATTACCAAATAACTTTAAGTAATCATAGACGCGTGTATCAAATGATTATTAGAATATTTGAGTACCTTCAAAAAAAAAACCTTTTCCATTATTCATGCTTTAAAGAAGCAACTTTAAAATAATGTAAAAAGTTATACGGATATGTATGACACAAAAGTTTACGAAAAACTAGCAAAATAAGCTATTTAGAAAATATATTTTGGCTATGTTTGGCATATGAGATTATGTTTATTTTTTCAGAAAATAAGCTACTTACAAAATAATCTTTGTTTGACATGCATAACTTATAAGAGATTATAAAAAAAAAAAAATTTCACTGAAAATAAAAGATTACTTAATGTAGCTTATAAAAATAATATAATTTTATAATATTTTTCAGCAACAACACTAACAACAACATCAACAACAACACAATCTATTTTTGTCAAACTTCCTCTTTGTTTAGCTCACAAAGATTATTAAAACTTTCAAATATATAATATTTTTTAATTTTTAAAAATCTAATGCTACTTCAACCAACTTATTTAAAAATAAGCTTCATCTACAACAATCAAAATTGACTAATTACAATTTATAACAATCATTAATAAACTTAATCAAACATTCATAAAACTCTCAAAACCAAAACATGTTAAAATCAAGAAATGAATGAATAAAGCCATAATTACAAACACAATTAATAAAAAACCACACCAATTATTACCTCACTAATTAAATTAATCCAGTTTTCAAATCATACAAATTACTACTAGTAGCTTTTAAATCACACACGGCTCTTAAAATCATCATCATCATTACTTTTTACAGAGATAAACCCTAACAAATTAAATCAAAAAATCAAATTTAAATAAAATTAACCACTCTCATGACCTCATCTTCACACACACACACACACATATAAATATAAATATAAATTCATTTTTATATATATTATATACAATTTCATCATCATCATCATTTAGATATAATCATATAATCCAATCGGTGCTTATATATTCAATCAATCACTCAAAAACCCTAAATTTTTCAATCAATTCATTCAAGAAACCCTAATTTTGTTCAATTTGATCAATTAGGGTTAATCTGATGGTTTGATGGATCTAGAACTGAAATTAGGGGTTTGATATGATAATGGGATTACAGTCTTCTGGTAAATTAGTTGAATTTGGTGAAGAAATCGATATCGAATCGGTTTCGGTTTCGGCGCGGTTTTTACGCTGAATTGTGCTGTTTTTTATTAGTACTTATGGATGAGGTCAATGTTAGTAGTAGATGGAGTCCGAAGCAGCTCGCATTTCGGCCGTATAAGCGTCTGGACGCGAATACGGCTAGTTTGCGAGTTGTGGTTAAAAGACCTGTGAGTGTTTTTGAGTTTTCGAGTTTTCGAAATTTGATCATTTTTTTGCGAGAAATGTGTGTGATTTGTTTTGTTTTTGTGTTTTGCAGTTGGTGGTGAGGTTAACTAAGGATTTAGTGGAAACGTATAGGATATGTAATCCGCAGTTTAGTTATTCGGAAGAGCTGAATCCGAAGCGGTTTTTGACTAGTCCGTCTGCTGGAGTGCTGAATGACGGACATGATAATAAGAATTCGGACCTTATTCTGTCGGTGAATCTTAACTTGACTAATGCAGAAACGCACAGAAAGTAAATGTTTTTTTAACGTGTTTGTTGTGTCTGGTTTTGTTTGGTTTGGTTTAGTATTTGGCGTTAAGATGGTTATGTTGTTGTTGTGACGCTTTTCAGATATGTTGTAAAAGATATGCTTGGGCAGGGGACGTTTGGCCAGGTTTGCAAATGTTGGGTTGCAGAACTGGATCGTTTTGTTGCTGTCAAGATTATTAAGAATCAGCCTGCGTATTATCAGCAGGCGTTGGTTGAAGTTTCTATATTGACAACAGTAAATATCTTTTTTGTTCTGGCTTGGGTTTTGAATTTGGAATGATGTTAGGTGATGTTTGGATGTTTGTTTTGGAAATCACAATTAGTTTTTAGTGTTTGGTTCAACAAATCTAGGGGTCAAATAATCCATTTTATAAGTGCTGATACGAAATTACTCATTTGCCCTTCCTTTTAACCTGATAACGGGATTTTTGATTGCATTTCATAGAAATCTTTTTTGGTCACGAAATATATGATTTTGGTTATTTCAGCTATTAAATTTTACAAAATGGGATTTTCTGATTATTAAAACATCAAGCAGTAGAAGCACCTCCAAACACTAGCTTCTAAGGCTCGTGTTACTTTAGTTGTTATCTGATTCTGGATTGCTTGATGTCACAAATCACTTCCAAACATCCCCTTGATCACATATGTGTGTCGCCTAATATTCTTGTACTTTTCAGTTAAACAAAAAGTTTGATCCCGATGATAAGCATCACATTGTGCGTATTTATGATTACTTTGTGTATCAACGGCATTTGTGCATTGCATTTGAACTGCTCGATACAAATTTGTAAGTTTCAATATGCTGTATGGACCATAGAGAATCTTCTATTGATTTTCATTTAGGTTAAAGCTTTTGTTTTTACATTAGGTATGAGCTTATAAAGCTAAATCATTTCCGAGGATTATCATTGAACATCGTGCAGCTCTTCTCAAAACAGGTTAAAATTGCTTAATATTGATATTTTTTACATGACACACTACGTCTGCCTTTTCTTCACAATTGATCTATTGTGTACTAGATTTTATATGGATTAGCTTTGATGAAGGATGCTGCCATTATACATTGTGATCTAAAACCCGAGAACATCCTTTTATGTACGAGGTAAGTTACTTTGGGAGTAAATGGGTGGGTTAGGCTGGTTGAGTGATGGGTCAAAAATGGGTTCAGGTTGTCAGGGTCATTTAATAGTATGGGTCGACTCTTTAATAAATATTTGACCCATTTGATCCTTTTTTGGTATTTCACAACCCGATTAGACTCATAGTTGAGTAAATGGGTCGAAATTTGGCTGTATATTTTTCTGTTGATTGTGCTCATTCTCTCCTGCTATTGGTGTTTATTGCCTTTACTAGTGTAAAGCCACCAGAAGTCAAAATTATAGACTTTGGATCAGCATGCATGGAAGATCATACTGTTTACTCATACATCCAGGTTTAAAATCGTGACACCTTTCTACAGTTGCATGCTTGAATTTTGGCAGCTTGGTTAAATACTATTCTGAACAATTCATTTTCTTCTGCAGAGTCGATACTACAGATCACCTGAAGTTGTTCTAGGATATCAGTATCCTTAAATTTATAAATCGCTGTTATTTACAGAATATATTTTCATCAATTATTTTTTTTTTTTCTGTTAGACCTTAACTATGCCTCAGGTATTCTACCGCCATTGACATGTGGTCGTTTGGATGCATAGTTGCAGAGCTATTTCTTGGCTTGCCACTGTTTCCAGGACAATCAGAATTTGATCTTCTAAAAAGAATGATAAAAATACTTGGGTATGCACCTGTTTTGTGCATGTAAAACTTTTGCTAATTCCAGCTTTAAATGTTAAAAGTGTGTAGTATTGAACTTTTAAGATTTTGCTGAGTTATTCATCTCATCATATGAATTCTTCTTTTTTATTTGCTTTCCTATTTAGGGGTCAACCACCTGATTATTTGCTTAAAGATGCCAAGAACACTAGCAAATTCTTCAAATGTGTAGGAAGTGTCAACCATGAAGAGAGTAGTCAGCCTTCTTCTTCAGGGAGAAGTGTTTACCAAGCTTTAAGTGAAGAAGAATATGAAGCTGTAAGTACTTTTTCTAGACATCTCTGTTTGTTATTTACACTCTTAATATTGGCACTTGATTATGCTTATCATTAATATAATCAAAACTTTGAGTGCTTTGTTACGAATGAAAGAAGGGTAAACTTTGAGTTCCTAATGTCATCATGTCTAATCACGCTTTCCTGTATGTGGACTACAAAGACATTAGTATTTAAGGAGTGACTATGGGAAAGACCTCCTGATGGTATTTTAAGTTTAAGATTTTAATTGCCCAAGGGGGCTTTATAATCACTTTAAGTTGAAATTGAACGGGAAATATTTTAGGTAGCTTGGCCAGAATAGTTTACATGTCTAAGTATTTAGGTAGCTTGGCACATGGTTGAATAGGATATTAGACCGTCTTTTAACGTAATCTATCGTTAGAGGAGTATTACTCAAGGAGTATTACTCAAGGAGTATTACCTAAGGCATAGCATTCGTTAAAGTAATGATGTTTAGGGTCATCTCGTGTTTTAATGTTATCCGCAAATGCATCAGTAGGATGATTGTAAATTGTAATGCTTTCTTTAGCATCTTGTGGATGAAAGCTGATCGTGAGTGGGTAAAAGCCAATTCGTAGAAAAATATTAGCGTTGATACTTTCTTAACTTTTTACGACTGGGGCTTGTAGCCCAGCGGTACCCATGTGGCCCTCTAACCAAATGGCTGTGAACTCAAGTCCCAATGTGGACAATGTGTAGATTAGAGTGTGTTTCTCTTCCCCTTTCAAAAATAAAAATAAAAATAAGTTATGAACTTAAGAAATTGGATGATGTGTAGCAGTTCAAATACATCCATGGATCAGTAGCAACACAGGAACATGTGAGAATATGGCCCTACTTGAAATAGATCAATAGCAACACAGGATTTGTGCCGACTGCTGAGGGTATCTTTGTATCTCTAGGATGTAATATATATAAATGGTATAACTTTCCTCTTAAAGCATGTGCTTAAAAACACGTGTTTACATCCGTAGGCTGTCAAATGAGACTCACTCCTCCCTTTGTAGAGCGTTAGCATCATTACTATGGATTTAAGTCAAACAAGGGATATATCAGACTCCTTGTATATGAGTTCATGATCAGGCGTGCTTAGATGGCACCAAAACTCGTTAGTATCCTGATTATAAACTCCTCATGCCAATGATGGAGATAGTTGGACTTGATGTCCTGCGGTGGTTTGCAGTAGATCTCCCTGTCATGTTTGGCGCAATTGTCACAACCCTTGAAAAACTTAATGGCACAATTACAGGACTTTGAAGGAACACCAAGGAAAATCTTGAAGGTGACGACTATGGTTCTGTCTGGCGACATGATGACGTCGTGCCAACGAATGCTGGAAGCTTAGAAGTTAAATTTCGTAAAATTAGATATTGTTTAATGAACTTGGCTGAGTAATGCTCAAATGTGGGCAGAAGTGGATGAAAGCTGTTTTGGTTTAGAGAGTGGTATGGCTGTGGCTAGGCTCTTATGTGACAGAGTCATGGCTAGGGGTGTTAATCGGGTCGGGTTCGGGTCAATTCAGGTCATGGTGGTCGGGTTCGGGTCAATTCGGGTCGGGTCAAAGTTGGTTCGATGTTAAAAATAACATATCCGACGCCCGACCGTATTTGAACTCGGGTTAGTCGGGTTTGGGTCAAATCAGGCCAGGTCGGGCGTGTCGTGCCTGTGCCATTTATAAAATCACAGAATTTGATTTCTTAAACGTAGTAGTTAAAATCTTAAACAACTAAAGGCACATGTATAAATCACATAATTTGTTTGTTGCATTTGTTTGTTACTGTAGGCTTGTTGCAAGCAAATTTGCAGAAGGCAAATGTATAAATATTAAAGAACCACAAATATAATGCAACTTGTAACCATGCATGGTAACAAGCTAACAATGCCATGAAGTGTGTTTATAACTAGTTACCAAATGGATAATTATGTTGCATTTGTTTGTTGGAGACTTGCAGTAGTCTTATTGCAGACTTGCAGATTTGCAAAATTGCAAGTAGCAACTAGGATGAGTAGGCAAATACTAAGAACATATAATAATAGTAAAATAAAAGAACAAGACTACCATGACTTGACATTAGTTGCAACCTACAAATTGTATTATTCAAATAACAAGAACATATAATAATAAGCAAGTAGAATAACACTTGCAGTCTTGCAGACATTAGACCTTTTGGTCACAAAATTACAACAGTAGGCAAATAACAACTATCAAGTCATCCATATTACAAACTTTTAATCCACAAAATAAGCATTTAATCCACAAAATAAGCTTCCATTCTCCAAACATATTAACCTTCTAAAATTCTTCGATCTTCAATAGTAAAAACTTTAATTTCATTGACATTCCTTTTGGAGGTAGTACCTTCACCTTCACTCGAATCTGCATGAAAGTAATATAATTAGCAAGAGACGATGCATTTAAATTAACATATATTAAAAATAAACAAATGTACCAATTATTATTGTTTCACAATCTTCTTTTACCGGAATTTTATCTTTATTCTTATCAAACAACATATAAATATACAACTAGTTACTAACAATCATAATCAAACAGTCTCTAACCCAATAAAACTTAAACAAACAAACATTAAACCCTATAAATCTAAAAAGAAACAATTTATGTTCCAAATGCAAACCTTATCCAAACAAACCTCAAATTCTAGAAACCTAATAAGAAACAACATTAACAAAAAAATCAACCATGAAAGAGTAGTACCTTTAGTATAAGATGCCAATTCTTGAAGGAAAAATAAAAGTTTCAGATCATGAAGTGGAGGTGTGGAACGACTTGTTCTTGGTTTTTTGTAATTGAACGTGGAACGTTTCATTCTTTGTGATATGAGCTTGTCTGACACCAAAAGTTGGATGGGAAATGGGCCAAGTTTACAAGATACTATATGGACCATTTAACTTGAACCTTTCAATGGAATAACGATTAGGTCAAGTTTATATGGAAAAATTATAAAAATACAGAACTAACTCGGGTCATTCGGGTTGACCCGAACCCGAATAGGCAAAGTATTTTGAACCTGATACCCGACCCTATTTTGTATTCCGGTTAATCGCGTTGACCCGAGTTAGATTTTGAACCCTATTAACCTGACCGACTCCACTATCCTTATTTGGGTTTGGGTCCAGGTCAGGTCGGGATTTATGACACCACTAGTCATGGCCCTCAAACCAAGTAAAATAATATAAATAATTAAAACGAAATATGTGTTTTATGATCATATCAGTTGCATATATATAGATAATGGATTTTGTGTAAAAACTACATATCATTGAACTGGTGCTTACAAATAATGTTCCTTTCATTAGTAATTAAATTCTTCTTCAATGACAAATAGTTCACTATCCCGAGCCCGGACATTTTGCGTAGAAAAGATTGTTATTATGAGAGCGACTTTTTCTCTTTGTTTCACTAGCTACCATGAGTATTTGTCTACATTTTACCTCCCCCATACCCTGCCTAGGCGGGATTGGGTTTGTTGTTGTTGTTTTTTCTCTTCGTTTCACTAGCTACCATGAGTATTTGTGGCTGTATTTTGCTTTATAATTATTGTGTTGTTTTATTGATTCAGAGAGAGAGGAAGAAACCGACAATGGGAAAGGAGTACTATAATCACATGAATCTCGAATCAATTGTAGAAAAATATCCTTACAAGAAAAATCTGCAAGAAGAAGATTTGGCTAAAGGTTTTCTCAATATACCTAAATTAGTACACTTATTTTTTTTTCTCTATATATATTATGAGCAAAGGTGATCCGCATTTAATGACAAAAACATACTGCAGAGATTCACTCAAGGCTAATGCTGATTGATTTCTTGAGAGGACTTGTAGAATTTGATCCAGCCAAGCGGTGGTCACCATTGCAGGTTAACTAATGCCATTTCTGTTTGTTTATATGATCGTGTTAGTAATGCTTTTGGATGTTGATAGTATGGTGTTCATTTCTGTAATGTAGGCTTCAAAGCATCCCTTTGTTACCGGAGAACCTTTTACTGGCCCTTATATTCCTGCTCCTGAGACTCCACGTGTGGTAAGTAAGACATGTTGATTCATATTGTAAACTACCTGATTCTGTGTAGTAACTAGTACTGCATAAATAAGTATGGGCCTGTTTGGGTTATGTTTCACTTTCAACTGGTCAAATGGTTTCACCGAATTGATTTAACTTAATAGGTAAAGGGTCAAAAGTCGCCCACAGTGTAATTACTCCCTTCTCATTTTAGTCAAAAGGTTTGATTATCATCAAAATAATGTATTTTTTGTTTTAAGCATATCTGACCTGCTAATAATTGGGTTAACCAGTAATATTTTTGGAACAAAAGTGTTGGTGGTCAACTTAAATCTATCCCACCCGTTTTTACCTGTTACCCAACCTGCCCATTTTTCCACCTAATGCCTCTCTTTTTTAGTATGGTTAATGTATGGATCGCTTATTGTATTCCCTTTGGGTCTAAATGAAGTATTCTTTTCTTTTGCTATGTAGCCTGTTTCTCATCATGTCAAGGTCGATCACAATCCTGCCGGGGGTCATTGGTTTGCTGCTGGTCTTTCGCCCAATGTGAGCAACTGCAGACTCAAGTCAAATTTCATTTAGGGGGTGTTTGGATCTATGTTTTGAAATGATTGAGTTTTCAAATCTTGTATAAACAATTGTGTTACTCATCATCCCTGCTTCTTATAATCTAATTATTTAGAGGTTAAAATAACCAGTTTCTTACAAATTATAACACAACTGATTATCGTGGATAGATTTGCCTAATCGTTCCATTTTTAGTAGAGTTTAGACTGTTATCCTCATGTCACAAAATTCTCCCATTTTCACAAAAGAATGTCATCTTTGATCATTGTATCTACTAATTTTTCAGTGATCATCAGTCTTATTAATTAAATACTATTCCCAAACACCCGTGTTTTATTACATAACAGCTATTATCTGAAATTGATTATTCGGCTTGCTCTTCCATGTAGGTTCTAGGTGGAAATCGAGGTTCAATGTATAATAATTCTCATTTTCAAGTAATGCCTTATGCACATGCGGGTAATTTTGGAAGTTTAGGAAGTCATGGAAGCTATAATGATGGCATTGCACTTGGAAGTAGCTATGGTAGTTATGGAGATAACAGTAATATGCTCCAATATTATTCCCCTGTGGGCCCATCAGCTATGAACAACTATGCACAAAATACCCCGTTTCTAGGAACTAGTCCTGATGCCAGGCGAAGAATTATGCAAATTCCACAAGGGAACGGGTTTGGTTTCAGTCCAGCTGGCAATTTTGCACCCATGTCACTTGGCACAAGTCCATCACAATTCACTCCACCTTATAGCCAGATGCCAACTGGATCTCCTGGACACTATGGCCCGAGCTCCCCTGCTAGAGGAACTGTTCACGGATCACCTCTTGGTAAAGGAACACCTTCTGGCAATCAGATGAACAGAAGAAAGGGTTGGGGGTATTCTGGTAATTTACCAAATCAAGAAAGCACGTCTTCTGCACATTGGCAAGGGCAACTTTCTGATGTTAATTCACCAAATTTAAATGCTGGAAGTTGGAAGCAGCAACAACAAAGGAATAGTGGAAATGCTGGTGGTCACGGCTCATTTGGTTCGGGCAAACCATTTTTGCATCCCAAAGGTGCTGTTCATGATAAGGCTGAGACTAGTAGTTCACTGCCTGATCATGGAGAATGGGATCCGAATCATAGGCAGTTTTCTGATGTTAATTCACCAAATTTAAATGCTGGAAATTGGAAGCAGCAACAACAAAGACATAGTGGAAATGCTGGTGGGCGCGGTTCGTTTGGTTCGAGCAAACCATCTTTTCATCCCAAGGGTGCTCATGATAAGGCTGAGACTAGTAGTTCACTGCCTGATCCTGGCGACTGGGATCCAAATTATAGGTAATCGTTTATGCCATGATGCCTCAGTGTTTTCTATATGATTGTTTTAATTGAGACTCCTATGGCCATTGCAATGAACTACTGTGTATATGTTGTTTATGTAATATCTAGAAGACGCTATAAAATTATCTGATGTTTGATCAGACAATCATTTGTGTATTTGCTTCTGCTGTTGGAAGTTCAATATTCAGATTGAGTGTCTGACAAATCTGATTATATAAGAAATTAATAGGTAAATCGATTAAAAAGAGGGAGATTTTTGTTTAGTGGACTTAACTAATCTCTTAAATAGGTCAACAAGGGGTATATAGGTAATTTCGGTTTACCTTTAGATAATCAGTTTCATTGCGGTAGTTATGAAATTGATTATTTAATCTCTGATATATCCTAACACTAAACCTCATGTCTTGAATATATCTGATATCCTGTTTTTATTCAGTGATGACTTGCTTCTGCAAGATGATCCTTCAGAATTGGGCACAATGACCATGGAGTTCAGTAAAAGTATGCATCTTAGTCAAAATACTGCTCCTACAGAGTCACTTGGTGGGGTTGGGCGATTCAATCAAATGTCAAAGTCAAATATGCTATCACAAAGGTAAGCTCCGTTGATATTAATTATTCAAGTATGTCAGTAATGTAATGATTCTATGTGCCTTATTCGGTTTCTTTGTTGTGTTACCCCATACAGGCCAAACGGGCCCATGCAATCATTTTCACATGCAGAAGCCGGAGGTTCTGCATCTTCCCCTGACGCTTATGTTCATCCTATGATGAATCCTTCCCAATACATGCCCCATTTCTCACAGTTTTCACCCAGTCGGCTGGGTCAGCAACCCGCTCTGCGGTACACACATGGGAGGTCAATGGGAGGTGTTCGTGGAGGTGAATGGAACCACATGAAGGTTCAGGCTCCTCATTCCAATTTCAACTCAGGGGGTCCCCGTTCCCCTGGAAGCAACAATAGTGCACCATGGGGTACTTAACCAACCTTACTACTTATTATTTCTATTGGCTTGTTAGGAACCGAAATACTTTGATGAAAGATGCAAATGTGGCAAAATGGGTGGGTCAGGCTGATTGCCTAACGAGTCAGAAAGGGTAAATTTGTTAAGGGTTGAGACAGTGTGGGTTGACGCGAATCACTTTTCGGTAGAACCTTTCTAACTCTTTTATAAATAATTAGTATTGTCAAAGATGATTACGAGTTCCGTATCTTTTTAAAAAATGAACCACATATTTTTTTCAATACCAAACCACATATGTAAAGTAAATGATTTAGGAGGTTTTATTATGCATTGGGTGATTTTCTACCCATTTGACTTGTTTACTTTTTAGATAATTTTTATCAAGTTAGAGATATACTGTATAACATAACCAGAATCGATCCATTTATAGCATATGAGTCGTAATTTGGCAAAATAGCTTTTGATCTGGCAGGTCAACTGTTTGTACGTGTTGATCCAATATATAACTCTTTGGTCCGAATTGTTGATTTTCTTATAAGTAAATCAGTGTGTCGGTTACATTTACTAGCCATATACTTTTACTAAATTGATTGAAGAGGTTTTATGCATTAAAAATACAGCTTGGGTTTGATCCCCTGAACCCATATGGCCTGTTTTCCTTTTAACTACTGTAATACATAAGGTTGTCAAACTTGATTCGGAGAACCAGTAATCCAATTCCATTTATCTAATTGCTTAGAATGTTCTACGGTTAAAATATATACTTTGTGTGACTTTCGACCTTCCATTGAACCAAACCCGTTTCCTTTTTAGTCTTTAAAAAAAAGAAATTAATATTACCCATTGACCTGTTAGAGATAAAACATTACTTGTAAATCGAGAATATGAGTCAAAACTAACCACCTCTGGAACAAGAGTAAGTTGAACTGATGGTGTCATCTTTTTTGTAGGACGTAGGGGCAACCATCCCATTGCCGCCAATATTCTGCCATCTTCCCATGGAGGAAACGAATATGGAAGGATCGCTTGATGGTTGAAATTTAAAAAATATATATAGAAATATTGATTGTAAAAGACTTTGGGTATGATAATTGTTAGTTAAAGTTGCTCATACTCTTCCTGCGTCTAGCATGTTGAATGTGCATCATAGTGATTCGTTAAGTATGACTTATGAAACTTGCTTCCTCCCGTTTCTTTCATTTGTTTCCATTGTTATTTGTTCGTTTGTTTTTCCCTTATGGGGATTGTGGAATGTTGAAAAACGAGTAGGCATGAAAGTGTTTGTTCATTGCATCTGTTTTTTTAAATTGTTTATTTTCGAGCAATATGGATGCAAAGTATGCAAGCAATGGGTCGACTTCATTGCTTGTGTTAGCAATTTGTGTGAATCTTGGATCACTCGTTTGTGTATTAAAAAGCCAAAATATGTGGATCAAATAAGTTTCATCCATTAGTCAAATGGCTGAGATAAGTGTGGCCATGGCACATGTACATTGTCTCTATTGTAGGAGGATATTTAGCAAGTGTTTGGACATTAATCAGTTTTTATGTGTTTAAATTAGAATTTAAATATGATTAGTAAGTAATCTGATTTTGAGAAACATAAAAGCACCTGTTGATTTTACAAATTTAGAATTGATATGTTCTTTTTTGTTAATCTAATGGGAGTTCTCATGTCAATGTTTAATGTCATCATAAAAGAAAATTTTGAATTTATTATGGAATTATTTACCTTTGGAGGGATATATATGCAATTCCCCCAATTTAAGAATTTATTAAATTAAAAATCTGATTTAGTATGATACTTTATAAGTTTGTTTAACGTGTATCAAATATATTATTTTTATCTAAAACAAAATTTTAGTTTAATAAACACAATTTAACTAGTTTTTTAAGAGCACGAGCACTTTTTATTTTTATTTTAGCTATATAATTTTGCAAAATATGGTTAAAATTATCACTTTAATACAATTATTTAAGATACTCTCTTAGATTACAAGAGTAAACATTTAGTTTACTCTTACCTTAATGACATTTGAGCAAAGTTTACTCACTTGAATGACATTTGAGCAAATAAAGTTAACTTATTGTACACAAGACTTCTAGATGTGACATAATTAACACACTTTAAAAATCTTTTTTTGACGAGACATGACCCATAGCCATTTAGTTGTAAAGAATCTCAAATCAAATAATACCGCTAGGCTACAAATATGAACAAGAGGCATCCAAAATTCCGAAACATGACTGAATTCTACTCGAATGAAACTAAGCATGTGAAATTATGAGAGCCGAGAATCAAGCCCATCCAGTAACGATTCATAACCAAGTCGGTCCTTAAACATGAATACTCAAGCCTTTCGCCGAGACAATGCCCAGATCGTTACGCCACAACCTCTCGCCAAAACAGTGCCCAGGTCGTTACGCCAATCGCACGGGTCAAAACTTACCCTACAACCAACTCACCACCTTAAAATATAACCAAATTTAATGACACACACACACACATACACATATTCATGTTTGTTAATTGGGACCAACTCCACTTCTAATTCCAATTCCCTCCGAATCCATAAATCATCATCATCATCATCATCTCCTTCCATCTCACACACACAAATGACGGTGGCTCCCGTGGCAGTTCACGGCGGAGCACCACCACCACCACTTCACAACCCATCAACCAAACACAACAACCCACTTCACCATTTCTCACCACCCATTTCAATTCCACCGTCAAGAAGATTTCACAAAATATGTGTAAAAGTAAAACCCAATCTTCCGAAACGACGTAGGTTTGGTTTAGTTTCTTCTTTGGACTCTGATATTCCAAACCCACTTGACCCACATGATAATAATGGACATATTGAGGTATAAATATTGAGCATTTTTTTTCTTCTATGGTTGTTTGATATTGAGGCTTAAAAAATGTTTAAACCGCGTGTACATTTAGATGAGTCAAAAGGCTCGCCCTCTCCGGTAACCTGAATAAATGAATATTTTTTATTATTAGTGAAAATTCGGAGAAAAAGGTAATGCACTTTATTTAGCTTTTTTTCTTCTCGGTTTGAGGTATCCAAGTTAACTTTTTGTGCAATGTACGGTGTTTGAAGGTTTTTCTTTTAGTTTTCCAAGGATGTTCTTGGTCATTTTTTTAGCTGTAATGGTTAATCAATGCTAAAAGTGTAGGAAAGTCAGAAAAACCTCACATTGTACAAAGAATTAAGTTATGTACTTTAAATTAAGAAAAAAGAGTTAAATTGCTTAAGATTGACCGAAAGTATTGTACTACACCTTTTTGTGCGATTTGCCCTTGATTATTTTGTTGATGACGAGGTATAAAAAATGAATATTTTTGTTATTTTGCTGAGGTAATAAAGAATGTAACTTTATGTTGTTTTGTTGTTAATTATGTCTTTATGGTGTTTGTTTCGTTGAAGATAAGTAAGAAGAGTTTAGAGCAATGGGATTCGTTGACTGCTAAGTTTGCGGGTGTTGCAAATTTGCCTTTTTTGTTGCTGCAATTGCCGCAAATTGTGCTTAATGCTCGTAATCTGATGGCTGGAAATAATGCTGCGCTTTTCGCTGTTCCATGGCTGGTATGTATTATATGCCTCATATTTTCTTTGGTTCTTTTGAGTTAGGTTTCTTGGGTGTTTGGCATTGCGATTTAAAAGTCTTTGGCATTGCTTATGTTAAAGATTTACATGCTAGATGGCCCTGAAGTAATCATATTACTCCGTATTAGATAACTCTTGTTGATGCTACTTCTGAACTGATTATCGAAACTAGATTATTCGAAATAATCAAATAATGGGAATCGTGTCACAATAGCTAGACTAGAAATTGATTGTTTTGGGGGTTGAAAACGTAATAAGATGACAACATTTAGCGGGTGTTTGGCATTGCATTTTGAAGTGATAATGTAATATTGAATATTCACAATAAGATAATCAATTGTAACACAACAAACTGCAGGAGATAGTGTTAAGATAAGCTACTGCTGTCTAAACTTCTGATTATCAGATAGTTAGCTGATTGAGTGTTCAGCAAACTCTCATTATCGAAGATTTACATGTGAAATGACCGATAAATAAGCAGAAGACTAAAAAAAGTTTTGTTGCAAATACTCCTAATGTGAACATAGAAACCCCTAAATATTTAAATAATCCCCAAATGCAAAATATTGATCATCTGTGACTTCAAACCACACTAATTAGTGTCAATACGCAATGCCAAACACCCCCTTAGTATTCTGTTTTGTTCATTGGTGAATTCAAATGGTGGCAGGGAATGTTCACCGGACTTCTTGGAAACCTTTCATTGCTATCCTACTTTGCAAAAAAAGGAGAAACCGAAGCAATGGTGGTTCAAACTCTAGGAGTCATAACAACATACGCAGTCATCACTCAGCTAGCCATGGCTGGGTCCATGCCTGTACCACAATTTACCGCCACTTCTGTTGTGGTTGCTTGTGGTCTTCTTATTAATTTCTTGAATTTCTTTAAGTTGCTTAATCAAAGCATTTGGAATTTTTGGGAGGATTTCATTACTATTGCTGGTCTATCTGCCCTTCCACAAGTAATACATGTTCTCTAGTAAAAAAATATTTTAGTAGAAAATAGCGGTGAGTGTGAATTTACCAATTTTTAAATAAATGATGCAGGTCATGTGGTCAACCTTTGTGCCTTATGTTCCGAACAGTATCTTACCAGGAATAATTTCGTTTGTAATAGCTGTGGTCACTGTCATTATGGTGAGCTACGATTTAAGCATTTAACACATCTCTGATTTCTCAACAGAGCTAGCTAGACTTTTACTTTTACTGTTAATATATTTTTATTTATTTATTTATTTTTTGTAGTTAGAATGTTAAAATTGTAAAATTGCATGACCTATATTTGCAGGCTCGAATCGGCAAACTTCCTGAAAAAGCCACAAAATTTGTTGGATCGATATCTGGATGGACTGCTACACTCCTCTTTATGTGGATGCCTGTTGCACAAATGGTAGCATACACCATGCTCACGTATTTCACACATACATACCCACACACGATTGTTTGACATTAGTTTCTGACAACTGTAATTGTTACCAACAGTGGACGAACTTCTTGAATCCTGACAACATCAGAGGTTTATCAGCTATTTCAATGCTGCTTGCTATGACAGGAAATGGACTTTTGATTCCTCGTGCACTCTTTGTCAAGGATCTCATGTGGTATATTTCCCTCGCATCATCATTCGTCTTTTTCTTCTTCCTAAATATTTGAAAATTAAGACATTGAATTAAGATGTTTGGAGATGTTTTTTTTTTAATTTGACTATGCGATAGTAACTGAATAAAGTCAGATAATCAGTCTTACTAAAACGGGGACAGTGTTTGGCTTATGGTAAAAATTTGTAATAATCAGATTATCAGTTTTTCTAGTAATATGTAAAACATATAATTACCCATTTGATAATCGGTGGTAAAAGTCTCTCAGTTTAGGTTTTTTAATCGGGTACTATGGTACCATTTGATAATCAATTTTGTTGGAGATGGTATGAAACTGATTACTCAAAGCTGATAGATTATCATAAGCTTAATCAGTTTATCTATACATTCAAAACGTAAATCCAAACAACCTCTAATTTTGATGAAATAGACTAAACTGGTTAATGTTTTTTGTTGTTAAATATACCCGTTATACCACTAATTACAAATCACTCTCAGCGTTGTCGGCTAGTGTGAAATGTTAGAAATAAATTTATAAACATGTTGAATACTACATGGGCATATTTTAGAATTGAGATGATAAGGTATTAATTTAATTAATGTTTTCAGGTTCACGGGTTCATGTTGGGCATCTTTCTTCTATGGATGGGGAAACCTTATATGCATGTACCTGTAAGTGATTCAAAAGTTATACAATCTTTAAGAATTTAGCTAATTCTGTTGTATTATAACCATGATTATGGATTCAGTTGTGCAAGTATCAGCAAGGAGTTCTTTTTGGCTGCAACTGTCGGCTTATTTATTTGGACAGGTTTGCTCTTTATATCTATTCTTTACATACTTTTCTTATATAAAGGTTTATTTCAAAGTGCGTTTTGAAGTGATTATTACAATTTCAAGAATCGGATTTATATAATATATGAGATAATGTATAAGGAGGCTACCCAGCTATTCAAGTTTTGAGATAACAATATCTAACTGATCATTTTGGAACGAAAAACTTAACATTTTAATATTTTACTTGACAGGCTACGCGCTATGGAGTGACAGTAAGGCGTATGGCCATGGTTCACCATTAACTTCTTTGAAGGTGTTAATATTTGGATCCTAGAACAATTGCGCTCAATTGGTGTGCTTAAAATCTTATGTGGAGGGGCTTAGAAAGTGGGATGATTTATTGCCATGCATAACACACAACTATGTGGTTCATAAAGATGGCCACGCGTTCTAGTCGATTAGCAAGCTCAAACTTGGTGTTTCGATCTTCAAGGAGGAAGTATAGTGTAGATGACATTGGTTCAAATAATGATTATAGAATAATACAATTTGTAAAGTCACTAAGAGCGTCATATAGGCGTGTAAGTAAGCTTAATTTAACATGTACCATTAATTCTTACAATGTTGCATTTACATTAATTTGATCATATCAAAATGTATGATCCAGCAGTCTTGTGTTTTTACTTCAGTCCACTATTCTGCACTTTACTTTTCACAAGAATTAATATCTTATAGTAAATATTCTGGAATATTTATACTTGCAAATTGTTTAATTGAAAGTTGCTACTTTTTTAGAAACATGGTTAGCTTTTTTTATGTTTTTTCCAAACCGGATATATTTCAAGTGTTGTGGGCAAATTGTTTCATTGAAAGTTGCTACTTTTTTAGAAACATGGTTAGCTTTTTTTATGTTTTTTCCAAACCGGATATATTTGAAGTGTTGTGGCAAAATGAAGTTCGATGGTGTTTTTAGAAGGTAATGTATCTTCATGATCATCTTCCAGATCAATAGTTCTCACTGAATTCTTGAGCTATGAGATCCTTTTCAAGAAAGTCTTCATACCTAGCAACAATTACTTTGTTTCCAGGTGAGTAATAAAAGTAGTAACCAATCGTTTCCTTTGGGTATCCTACAAAGATACATTTTACAGATCTCTGTTGGAGTTTATCTGCTGAGTCACGTTTAACAAACGCCTCGCAACCCCAGACCTTTAAATAAGACAAGTTAGGAGCTTTACCATGCCATATCTCATATGGTGTCTTATCAACCTTCTTAGTTGGAACCATATTTAGAATGCGAACATCAAATTCTAAAGCATAATCCCAAAAAGATAAAGGAAGAGTTGTAAGATTAAACATTGATCGCACCATGTCTAAAAATGTAAGATTTCTTCTCTCAGATACACCATTTTGTTGTGGAGTATATGGAGATGTAAGATGCTGGACAATTCCATTCTTAGCTAGAAAATCTTTAAACTCTTGGCTTAGATATTCACCACCTCTATCGGATCGAAGAGCTTTAATCTTCTTTCCTAGTTGCAATTCTACTTCAGCTTTAAAAACCTTAAATGTTTCAAACATCTCATGTTTATGTTTAAGCAAGTAAACATAACCATAACGGCTGAAATCATCTGTAAAGGTTAAAAAGTAGCTAGCACCTTTCCTTGACACATGTCTAAGTGGTCCACACACATCAGTGTGTATCAAATCACGTAGATCAGAAGTGCTTTCTATACTATTATTAAAAGGTTTCTTTGTCATCTTCCTAGATATACAAAATTCATATTTATCGAATGATTCATCATTGATACTTTTCAAAAGCCCATCATGTTGCAGCTTTTTCATGCAAGTTTTGCCTATGTGAGCAAGTCTACAATACCAAAGATAAAAAGAATTCAAGTCTGACTTTATTCTCTTATTGATGCTAAACATCGAATTATTTTTATTGGATACATTATCATTCATGCCATTCACATCAATAGCATTAAAATAAAAAATACCATTTAAAGTACAGAAATTCCATTACTAGTGAATGTGTGAATAAAACCAAGATATAACAATAAAGAAACTAAAACAACACCTCTAATAATAGAAGGTGCATAATAAAAATTGTTTAATGACAGTACTAAGCCCGAAGGCAAAACTAAATTAAACACTCCTATGGCTTCGACAGTTGCATGTGCTCCATTGCCTACGTACAGATATTGCTCCCCAAGGAAAAGGAAAGGTTAATAAGGGTAAGCAAGTTATGGCCTATCAACCTGAACCTAAGAAATACCCTCCTAAGAAGAAAGAAAATCCCAAGAAGGATCAGGCTTGCCACTACTGTAATGTGACTTGACATTGGAAGAGAAATTGTCCTCTCTATCTTGAAGAGTTGCGAACTAATATGTACAAGAAGTCTGGGCAGGTCGCCAGTACTTCAGGTAACTTCTTTATGATTGAATTATTTACATTAACTCATAAAATAAATTCCTGGGTATACGATACTAGATGTGGTATTCATATTTGTAATATACTGCAGTGGTTTAGAGTTGAAAGGAAGCTGACATATGCTCCTCTTGTTCGCTTGCGGTTTTGGCTTGTTAATCCTACCACCTTGAATAGCTAGTACCTGAGGTGTAGGAGCCTGTTGGGTTCAGTCAGTACCCAAACCCCTTAAGTCTAGGATCTGAATAGAAAATACCGTGGAAAACTAGAAGGGGGCTTGAATAGTTTTACCGTTAAAATTTTAATTGTTTCGAAAACTTATTGTGAGATCAATCAATATAGATAAATGATGTGTAAGTAAAGAATAAATAATATGCAAGCAATAAATAATGTGTAAGTAAGGAAAGAAACAATCAAACCACGACAAGGTTTTTTTATAGTGGTTCGGTCTACAAGGACTCTTTTTCCTTGCCCTACTCCACTCCCTGAGTCTCCAACTCAAGAGTTATCTTCACTAATCAACAAGCTCCTTTAACCAGTGGAGAAAACCTTTACACGTCGCTTACACAATATTTCCGATACAAAGCTAGATGTCGAGTTCTTTTACAAGGGTACAACCACTCCCAACACACTATGTATTTTGAGGACTAAAATACTAACCACTCACACTTAGAGGTTTGAGATGGTTTGGTACAACAATGATGTATGAACAATAATGATTCACACAACAACAAAACAAAAAAGACTTCCAACAATTCGTTGAAGCTTGATTATGCCTTGATCTTCTTTGCTACAAAAGATGATCACTAAAATGAAATGAAACTGAGTTAGAGAATGTATGTGTTTTATGCTAATGAGGGATGAGAAAACAACTTGGGTTGGCTTGCTATTTATAGGCCAAGTGATCAGCAGACCACGGACTGGACGAAACCAAAAAAAGGGTTCCGCCCTTTATAAATTTTTGGTTCCGTGAGTCTGACAATAAAGATTACAAAAAATCTTTCAAGGATCATCCAAATCTCTTCAAGATTATGTAAGATATGTTGAGTGAATATCTAAACAAAATATTCTATGAAATCTTCTAAAGATTTCTAAGGTGATGCAAGCCATGATGTAATATGTTGTTTTCCATTTTTAGAATTAACATGATGTATAAGTAAATACTTATGTAATGTTTTTTTAAGTAACTAAAACATGTTTGATCTAAAATGTTGAGACACATTTTAATTTAGAAGGCTAATAATGTGAATTGATATGTAACTAATCAAAAAGTGACAAGATGCAAATGCTTAAATGTTGAAAACTATTTAAGAAAAGCTTGTAATAATATATAACAATCTTGACAGGCTTTATACTTTGCAAAAATGAAATTTACTTTTGTCATTAACAAAACAAGGTAAAGATCATAAAACATAAATAACGTTTTTGGACGATATTTGTATTAACAATCTCACCCTTTTTGTTGAGGACAAAACATAAATTTTATTTTTACTAAAGATGTAAAGATGTACAAGAATTTTAAAAATATGAAATTAACTTGAACTTGGAAGAACTAGCTAGTTAACTAAAGTTGACAATTTAAAAGTTATTTTGTCTTAAAACTAGTTAGACTTTTGTTTGTCAATTTTTGGTTTATGATAAGGATTTAAAAGGTACACTTTTGATGGGTCATTTAAGCCCTTAATCGACCACTTTTATATCCGTTACTGCTTAACTTCGTTCCTTTTCACTTTTTAGGTCTCTTGAAGGTAAAATGCTGGAATGATGCTTATTTGTACGAAAAGGCGTGAATATATGAATAAAATGGCTAAAGTCAAGATCAAGACACTCAAGCTGCTGGAAACGCACCCGACGGCGTCACAAATAAAGGGTGACGCCGTCGCTCTAATTGCGACGGCTCAGGAGTGAAATTGCTATTTTGTACCTGACGGCGTCAGGCTTTGAAGAGTAGGGCGTCACAACTCAGACGGCCTAGATCCATAATCCGACGGCGACAGAAGATGAAGGCGACGACGTCACAAACTCAATGTGACGCCGTCACAAAGTTAACTTGGCCAAGACGAAACCCTAATGGCGGCGATCCGACGGCGTCACAATTAAAGAGTGACACCGTCTCAGTTGTAACTCTATATATAGAAATCGAATTTTCAGACTTTTAGAGAGGGAGAAGAGTGGAGTAAAACCCTAAAACGATTTTTGGTTGTCTTGGGCAGTATCTTAGGGTTTTCATACCCTATTGTACATTAAGATAAGTAATTTACTTTATTGATTTCATTATGTCTTCGATTGTATGTGTGTATGTTTGCATGTTTACCATGTCCGGCTAATTTACTTGTGTGTTTGCTTAGATCTATAAAACCTAGTTATTGAATATTGATTGGTTGTCTCTTCTCTTAATTGTAATTGGCTTAGGATTGCAATAAGCCATCGTTGTGTTTTTAATGCTTGAGTAATCTTTATGAACATTAGTTTATAATCGCCTAGAGTTATTGTAGGCTAAAATCTAAAAATAACCTTAGAGTTAGTTTATAAATCCTAGAGATTTTGTAGGCAATAACCTTAAGGTATCCTCAAAGAGTTAGGGAAAAAAGCATACCCTACTACCTTAGAAGACACAACGCGTTAAGAATAAGGACGTGACAATTCAACTATCAATAAAAGATAACTAGGGAGTAATAGCATCTAGGTAGACACATTTTTAATCATCATACGAGCACACATCAATTAGACATAGACTACCCCTTAGCTTAGTTAATTAGACTAGATAATAGTAGAGTAATCGGTGATTGTACAATAAATTGCACTACCAGGCTTCGATGATGATCAAAGGTATGAGGGGTGTAGGTTCCAGCCAAAAATTGTCTTTCACCTGAGAATAAGAAATACGAAGACACTACGTTAAGTGATTACGCAGGGGTAAGACCCTGCGAACCACCTCCGGCGTGAGAGTAAGTATGAGTTATGGTTGTATAGGTGTGTGTAAGTAAATAGATGAGTGATGAATGTGCTTACCATAATTATCTGCCCGTCCAACCTATTTATAGTGGAAGAAATAGGGTTAGGGGAATGTGGAAGAACATGGGGACGTCCCATGTTTGTGGGTAACCGCTAGGGCTTAGTGACCCATGTTCTCAAACTTGGCGGGAAAGCCAGGAAAGAGAGGGAGATCGTGGGTTTGACCAAGTCAGGAGGTTCTCCTATCCGTTGCTCCTTCGTCAACCTGACCCTGAAGGGCTTAGGGCTTTGAATGGCGAATTCCCCGCAGGTAACCTTCGTGTGCTCGAAAGGTTTGATGCCTACGAACATTTAGGAAACCTATCTTGGGCCTTCGTACAGAAGGGCTTCGACACATCTCAAAGGGGTGTCCTTCGAGCTGTTCGGAGGGTACATCATCAAGCCCCCCAGTCGAAAGTGATGCATATAGACCAAGAGGCATTGCTTTCGACTTCATCCTGTGAATAAAAGTAACTATTCATTGCCAAACTTCTCATAAACAAGATAACTATGCGCATTTAATGCTAACCAAACCATTTAGCTGCCCGCTACAGTAATTCCAAATCCCAAGTTACCCGGTTGACCAAAAAGACTTATTTGAAATTTAAAAAGCGTTTGAAGTCCGGATAAGAGTTAAACCATGGGACACGTGTGCGGTTAAAAACGGTAGAAAAAGAGTATTTAAGGGGAATTAGTTGGAACCCTAAAACATTTTACTCTCTCCGTCTTCTTTTTTCACGCAGTAATCACTAGCTCTGAAAAGGTAAAGTTTCCTTCCTACTTTCTCGTAGCTTAAAATAGTCATGGATTCAAAGTTCATAATTAAGCAAAAAAAATGTAATTTGACCGCTAAAGAATTACACGATCATTTGGCTGATTACCCAATCCCTCAAGAGTTTAAGATTATGTTACCCAAGTCAAACCAAGGTATTTTTGATGCCCCAGAGGGTTTCGTAAGGCTATACACTCACTCTTTTAGCCATTCAAACCTTAGGATTCCTATTCACCCGCTTATCTTAGAGCTAATGCAATACTACGAAGTGCACATCTCTAGATTTAACCCTTTTGGTTTAGCCAAACTGACCACATTCATAGTTATGTGTAAGGCATATGGCTATGAACCAACGCTTAAGGTTTTAAGGGGATTTTTGAATATGTATCCTGGGGGTAACTTGTTGACTTTGGCAAAAAGACCTGAAGGAGATGTGCCTAATCTTTTTGCGAGGGTGTACACCAACATAAAAGATTGGAAAGGCAGTTTCTTCCATGTGCAAAACACCATTATCCCACCCAATTATCCAGCATTGTTGAATAGGAAGTACATGTTTAATGCCAAACGTTTTAATGACCCCTTGCCTTATGAGGTTCGAAGGAATCCATGTTATCAGCGCTTGGCTAGATATCCTGCAGATGTTCAAGTTTTCCCTGAGCCAATCTTGTACATGGCTGGGATTGCACATAGCTAGGAGGGATCTCCCCATAAGCCTATTATCATTTATCATGGACAAAGTATGTGCTTCTACTTTTGTTTAAGTAGGACCAATGTAGCACTGATATTTATCTTTTCCTGTTTCTTTTTTGCAGAAATGTCGTTTAGGAACTTCATGTATCAAGACCTTGATGAAAAATTGAGCTTCATGCCCGCTGAAAAAGCTGAAGAGTCCTACGGTGTTGGTTCACCTTCCACCTCTGTCAACAACAACGATGTAGACACTCCCAGACCAAAGCCTGTTGCCTCAGCACCTCCACAAGAATTGCTGGAGGGTCCCTCCCAATTGGTTGAGAACGTGGTAGATTCGGATGATCCTACAGAGGAAGATGTCCAAATCACAGGCTCCACTGGTATAGTTGACAGATTGAAGAGTAGGAAGGGAACAACTAGTAAAGCCATCAAGTCTGCAAACAAGAGAAAGACTCCTCTCTCAGCATCTGGATCTAGGGCCGTACGACAGAAGAATGTCGAAGGCAAGAAGATTGTGAAATCTTCCTTTGAAATACCGGATGATGCTGCGGAGATGCATGGTAGGCATTTGCTCGTATTTAAGTTATATGAAATGCTAATTTTAGTGACTAACTCTGCCCTTATGCATTGTATTGGTTGCAAGCCTTCCTTATACGAATGAGCTTCCTAACGCCTTGGCCTGCTACCAAATTGTGGATCATGTTACCCCCCCCCCCCAGTGCAAAGGATTACTGGACAATATGTCCATTGAAGGGGTTTGTGATCTGCACGACAATAGTGTTGCAAGGCAGGCAGTGTTGGACAGTCACTTGAATGGTCAAACCAGGGAGTTACTTCGGGCAGTTACAAAGGCAAGGCTAGAAATGGATGTCATGCTGGAGAGGGAGAAACACAAAGATCAGGAGTATGCCAAGCTGGAGGCCAAGTGTGATGAGATTGAAAAGGATATTGAGAAGAATCCACTCATCCAAGACCTCCGAAAGAAGGTAGCAGAGTTGACAACTGAGTGTGTCAGACTCAAGTTGGAGGAGGGTAAGGTGGTGAGTCTCATTGGCCAAAATGTTGTGTTAGAGGCAAAATGTGTTGGTTAAGAATGTGAGAAGGTTAGGCTTGGAGAGTTAGAAGTGAAATTGAGGGAGGAGATTGATGGCTTGCAGATGAGGTATAAAATGCTCCAAAAGGACCGCGCTGAGGTCGTGTCAAAAGTGGTGCCATACATAGCCATGGAACTCTATCATAGTGATGAGGTAGGAGCTGCGATGTAGAAAGTCATCAAGGCAACTATCTTCCATGGACGATGCTTGGCTTTGGAGGAGGCTGCTAAAACAGGTAAACCCGTAGACCTCTCCAAAATTGAGTGCTACCGTCCCTCATCGAAGGCGGAATATGAAGATGCGGGAAATGCGTTTGCAACCGCAGAGTACCCCTTCCTGGATGAAGCTACCAAAGACCCCATGGCACCTCTTGAAGACCTCCTCTCAAAGAAGCCACGCAAGATCAAGCCTGCGACCCCTACCAAGAATACGGCCTCCACCAAGCCTGCCTCAGCTCATGCATCTCCAACTCCATCTCCTCAGAAACCAGAATGAAGGCTGCCATGTTGGCAGTAATTTGGTTCCAAGGGTAGCATGTACCCTTTTAAGACAATTTATGTTTCTTTGTGATGTGTGTCTTGTTCCTTAAAACAATTTACAGTTTGTGATGTATGGCCTAGGCCAAAGACAATTTAAATGGGGCTTCAGCCTCATATGCAGGTATAGGGGTGCTAGCCCTTCTTTTGAATGCCAAAGTGTAGGGAAATATCCCTACACACTTAGTAATTTTTGTCTTGTTAGCTTCTCTTACGCCATTTTTCCAACGCTTTAAATTTTACAACCTAAGGTTAAGCAACCTCATTGTGTGTAAATTACAACACCAAGAATATAATGACCAATTTTGATCATTGACAGAGGGTCGCGACCCACGTTATCTCAAATCCTTAAAGTAATATGGCTTTGCTTTCACTTTCATAAGTGCCATAAACTATTAGGAGAGTTAACGTGAATGTATTGATAGGCTTAAGTAATGAGGCGTTTGTTACACCGTATGCCTTCCCATTCGACATTGAAACTCATAAATGATTTGGCTGAACAAATCTTTGTGTTTAAGAAACGAAGCAAAGATTTGTGGGAAATGTATTATTCATCATTGAATTGGTAGAGAGGATTACATCATTCTTGAAATGAAAACTACGACAACTACCAATAATGTTTTGCTTTCCCATGAGAAGCATTTAATTACAAGAATGAAAAGTAAAAATACTTTCTAAACATAGAACTTTCGAAGGTTCGTACCATTCCATGTTCTGTCGATAGGTTCTTCGAGAAGAGTGGCCAACTTGTAGGCTCCATTGCCGTAGGCCTCAGCTATCACGTAGGGTCCTTCCCAAGTAGGTCCTAGCTTCCTCTGGTATTCTGCTTTGCTTGCACTATTGAGGCGTCGCACGTCTTCTCTAGGTTTGAAGGTGGAAGGCCTGACCCTTTTGTTGTAGTAGCCTTCGATCTTATGCTTGTACATGGCTTCTCGGATGGAGGCTATCTCTCTCCTTTCTTCTAATAGATCAAGGTTCTCCCTGATCTTTTCATCATTTTAGGAGGCATCATATGTTGCCACACGCTCTGTGTGTATACTTAGTTCCAAAGGGATAACCGCTTCTGTTCCGTATGTTAGGCTGAAGGGGGTCTCACCATTGCTTGACTTGGGGTGCGTCCTATGTGCCCACAGTACTTGAGGGAGCTCATCCACCCACCCGTGATGGTTCGCCCCAGTCTTTTCTCAATCCATTTGACAATGTCTCTATTAGCAACCTCCACTTGTTCGTTACCTTGTGGATGGTAGACGGATGTCCAAGACTGCTTTATGTTGAGCCCTTGACAGAAGTCATAGAAGACTCCTTCGGCAAACTGCTTATCATTGTCGGATATGATGATGTGGGGTACTCCGAATCTGCATACAATGTGCTCCCACACAAACTTTTCGATTTGTCTCCCCGTAATAGAGGCTAAGGGTTTATCCTCCACCCATTTTGTAAAGTAATCGATTGCCACCAGTAAGAATTTGACCCCACCAGGAACCACAGGCATGGGTCCTACAATATCAATTCCCCATTGGGAGAAGGGCCATGCGGATGTCACACTTGTCATGTCCTGCTTCGGCAGCTTGGGAACGTTTGAGTGTAGCTGACAGGCTTCACATTTTAGAATGATTTCTGCTGCATCCCTATGCATCGAAGGCCAGTAATAGCCTAACTTCATTATCTTCGAGACAACAGAACGGGGCCCTGTATGGAAGCCACAGGATCCTTCGTGGACTTCTATGATGATGCTCGCAGCTTGCTTAGGTCCGACACACCTAAGCCAAGGTGATAGAAACGACCTCCTGTATAGGGTTTCTCCCCTTAGCCGGTATTGGGGGGACTTAACCCATATCTTCCTTGCTAGTTTGGGATCTTCGGGGAGAAGACCACTTATCAAGTACTCTCTGATGGGAGTCATCCATGTCTCTCCTTCTTCATGAACCACGTCTGTAACCTCCTTACGAATAATGAACATTTCAGGTAGGAATTCAACCAGTACTTCTTTAGTGAGATGAGCGAAGGCCATAGAGTCTAGCTTGCTCAATGCATCTGCCTTCTTTTTCTGATTCCTGCGAACGTGTTGGATGGTGTAAGAATCAAAACTATCCAGCATCTCCTTTGTTTTTTCCAAGTACTGATTGATGACGGGTTGCCTTGCTTCATAGGAGCCTGTCACCTAGTTTGCTACCAATTGGGAATCTACGAAAACGGCAAGAGCTTTGACCTCCATATCCTTAGCTAATCGAAGGCCTGCCAATAGGGCTTCGTACTCCGCTTCATTGTTGGTGGCTTCAAACTCAAAATGAAGAGCATATGTATGCTCCTTCCTTTCAGGGCTGACCAGCATTAGACCTGCTCCCGAACCATCGGAGCTTGATGCTCCGTCTGTATAAAGTTTCCAGTCGTCCTGCACTTCGGTGAGTTTATCCTTAGGCTTTTCCTTTTCTGTGTTCGGCTCGGAAGGTGTTTCTGCCAAGAAGTCTGCGAGAATTTACCCTTTAATAGAGTTTCGACCCTTGAACTCTATTTCATGCTCCCCAAGCTCGATAGCTCATTTGGCCACCCTTTCAGACTTTTCAGGCTTCGACAAGATCTGTTTGAGTGGCTTGTCGGTTAAGACTGTGATTGGATGGGCCTGGAAGTATCGTCGGAGCCTTCTTGCTGTGTAGATTAGAGCTAGTATTAGCTTCTCCAATGTTGGGTAGTTTACCTCTGCTCCCTGCAAGACCCTACTGACAAAGTAAATGGGGATTTGCCTCTTGTCCCGTTCTGCCATAAGGATTGCGCTAATGCTCTCCATTGAGGATGCTAAGTACATGAACAACACCTCGCCTTTGATTGGGGCTGTAAGTGTTGGAAGGATTTCAATGAAATCCTTCATCTTCTGAAAAGCAACTTCGGCACCGTGGCTCCATTGGAAAGTCTTCTTGTCGACGCATCCTTTGAGTGTTTTGAAGAATGGTAGGGATCTGTCAGCCCCCTTCAACAAGAATCGACTTAGCGTGGCTAGCTTCCCATTCAGGCTTTGTACATCTTTTAAACACTTAGGAGCTTGGAGATCAGTAATTGCCTTGACCTTAGAAGGGTTAGCCTTTATCCCTTGCTTTGTAATCAGATGCCCTAGAAATTGCCCCTCTTCGACACCGAAAGAGCATTTCTTAGGGTTCAGCTTCATATTGATCGCCCGAAGCTGGTCAAAGGCTTCTTGAACGTCAAGGAGTAGGTCCTCCTCCGTCTTGCTCTTAATAACCATGTCATCAACGTATGCTTCGAGATTTCTGCCTATCTGTTTATTGAAGGCTTTATCTACGAGCCATTGGTATGTTGCCCCTGCGTTCTTCAATCCGAAGGGCATCTTTCTGTAACAGTAGACACCTTTGCTTGTGTAGAAGGCTATCTTTTCCTCGTCCTCCTTTGCCATCTAAATCTGATGATACCCTTTATAGGCATCTAAGAAACACTTCAGTCGGAAGCCTGCCAAGGATTCTACCTTCCAGTCGATTTCTGGTAAGGGGTAGCAGTCCTTTGGGCACCCCTTGTTGATGTCAGTAAAGTCAACACACATGCGCCACCCTCCGTCGCTCTTTTTTACCATTACAGGGTTGGCCACCCAGGTTTGGTATTTGAATTCCCTTAGAATGCCCGCTTGTGTTAGTTCCTCAACCTCTTTGCAGGCTGCAACGTTTCTTTCGGGGGCCAGGCTCCTTATTTTCCGTTTTATGGGCTCAATATGTTTGTATTCATTGAGCTTGTGCTCTGTGCCGAAGGGCTTTCCGTCTATCAGCAAAGTTCTTGGGACCCCTGTCATGTCAGAATATTTCCATGCAAAAATATCAAGGTTAGTCCGCAACAGCTCTGTGAGCTTTGCCTTGAAACTCGTTGGGAGTTGCTTTCCTATCATCACTGTCTGTTCGGGGTAGCTAGGGTTTACTATAACCCGTTCTTCTGCGTCTGTACAGCTTAGAATCACTATCGGAGGCTCCTCCGACCCTTCCTTGACTTTCTTGACACCATACACTCCCTTATCTGTCCCATAATTAGAATGGACGGTTCCTACTCCAAAGGGAGTTTGGAACTTAATGGCAGTGTGTATGGTGGAAACTACAATGCCCATCTTTTGCATAGCTGTTCTCCCTATTAGTGAATTGTAAGGAGAATCTGACCTGACTATTACGAAGGTGAGTGTCTCCGTGCGAGATAAGGGCCCTTCACCTATAGTGATTTCCAACGGTACCTCTCCCAGGGGCCATGAGTGTTCGCCGGAGAACCCCACCAAAGGTGTTTTAGAGTCTACCCTTTGCGAGCGTATAGATGGTTTGAGCTTTAGGAAGCAATGCTCATAGATGATTTCACAAGAGCTTCCACAATCAATGTATGCTCGGTTTACTTCCTTGTTGGAGACCCGTACCTTGATGACCACGGGGCCAGTCGAAGGTGTCTGCCCCAGAATGGATGTGAATGTTATCTCCCCTACGCTTCCCAGCTCTCCATTTGCTTCTTTCCGCTTTAAGTTTGTATCATGCCTGTGCACCATTAGTATCGGAGCTTCCGCAGGGGTAGCTTCCTTTTTGTTCCCTTTCCACTCTCCTAGCTAAGTTTCAGAGGACTTGTCCTTCCCCTTTTTAATGCCTTTAACCAGGTGTGCCAATTTTCCGGAGCGTACTGCCTCTTTAATTTGCCTCTTCAGCTCTCTGCAGCTATTGGTGTCATGCCCATGGTCTTCGTGAAAGTGGCAGTACTTCGACATGTCTCTGGCTTTTCTTCGTGCTGACATTCGAGGTGGCGGGTCGAAGGACTTTGCGACTTTCTCCGTAGCAAGGATCTCCCTAGGATATTTGACCAGGTTTGCCAGGAGTCCATGGTTTGAGCCTTTGTTGTAGGGAGTGAAGCGATCTCTATTCTTCTTCCTATTCTTGGATCCTTCACAGGAGGACCCTCTGGAAAATTTATTAGAGGCTTCTCTTGATTCGATTGGAGCTCCGTTTGCTGCTACTTCCTTGGACTCAATCCAAGTGTAAGTCTTCTGCATCAGTGCCTTGTAAGTGGTAGGAAGGTCGGTGGACAGGAATTCCACCAAGCTTCGAATTCGTACGCCATGTACAAAACCAAAAATCCTTTGTTCTTCGTGCAACCACAGAATTTGCAAAGTTTCATCGGTGTACCTTATGACGAAGGCCCTTATGCTTTCGCTGTCCCTTTGCTTGATGGTATGCACGGATAGATCTTCTGTTGGCTAAAGTGTGATCGGAACTTAGCCTTAAGATCATCTAGACTTACAATGCTCCCCACCTTTTGCCCATTTCACCATATTCTTGCAGAATCTCGGAGCGTGTATGTGAACATGTGGCATGCTACGGGGCATGACCCACTCCTGCATCTTGATGGCACCTTCGAACAAATGTAAGAAGTTATCAGGATCGCCTTTCCCATCGTAGGTGCCTATGTGAGTGAGCATCTTTACGCCGTCAGGCAGAGGGTAGTCTTTGATCCACTTCACAAAAGGTGTGCAAGCTCCAGAGGCTTCGACATAGTAAGGGTTATATGGAGGCGGATAAACAGGTGTAGGATTGTACGGGTAAGGAATTGATTGTGAGAATGCAGCGTAGGCTGTGGGAGGTTGGTACGAAGGGTTTCCACCCATCGGCTATGTAGGGTTTACAGAAAAGTGTTCGTAGGGCACTTGCTGGTAACTCTAGTTGTGGAGAGACCCATTCGGAGGGTAGGTATTATAGGTCTGAGCAGGTAGGTATGGATTCATTCCCTGAGGGAGTAGCTGGTTCATCCCAGAGTATGGAGGAGGTCCTCCGACACTCGAGACATAGGACGGAGGCATCTGAGCTCCCATTCCTTCTCTTCCTAAGTGGGCAGCCAGGAGGGGTGGTAGGTTTACCCCTCCGTTTCCTACTGGGTTGCTTCCTCCATTGGAGTTCTCGCTCCTTCTTTCCCCTTGTACTATTTCCTTTCTTCCCGAATCTCCTCCGGGACCTTCTTCAAAACCAACAGTCCTTCCATTAGGCCTCCTTATGGAAGGAGAACCATTTCGTAGGGCCAAACGCCCCCTGTTAATTGGTTGAGGCCATTCATCTACCTCGATCTCTTCGTCATATTCCTCACTGGAGTATTCCAATTCCCTTCGCATCTCGGTGTTGCGAACTTTCCTCTTGTGAGCCCTCAGCAAAGATTCTAAGGCTTTGAAGTTTGCCTCAACGAAGGCAGGGCTAATTTCTGGGACAGGGTTAGCGGAAGTTGAGGCATGATGTGTGGGAGTGGTTTCCAAACGAGATCGTGTAGTGAAGGTAGAGGCAGTTATGGGGGCGAGATTATCGGTGTTAGTTGTGTTGAGAGGCACCAGGGTAGAGAAACCTGGTGGAGGTGTATCTTCTCTTCCTGGTTCCATGCCGGAAAGGTAGCGTAATCGGTTAGGATTTCAAGACTTGGCGATTACGGGACTAATAGTAGTGGGTCCCACGGATGGCGCCACTGATTGTACAATAAATTGCACTACCAGGCTTCGATGCTGATTAAAGGTATGAGGGGTGTAGGTTCTAGCCAAGATTGTCTTTCACCTGAGAATAAGAAATACGAAGACACTACGTTAAGTGATTACGCAGGGGTAGGACCCTGCGAACCACCTCCGGCGTGTGAGTAAGTATGAGTTATGGTTGTATAAGTGTGTGTAAGTAAAGAGATGAGTGATGAATGTGCTTACCATAATTCTCTACCCGTCCAACCTATTTATAGTGGAACAAATAGGGTTAGGAGCACCTCTGCGCAAATGTCGGAGAACATGGGGGCGTCCCATGTTTGTGGGTAACCGCTAGGGCTTAGTGACCCACGTTCTCAAACTTGGCGGGAAAGCCAGGAAAGAGAGGGAGATCGTGGGTTTGACCAAATCAGGAGGTTCTCCTATCCGTTGCTCCTTCGTCAAGTTTTTTCCCACTTTATGCTTGTTTTTTTAAAACTTTTCCAAACATATGCTTTTTTATTTATTGTCTTCCTACTCTATGCTTCTTTAATTAAAATGAAAATAAAAAAAATAAATAATAATATAGACTTTCTCCTCTTTCATCATTTTCATTCATGTCGCCTTCCTCTTCTCTTTAAAGGGAGGCTTATAGGGTGTTAATCAAATCGAGTCAAATTCGGGTCGCGGCTAAAAATAGCATACTCGACCCCGACTCTATTTGAACTTGGGTTAATCGGGTTCGGGCCACTCGGTTCAGGTCCGCTCGAGATCGGTCTACCAGAATATGAGTAAAAATGTCATAAAATTGCGTGTTTGTTTTAATTTAGATAGATATTATATAATATATATATATATATATATATATATATATATATATATATATATATATATATAAAAACCATTTAAAAAAACCCTTATTCGGATCAGACGAATAAAATCTTATTATGAGTTAATCAACGTTAGTTATATGCGAACCATCTCATTCAAAACAACGAAACATGACCCTTTATCAAATTAGAGCTATAAAGCTTACCTTCTTTTAATTAAAAAGGAAAAGGCTTTGTTTGTGACTAATGTATTCTGCATAAAAATTGTTCACATCCCTGCATCCGGCTTACAAATTTTGGGAGCATCGATCAACACATTTTTCTTATTCATGATAGATGTGTAGTTATTATATTGATTAGTTGGAGTATGATTTGAACTTTTAAGTGATATATATGAAAATGTGTAATTTATAGCATCGATCAACACTTTGAAGTGATAAATAAGTGAATAAAAAATAAGAAGAGTTTTTTATAAGTATTATTTTTTATTTTGGGATTAGCAAAACTAAATGTTGGGATTTAGTAAATCCATTACTTAAAGTGTCGGTCACCTCAAGTATGTATACTCGTTAGAAAGCTCGTAGTCGTAGTTATTCAGTGTTAGTATTTAGACTACTTTGTAACACCGTGGAGGACGGACGGGTCTTTACCCACTGTATGCCTGATCCACAGCCTAATAGAGGCGTCTAAGCTTGTACCCTATAAATACCCTTTGCCCTCCAAGGCAAAGGGTTGGAGCTTCATAATACATTTTTCTTTGTCTCTCTAGGGTTTCCATTCTCTCCCACTTTCTCTCTCTAAACTCTTAACCTAGCCGCCGCACCTCTTGTTTAACAAACCAAGATCCTACAAATGGTATCAAGAGCCAAGGTTTGATCATCCATCTCTCATGTTCTTGGTTTGATTGTTATTCTTGGGTTAAGGTTTGGTTTATACGCGTAAAAAGGTTGTCTCGTACACGATACCTTTGAATCATTAAAGCTTTAAATTTTTCACTTTTTAATCCAAGATTCTTGTGGGTTAAGGTTTATTGAGTGTTAAACTTTCAGTTTCTTGCAAAAAGTTTCGAACTTTACGAGTTTTTCTTGGTTTTTAAGAGTGTTTGGATACGTGTGTACGAACCTACGAGTAAGAGAGAAAGGTGGTTTTGATCCTCAAGCTTTGTTATTTTGGTGTTTTTAAGGTTGTTTCATCATAATAATCAAGTTTTGTAAAAGGTGTTGATCATAAAAACGTGTTTGGCAAAAAATTTGTACTTTCTAAGCGTATCAAAACCCTAATCCTACGCGTAAGGTGTTTTTCACTTGATCTTCGTTTCTGGTGATTACTCAGTGTTATTCTTGCTTGGATAAGCCTGAAAAACACTTCGACTTTGGATATCTCGTGCACTGTGAAGTGTAAGAGATTTTTGTGGATAAAACCCTAAGTCTACGCATAAGCATAAACTTACGCGTAACAATTCCTACGCATAAGATTTTTCTTACGCATAAGCTTGTCTTACGCCTAAGGGAAACTTACGCATAAGGTTCTTACGCCTAAGTTTTGGTTTACGCATAAACTTAAGCCTTTTACCCGAAAAACTCTACGCGTAAGCTCTAGTCTACGCGTAAACTCTGTCTACGCGTAAGCTTGTGTCTACTCGTAAGTTTGTTGTTACGCCTAAGCTGCTGCCTACGCATAAGCCCTTCATCTACGCATAAGCTTCTACGCTTAAGTTCCTACGCGTAACTCTGCTGTCTACGCATAAGTGCATAAGTTTTACGGTTTATCTCTTGATTTTGTAAAATCCCGTGAAAGTATCTATTTCCCAGTTAAGTCAAAGATTTGTAAAATCCCGTAGAATTTAAACATGTCTTCCGTTGCTGATGATGTGCAAGCTGCAGGATCTGATACTCGTCCTCCCATGCTTGACAGAACTGACTATGAGTCTTGGTCACAAAGAATCAGGCTGTACTGCTTAGGAAAGGAGAATATGGTTAACATCCTTAAGTCTATTGATGAAGGACCGTATCAGGTTGAGACTACTAGAGACATGATTGATACTGCTGCAGATGGAACAATAGTTTATGGAATGGATAGACCTAAGATGTATGATGAACTCACTGATAAGGAGAAAAAGAGATTCGATGCTGATATCCGGGCTTCAAATATTATTCTTCAAGGTCTTCCAAAAGATATCTACAAGCTTATCAATCACAACACTGAAGCCAATGCAGTTTGGGATAATGTCAAGATGCTTCTCTCGGTTCGAATTGACTATCGAAGACAGAGAATCACAGCTGTATGATGAATTTGAGCACTTTAAGATGAAACCCGAAGAAGGTGTTTATGAATATTACGTGAGATTCCACAAGCTGGTGAATGATATGAGGAATATCAAGATGACTATGCCAAACATTCAGTTGAACTCAAAATTCGTAAACAATATGAATCCCGAATGGCACAAGTTTGTCACTTCTGTGAAGCTTACAAAAGGACTAAAGAACACCAACTATGAGCAATTGTATGCCTTCCTTCTTCAGAATGAGAAACATGCTATGTTTGAAAAAGGGATTCTTGAACAGTTCAAATCTCAACCAGGAGAAACAAGCTCATCGAATGATACAACTGCATTCCTCACCAAAGCATCTCAAGTCACACCCACTGGAAATGATAATCACAAGCCCGTTCTGATTCGGATATAAGCAACCTAGTTCTGATGCAGTCATGGAGCACTTTATCAATCAAGTGGCTCTTATGGTCAAGTAAAACCTGAATCTCACCCCTCACACTAACAACTATCTCAGAACTGCATCCAATCGTCAAAATCATGCCACTGTGAAAGACGGAAGGATTGTGGTGGAAAATGTGCAAGGAAGACAGAATGCTTATCTTCCACACAATGAACAAGGTAATGAAGGTTATGGGAATGCTGGTGTTGGTGGTGGATATGTTGGAAATCAGAATCGTGGAAGGAATATTGTTCAGGGTCAATTAAAACCAATCAAATGCTACAACTGTGGTGGAGAAGGACACATTGCTAGGAACTGCACTCAACCTAAACGTCCTCAAAACGCAGAATACTTCAGGGACAAGATGTTACTGGTACAAGCACAAGATAATGGTGCAATGTTGAATGAAGAGGAGTTGTTGTTCTTGTCAGATGGGAATGCTAGAACATACGATGCTGATGTGGACGAACAACCAGTGCATGCTGCTCAGAAAAATCCCAACGCCTTTCAAGTTGCAGATTGTGATGCATTTGACTCGGACGTTGATGATGAACCATATGCACAATCCATCTTCATGGCTAATATCTCTCCAATGACCTCTTCACCTCAACAAGCCAGTCCATCCAAGGAATCCATCATTAAAGAGGTACTCAAACTATATGATGTGGCTGATGAGCAAAAGATTCACCATGAAGTACAATCTACTGAAACTTATGAATCAGATATTGAAAATGAGGATAATAGCAATATTGTTCCTTATGATCAATATGCGAAACAAAGTGAAAGTGAGATTGTACCTAGTGATGTATCCTCTGCAATCAATGATGAATATGTTTATGATGAATACACTGCATGTACCACTGATGATTCTGTTATCTCTGAACTGAATGCCTATAAAGAACAAGCAGCCATCTATGAACAACGTGCTAAAATTGAGTTGACCACTCGTGAGCAGGAAATGGATGACCAAATGCGTACACTCATTAGAAAAAGTAGGTTTAAAGAAGAAGTACTAAAACAAGAGTTAAATTTCTTACAAGAAAAGCTTTCTAAAACTGCTAAGCAAAAACAAGAACTTCAAGAAAATGTGAAAACGCTTAAGCAAGAATTCACTGATAAGGAATCGAAACTTTTGAATGAGTTCTCTAATCTAAAATTTTTGAAAAACAAGCTTGAAAATAAGTTGTACGTACAAGGTAACACCATTCAGACTGTTCACTTGGTCACGAAGCATAGAGTCTTAAGCGATAAGCATAACATTCCACTTGTTGAGGAACCTAATCCTGAGGTAGTTAAAAATGCTAGAGCTGCAAATAAGGTACTTTATGATGGTAATGAAATCCTTAAGCCTAGGCAGAACCCTAGTTGCATTGAGTGCACTAAGGAAGATAAGAAATCAGATGAAGTCACTAGGGAGAAAATGAATAAGAAGCTAGAAGATCTCAAATGCAAAGAGAAGAACATTATAATCAGTCCCCATGATTACAAAAAGGAAAACTGGATTTCCTTAAACAAGTTTAAGCCTCAGACACTTCTAACTCCCGAACAAATGTTCGGAAAAAGAAATGGATTTACAAAAGGCTGAAAACGTTGTTGAAACGAATTCCCCTTGTAGGAAATTGCCCCGTGCAACTGTGTATCCTCCTAATACACCAATGCATTTAGTGCCTAGATCTATTGCCACTAATAGCAGGACCTTAATCAGCCTATATGTTGTTTATCAAATGTTTGTTGATTTTGAGAAAACGTGTAAGAAGAGAATCACACCTACAGGGATTACTGAGGGGGAAAGGGGTTTTGAGCAAATGAAAGAATGTTATTTAACCGAAGTCATGCCTTTCTTTAAACAATTAAAAGGACAATTTGAGAGTCTAAAAATTGGAATAAACACTGATATTAAAGAAATGGAAAAGGTATTTGATGCAATGATAGTTGAAGTCAATGATTATGAACAGGAACTAAAATACAATGAAATTGAAAGGAAGAATCTGCATATACTAAATGAGAACTTGATCTCCCAATGTGTTGCTCAAGATGTGTTCTATGTTGCTACGAATTCTTCTATTACTGCATCTCAATTTCATGAATTATCTGTTGCTTTGAAAGTTTCCCATGATCGTGTCATTGAGCCTGAAAAAACGAATTCAAAATTGCATGAGAAAATTGAACAGGATGATCATGATAATCTCGTTAAACATCTTTCAAAATTAGAAGTTGAACATTTTGCTTTGCAATTAAAATATCAACATCACAAAGAAAATGTTAAAACCTCAAATATCAAGACATCGTCTGATGCTCCTGAGTTTGATGCATTTTTGAAATCAACAAACGTGATGAACAAATTCGAGCTCATTATAACACGATCAAAAGGTTGAAAGCTCAAATTTCACAACTGAAAGGTGAAAAGAGGGATGTAACTGGTTCCCATATGCCTCCACCTTTAGATTCTCAGAATTTCCAACTTCAAAACATCATTTATAACTTACAAAAGGAAAATGCTTGTTTTAAAACTGAAATTTCAAAGGTTAATGATCAAAACAAAGAGTTATGTGATTCATTTAAAGTTACACATGATAAACAAATTGAAAATATAACTTCTTTACTTAATGATATTGAGGATCTTAAGCGTGAGGTGAAAGGAAAGTTGCCAATCCCCAATTGCAAGTACTCTGTTCCTAAAGTCTCTGATTGTGATAAGTATGCTATTGATATGTTATATATTCCCCCGCCCATTAGGAATAATGAACTTGCACATAAAGCATATCTCTCATCTCTTAAGGAAAGTTTAAAGGATCTTCGTGAGATTGTTGAAGATGAAAGATTAGAAAAACCTCTTGATAGTACCATTGCCTATGCTTGCATGGATGCCAAACGATCTCAAGAACTCTTAGAGTACATAATTGTCACATGTCTGAAATTTAGCAATAGGCGAGATAGAATAGTAGCACCCAGCTCTATGCCTAAGGATAAGAATGTGACTTTTAATGTGCCTCACAAAACTTCAGAACCCATCACTTCTAAACCACCAAGGCACAGTGTAGTTTCACCAACTAATATTCCAGTTGTTCCTTCTACAGGAGTAATCGGCAATACTAAGGTTAGCGGGTCAAAGCCTTCAGGCAATACAATGCGAAATAGGATCTTGCCAGCCAAAAGTGTTGAAGAAAAGCTAGTAGAAGAACACCCTAGGAAGAATAAGTTTGAGCTGAATAAAACGAATCGTGTTGATTCTAGTATTAGCTATAAGCGTACTGTAATTAATTCGAATTCTACTGCCTTTTGCAAAACATGTAATGAATGTTTGATTTCTGGTCTTAATCATAAATGTTCTGAGAATGAGGTGATTAATGTTGATAATACTCCAGTCAAGAATATAAAAAATGCTAGACATGTTAAGGAGATCTGGAAGCCTAAAAAGAAAAAGGTTAGCAACTGTTGGAAGCCTACAGGAAGAAAATTTAGCAATATGGGTTATCAACGGAAACCTACTGGCAGAAAATTCAAATTGAATGAATCTTGCCCTAAGTTATCTAGATCCATGCCTTCTAAGAAATGGAAGCCCACTGGTAGAATCATACCTTTAAGAAGTGAACACACCTCACACAGGTCCACTGTCACTACTAGTGTTGCAACCAATACTAATGAGGTCATATCTCCTATTACTGATGTGGGTGCTCCAATAATGTGTACTAACCAAACGGAACCCAATCGTTCATGGGGTTCCAAATTATCCAGTTATCCATTCTTGTCTGTGTTCAAATGCATGTCGTACAAATCATCCTCTGGTATTTGGACTCAGGCTGTTCAAAGCATATGACTGGTGACCGGTCGCGGCTCATGAACTTCGTGAGTAAATTTATTGGAACTGTTAGATTCGGAAACGACCATTTTGGAGCTATTATGGGATATGGTAATTATGTGGTCGGAGATAGTGTAATTTCCCGGGTATATTATGTGGAAGGACTTGGTCATAACTTGTTTTCTATTTGTCAATTCTGTGATTCCGATCTTGAAGTGGCTTTTAGAAAACATACTTGTTTCGTTAGAGAACTTGATGGTGTGGAATTATTAAGAGGAACTCGTGGTTCAAATCTATACACCATCTCTATCGAAGACATGATGAAGTCCTCTCCAATCTGCTTGTTGTCAAAGGCTTCGAAAACAAAGTCATGGTTATGGCATCGTCGTCTCAATCACTTGAACTTCGGCACCATTAATAACCTTGCCAGAAAGGATCTTGTCAGAGGATTATCTAGACTAAAGTATGAAAAGGATCATCTCTGCTCTGCCTGCCAATTGGGAAAAAGCACGAAATATGCTCACAAACCAAAACCCTCAAACTCTGTAATGGAAGTCCTTCATACCCTTCATATGGATTTGTGCGGACCAATGAGAGTCCAAACGATTAATGGGAAGAAATATATTTTAGTCGTAGTTGATGACTACTCTCGATTCACTTGGGTAAAGTTTTTGAGGACAAAGGATGAAACTCCTGATATCATCATCAAACTTATCAAGCAACTTCAGGTACGTCTTAACAATACGGTTAGAATTGTTCGAACTGACAATGGCACAGAGTTCGTAAACAAAGACTTAAGCTAATTTTATGAAAGTATTGGAATCAGCCATCAAAGAAGTGTTCCACGCACTCCTCAACAGAACGGTGTAATTGAAAGACGAAATCGAACTCTTGTGGAAGTCGCAAGAACAATGCTAATTTATTCAAAGGTTCCAATGTTTCTATGGGCTGAAGCCATTGCCACTGCTTGCCACACCCAAAATCGTTCTCTCATTCACACCTCTCATGGAAAAACTCCGTATGAACTTGTCCATAAAGGAAAACCTGATCTATCCTACCTTCGTGTGTTTGGTGCTTTGTGCTATCCGACGAATGACGGTCAAGATTTAGGTAAATTAAGAGCTAAAGCAGACATTGGAGTTTTTGTAGGTTATGCACCAAACAAGAAGGGTTACCGAATCTACAACAAAAGAACTAGAGATATCATGGAAACTATTCACGTCACGTTCGATGAGCTCACCGATCAAATGGCTCCAGGACAATCCAGTTCTGGACCCGCATTTCAAAACAGTCAAATTGGTTCATCCCTTGTACCGAATTCCTCTCCAGCATATCCATATGTACATCCATCTAAGGATGATTTGATGAAATTGTTTGATCCAATGTTTGATGAACATTATGAGCCAAGTGCAAATGATCTATCAATTCCAACAACACAGGCTGCTCCTATCCCTGTCACTGAAGACAACCCATCAGTTTCAATGTCATTAAGTCAAGAAGCGTCTGCTGCTGATAACTCTGTCTCATCAACGGATCATCAATCATCGAATGTACATCATGGAAGTGTTTCTGGCACCAATGATGAAATCAATCCCTTTGCAACTCCCGAAGATGCTCCATTTGAAAACATCTTTGCCCCTGAACCAACACCTGAACCATCTTCATCAGGGGATATAAACTCTGCTACATCAGTCCTTCAACAACAACCACACGAACATCTTAGAAAATGGACACATGACCATCCATTGGATAACATCATTGGGAATCCTTCTCGTCCTGTATCAACTCGAAAACAATTAGCTACTGATGCCTTATGGTGCTTCTTCAACTCAGTACTCTCTAAGATCGAACCAAAAGATGTTAAAACTGCAATGTCTAAGGACAGCTGGTTTAATGCAATGCAAGAAGAAATCCATGAGTTTGATCGTCTAGACGTATGGGAATTAGTACCTGCTCCCGATTGTGCAATGATCATTGCTCTCAAGTGGATCTTCAAAGTGAAGCTTGATGAGCACGGTGATGTTCTGAAAAATAAGGCACGGTTAGTGGCTAAAGGTTATCGTCAGGAAGAAGGTATCGACTTTGAAGAATCTATTGCTCCTGTTGCACGTATCGAAGTCATCAGAATCTTCTTGGCTAATGCTTCTAGCAAAAACATGGTAGTTTATCAGATGGATGTGAAAACCACCTTTCTTAATGGAGATCTTAAAGAAGTGGTATTCGTCAGCTAGCCAGAAGGTTTTGTGAATCCAGAGCATCCTACTCATGTCTATCACTTGAAAAAGGCCCTTTACGGTTTGAAACAAGCTCCAAGGGCATGGTATGATACGCTATCAAAATTTCTTCTATCCACCGGATTCAGCAAATGACCAGTTGATCCAACATTGTTCACCAGAAAGTCAGGCAAACATTTAATTCACGTTCAAATTTATGTTGATGATATTATTTTTGCCTCGACTGACCCAAATGAATGTAACCATTTTTCTATGGAGATGGGCTCCAAATTTCAAATGTCAATGATGGGACAAATGTCATTTTTCTTGGGATTACAAATTTCACAAAGTCCCAGAGGCATTTTCATAAATCAATCAAAATATGCTAATGAAATCTTAAAGAAATTTGGATTTACCTCCAGTGACCCTGTTGATACTCCTATGGTGGAGCGTACAAAACTGGATGAGGACCACTCAGGGATCATAGTAGATCAAACGAAATATCGTAGTATGATTGGATCCCTGATGTACCTCACAGCCAGCAGACCAGACATTTTGTTCGTTGTATGCATGTGTGCTAGATACCAGGCTAAGCCTACCAAAAAGCACCTTGAAGCGGTTAAACGGGTCTTTCGGTATCTCCAAGGAACCATTAACATGGGACTTTGGTATCCGAAGGACTCCGGTATGTCTCTAACGGCCTATGCAGATGCTGACCATGCAGGATGTCAAGATACACGTCGAAGTACATCAGGTGGTGCTCAATTTTTAGGTGACAAGCTTGTAAGCTGGTCTTCAAAGAAACAAATGAGCACTTCCATATCCTCTACAGAGGCTGAATACATAGCCATGTCATCGTGTTGTGCTCAAATCTTATGGATGAGATCCCAACTATCTGACTATGGCTTTGTATTCAACAAAGTTCCTATGTATTGTGATAACAAAAGTGCCATAGCTCTCTGCTGCAACAATGTTCAACACTCTAGAGCTAAGCACATCGACATTCGACATCACTTCATCAGGGAACAAGTTGAAAACGGTGTGGTTGAATTATACTTCGTAAGGACTGAATATCAACTTGCAGACATCTTCACCAAAGCTCTTTCTCGAGAATGCTTTGAGTTTATTCTTCCACTTCTAGGCTTAAAAAACCTTCAACCAGAAACGCTCAAACGTCTTCAGGAAGACGTCGAGGATTAAAGGTGTTCGAATCTATCTATTCTTTGTACATATCTTTTCAAAACGAAAATAGAAAAATATAAAACTTTTCAAAATCCATAAAAATCAGAAAATCTTCAAAATCTTCAAAAAATATTGTTTATTTATCATGTTTTTCTTGTCGATTCAATAACATCTATGGACTTTGTGTTGCCACTCAAAGAATGGCACGGGTCTCTAGATGAAGTTCGAATCTTAAAAAAAAAAAACGAGATGGAGAAAAATGTTGGTTTATTGTCATTTCAGACAGTAACCGGCTTTTCAAAGAAAGAACAGAGCCTTGCTTTATCATGTTTTTCATATCTCATGCTCTGATTCTATAAACATTTATCTACTATCTAATGAAAACCAATTGCTTTGCAATATAACTCGGACTCTATTTTTGATAATCATCTAGTCTTATTTGTCAAAATATCTATCTCTCAATCAACAACCCATGTCCTTGATTGAGGGGGAGAATGATTTCAATTAAATTAAAAAGTTATTTGTCATTCAATTGTTTTCAAAAGATAATCATGCGTGTTTATTCAATGGAGTTTAAAGTCTTAAAATATGATCATTATCAGTTAAAACGCTTTCATTATCAAGTCACAATTCTCCTTAAAAAGCTTTCAAAATCAATTTAAATCTACAGAGATCAGAAATCTCAAATGATTTGATAATTGTGATCGGGGGAGAATTTGTGATTTAAATTGGATTTAAACTGATAAATCGGTAAATGGTTTTATAAGGATGTACAAGTTCTCCTTCCCACATGTGCCAAACGATTTCAATTTTTCCATGCACATGTTGAGGGGGAGCATTTATCTTAAACCACAACGATTTGAATCGTGATCAATGTGCAGGTTCCCTCTAGTATGTGCAAAACTCTTTCAAACCTTAAGGCACATATTGAGGGGGAGTAATCTTATGAAAACCTCATCCTTCCAGAAAATGCTTTATCTACTTGATTTAATTAGGGAAGTGATGTTGATATCTTTTAGAAAATGATAATCAAAGAAGTTATTTCTGTCTCTTGCCTCCGTGTGCAAAACGATTTCAAATACTTGATGCACATGTTGAGGGGGAGCTCTTGTTCTAAAAATATCAAAAACAATTCAGGTACAAAATGCTTTGATAATATATCTTAAGTATCTGGATTGATTTTCAAATGGTTTTCAATTGGTTCCAATGGCAGATGAACAATACCAAATAGACCGACCAATTTTACTTTATGTACGGTGATATAAGGATAATAAGGTTAGGTATGTGTTCCCATGATCCGCCAGAACCGGAGGGATCTACCCAGGGACTATCCACTAGTTAGTGTAGAGTTCTTAGGTATAATGATAAAAGGAGAAAAATGAGATATGGGAAGAGTGCGGAATGAGACTGAGCTAGTACTGGAATTAACCCAACAAGGTTCTAGCTATGAAGTCTCGGTAAGCACTGAAGGGGTTGAAGAATGAAAAAGAATTGAATGAGAAAAGGGTGAAAACAAATAGCCCTCCATTTATTCAACCTTAGGGCAGAAACCGGGTTCAATTCATATGCTACTGATGGTTACTAAGGTAACGCCGGTATTGAAGACAATACGTCATGGACCCAGTGACGCACTGCACTAAAACTTCCCAAGCTACTCAAGTTCCTCTTAAAAGGGCTTGTTTCATTATCACAGGGAACCGACATTATCTATCGACTTTCTCTTAGAGATTGTTGATATTGAAGAAGGAGACCCTCTCCCTAGTCTCCGATATAGGATCCAAATATGCACAAATTGAGTCTAGAACCACGAGATCACCAATAAATCTCATTAGGACACCGTCTATGAAGACTCTCTGTTTCACACAATGTGGAAAGGGAGATTACATCTTATGAGTCCTACGCATTATCCTTGTGGTATTGCCAGAACATCTGAGTGATATGCTAAATATTCACGATGAAGATGGAAATCCTTCTAGAGCCAGCATCAAACAAGCTCTTGGTGGGTGACATGTGAAAATTTTTCTAAAAGATCAAGCTTGTGACAACTGGATAGAAACGATGGGGCGATTCTTTATTGAATCAATCTTGGTCCAGGTTATGGATTGACGGATACCTTTGATAAACCGGTCGTTGTGCTCAAAAATACTTTTCTTTAGCACATCGACTGTGTACTAATATTTCAAAATAAAAGGTGTTTATGATTGATAATTGATTTTCATTAAAAACCTTCGTTGTTATGCAAAACAATTTCTATTGAGCAATACACGATTGTTTTTCAAATCTCTTTTCATTAATCAGTGGATTTATATTCGCTGGTTCACTCACTCCGTGTTGTCTTCTTTGAGACGTTCCGGTTTGAGAACAACTAGAGCAGCTGCGAAACCCTGTCAAGGAAATTCTTCGGAATTATACCTGATCACAGGCAGTTCATGTACTGATCAACGGGGAACCGTGGGCCGTGTACCTCAATTCAACGAAAGTGATCAAAGACACTTTCGTGCGCTTTATTGCTAACTGTTGTATGCAGGTACACCCGACGTTTGCAGCTGATCAGAATGATGCGGTCAATCCATAACCACATGCTCACTTAATACATTCATCTCTAAAGAAATCATGATAATCTCAAAGATTTATGGTTGCTGATAATCTCAAAGCTGGTTCAAAGACTCAAACATCACGTGGATCAGTTTAAGACCTCGACTCGAAATTTCAAAACATGCAGATCATGATGAATCAAAGACTACGAGCTAAAGAACAAATGTGCTTAATCAAAGAAACCAAGAACAACGAAATGTCATATCAGTTTGTAATCATTGTAAGTTGAGGTGACCTCCCTTAGGGGGAGATTGTTGGGATTTAGTAAATCCAGTACTTAAAGTGTCGGTCACCTCAAGTATGTATACTCGTTAGAAAGCTCGTAGTCGTAGTTATTCAGTGTTAGTATTTAGACTACTTTGTAACACCGTGGAGGACGGACGGGTCTTTACCCACCGTATGCCTGATCCACAGCCTAATAGAGGCGTCTAAGCTTGTACTCTATAAATACCCTTTGCCCTCCAAGGCAAAGGGTTGGAGCTTCATAATACATTTTTCTTTGTCTCTCTAGGGTTTCCATTCTCTCCCACTTTCTCTCTCTAAACTCTTAACCTAGCCGCCGCACCTCTTGTTTAACAAACCAAGATCCTACACTAAAACTGGAACCTAAAAATCACATTGAAATTGTTATTAACAAATATTCATGAACATTACTTAGAGTAAAATTCAACAATGAGCTTTAACTCAAAATTAATTTAACTTATTAATACCCAAATTAAAGTATGAAACTCAAATTTTAAAGATAGATACTCATCTCTTTTCACATTATTTTCCTTTTTTGGGAGGACAAGAGGAGAGAGTCATTTAATTTTTCATACATTTAATCTAAAAGCATAGATTTGGAAGAATGCAGATGAAAAAGCATAGGTTGGGAAAGGTTTTAAAACCCAAGCATAAAGTGGGAAAAAACTCTCCTTTGTCAACCTTACACCGAAGGGCTTAGGGCTTCGAATGGCGAATTCCCCGCAGGTAACCTTCGTGTGTACGAAAGGTTTGACGCCTACGAACATTTAGGAGACCTATCTTGGGCCTTCGTACAGAAGGGCTTTGACACGTCTCGAAGGGGTGTCCTTCGAGCTGTTCGGAGGGTACATCATCAATCGGTAAAAATACCACCCCTCAAATCCAATACCCCGAGATTCGTGCCTTTCAATTTTCTAAAAATATAAAAAAGATAAAAAATAATCTTTCTCAACCCCAACCTTAGCGTAGTAATTTCTCACTAGCATTCCTATTCCCCTAGAGAATGATATCAATCCCTGAGGCTTACCTTAATACTACACTACAACGATTAGGTTCACTGCCTAGGTGGTTGAAAAACTTGCTCGAAGAAAAGGAAGTTTCCTTTGACCCCGAATGCGCGTTGTACGCGTATCAAGTTTTTGGCGCCGCTGCCAGGGAATAGAATAGCTAGTTAGATTTCCACCTCATTTAGGTTTCCTTGCTTGATTCCTATTAAGAAAGATTTTTTCTCAATTTTAGCTTCCTCGTAGTCTATCCCCCTTTTTCGTGACCTTTGTTCGTAAACCCATCACTCACCATGATTCGTATCTTTTGCAGTAGAAACTTTGCACTACCCGCTCCCAATCCTCCTCCTAATCCCGAAATAGAAAACACAAACCCACAAAACCTTTCACCCATTCATCACTTTGGAAATCACCTAGAGCATAATGAAATAAATTGGCAACAACATAGTCCTTTCTATGACTCGGATTCCGATGAGGAGTTTAACTATGGTGAGGCACTTGATAATGGGGAGGTCATCAATAAAGTTAATTTTGAAATGGAAGAGGACCCCTCCAATGTTTTGACCCTAGATGTAGAATTGAGAAAGATAGTCCCTTTAACATGTAATTCCCTTGCAAAATAGGATTAGAAGGATTCGATGCTTACTTGAATTCGTTCTTGCCTTTAAACTTAATCTCACGGAACTTATTCAATAAAATTAAGGTCAATGAGTTAACTTATCAAGGGAACAATGTTGTTGAAGCAGTCACTCATTTACATGTGTTTGTTGGAAGTTTTGCTTATTTGGTAGAATTCATGGTCTTAGAAGACTTAGGAGAATTTATTGATAAGGACCTCACTCAAGTAATTTTTGGAAAACCTTTTAAGAGAATGACTAGGTTGAATGAACGAATGATTGATGGTCTAATTACGTTCTCTGATGAAGTTGAAGATTTTGTCTACCAAATGCCACGTGCTCATCCTAGGTTTAAACACATGGATATTGAGGCATGTAATAGAATGACTCTTATTCCATTACTTAGTGAAAGGGATAAGCAAAATGGACTTAGGTACCCGTATGAGAAAACTAAAAGATATTGCAAAAAATGCCTCGAGTTAGGAGATAAGTACAAGAAAAGTGAGAGAACATTGGAATGGCTTAGATATGGGCACACAAGCGTGCACGAGACTACGTAGGGGCACGACTTCGAGTCTAGCTACAAGAATCATAAATAAAGAAAAGCGCTTCGTGGGAGGCAACCCATGCTTAATTATTTGCTTGTTTGTGTGTCATATATTTTCATTGATTGTTTATTCTCATGTTTGAATTTGTGAAAATCCTTTATTTTGTCTTTAACCTCATCTTAATTACATATAAAGGTATTTTATAAAAAGGACAAGTGTATGGAATATTACACACGTTTTCAAAAGAACGTGAACATGAGAATCACAATTCTTGAAAAAGATATATATGTGTGTTTGTTAGAGTCAAATGCTTGTATCGAGTCATAATAGATGTTTTGCAGGAACTTTTCCAGATTTTAAAGATATAACTTTTCCAGAAAAACGCAGCAGACCAGTTTCTGTCAGGGTAACCTGACGGCGTCAGACTCGCTACCTAACGGCGTCAGGAGGAGCAGAAACCACTTATCTTATTTTCTCTCGTTTTTTGTGCTACTTATAAATTTTTGGAATTTCTCAGGTCTTAATTTTCCAGAAAACCTGTAAACATCCATTCCACAAGCATTATATCCTAGTATAGTAGAGTCATATATAGTTTACAATTGATTTTACGCGAAGGTTTCGTCTGTTTTCTTAAGTGTGCAGGTTTTATTTATCAAGAAGAAGATACATAAGATTGGATGGAGCTTTTTACGCATACATTATTTTTGAAAAAGAATTTAACCACTAATTCACACGGATCCTACCGAGCTAATCAGGGGAGTATTAGTTTCTTTCGCTTTTAATTACCTTCCATTATCATAACTTTGATACTTTCGGGGAACATTGGGGACAATGTTCAGTTTAAGTGTAGGGAGGGAAAATAAGACGGGAACTTTGAAACTATGCTTACCCTTGATTATTTGTCTTGTCCAATTTCATTTGTGTAATAAACCATGAGAAATATCGGTTAGGGTAATTTTGGCACCAAATTTAAAAATTTTCATGACATGTAGGAGTGGGCCATTAGTCTTAATAAAGCATCTCATGGATAGGAAGTTACATGACTAGCACAAAACCCTTTACCACTTAAATTCCACCCCAAAAATGTGAGGATCGCCCTTAGATTTGTAGGAATTAAAGCATTTACCTTTAATGCTTCGAGAGTGTACCGATAATATAATAGATTCTAGAACTTTTTTTGTGATGCATCCCGAGATCTCTAGTGAGAATACGCTTGTCGTTTGAAGCAATCGATGATGGTTATATATATTGTAAGGTTTTCGCTGGTGAAGTATCACATTAATTACTCTAACAAGCAATGAAGGTGCCGTAAGTATTCGAAGATAGAGCTTATGTGTTATTGTTTTTCACAATTAGTTGTAGTTCTTGTCATAGAAACTCACATTCAGTTTCATTAACGATTTGTATTTCTCTGGGTCAGAATTCTTCATCTCCACAAGACACGCATATATCCGTTGTGTCTTTGTTGTGACCGGAAAGGGGGGACGGCGTTGCATTTGCAGCCTCCTTATTCTTCTTGCTGGATCCATTGTTAATCACATTCTGTTCGAATAGGCACGCAAGCACACTATTCTCTTATCGTATATTTTAGAGTCCCTCTTTTTATATGTGTATGTAAGTAATATTTTAGGGCTTTCATTATGTGGTTTGTCAAATTTGGAACGATTCATCTGTATATTGTCGACAATATTGGCCAGTATCGTGCATCTCTGTGAAGTTAAATGTCTAACACGTTACGTCCCTCACGAAGGTAATATTGTCACTTAATCCTAAAAAGGATGTAATTTGTTAAGGGCTTAATCTACCTTAACCAACCTTCGAGACAATTGACAGCTTTACCATCAGTTTGTTGCCATTTCAGACTTGTATAATAGAAGATTCCATCTTTAATTTTTTTACCTTTTGCATGCTAAAATAAATTGTGTAAAAAAGATAACTCGTCAGAATTTATATTCATCATGAGCTGGCTACTTCATAACTTCAGACTATGGTGAGTAGTTAAGTACCAAGTAGTTGGAATGTTGGATATGAATTTAATGAAAGTATTGGATTATCAAAATAACAAATTTATTATTTAGTTTTGGAAACGCACTGAATATATTTTCTCCATCTTAAAGCTACCTTTGCCTTTCTTTAACTCATCATACCTCTTCTTTTACTTCTCAAACTAGAACCACTTAATCTTTTTTTTTCTCTTTCTACCACCAATGCAACTAACGAAGTCTAGTGGGTTATGACGTTCCGGTAACCGGCGACGGCGGACGAGGTTTGCGATACTAGAACTTGCATACGCCTAAAAAATCAAAATGAGCATCTAGCCGCCGAAGGTGGTGTTTCGAACGCTGCTAAAATCTCTAATCTCTAAAAAGGTTAAAAACATAAATATATTACGGCGGTTGTCGACAATGCTTGGTGGCGCGTGACATCGACGCTGGCGATACTTTTATTGATATTGTGATGTTGGAGTTAGTTGGACAGACGCCGGAACTGAAGATTCCGGCAGTAAAAGACAACGGCGCGTGGCAGTGTGTGACGTCGCATGGAAGCGCGTAAAAGGTCTGATGACATATTTTTTTGGGATGGTTTGGTCTTTGTTTGTAGTTTAACCAACGGGCTGTATTGGTCGGATTTGACTTCAAGTTTTTGTTCGGTGCAATGATAGTTTGGAGAAGAGAATGCTGCAATTTTGGAGAGAGAGTATGAAGTGTTTTAAATGTATATGTATTTATTTATTTATTGAATGTTGTCTTTTACAATAAAGTTACCATCAAGTTTCTACTTCGTAAAATGTGCTTAGTTAAAAGATTAGGCATGCATTAAATTTTGGGTAAAAGTTGATTCAAATGGTGTGTGAAGTGTTGTGGGAAAAGTTACCTTGGTCCTCGTCGGTAGTACCCAATGTGGCAACTTGGTCCCCATCAGTCGTCGGTCTCCAAACTTCGCTACTTGGTCGAATTTTCAACCGATTATTAAACACACACAAATTTCAAAATGTAACCGTTTGGACTATATATATATATATATATATATATATATATATATATATACACACACTATCTTAAATGGAGAAAGGGTCAAATGTAAATGTGAAAAGTTGAAAATTGAGTATTGAAAGTCAATGTTTTTTAAACCTTTTCAAATGTTAAATTACTCAAACTTATTACTCAAACTCAAAATGCAAAATAGGAAAGGATGCAAAAAAAGTTTAGCTCGTTTATTAATAAAAGAGAAGTCAATAGTTATGCATGGAAAGTATTCTCATTGCATGGAATAGTCAACAGTTATGCATGGAACTCTTGTATGGATACCTCTATTATGCATGGAAAGTATATTTGCAGTTAAAAGCATTATATGAATGAAAACTATCTCTTATTAAATGAAAGATACTACACGTTTTTAAATAAACCCCACGCGGGAAATTTCAAAATCAAAAAAACTTTGCCTATATAAACAACCCTCAAGAGAGGTTTGTATCTCTTCTATACTACATTAAAAAGAAAAATGGTCAATTGGTCAAATGTTGGAAAAGTAAAATAGTGAAATTGTGTAAAAGTGAAATTCTTGTATGGTACCTTTACATGGAAACTATTTAATTTGATTTTGCATTGTAACTATTCAAATGATAAATCTATAAAAGGAAATATTGAAACAATAGTTGAAACAATAGGCTGACTTCTATACAAGCAGTCGTTTACCCCGAATTAATAGGCAATCTATAAAACCGAATTAATAGTCTATAAATAATGGTTAATGATATCATTCTATTAACGGAAAAGTTGACTTCTTTTTACACGCCTAGGCTGACTTCGTTTGTAACTTATATGATTTTATAAAACAAACATGGCAACACAACTAGCATGTTATTTCACACAACTGGCATGTTCATTCCTTAAAAAAGACATAAACCATTTCTCTCTTTACAAAACACTCGACTCTCTTTCTCACACACTAAACAAAACCTCTCTCTCTCTCTAAACATCACCCCTACAGCCGCAGCCACCGTATCTGCCGTCTGCCGAGGTCACCACAATCTTATGGTTGTGTAAGTGGTTTCGGTCGGCTAGGTGGACACGGTTGGTCACGGTGGTTCCGATGGTTTTAGTTGGTTTTGGTTTGTTTTTGCTGCTTATGAGAAATAAGTGGTGGTGGTTTTGACGGCTTATGTGGTTTTCGTGGTTTTGTGTTGTAAGTTTTTAGGTTGTTGTTTAGATCCTTATTTCTTTTAAGATTTGGTGTTTGTGTGATGTTTATAGATCTTTATATTTTCTAATATAAGGTTCTATGATATGAAGTTCTTGTTGTTTTCGTTTCGGTGGTGCTTGATATCAGTTAAGTTGTGGTTTTGACATTTTTTTGGTAGAGCTGTTGACTCTTATTGATAGATCTTTCAAGTTGTAATGGGCATGTTTTAATTCCTTTTGATAAATATTTCAAGTTTTCATAAGACTCTTTATAATTTTTTTGAAGCCAATGGTATTATTTGAGGCTCATTTGTGAGGCTACGGGGCATGTTTGAGGCTCGGTTTGGTTGTTTTGTGTGCTTCGATGGGTTTGATAGGTTCTCTCGAATCCGGTGACGGGTATTATGAAAACTTTGGGCTTATTGATGTAGTATAGAGTATAAGAAAACCAAATATCTTACGAGGCTAGATCTATAGTTATTATTTGATATGTAATATCTTACCAGGCTATGATGACAAAATCTTAACATGAAGTTATAGATGATTTTATTTTGGCGGGGCAAACTTGGATGAAGGTATTGCGTAGATTAAAATCTCCATAATGCAACTTTCATTTTTGCAGCCAAGAGTCCAAGACTCATCAATCCAACTTTTCTTTATAAAAAAAATAGTCTGAGCCTATTTTTTGGAGTTGAACTTTTGGTATTTTGAAGAATTTTTAACTTTTGAAAAATCTTCAAATGAAAAGATTTGATTTTCTATTGTTTGAGATTTTGTAAAAAAATTTAATTTTGGAAATACAAAGTTTTTTAATCTGGTATTTCGTGAATATTTTGAAGTTTACATAAAAAGGCTATAATTGCAAGTATGTAGTCAACTTTAAATTTGCAAGCAAGGCTACGGTACTCAGCTATGGTATACAGTGGGTGATGTTTAGGCAGATTAATACAACCAATAGGTGGGATAGATATGAGATCTTCTATTCTTCTTTGACTATTTTTAAATATGAATTTTAACATGAAATTTAAAATTGTAAAAAGGTACAAGAAAGTAAAGTATTAAAGCAGAAAAAAGTGATAGACCGATTAATGATTTATATGGAAACAACTTTGAGTTCTTTGTTTAAGTTGTATCTTGGTTGAATTATTGGTATGGGAAGATGAATTGAGCTAGGCTTCTCATAACAAAAATAGATAAGTCAAAGGGATTTTCCATCTTAATAAAACAATGGTAATATGATAGGTTACTCCATCTTTATGGTTTAACATATTGTCTTCCATTGATGAACACATACATTAGAAATAAAAATTAATTGACCAAAATTCAATATTTATGTGAAGATGTTCAAGTCCCTATCAATTCATTTAACATGTCAGCATGCTTTGAGGTTAGTACAAAGAGTTCTTTTTAATGTAACTTCTAATTAAACTGATGTTAGTAAAAAGAGTTTGATGTTGGCGGCAAGCTAAGACACACCACCCTCCCAAAGAATCCACTAACGTATATATATATATATATATATATATATATATATACATATATATTATATATATATACAAAAACGAGTGTAACCTCTAAAGTCTAAACACATACATGGACTATGAACCGCCACCATAGTGGTTTATCTTGAAAACAAAAACACACACACGCATGAATATCATTACATCCGGAATATGCGCAAGCTATATACCGCTGCCTCTAGGCGTGGATACTCGGCTATACTACATTAAAAAGAAAAATGGTCAATTGGTCAAATGTTGGAAAAGTGAAATTGTGAAATTGTGAAAAAGTGAAATTCTTGCATGGTAATTTTACATGGAAACTATTTAATTTGATTTTGCATTGTAACAATTCAAATTGACTTATCAACGCCAGCCCATTCTAATACGTAGATATGTTCACGTATCTTTACAACATTAAATATTTTTATATGTCGTTTGATACATGTTAAGCATTTTTGCTAGAGTTGAATTATCACATGTTACAACCGTTTGTAATTACATTTTGATCTTTTCACGTTCTATTTTGAACGTTATACGAAACACTTACCACAATATTGCATACCGTTAATTGTCTGCCGCTAGAAACCGATGCCGCTAGGCACGGGGTACTCGCCTAGTGTGTGTGTATATATATATATATATATATATATATATATATATATATATATATATATGTTGGATCAATGTACTCTAACCAAACTCACTTATGTAGCTTGTAAAGGGCTTAGCAACCTCGGATAAATCCTAAGTCACTAACAATGAAACACTGAATTATCTCTATTAAGTATGCGGAATTTACTTGAATAAAGCTAAGAAGAATTAACTTTAACTTTAACAATTATATTAAAACTCTGAACCTGTTTGATACACAGATTCACTAAAAATCCCTAACTGCTCTAATATCGATCTTAGTAAACTCTAATAATGCACGTATGAATTTGTACCTCTAGTGCCAATCTAGGGGTCCTTTTATAGGCATAAGGATAACCCTAGTCGGTTTACAATTCTATTCCTTGTACGTCAAGTAATTCTAAACTAAACTTAGAACATTCTAGAATTACATTATTATCCTTAACGATTTTGCATAACAGTCCTTTAACCATGCAGTACTTTGATGATCAAGCAGTACTTTGACTTTCTATATCCCAACAATCCTCCCCTAACTTGAATTCTACTTGCTTGACTTCAAGTCCTTTGTATATTCATCTTTAATGTCTTTGTCTTCAAGGAAAAATTGTGTCTTTATCTTCAAAGCTTTGTCTTTGTATTCTCTGTGCTTGTATTATCATCATCAAAGTAGTCTTTATCAGTAATTCTTAATATCAATAATCAACAAGCTCCATCTTTTCAAAGAACTCAGCAACATATGACAATTTGTACATCAGTTCATTTAAGTTTCAGTCTATTCTCATCACTTCCAGGTGTGTAAACTCCTGTGAGAGGTGAATCATTAAAATTTTAATGGATTTTGATGTCTCTTTACCAAAGCCATTAAATCTGGAGTAGCCAAATGTTTAGGTGTATAAGACCATGGTACATTGATAACCATATGATTTTTAGCAAATCATCAGCTATCAACGGATTTTTTTTGTCTTTACCAAAAGCAGTACCCTTTTGGACTAGTTAGTTCTTGCAATCATGGTGAACTAATTACCATATAAATGGTTTTTCCACAGCCTTTACCACAAGCCATTTTTCTTGTGGGCTAGCCAACTCTTCACATTTGCTTATATGGTGAGTTGATTACTATACAACTTATTAGCAAGTTGTCAACTATATAACGGATTTGAGATATCTTTACCAGAGCCGTTTGCTCATGGATTAGCCAATCCTTTTGTTAAACATGGTGGATTGATAACCTATTGTTTTAACCATCTCAAAAACCATTTGTTGCTTTTAACCTTTATTTCAAAATATTTTTCACTTAGCAAAAGTTTTCTTTCAAAAATCATTAACTGGTTTTGTACTGCAAGCAGTACTTTGATTAAAGTACTGTTTGATCAGTAGTACTTTGAGAAAAGTACTTATTTTTCAAAAATTTATACAATTAATCATCATACCAGTATTTATGCTTCATCATCAACCATAGTTGTCCACCTGATATATAATTCAATAACCATTAAGGCTGTTTATGTTTCTTCTTCAACTTCCATTCCATGATCCAGCATCCTTCTCATAAGATCATTAGTCAAAGGATATCTTCATTCAGCTAACATATGGATCATAGTTCCATCTTCCATTTCCAAGGCATGTACTCTTGATTCTTCAAAGAATCTCCAGCTTGTAATCTCCCATACTTCTTGATTATTCCATATAGCATCAGTACTTGTTTCCTCTGTTTCCCAGATAGTTGTGAGGTCTCCAAGTAATATTAAACCAACTCCTTCTAATGGAATGTGTTCAAAATATTCTTGCACTAATTTGTATAAATGCCACAAATATTCTCTGCTAATGATATGCAATATGTCCCATATCAAATTAAACACTTTGAAACTCCCATCTTCTCTATGGAACATCAGATAATCTCCATCTGGTGATTCTACAACTTCAAAAGTAGTTATCTTTGATTTCTTTACTGCAACATCTTTAGATTTAGAATGATCAAAGTCAACAACTCTTAAGTAATTTCTCAGTTCATCAACTGTATCTGATCTCAATTCTACCTTCTTTGATGACTGTTCTTCTTCAGTTGTTCTTTTCCTATTTAAGCTTCTTTTTCTATCATCCTCCTTCAGCTTGTCATCATCTTTAAAATCTTTAATACTATCAACCTGCTTTTGATAAGCTTCTCTTACCAAGTCATACAGCTGTTTCATCTCAAAATATTTCAGCTTTTGTAATCCATTATACCCTTGACCTTTTAGATAAGCCACCATAGCATTTCTTTCTTTAACAATACTTGGACTTTTTGGTAGAATAGGTTTCTTTACTGGTACAAAGAACTTCAGTATCATGCTCTGCTTGAAACTTCTTAGCAGCCTCTTCATTCTTAGCCACTTCAATATCTCTTAGCTCTGCCAAAGTCAGCTTCTTTTTCTTCTTTGTTTCTACCAGTTTGCCTTTGCCTTTTTCTTTAGGATCTAACACTGGTTGAGAAGCTTGATGTTGTTCTTCAAAGAACTCCCCGGAATACTAACACCCCTTGGTTTTGATAAGTTGTGCAATATCTCACCTACAAGCTTCATCATCACTTGCGCGGTGTGTATTGGTTTGGGTGTATCGGCTTCTCTTCGGTATGATTTTGAAGGACCAGACTTCTCTTCAAAGTCTAGAATCCTTGGTGTGATTAGATCTTGACTATATATTCCTTGAAGAGCAGCAGTACCTTGATCAGCAGCACCTTGATCATCAGTACTGATTGGTGCTGAACCGTCAAGTTATCTCACACAAGCTAGCCACTTGTGAATGGCCAACCGTAAGAAACTCAAAACAGGTCAAACACTAATGCAATGAAGATCAGAGGAATATAGTGGATTCTCGGGTCGTTAAGTCCCACGGAGGATGAATTGGTGTATAAACACTTGATCAGATGATAGAATGATCACTAAGGATAGTGATCAGTAAGGATTTTGAAATATTTATACCTAAAGAAATAAATTACAGCGACTTAAATGCAAATTAAGAAAATTAAAAAGTTAAAATATATTAAATAAACGCTATCACTATTTTTACAATGATGTTTTTGTGATTTTATAAAACAAAATAACTTAAATAAACTATTTTAACTAAAATGTAAACTTAAATTACCTAAAAACGTGATTTAAAATGAAAACGTACGTTAAGTCTAAAAATTACGCGAGTGCGCATGCAAAAACGTAAAATTTATGAAATAAAAGACCTACGAATGTAAAAACAATTTTCTTACTTACTATATGATAAAAGAAAATTTTAGAAAAAAGATTTATATTTTTTTGACTTTTATATTTTTTATTATGAATTAAATAAGTTTTTACACTAATTAAATGTTTAAAAATACTAAAACTAATGAGAAAAATCTGAAACTTTTTTATAAAATACTTATTACTAATACAAACCTATGAAAAATACAAAAGTGGAAAAAGCTAGTTCGAATAAGCTACAAATAAGCTAAAATACTCGTATAAGCTAAATGAGACAAAGAGAGTTAAGTATTAAATTGTGTAGGATATAACCAAGACAAGACCCAAGGTGGCTATACTGTACATGCTATCACTCTCATAAGGTGGGAGGTCTCAGGTTCGAGCCTGCCTCCCCACCTTTTTGCAAAACATTTTTTTTTCGATTTTTCTTTTGCAAACTTATTAAACACAAGAAAATAAGCACTTTTTATAACTATGACTTTTTACAAAAATAACTAATAAGCTCAGAATAAGCTTAAGATTCCAACAGTGGCTAGAAAATGAAATAAGCACAAGTTATTAACTAAAATGGGTAATAAGCTAGAAAATGAGCACAGGTTAATCGAGAATAAGCTAATAGACTGATTATAAGCTAATTTATTAACTGAACAAGCACAATAACTAGAAAATAAGCACTTAACAATCCAAATAAGCAAAAGTCTATATGGTACACAAGATATCTTGTTAGTTTTCTAGGCAACTTCTAGCTAAATTTTAAGCACTTGATTAAGCTTAGAAATGAAAACAACCACTGTAACTAACAAGTAGACCAATTAAGCTATCCAAAAGTGAATTACAAAGATTGGCTTTCACAAATGAGCTTGTGAGGAGCTTTGAAAACGGTGAACACCTGACTTATTATTACACTTAATCAAAAATGGACAAAACTAAAAATCACTAGCAGGCTAGCTAAATAAACTAATTATGGAAAATAAGCACTTGGTACCTTGAGTTAGCTAGGCGAGCTTCTCAAAAAGCCAAAATACACAAATTGAAGCTAACTAATAAGCTCTATGAGAGCTTGAGAAATGAGCTACCAAATCAGTACAGGCATGTTTTCAAACAAAGGTCTCAAAAGAAGCTATGAATTAAGCAGTGAATAAGCTAACTAGACAAAAGCTAGTATTTTTCTAATTTTATTAAGCAGGTATATTTTAATATCCTAGAAGCTTATAAGCTGAATCTTAATATCAAGCACACAGTAAAATTCTAAGTTTTATTCAAAAACGGGTATTGACAAATTTGACTTTTTAATTTACACTCAAACTTTGACTTTGATGAACTTAAGATTGATTCTAATGACTGATTCAATTATATTAAGCTATATTAAGATGAGATTAAGTTATAATATCAAGTTTTAAGCTATTATGGTGAGAATTACAAACTGAAATCCTAACAGTTAACTGCAATAAGAATTTAAAAGCTATTTTGAATTTTTCTTGAACAAACACTTGATTTTATTGTATTACTGGGCTATATAGAACTAATATAACATGAAACAACAACAAACAATCACACAGATTCCTTCTATCACAGATAAATAAGTTGAAACAAACACTCCTTAATCTAACTGTTTTGAGAATTTAAACACTAAAACAAGATTTCAGACCAAGGAAACAAGTAATTAACTTATACTAATTATTATTAGACAGAATTAAACCAATATTAACTTATTCAAAACAGATAAACTATGAAATGCAATTTTTGAGAAAATGCTTACAGATGATGTCCAAGTACAAAACAGAGAACTGAGGTACAAGGCCTCAACCTATGGCTTTCCACAAAGCCTCTAAACCAATAAGTAATCCAAAATTAGCTCTGAATCACCAGATATCATGACCAATTCCATTGTGATCTCTTTAGTTGACTTTCGTTGACTTTTATGGTTTTGTCTAAATTGAAACACTAGATTCTAATACAAGCTCATGAAAAGCTTTAACAAGCTTATTTGAGCTTATTGGAAGGATAAAAGAGCTTTTGTGACTTTTAATAAGTATAATTAACTTAATACGAATTATCAAGAGACATGAAAACTTGAAATCTTAATAAACTTGGAATAAGTACAATACAAAAGTGATATTTGACTTGAAACAAACTTAAAATTACACTGAGACTTGAGATTTGAGCTAAAAAAAATATTTAAAGAACTTTTACACTACTAATGGTCTAAAAACATGCGACAACTCTTATCACTGCCTTCTTGTCTTCTTTATAGACATCCAAAAGCTTTTCCTCTTTCCTCTGATCATTTCCCACCATTGGATATGCTTGATAGCATCTTAATCGTACAAGTGGAGTCTTGGCGGGAAAAGTGGTAAGCAGGTTTTAGCATTTAATGCTTCTTGGGAAATTGTGGAGGTGGAGGGGACATGGTGGGAAAGGTAGGTGTGATTTGGAGATAAGGGAGTGAGAAAAGTGGTGGTGAAACCACTGGTATTGGGTTGCAGAGGTGGGAGAGGAGAAGGAGCAAAGGTGTTAAGCGGTTTTATTTCATTTAAAATTTGGGCCGGGTTATGGTATTGGGCTTGGATATTGGGTTTAGATAATATAAGGTCCGGTTGGTTATATATAAGCACAAGGACCATATTTGTAATTTATGAGAGTGTAGGTGCTGGCTTTGACAAATTTCCAAAGTTATTTCAAGGGTTAAACCTGCAATTAATGATTAGTACAAGGACTAAATTTGCATAAAATTTCATTTTTTATAAGTCCAGGGACCAAAACTGTCAACTTTGAAATTCTAGGGACCAAACTTGTAATTTCTCCAAAGTTTACCATAAGGACCAATTTTGTCATTTATGAATAGTACAAGGTTAATATTTGATTATTTTCACTTTTTAAATTAACCAAGGACCATATTTGACAATTTTCAAAGTTAAAGGACCTTTACTGCCATTTGCTCAAAGATTCATTCAAGGACCATTTTTGACAATTTAGAATATTTCAGGGACATTGAATGACATTTTTCTTTATTTTGATTTACCATGGACTATATTTGACAACTTTTGAAACTTGGGGGACTAAAACTGCCAATTATGCAAAGTTGATACGCTTTTCATCTGATTTTGTTATTTTTGCATTTAAAACACATAAAACACTTGTTTGTGATATTTTCATCATTTTGATGCATTTCTGAGTGTTTTCAGATGTTTTTGTAGTCTAGATAGTATAAAAATGATGAGTATTTAGACACTCATCAATCCCCCACACTAAGATATTGCTAGTCCCTAGCAATGATTTATGAAAAGTTAATGGATTTTATCTCTTTACCAAAAGCCATTACTTCTGGAGTAGCCAATTGTTTCAGTTCAAGTAAGAACTTTGGTACAATGATAACCAAATGATTTTGAGCAAATCATAAGCTTTCAACGGGTTTGATTTGTCTTTACCGGAAGCCGTTTGCTTCTGGACTAGCCAACTCTTAGATAAATTATCAATATTATCTTTGGTGAGTCGATTACCAATTATGGTTTTTCCACTGCCTTTACCACAAGCCATAAACTTGCGGGCTAGCCAACTTTTCACTAGTTTAAAGATATGGTAAGCTGAACACCATATAATTTTGGGCAAATTGCAAGCCATAAACGGATTTGAGATATCTTTACCAAGAGCCGTTTGCTCCTGGATTAGCCAATCCTTATGTGGGTTAGACATGGTGGACTGATTACCATTTGTTGTGTTTAGTACATAGTACTTCCACTAAATTTTTTTTTTAAAATTTGGCCATTTTGGGGGAAAAAGGGACTAAAAGGGTACATTTATGATCAAATTCGCCAGAATTTCCCCCACACTTAGAAATGAATATTGTCCTCAATATTCAAAGTACCGACTGTTATGCCGAAACTTAGAACGTAAAAAGATAACATTACTAGCCAAGTGTAGAAACACAACAATTATTCTCTTTTTAATATTTACAATTTTCATTCATTTTTTTTTTTTTTTTTTTTTTAATATACAACATGTGGGGCATCTCCCCCACACTAAGGTGGTACACACGGGTGAAAACCCATGTTTAACTACTTGTTTTTGATTACCGAGTCGCTAGCTTGACTCGACCACAGATTAATTTGTTCATGGGAAAGTAAGTGGAAGAGACAATCTCCATCGGACTTTCATTCAAGATGTTTGTATAAACATTGAAGTACGTGAAAGTTCCACACCGATGAGATATAGATAGAACCGGCTCAAAAATGATAAATGAAAATGCCGGGATCAAAAATAGTGTCCTCATTCCTGAAGGAGAAAAGGGAACGAGAAACCACACCATCTGTGAAAAATGGAATAAAGATGTGCATCACAATGCAATCCCATTCTTCATCAGTGAGGAGAAAATCACCATTTGTTAGATTTTTAAGCTTAGATTTGAAGCTTGTATGGTGATTGGCAACAAAATTTTCGGGAGGGAGAGTTGGAAACGGTTCTTCAATCAACAAATTTTCAAGAAAGAGGATGTCTCCCTCTGAATCATAGTAAGTATTGTCAATCCCTGTTGGAATTGACTCATCACTAAGAAAATCATCGACCTCCTTCCAAAAGTTGTCATCTTCCTCATCTGGAGTGAGAGAAGGAATGGAAGAGTCGGAAATGGGACAAGAAATGAGTGAATGATCATTATATAGGAGACTTTTAGTTTCTTCAAGATCGCTTCAAATCAAAGAGATCATCGTCACTTCGATGAAAGTGGGATGATGTGAGTGAGTTCATCGCTGAATTCCTCAAGAAAAGGATCGCGTGTGGAGTGATGCCTCAACATACTCGATGTCTCCATAAGATTTACAATCATCGCTAAAATCGGAGAAAGTCTCAAAATGATCTTTTGAACACTCAAGAGGGAAAGGGATATCACATATATGGTCAAAAGTTCCCTGTGACTCTCTCGGGATTGGGACAAGGTTCTCAACACTAGACTTTATGAATTCGTCCGATTCCTTTTCAGGAACAATGTTAAGATGCTCATCCCCATGCTCGAGAGTGAGTGTGAACCTCGGGTGTGATAACAGACCGAGGGAGTTGAGAAGGACTAGCATACATATGTTTTACAATTTCCATTTGTTCTTCCGCTAGTAATTCCATCATAGTCTTTTCTCCTTGATTTTTCATGGAAGGAATTTCAACTGATGAACTTGATGAACCTGTACAAAATTGACGAATATCAAGGGTAACTTCATCATCATCGTCATCAGGAATGAAACGGAATCGAGCTAGATTTGGCTGCTTTTTCTTTTGCAATTGATTCCCTAATAGATTTTTCAAAGGTAACTTGGGAATTTAATTTAGCGACCGCTCTTACTAACAAAACTTCCATGGATTTCTCATTTGGATTATCTTGGGGATGTTTACATTCCTTCAAATCTTTCACTAAATCCAAAAGATCAAGGAGAAGATTTTGAGGAAGTGGCTCAGGCTGAGGTGGTGCCTGATTCACTTGGTCGTAGAGGTTGGTCATGATACTAAGAGTCGTAATTGTTACGGGAAATGGATTCCTTGTTTGACAATCGAGCTACTGATGAGGACCTCCACAATACTCACAATGAAACCGATGTGGTCTGTGAGCTATATGTGTTGTAGTCATAATTGTTGTCGAACCGCCATAGACAAGCGTGTTTCCGATTGACAATCGATGGAGTGTGAACCACCACAGTAATCACAACATAAAACTGTTGAGTCTCACAAATGTGGTAGCTGATGGAATAAATCGGTTGTGTTATGGTAGGAATAGGGATCCTGGTTATAGACAGACCCGTTTCCTGATTCCACCATGCTACAAATGGGGCAATTGCCACCATTATAAGGACCACCACACCATTGACAACCAAGAGGGTGAGGATAAGACATAGAAAGAATCAAATGGTTTTAGAGGGTAAGAAATGAAGAATCAAAAGGGTAAGAGGGTAAAGAGGAATATTTTTGGTATTTTTGAAAAACATGATGTAAAAACAAAGAATGAAAATATTTTTGGTGTTTTTAACACTTTAGGAAAAGTGCTAATGAACTTTTTGATATTCTAATAACTTTACAAAAAAGCATTTACAAAAAGGGTGGTATATGTGCAAGAATGGATCTGGAAATGCTTAAAACACGCTTTGACAACAAGGCGCTAAAATTTGATTGGTTTGAACCGTCAAGTTATCTCACACAAGCTAGCCACTTGTGAATGGCCAACCGTAAGAAACTCAAAACAGGTCAAACACTAATGCAATGAAGATCAGAGGAATATAGTGGATTCCTGGGTCGTTAAGTCCCACGGAGGATGAATTGGTGTATAAACACTTGATCAGATGATAGAATGATCACTAAGGATAGTGATCAGTAAGGATTTTGAAATATTTATACCTAAAGAAATAAATTACAGCGACTTAAATGCAAATTAAGAAAATTAAAAAGTTAAAATATATTAAATAAACGCTATCACTATTTTTACAATGATGTTTTTGTGATTTTATAAAACAAAATAACTTAAATAAACTATTTTAACTAAAATGTAAACTTAAATTACCTAAAAACGTGATTTAAAATGAAAACGTACGTTAAGTCTAAAAATTACGCAGTCGCGCAAAGCAAAACGTAAAATTTATGAAATAAAAGACCTACGAATGTAAAAACAATTTTCTTACTTACTATATGATAAAAGAAAATTTTAGAAAAAAGATTTATATTTTGTAGACTTTTATATTTTTTATTATGAATTAAATAAGGTTTTACACTAATTAAATGTTTAAAAATACTAAAACTAATGAGAAAAATCTAAAACTTTTTTATAAAATACTTATTACTAATACAAACCTATGAAAAATACAAAAGTGGAAAAAGCTAGTTCGAATAAGCTACAAATAAGCTAAAATACTTGTATAAGCTAAATGAGACAAAGAGAGTTAAGTATTAAATTGTGTAGGATATAACCAAGACAAGACCCAAGTATTGCGCTATCAGGTACATGCTATCACTCTCATAAGGTGGGAGGTCTCAGGTTCGAGCCTGCCTCCCCACCTTTTTGCAAAACATTTTTTTTTCGATTTTTCTTTTGCAAACTTATTAAACACAAGAAAATAAGCACTTTTTATAACTATGACTTTTTACAAAAATAACTAATAAGCTCAGAATAAGCTTAAGATTCCAACAGTGGCTAGAAAATGAAATAAGCACAAGTTATTAACTAAAATGGGTAATAAGCTAGAAAATGAGCACAGGGTTAAGCGAGAATAAGCTAATAGGACTGATTATAAGCTAATTTATTAACCAACAAGCACAATAACTAGAAAATAAGCACTTAACAATCCAAATAAGCAAAAGTCTATATGGTACACAGATATCTTGTTAGTTTTCTAGGCAACTTCTAGCTAAATTTTAAGCACTTGATTAAGCTCAGAAATGAAAACAACCATTTGTAACTAACAAGTAGACCAATTAAGCTATCCAAAAAGCTGAATTACAAAGATTGGCTTTCACAAATGAGCTTGTGAGGAGCTTTTGAAAAACTGGTGAACACTGACTTATTATTACACTTAATCAAAAATGGACAAAACTAAAAATCACTAGCAGGCTAGCTAAATAAACTAATTATGGAAAATAAGCACTTGGTACCTTGAGTTAGCTAGGCGAGCTTCTCAAAAAGCCAAAATACACAAATTGAAGCTAACTAATAAGCTCTATGAGAGCTTGAGAAATGAGCTACCAAATCAAGGCACAGGGCATGTTTTCAAACAAAGGTCTCAAAAGAAGCTATGAATTAAGCAGTGAATAAGCTAACTAGACAAAAGCTAGTATTTTTCTAATTTTATTAAGCAGGTATATTTTAATATCCTAGAAGCTTATAAGCTGAATCTTAATATCAAGCACACAAAGAAAATTCTAAGTTTTATTCAAAAACGGGTATTGACAAATTTGACTTTTTAATTTACACTCAAACTTTGACTTTGATGAACTTAAGATTGATTCTAATGACTGATTCAATTATATTAAGCTATATTAAGATGAGATTAAGTTATAATATCAAGTTTTAAGCTATTATGGTGAGAATTACAAACTGAAATCCTAACAGTTAACTGCAATAAGAATTTAAAAGCTATTTTGAATTTTTCTTGAACAAACACTTGATTTTATTGTATTACTGGGCTATATAGAACTAATATAACATGAAACAACAACAAACAATCACACAGATTCCTTCTATCACAGATAAATAAGTTAAAACAAACACTCCTTAATCTAAATGTTTTGAGAATTTAAACACTAAAACAAGATTTAAGACCAAGGAAACAAGTAATTAACTTATACTAACTATTATTAGACAGAGTTAAACCAAAATTAACTTATTTAAAACAGATAAACTATGAAATGCAATTTTTGAGAAAATGCTTACAGATGATGTCCAAGTACAAAACAGAGAACTGAGGTACAAGGCCTCAACCTATGGCTTTCCACAAAGCCTCTAAACCAATAAGTAATCCAAAATTAGCTCTGAATCACCAGATATCATGACCAATTCCATTGTGATCTCTTTAGTTGACTTTCGTTGACTTTTATGGTTTTGTCTAAATTGAAACACTAGATTCTAATACAAGCTCATGAAAAGCTTTAACAAGCTTATTTGAGCTTATTGGAAGGATAAAAGAGCTTTTGTGACTTTTAATAAGTATAATTAACTTAATACGAATTATCAAGAGACATGAAAACTTGAAATCTTAATAAACTTGGAATAAGTACAATACAAAAGTGATATTTGACTTGAAACAAACTTAAAATTACACTGAGACTTGAGATTTGAGCTAAAAAAAATATTTAAAGAACTTTTACACTACTAATGGTCTAAAAACATGCGACAACTCTTATCACTGCCTTCTTTTCTTCTTTATAGACATCCAAAAGCTTTTCCTCTTTCCTCTGATCATTTCCCACCATTGGATATGCTTGATAGCATCTTAATCGTACAAGTGGAGTTTTGGCGGGAAAAGTGGTAAAGCAGGTTTTTAGCATTTAATGCTTCTTGGGAGATTGTGGAGGTGGAGGGGACATGGTGGGAAAGGTAGGTGTGTTTGGAGAGATAAGGGAGTGAGAAAAGTGGTGGTGAAACCACGGTATTGGGTTCTGAGAGGTGGGAGAGGAGAAGGAGCAAGTAGCGGTTTTATTTCATTTAAAATTTGGGTCGGGTTATGGTATTGGGCTTGGATATTGGGTTTAGATAATATAGGGTCCGGTTGGTTATATATAAGCACAAGGACCATATTTGTAATTTATGAGAGTGTAGGTCTTGGCTTTGACAAATTTCCAAAGTTATTTCAAGGGTTAAACCTGCAATTAATGATTAGTACAAGGACTAAATTTGCATAAAATTTCTTTTTTTATAAGTCCAGGGGACCAAAACTGTCAACTTTGAAATTCTAGGGACCAAACTTGTAATTTCTCCAAAGTTTACCATAAGGACCAATTTTGTCATTTATGAATAGTACAAGGTTAATATTTGATTATTTTCACTTTTTAAATTAACCAAGGACCATATTTGACAATTTTCAAAGTTAAAGGACCTTTTACGCCATTTGCTCAAAGATTCATTCAAGGACCATTTTTGACAATTTAGAATATTTCAGGGACCTTGAATGACATTTTTCTTTATTTTGATTTACCAGGGACTATATTTGACAACTTTTGAAACTTGGGGGACTAAAACTGCCAATTATGCAAAGTTGATACGTTTTTCATCTGATTTTGTTATTTTTGCATTTAAAACACATAAAACACTTGTTTGTGATATTTTCATCATTTTGATGCATTTCTGAGTGTTTTCAGATGTTTTTGCAGTCTAAATAGTATAAAAATGATGAGTATTTAGACACTCATCAAGTACTTTGAACACCAGTTCCTTCAGGCTCAGTACTTTGAATGTTTACTTGTGCTTCAGTACTTTGAGTTTGAACATCAGTACCTTGAGGTTCAGTATCTTTATCTGTATGAAGTTGAGCATCTTCATTCAAATTATCTTGCTCCAGATTCCTCCCCAAGTTGAATGAAGACTGATGTTGAACCTTTTTGCCCTTTGAAACTTTCTTAAGTTTCTTCTGAGATTTGACCCACAATCTGTGATGTTGGACCAATGGCCAGACAAACTTCTTTAATCTTCTAAATTTGTTTTTCAACTTTTTAATTTGTGCAGCCTGAGTTTCAAAGTCTTTCTTCAATCTTACTAGCTCCCTTGTCAAAGCATAGTTATCCAGAACCTGACCCTCAGAAGCCACATCTCCCTCATCTCCTCCAGATGTTTGAAGCCCATATGTGGAAGTGTAATCATTGGGAGAGGGGTGGGTTTACTACAGTTACGAATGACCATGAGCGAGTTCTTGGTGAGATGTAGCGGTGAAGCTTCAGTACCTTACGGTTCGAATACCTTCCGAACAACCGGTATGTTGAGAAGCGGTACCTTGAGTTGATGTAGTACCTTCTCCTTCTTCACTTGCGTAGCTTCATCTCTCGATTGCTTGAACAATCTCCAAAGCATAGAAGTAGTTAGCGAGTGTTCCTTCCGAAAACCTATCACTTTTCTTAGCCATGAAGGTGAAAATCTTTGCAGGTTGTACCACAACTAGTAATAAGCTTGAAGGCTTTGGTACATCATGAAGTTGTTTATTCAAGAAAACTTGAATAAATCTGGGATACATTAACCAGGGTGATCCATTAGAAATATGAGATAACATACCATCCAGAATAAGTCTTGAAAAGTTGAAGACACTATTTGTAGCCAATCCCACTAAAGCAGATGCGATATTGGATCCAAATTGCTCCCATGAAGTACTCTTTGAACTAATACAATGAAATTAAAACATGAACCAGGTACTTCCATTGTGGACTAAACAAGGGGTTCTTGAATGTTAATTCATTTAAAGACCCTTCATATCCAAGATCTCGGAAAGTATCCCAAATAAGTTGTTTGTCAAAACGTATAGCCCCTGCTTCATCATCAAATATCAAATCTTCTCGAATGGAGGATTCACTAACTCTAATGATCTTCCCAGCAACCTTAGCCTGTATATTTGATTCATCATTCTCCATGTGAGTTCTAGCAGTCGCCCAAAATTGTTGAATCCATGGTTCAATAACATCTGGTTCCACCAAAAGTGCATAACTGATTGGAGATCCAAAGGAGAAAATCAATGATGTCATGTGTTGGATCGATGTACTCAAACCAAACTAACTTATATAGCTTGTTAAGGGTTTAATAACCTCGGATAAATCCTAAGTTATTAACAATGAAACACTGAGCAAACTCTATTAAGTATGTGGAATTTACTTAACAAAGCTAAAAAGAATATAACTTTAACTTTCAACGATTTTATTAAAACTTTAGAATCTGCTAATTATACAAATTCTCTAATAACTCTAAAAATCTAATATCGAACTCTCTAAAACTCTAATAATGCACGTACTTTAGGATTCTAAAACATATATCTCTAATGCCAATCTAGGGGTCCTTTTATAGGCTTAAGGATAACCCTAGTCGGTTTACAATTTGTATCCTTGTACGACAAGTAATCTAAACAAAGAATATTCTAGAATAACAAAGCTTTCCATAAACGAATATAGCAGTTCTTTAACTTTGCAGTACTTTGACTTCAATAGCAGTACTTTGACTTTTTACTTAGCAGTACTTTGACTTCTTCCAGTACTTTGTCTTTAATCAGTACTTTGTCAATCTTTAGCACTTTCATATCCCAACAATCCTCCCCTAACTTGAATTCTACTTGCTTGACTTCAAGTTCCTTTGTAAATTTATCTTTAACATCTCCATCTTCAAGGAAAGATTGTGTCTTTGTCTTTAGATTGTATCTTTGTATTCTCTGTGCTTATATCATCATTATCAAAGTATTATTTTAGAAATTATTCTTTCTGACATCATTCACAATCTCCATCTTTTCAACCTTCGGCAACATATGACAATTTTGTACATTAATTCTTTTAAGTTTCAGTCTATTCTCATCACTTCCCGGTGTGTAAACTCCTGTGAGAGGTGAATCATTGAAAATTTAATGGATTTTGATGTCTCTTTACCAAAGCCATTAACTCTCGAGTAGCCAAATGTTTTGGTGTGTAAGACCATGGTACATTGATAACCATATGATTTTTTTAGCAAATCATCGACTATCAACGATTTGATTTGTCTTTACCAAAAGTTGTACCCTTTTGGACTAGTTAGTTCTTTCAATCATGGTGAACTAATTATGATATAATGGTTTTTCCACAGCCTTTACCACAAGCCATTTTCTTGTGGGCTAGCCAACTCTTCACATTTACTGATTTGGTGAGTTGATTACCATACAACTTATTAGCAAGTTGTCAACTATAAAACGGATTTGAGATATCTTTACCAGAGCCGTTTGCTCATGGATTAGCCAATCCTTTTGTAACCATGGTGGATTGATAACCTATTGGTGTTACCATCTCAAAAAACATTTATTTCTTTTTAACCTTTGTTTCAAAATATTTAACACTTAACAAAAGTTTTCTTTTCAAAATCATTAACGGTTTAAAGTGCAAGCGATACTTTGATGAAAGTATCTTTGTTTGATCGGCAATACTTTGAATAAAAGTACCGATATTTCAAAAATAATTAATTCGATAAAGATTCATTCCGGTTATTCATCATCATCAACCATAGTTGTCCATCTGATAAACAATTTGATGACCATAAGTGCAGTTTCATTATCTTCTTCAACTTCCATACCATGCTCTAGCATTCTCCTCATAAGATCAGATGTAAGCGGATATCTTCACCGCTAGCATGTGAATCATAGTTCCATCTTCTAACTCTAGAGCATGTACTCCAGATTCTTCAAAGAATCTCCGACTAATAATCTCCCAATCTTCTTGATTTTTCCAAATCTCATCGTGCTTGATTCTTCAGGTTTCCCAAACAGTTGTGAGATCTCCAAGCAAAATTAAACCAACACCTTCTGATGGAATGTGTTCAAAATATTCTTGCACCAAATGATATAAATGAAATAAATCCTCTCTATCTATTATGTGGAATAGATCCCATAGCATATTAAACACTCTGAAGCTTTCATCTTCTCTATGAAACATCAGATAATTTCCATCCTTTGATTCTACAACTTCAAAAGTAGTTATTGGTGACTTTTTCTTCTTCTTTTCTGCATCTTCTTTAGAATACTCAAATTCTACAACTCTTAAGTAATTCCTTAGTTCATCATCTGTATCAGACCTTAACTCAATCTTCTTTGATGGTTGTTTATCTTCAACTTCAGTTGTTCTTTTTCTTTTTAAGCTTCCTTTTCTATCATCTTCTTTCTGAGCATCATCATCTTTAAAATCTTTGATACTATCAACATGCTTTTGATAAGCCTCTCTAACGACTTCATATAAGCTGTTTCATCTCAACATAATTCAACTTCTGCAATCCAATATATCCTTGACCTTTTAAATAAGCCATCATTGCATTTCTTTCCTTAGCACGATTTAGTCTTCTTGGTAGAGCGTAAAACAGGAATAGGTGTCTTTAATGGTACAACAAATTATTCAATTCTTCTTGCAATTTCTTAGTCATTTCTTTATCCTTAGCTTCTTCAATAGCAACTTCAACATTCAATTCTTCTTGTACCTTTTAGTGCTTCCTCATTCATAGCAACTTGAGCATCCCTTAGTTGTGCTAAAGTGAGTTTCTTTTTCTTCTTTGTTTCAATCATTTTACCTTTCCCTTTATCTTTTGGATCTAACACGAGTGTTGAGATTGAGAAACTTGAGGTTGTTCTTCACAACTCTGGAATACTCACACCTCTTGGTCTTGATAAATTGTGCAATATTTCAGCTGCTATTTCATCACTTGCAGTATGTTCAACCATAGGTATATCAGCTTCTTCTTCTTGTGGAATTGTTGAAGGACCAGCTTCTTCTTCAAAATCTAACACCCTTGGTGTAATTAATTCTTGTCGATATGTCCCTGGAAGACAAGTACCTTGATCATCAGTACTTTTACCATAAGTACTTTGTACAGCAGTACCTTGAACTCCAGTTCTTTCTTCCTCAGTACTTTCAATATTGACTTGCACTTCAGTACCTTGAGGTTGAACATCAGTACCTTGAGATTCAGCTTCTTCATTCAAATTCTTATCTTCCAATTTCCTCCCCAATTGGAATGAAGATTGTTGTTTAACCCTTTTTTTTTTGGTGGTCTTCTTAAATTGCCTAACAGGCCTTCCTAGCTTCCTTTGAGACTTGACCCATAATCTATGCTGTTGAACTAATGGCCATACAAACCTCTTTAATATTCTAAACTTAAGCTTCAACTTCTGAATCTGAGTGGCCTGTTCTTTAAAAGATTTCTTTAATCTGGTCAACTCTCTTGATAAAGCATAATTGGTTAGAACTGTATCCTCAGGTGCCATATCTCCCTCATCTCCTCCAGATGTTTGAAGCCCATCTGTTGAAGTATAATCATTAGGAGAGGATGGTGGGTGTTCTTCTTGTTGAGAATCATGAACAGAAACTTGTGGAGATGGTGGAGGTGAAACTACAGTATCTGCTTGAATATCAGCACCTTGTGAAGCAGTACCTTGTGATGCAGTACCTTGAGATGCATTACCTTGAGAAGCAGTACCTTCAGATGAAACAGTACCTTCTCTTTCATCACTTGCTGCAGCCTCATCTCTAATAGCCTGAACAATCTCCATCATTGAAGTAGTCAATGGAGTGTTCCTTCCAGTGAATAAATCACTCTTCCTAGCTATGAAAGTGAAAATCTTGGCTGGTTGTACCACAACAGGTAAAAGACTTGTAGGCTTTGGTACATCAGCAAGTTGTTTATTCAAGAACACTTGAATAAATCTTGGATACATCAACCAGCGTGATCCATGAGAAATATGAGATAACATTCCATCTAGAATTAGCCTTGAAAAATTGAAAATTCAATTTGTAGCCAATCCCACTATAGTAGATGCTATGTTAGAACCAAATTGTTCCCATGAAGTACTCTTAGCACTAATACAATGAAGCAATACATGAACCAAGTACTTCTAATGAGGACTGAATAAGGGTTTCTTGAAAGTTTGTTCAGTTAATGACCCTTCATACCCAATGTCTCTGAATGTTTCCCAAATCAATTGTTTATCAAAACGAACAGCTCCTTCTTCATCATCAAACAATAGATCTTCACGAATTGAAGCTTCAGAAACCTTGACTATCTTCCCAGCAACATTAGCTTGAATATACGATTCATCATTCTCCATGTGAGCCCTAGCAGTTGCCCAAAACTGTTGAATCCATGGCTCAATAATATCTGGTTCCACTAAAAGTGCATAACTAATCGGAGATCCAGTGAGAAAATCAATGATGTCATGGAAGATAATATTAGCTTCAGTCTTATCTAAATTCGCCACCATGTTGTGTTTCGAAATTGTATTATGATTTGCCATTGATGATTTGTTTACAAAGAAAGTGATTTGATGAATAGTAGATGTGAGAAAGAGAGAAATGGAAAAGATTGATAGTAATAAAGATGAGAGGGAAAATCGGAAGGTAGTTATTTATAGGTGAGATTTGAAAAATCACAGCCCATAATAACAGAGTTACCGTTAGTGTGTTTTACCCCTCAATATTACCGTTGGAACAGTACTTTAATAAGACAAGCAGTGCTTTCCACGTGTGCAGTACTTTCCAAAGCAGTACTTTCATATAACCAAAAAGTAGTACTTTTCCATTCTCCTCTTTACAATAGCATACACTTCAAATAAACATGAGATAGCCTCCCCTCAAGCAATGCATAGGACTGTAACTAACCAACCGGTCCTCCCTTAAATGTAGCTTAATAATTTATCATACCAATGCTCACCACCAAGTGATTGAATCTTGAAACATCAAATCCTTTGGTGAGTAGATCAGCTACATTATCATCTGTGTGAACCTTAACAACATTAATGAGCCTATGCTCATAACAATCTCTGATAAAATGATGCCTAATCTTCTATGCCACAGATGTGCTTCTTCAAGTGATGCATTTGCTACTAAACATGTAGCTCTTTCAGAAGAGTGAAGACTCTTCATATCCAAACTATACACATCATTGGTTCTTGGTGCTTTCAGTATCACCAAGTTATCATCGACAAGCTTGAATTGGTGAAAGAATGAGACATTCGTGTCGCTGAATAACACAGGTGCTTTTGTCACCTGATTTGAGAGACCGACAAAAGGTTGAACTTGAGCTCCTTCACATATCTAACATTCTCAAAATCTATACGCCTACGCTTTGATGGTTCCTTTTCCAGTGATTCTTCCTCCATTAGGATCATTCCCAAATGCAACTCTTCCTCCATAATAAGATCTAAAATCGTGAGAATCTCCTTGTCTCTGTCATGCTTCCGAGTAACCACTATCCACAATTAGATGATCTTTAAGCTCCTCTTTCCGGGTTGCCTGCACAAAGATAAAAGAGTTAGTGTCTTTTAGGAACCCAAGCCATTATTGACTTGTGTTCCCCTTGTGGAGTAACATACTCAAATTCCTTGAGTATGTAATCTTCACATTTTTGTAGACAGAATCAAGCATTATCTTTTGTTTCAAAACTTGTGGTGGATTTTCAGCAAAACTTTCTTTTTAAACAAAAATCTCCTTTTCTTTTTCAACAAAATCATCTTTATCAAAAATCTCTGTTTCACTAAGATTACTTGTTGAAAGTACTTGTTTGTTCCCATCAGATACTTTCCTTCTTAACCCATTTGGTTTTAACCGTGTAGAGTCCCTTGATCTAGCTACTCTTTTGGAGTTGTAACTCCTTCTAGATTGATAGTAATTTGATCTCCTAGGCTTTCCATTCCAAAAAGTGTTTGGTAAAGCGAGTAGTACTTTGAGAAAGTCTTGTATTTTTGCTTAACAAGTACCTTGAAAAGTGTTTGAAGGTACTGGAGGTTTTGAAAAAGGTCTTCTCTGGTGAGGGTACCTATAGTCTTTTGAGAAGTTGCTATGGTTAACCCTATGTGAATGATTCCAGACTGGTTTATTCTCTCTAGGTCTATGGTTGGTAGATCTGTTCTTTGGGAATTTACTTAGGTTTCTGAGTGAAAATCACAGTGCTTAATCAGATGATCAGGACTATAACAAACAAAACACAATTTTTGACCCATACTCCCAAAATTTCTTCTTCTATGTGTATGACCAAACCTATCTTGTCTTTTTGGTGAATGATGAAAACTGTTTTGACCAAAATTATCCCAAAAAAGGTTTAGCAGCTTTTGAATTTTTTTCTTAAAGGTTTGTGCTGAAGGTGTAGCTTGAGACTTTGAGGTGAAAGTATCCTTGGCTTTTAACATCATCTACCTTAGGTGTCTCAAGTTGTTTCTTTTGAGGTTTGGACCTAGATTGACTAGTAAGCTTTTTTCTAAACTCTAAGTTTTCTACTCCAAAACGAGAAACATCAGGCCTAAGGGGTTGAAAACTTCCAGTGGGATGAGGGACTGCATGATAACCATTATCTTTCTTAAACTCGGGAGGTGTTTCCTGACCGATTCCTCATTACTAGATGTGTCGACATAATTAATGAGTTCATCATCACTAGTGGTTATATCCTCAAAATCAAGGTCATCCTTATCACTAGGTGGGTTTTCTTCTATGTTATTAAAGTCCATACCAAAACCTAGGCCAGTTCTAATGTAAGCTCTTCTCTGTTTTTGAACATAAGTAACATGAGAAAGACCAGATTCTTTCCAGGCATCAAACTTTGCTAACAGTTCATCTCTTTCCTTAGTAAGCTTCTCAATTTCAGAGATTTTACATTTTAATTTCCATTCACTTAATTTTAACTGATAATCCTGTTGTTCATACTTTTCTGCCCAAGCCATTCATTATTTTCATGTGTTATTATTTTGGCTTCCATAGACTCTAAAGTAATTTGGTAACCAGCTACCTCAGACCTAGCCCTTTGATAAATATCTCTTTCAGTCACATAAGCATTTAGCACTTTTTGATAAAAGTTATGACACTTAGAACATACCTCAGAGATAGGGGTGAACTTGGTGAAGTAGCTACCATAGCAAGCAGAACAGGTTCATCTTCAAACTCCATGCTCCAATCAAAGCTTCCTAGACCATCTCTGGATTCCATAGCAGCATGTCCAGATTCTTCATCAAAAGATGTGCTCCAATCAAATTCTTCCACTCATTCATCCACAGCTACCATACAGTAGGTTACTGGTTCATCATCAAACTCAGCACTCCAGTCAACCTCTGATAGATTCTCTTGAGAAACCAAAGCTTTTGTTTCTGTAATAGGAATTTCTTTTAGCTCAAGCTTTGGTTTCTCAGTCATCCTGTTTGCTTGATATTTAGCAAACATGCATTCCCTTGCAAAGTGTCCAGTCTTTTGACAATTGAAGCATTCAATTTTGGACTTGTCAAAGGTGATTCCCTGTTTTGGTTTGAATTCAATGCCTCTGCCTGTCTTCTTCATGAACTTCTTGATCCTTGCAGTGATCATAGCAACTTGCCACCTGATCAATTTCTTCAAGAGCATCCTCTTCAATATGTGAGAGATCTTCTTCATAAGTAACAGGTAAGGTAGCTTGTTGTGCAAAGAATGAGCATACGACTTCATCTGAGTGGATGGTATTTGTTGGTGTGGCTTGCTGAGCAAAGGTGGAGGTAGAGTAGGCAACAAGATTTTTGAGCAACAAAGCATTACTTTGAGTAGGAGAAGTAGTACTTTTAGTGGAAGTACGCCTCTCTTCGTAAGACAAAAAGGCAATCGTGAGATTTTGAACTAGTTTGGCCATTCATCTCATGCTCATACACCTTCAGATGATTGTAAAGATCATCAAAGTCCATGACATCCAAACCAGGTTGTCCTCTGATCAGGTAGCAATCACATGCCATGTAGATGGCAAACTCCTTATGTCACACCCCCAATTTACCTGTTTTGCAGCGGAATGGAATTCCTGGGGGATTGACTGTCATAGCACCACATCACAGTTATATTGAACGACCTAAAGTGTCGTTTTAAAAACACATCGTTGGATATTAATTAAAAACATTCAGAGTACAACATCGGTCCCAAAAGGTTAGAAAGTTTGCGGAAATACAAATATGTTACAAGTCCAAACGATGTTTTGAAATAAAGTGCCATAATGTACAATAATGTAAGTCGACGCCGCGACTCAAAATGTGGTTCCTTAACCATGCCATGCGAATGTCTTAGTTACCTGAAAATACATTGCTAAAACGGTCAACAATAATGTTGGTGAGAAATCATAGGTTTATGTAAATGTTTTATACGACTACACAAGTATAGATCTGGCATGACCCTCAAGTCACGTAAAAATGTTACAATTGCAATAAGCCCATGACTCCGAAACTAGACTGTTCATAATGTATGCCCCAGCAGAGTGTTTGCCAGACAACTCCGTAATGTTATCAAATGAAATGCATCCGTATGACAAGTTGGGATTCACCAACTCGGATGGAGGCGTCACCCTCGATAGATCTATCCACTCATCCTCGCTTCAAAGATTAACGGTTCATGTTCATGTAATGGGGACTTTCAATTGGCAAATGCGGTAACTTAAGCAATGTAATTGAATTTAATGTACTTGGTATCGTAATAAAAATGTTGTGCAATGTATTCTCCCCTGTAGGTTTGAAAATAATTAAAAGTGTATCGACGGGGCTATGAAAACTCACTTGGTAAACTGGAATAATGGCAAAAGTGAGTACACCGAGGTATAATGTGATGCGTTAACCGGGACCTATTACGAATGATATGATATGTCATGAGTTGCAATGTAATGTTATGCATGCATTTCGTATGTTATTTATACCATTTTCGAGTTTTGAAAATATTACTTATCGTCGAAAAATACTCGTTTGACGTCTTGACCAATCAAAAATCACTTTTCAAGTTTTTACGTCAAAATGTCATCCTACAATGGTTTAATAATGATTTGTGGTGAAATTTCCACTTTTCGTCGCAAAACAATGTCGTCGGAATATTCATGAATTTAACAAAAATGGCTTTGGAAAACTAGCCGTAAAACGGTGTACGTCGATCGTTAGAGAAACGAACTCGACGGTTTTGGAAAGTTTGTATCGATATCTAAAAGTTTCAGTTCAGGAGTTTTCGTCCAAAAGGTCTCGAACATAAAGATAATAAGGGTTAAAGATGGTGGTTTCGGCTAATTGTTGTGCAGAAAAATGAGTTTTGGCCAAGTTTGAACATCCAGAATAATTTATTACAACTCCGCTTTACTAACGGTTGATTGTTTTGAAAAATATGCTCGGTGAACTTGATTTTATTAGAAGACAATTCGTTCCAATAAGTTTCACAACCTCGTTAAAACAGCCCTCAACAGGGGACGCATTACCTACCGTAACACTTGTATCGTAAAAATAATATAGTTTTTCAGAAAATAATAGTTACGGCAACTTTATGAAAACGTGCATATCTTTGTCGTTTCAAATCCGTTTTCAACGTATAATACGTCCTTAGCTTCGTATCAAAGTATACTAATATATTTTTGACAAGTCGAAATAATTTGTGAAGCTTAAGGCTCGTTTTTGACCCGAACAATGTAAAAACAGCATGCTGAAATTTCAGAAAACTATAATTTTCGTCGTCAAACTTGTAAAATCCATAACTTCTTCGTTATAACTCCGTTTTATTCCGTTCAAGCGGCCACGGATTCGTTTTAAAGTATATTTTCTAAATATCAAGGCCAAAGTTTCGTACCAACTGTCGGTTTTTCCAGAAAATCGAAACAAAGACAGAACCTATTTTATACGTATTGAAAATAGTTTTTATCGGACAAAACCTATTCTAATCCCTTCAAATCAACTCCAAAGCTAATCTAGTCCTACCATACACCTTCTTAGGGTGTCATGGGTTCCTAGACATCATCAAGACCAACCAATACCAAGGGGATAATTATAGGATGACCAAATATATATATATATACTCTAAAATCATGTAAAAATGGTATAAATCACATATGTCTTGCATGTTGCTCCAAAAATGAAGAGATGAATATGAAATGATAAGGAAACATGAAAAATGAAAGAAACATGCTTACAAGTTAATATGATGAGGTGCAAAGAACAAGGTTTAGCCTAAACACTCTTGGTTTTTATTTCAAAACCTTATAAAGAGTGTGATTCTAGATTGTTAAAACACTTGGACTTGAAAATCTTTGATCCCTTTGTAGCTCTATATGATGACCGGTTTTATGGAGTACCAAAAGAAGAGAGAAAATGTTTTTATCAACTATGTGAATTATTAGATGAGATGGAGTGAAGAATGAAGTAACTTAGACTTTTAAGTAGTGTAAAATTATATACAATCAAGACCACTCCATCATTAATGACACCCTCCCCTTGGTCGGCCAAGGGGGGAGGGATGTAAGATATTATATTTTTTTTTTTCAAATGTATATTATTTGTATAAACTTTGTGTAAAATTTGACAAAAGTGCAAGTAATTGTGTAGAAAATGTGCAAGTAAAGGTAAATGGAAATTTTTGGTACAAGTAAGTTTTTAATAGGTCAAAATAGAATGTAATGAGATAATAAAAATTGTAAAATACATTCCTTGTGAAATTTGAGTGATAAAATCATTATCGTATAATTTTTAAGAAAACGTCGTAATAATTTAACTTTAACGATTTATGTACCAAATAAATTTGAAACACTAGGAAAACTAAAAATATAGTTTTTATAAACTAAATGTAAGTTTAAAAATACATCGGGATCATTTTTGAAAGTAACGGATTAAATATTTAAAATAATAACTCACGCGATAACGTTTATTTAATATAAAAATTACGCGTTTAATGTGAAATGAAATGTCATGAATGGACTAATATGATGCAAATGATGTCAATGAAATGTAGACTAATCTTAGTCCATATGAAATGTACGTGATGTTATAATCATGAATTCGCCGCTAAACCTTTAAGGTTACGCGAATTTGAAACAAGTAACCCAAGTTTACTATAAATGTTGAAATTGTGAGGCATAAATTGTGTCGAGAAATGACCTGAAAGTACGGGTTGTCACATTCGCCCATCCAAAAAGGAATTCAGTCCCTGAATTCAATCGTTGTTAGGTCTAACGGTGTCGGTGAAAAGGTGAGGATACTTGTGTCGATCCGGTCTTCCCGCTCCCAAGTAAACTCAGACCTCGCCGAGAATTCCAACGAACCTTCACGATAGGAATACGACTGTTTCAACCGCTTGACCTCGCGGTCCATGATTTCTACTGGTTCCTCCACAAAAGTGAGTTTGTCGTCAAGTCAACTTCGCCCAATGGAATAACAAGCGATTCGTCCGAAAGACATTTCTTCAGGTTTGAAACGTGAAACGTGTTGTGCACATGACCGAAGTTCTGACGGAAGATCAAGTCGATAAGCTACGGACCAACTCTGCCAAAACCTTGAATGGTCCAATGTATCTCGGGTTCAATTTCCCACGCTTTCCAAATCGTACCACGCCCTTCCAAGGCGATACTTTCAACATAACCTTGTCGCCCACTTGAAATTCCAAATCCTTGCCTAACATCCGCGATAACTTTTCTGTCGACTCCTGGCGCTTCGAGTCTATCACGAATTTGAACTATCTTTTCCGTGGTTTCTCGTACCATTTCTCGACCAAGAAGTTGTGCGCCTCCTACCTCGCCCAACAAATGTGATCGGCACTTTCGACCATAGAGTGCCTCGAATGGTGCCATCTTTATACTGGTGTGATAACTATTGTTGTACGAGAATTCTATCAATGGCAAATGGTTAGACCAACCATTTCCAAAATCAATTACACATGCCCTCAGCATATCTTCTAGCGTTTGAATTGTCCTTTCACTTTGACCGTCGGTTTGTGGGTGATATGCTATGCTCATCTCTAATCGGTTCGAATGAATCTTGCAATGAATTCTAGAAGTTTGAAGTAAATCGACTATCTCTGTCGGAAATGATAGAAATTGGTGCTCCGTGCCTTGAGACTATTTCCTTGACATAAAGTCTAGTGAGTTGCTCCATGGAATAAGTCTCTCTAATTGGTATGAAATGGGCTGATTTGGTAAGGCGATCAACAATTACCCAAATAGCATCGTAACCTCCCGATGTCTTAGGAAGTTTCGTAACAAAGTCCATTGTAATGCGTTCCCATTTCCATTGAGGAATTTCTGGTTGTTGGAGTAATCCCAAGGCTTCGATATTCGACTTTTACCTTAGAGCGGTAAGGCATTTGCTAACGACGTGGCAATCTCGCTTTCATGTTCGCCACCAATAAAGCTTCTTAAGATCTTGATACATCTTATCCGATCCTGGATGAATAGAATACTTTGACTTATGCGACTCATGCATAATCAATTCTCGTATTCCGCCATGCAATGGAACCCACATTCTATCCTTGAAACATAATACTCCATCTGCTCTCTTCACAAAACCATTTATGCCGGGCATACCATAAAGCTTTTCACTTGGTCGGTTTTCCTCCTTAAGTGCTTCGACTTGTGCTTCATGGATTTTTGATGGTAAAGGAGAAATAATCGTCATTCCCAATGATCGAACTCTTACAGGTTTAGGCCTCTCTTTCCGACTAAGAGCATCAGCCACAACATTGGCTTTTCCCGGGTGATACTTAATTTCACAATCATAGTCGCTGAGTAACTCCAACCAACGACATTGTCTCATATTAAGCTCCTTCTGATCAAGAATATATTGCAAACTCTTGTGGTCAGAAACACGTGCACTTTGTACCGTAAAGGTAGTGTCTCCAAATCTTGAGCGCGAAAACTACGGCTCCTAACTCGAGATCATGAGTGGTGTAATTCTTCTCATGAGTCTTAAGTTGTCGAGAAGCATACGCTATCACCTTCTCGTTTTGCATTAAAACAGCCCCAAGTCCTTTATGCGAAGCGTCGCAATATACAACAAAGTTCTCAATTCCTTTGGGTAGTGCTAAAATTGGCGACCGCAAAGCTTTTGCTTCAACAACCTGAAAAGCAACTTCTTGTTTCTTTCCCCATTCGTACTTCTTGTTTTTCTGTGTCAACTTGGTCAAAGGTCTTGCTATCTTCGAAAAACCTTCGATGAACCTTCGGTAATACCCGGCTAGTCCTAAAAATTGTCGGATTTCGTAGGATTCGTTGGAGTAGCCCAATCTTTCACGGCTTCAATCTTTGCGGGATCAACTTGTAGTCCTTGACTATCAATGACATGACCAAGAAATTGCACTTTGCGATTCCAAAAATCACACTTTGAAAATTTGGCATACAACTTCTCATTCTTGAGTAGCCTTAAAATCGTCCTTAAATGCTCTTCGTGCTCTTCTTTGCTCTTGGAGTAGATCAATATGTCGTCGATGAACACAATAACAAACTTGTCCAAATACGGTTTACAATCTCTATTCATGAGATCCATGAATACCGCCAGTGCATTAGTCAATCCAAACGGCATCACTTGAAACTCGTAATGACCGTAACGTGTTCTAAACGCTGTTTTCAGAATATCCTCTTCCCGAACTCGAAGTTGATGATAACCCGACCGGAGATCAATCTTGGAATAGATACTAGAACCTTGCAACTGATCGAACAAGTCATCAATTCTCGGGAGTGGGTAACGATTCTTCACCGTTAACTTGTTCAATTCTCTATAATCTATGCACATTCGAAGGATCCATCCTTCTTCTTCACAAACAAGACCGGTGCTCCCCAAGGCGAGGAACTCAGCCTAATGAATCCTTTGTCTAGAAGCTCTTGTAATTGATTAGACAACTCTTGCATTTCGGATGGTGCTAAACGGTACGGTGCTCTCGCAATCGGTGCAGCTCCGGGCACTAAGTCAATATGAAATTCTACTTGACGTGTCGGTGGAAGTCCCGGTAAATCCTCGAAAACTTAAAATTCACGGACAATAGATACATCTTCAAGTCGCTTCTCCTCCGACTTCTTCTCGGTTACATGGGCTAAGAAAGCATGACAACCTTTCTTAATGTACTTCTCGGTTTTGATGCTCGATATGATACTAATTCTAGTTCCACCTCTCCCACGAATAATCAAAGTCTCGCCGTTATAAGGAAGATGAACAACTTTCTCATCACAAATGATCTTTGCACGATGTTTAGATAACCAGTCCATGCCGATGACGACGTCAAAGCTACCAAGTTCTACGGGCATGAGGTATATGTTGAAGGGATGATTAAGAAAATTGAATGTGCAACCGCGGACAATGGTGTTGGTGCTAACTAAATTACCATTAGCTAATTCGACAATGTATGATGTATCTAAGGTGGTTGGCTTAATGTTGAGCAAAGGTGCAAATGCATTGGACACAAAACTTTTATCGGCACCTGAATCAAATAAAACTGAAGCGTAACGATTATTGAGAAGAAACGTACTGCGTTATGACATTCGGTCCTCCCTATCTTCTCCGCCTCCAATGACGTAAACCCTTCCTTGTGCCAAACCTCCTCGATTCGGATTTCCTTGATTCCTTCCCTTCTTACATTCATACTTGTAGTGTCCACGCTCCCGCAACCAAAACATGTAACTTGTTGTTTCGATTTTCCCCATAGTTGGCAACCTGCAATCCCCAGTTTGGTGACCAACTTTCTTGCAGTTCTCACATGGATCGTGACATCGACCGGATTGTGATGACTTGAACACTTATTACATTTCGGCAAAACCCCCGAATACCCTTTTCCTTCCTTTTGACCCGCAGCATAAACCTTAGCAACCTCTTGCCTTTTGGGTGGTTGTTGAGTAGCATTTCTACCCCTGGTGTTGTCCCACTTGCGCTTGTTATTGTTGCTATTGTTGTTGTTGTAGTTGGATCGGTTATTGTTGTTATTGAAGCGGTTGTTGGGGTTGTTGTTGTTTCGGTTAGTGTTGGTGTACTTACTTCTCTTCACCACTTGTGCCATCAACTTCTGAGTCACTCGAATAGCTTCCTCAATTGTTTGTGGATCAAACGAAGTCACATCTCCTTGAACAACTTCTGAAGTCCCCGATGAAAGCCTCTAGCAACTTCGTTATCCGTACCATCGACGGGCATAACGCGCCAATTCTGGAATCTCCGAATGTAAGTGTCGATATCATACCCAATGGTTACCAATTCATAGAACTCCGTCTCCAACTTTTTCACTTCCGTTCGAGGACAAAACTTCTTAGTCACCAAACCCTTGAATTCCTCCCAAGTAAGCTTGAAAGCATTTTCCATTCCAATCGGTTGAGCATATGAATTCCACCAAGACAATGCTCCATCGAGTAATGTGCTCGTAGCAAATTTAACCTTACTATCATCCGGACAGTTACAAATCAAAAACACCGATTCCAACTTCTCAAACCATCGAACCATGGCGTGGCACCCTCAAGTACCTCTAAACTTAGTGGGTTCACCACTCTTGAAATCCTTGTACGAACATTTCTTAACCACAGATCCTCCGGCATTACCAAGAGTAGCTAGCCTAGTGGCTTCAAAGCAGCAGCGGCCTCAGCAGCAGCAGCAGCCCATGCTTCCCTTTCGACTCTTAGAGCATTAGCAATGCTATCATTCACCAACTTTTGAATTTCTGCTTGGGTCATTTCCTGTAGCTTTCTTAGCGCCATAACTCTTCAAAATCACAAGATGAAACAATCATGAGAACTCGTAAGTAGAAACAACCATCATACAAATATATCCACAACCACATCATGCATAAAGTAAATGGAATCACAATGGAACAATAACGAAATATCACAAATATAATCACAACACACGTGGATAATATACATGAAAATTTCGCCTACATGGACCGATATCATAGATAATAATAACCATTCCTACATAGTAGAGTCAATACTTGATACATTTGTTTGTACAACAACCAAACTACAACAAGTTCTTTAAACTACGTCACACACCTCGTGACTAGGATAATAATGGTCAAAACTATACATGACAAAAGTCTACATATGGCACCTCATGGTGCTCGCCGCCCTATCCTCAAGATCGCGAACCTGAAGTCGTCAAACTATCCACCAAACTCCTCAACTCTCCAATCGACCTCGCAAAGAAGCAATACTCTCCCTGCCCTCTAACCGCCTATTCTCGAATACTCGATGTGACAAATCAATAGAAACCCCGCCTAACACTAGGCCCTCGACCTCCTCCCGCAATGGTCTCAACCGTCTACCGACAGTTCCTCCAAATGTCGCGACAAACTATCTATCCGATCTCTGACTATCAATACGGGCTCCTAATGCCTCGGTAGAAGGCTGTCGAGCAGCAGCTGCCTTAGAGCTCTCGCCTAACTCGAACCTAACAGTGGCTCGCTCGTAGATGGTGGTGTAGGGATATCAAAACGAGCACGCTTTTGGGCGCAAGTCCTGTCGTAGGCAAAGGATCTCTAAGAAAATATGATGATGATGGTGATGATGGTGCTAGCAGTGGTGATGGCGGGTGTATCGGATCGAACCGGGCTAACATGAGGAGTGGGTGCAACCTCGCCCTCCTCAAAGGGTTCGGTCTCCGTGTCAGTCAATATAGGTGGAAAGGCTGGAGTAGAGCCAATGGAAGACACGATCTCAGTGGAGTGTGATGAAACATCATCCATGATGGGGTTAGCTGGAACATCATCCGAGCTAGAGTCCGATGATATGGTGATAGGATGTGAATCTGAAGACATGTCTGTGACAACCGATGTGGAATAAAAGTAAATAACCTCGAATAAAATGTAAGTGAATCCGCATGGTAAAATGAATATGTACTATGATGAAATGATGAGATGCTATGATAATGTAGCTATAGTCTAGGGTCAATGATGCTACCTAGTTCTCTATAATCTGTAGCTCGGTACCAATCTGTCACACCCCAATTTACTGCTTTGCAGCGGAATGGAATTCTGGGGATTGACCTGTCATAGCACCACATCACAGTTATATTGAACGACCTAAAGTGTCGTTTTAAAAACACATCGTTGGATATTAATTAAAAACATTCAGAGTACAACATCGGTCCCAAAAGGTTAGAAAGTTTGCGGAAATACAAATATGTTACAAGTCCAAACGATGTTTTGAAATAAAGTGCCATAATGTACAATAATGTAAGTCGACGCCGCGACTCAAAATGTGGTTCCTTAACCATGCCATGCGAATGTCTTAGTTACCTGAAAATACATTGCTAAAACGGTCAACAATAATGTTGGTGAGAAATCATAGGTTTATGTAAATGTTTTATACGACTACACAAGTATAGATCAGGCATGACCCTCAAGTCAAGTAAAAATGTTACAATTGCAATAAGCCCATGACCCCGAAACTAGACTGTTCATAATGTATGCCCCTCGCAGAGTGTTTGCGGACAACTCGTAATGTTATCAAATGAAATGCATCCGTATGACAAGTTGGGATTCACCAACCCGGATGGAGGCGCCACCCTCGATAGATCTATCCACTCATCCTCGCTTCAAAGATTAACGGTTCATGTTCATGTAATGGGGACTTTCAATTGGCAAATGCGGTAACTTAAGCAATGTAATTGAATTTAATGTACTTGGTATCGTAATAAAAATGTTGTGCAATGTATTCTTCCCCGTAGGTTTGAAAATAATTAAAAGTGTATACGACGGGGCTATGAAAACTCACTTGGTAAACTGGAATAATGGCAAAAGTGAGTACACCGAGGTATAATGTGATGCGTTAACCGGGACCTATTACGAATGATATGATATGTCATGAGTTGCAATGTAATGTTATGCATGCATTTCGTATGTTATTTATACCATTTGCGAGTTTTGAAAATATTACTTATCGTCGAAAAATACTCGTTTGACGCCTTGACCAATCAAAAATCACTTTTCAAGTTTTTACGTCAAAATGTCATCCTACAATGGTTTAATAATGATTTGTGGTGAAATTTCCACTTTTCGTCGCAAAACAATGTCGTCGGAATATTCATGAATTTAACAAAAATGGCTTTGGAAAACTAGTCGTAGTAACGGTGTACGTCGATCGTTAGAGAACGAACTCGACGGTTTTGGAAAGTTTGTATCGATATCTAAAAGTTTCAGTTCAGGAGTTTTCGTCCAAAAGGTCTCGAACATAAAGATAATAAGGGTTAAAGATGGTGGTTTCGGCTAATTGTTGTGCAGAAAAATGAGTTTCGGCCAAGTTTGAACATCCGTAAATAATTTATTACAACTCCGCTTTACTAACGGTTGATTGTTTTGAAAAATATGCTCGGTGAACTTGATTTTATTAGAAGACAATTCGTTCCAAAAAGTTTCACAACCTCGTTAAAAACAGCCCTCAACAGGGACGTTACAGCTACCGTAACACTTGTATCGTAAAAATAATATAGTTTTTTAGAAAATAATAGTTACGGCAACTTTATGAAAACGTGCATATCTTTGTCGTTTCAAATCCGCTTTCTACGTATAATACGTCCTTAGCTTCGGATCAAAGTATACTAATATATTTTTGACAAGTCGAAATAATTTGTGAAGCTTAAGGCTCGTTTTTGTCCCGAACAATGTAAAACAAAGATGCTGAAATTTCAGAAAACTATAATTTTCGTCGTCAAACTTGTAAAATCCATAACTTTTTCGTTATAACTCCGCTTTATTCGCGTTCAAGCGCCACGGATTCGTTTTAAAGTATATTTTCTAAATATCAAGGCCAAAGTTTCGTACCAGCTGTCGGTTTTTCCAGAAAATCGAAACAAAGACAGAACCTATTTTATAGTTATCGAAAATAGTTTTTCTCGGACAAAACCTATTCTAATCCCTTCAAATCAACTCCAAAGCTAATCTAGTCCTACCATACACCTTCTTAGGGTGTCATGGGTTCCTAGACATCATCAAGACCAACCAATACCAAGGGGATAATTATAGGATGACCAAATATATATATATATACTCTAAAATCATGTAAAAATGGTATAAATCACATATGTCTTGCATGTTGCTCCAAAAATGAAGAGATGAATATGAAATGATAAGGAAACATGAAAAAAATGAAAGAAACATGCTTACAAGTTAATATGATGAGGTGCAAAGAACAAGGTTTAGCCTAAACACTCTTGGTTTTTATTTCAAAACCTTATAAAGAGTGTGATTCTAGATTGTTAAAACACTTGGACTTGAAAATCTTTGATCCCTTTGTAGCTCTATATGATGACCGGTTTTATGGAGTACCAAAAGAAGAGAGAAAATGTTTTTATCAACTATGTGAATTATTAGATGAGATGGAGTGAAGAATGAAGTAACTTAGACTTTTAAGTAGTGTAAAATTATATACAATCAAGACCACTCCATCTTTAATGAATACCCTCCCCCTTGGTCGGCCAAGGGGGGAGGGATGTAAGATATTATATTTTTTTTTTTTCAAATGTATATTATTTGTATAAACTTTGTGTAAAATTTGACAAAAGTGCAAGTAATTGTGTAGAAAATGTGCAAGTAAAGGTAAATGGAAATTTTTGGTACAAGTAAGTTTTTAATAGGTCAAAATAGAATGTAATGAGATAATAAAAATTGTAAAAATACATTCCTTGTGAAATTTGAGTGATAAAAATCATTATCGTATAATTTTTAAGAAAACGTCGTAATAATTTAACTTTAACGATTTATGTACCAAATAAATTTGAAACACTAGGAAAACTAAAAATATAGTTTTTATAAACTAAATGTAAGTTTAAAAATACATCGGGATCATTTTTGAAAGTAACGGATTAAATATTTAAAATAATAACTCACGCGATAACGTTTATTTAATATAAAAATTACGCGTTTAATGTGAAATGAAATGTCATGAATGGACTAATATGATGCAAATGATGTCAATGAAATGTAGACTAATCTTAGTCCATATGAAATGTACGTGATGTTATAATCATGAATTCGCCGCTAAACCTTTAAGGTTACGCGAATTTGAAACAAGTAACCCAAGTTTACTATAAATGTTGAAATTGTGAGGCATAAATTGTGTCGAGAAATGACCTGAAAGTACGGGTTGTCACACCTTAAGAACTTCAAATTGGCATCTTCAACAGATACCTCTGCCTTGTATAACTCTAGCATGCTGAGAAGATTTTGGAATCTATCATATGCAAAGATCAAGACATTCTCTTTCACCAACAGTGAAAGTTTCAAACTGTTGCTTCAGCAGATTTCTGTGCATCTTCTTGGAAGCATCATTGCCTCCAAACCTTGTCTTGCGAGCAGCCCAAAGTTGCTTTGCATCCTTAGCATCATGGAATTTGAGTAGACGACCATCCGAATAGCGAACATAATAGTATGTTGAGAGCCTTTTCTTGATTTCTTATTGTTGCTGCCGGTAAGACTTTTAGGTGGTTTAGGTTGTCCAGAATCTCTATAGGTTCTGGAATCACTTCATTACCATTGACAATTACATTCCATAGTGCATGGTCTGTAATAGCAATGTACTGCCTCATCTTCATGCTCCATAGGTCGTATTCTCCCTTCTTGATGATTGGAATTCTGAGTGAGGTGATGGATGGGGGTGGAACAGCTTCCGTCGACATCTTTAGGTTTTGTTGTAAACTAGGTTTTAAGATTTCTTCTTAGTCAGAGTTTCCACAGAAGCTCTGATACCACTTGTTGGATCGATGTACTCAAACCAAACTAACTTATATAGCTTGTTAAGGGTTTAATAACCTCGGATAAATCCTAAGTTATTAACAATGAAACACTGAGCAAACTCTATTAAGTATGCGGAATTTACTTAACAAAGCTAAGAAGAATATAACTTTAACTTTCAACGATTTTATTAAAACTTTAGAATCTGCTTATTATACAGATTCTATAATAACTCTAAAACTCTAATATCGAACTCTCTAAAACTCTAATAATGCACGTACTTTAGGATTCTAAAACATATATCTCTAATGCCAATCTAGGAGTCCTTTTATAGGCTTAAGGATAACCCTAGTCGGTTTATATTTTGTATCCTTGTACGAAAAGTAATCTAAACAAAGAATATTCTAGAATAACAAAGCTTTCCATAAACGAATATAGCAGTTCTTTAACTTTGCAGTACTTTGACTTCAATAGCAGTACTTTGACTTTTTACTTAGCAGTACTTTGACTTCTTCTAGTACTTTGTCTTTAATCAGTACTTTGTCAATCTTCAAAGACTTTCATATCCCAACATCATGGAATGCGACATTAGCTTCAGTTTTATCCAAATTAGCCACCATGTTGTGTTTAGAAATTGTGTTTCGATTCGCCATTGTTTATTGATTACAAAAGAAATTGATTCGATGAATAGTAAATGTGAAAGAGAGAGAAATATGGAAAAGATTGATAAGTATAAAGATGAAAGGGAAATTCGGAGGGTAGTTATTTATAGGTGAGATTTGAAAAATCACGTACCCATAGTAACAAAGTTACCGTTATTTGAATTTTAACCCATGTTTTGACCGTTGGAACAGTACGTTGATAAGACAAGCAGTGCTTTTCATGTGTGCAGTACTTTCCAAAGAAATACTTTCAAAGCAGTACTTTCATATAACCAAAAAGCATTACTTTTCCATTCTCTTCTTCACAATGACAAACACTTCAAATAGGCATTGGATTGCCTCCCCTCAAGCAATGCATGGGACTGTCTAACTAACAAATCAGTCCTCCCTTTAATTGTAGCTTAGTAATTAATCATACCAATGCTCACTACCAAGTGATTGAATCTTGAAACGTCAAAACCTTTTGTGAGTAGATCAGCTACATTATCATCTGTGTAAACCTTGACAACATTAATGAGCCTATGCTCATAACAGTCTCTGATAAAGTGATGCCTAATCTGAATATGCTTGGTTTTGGAGTGATAAACTGGATTCTTCACAATACAAATTGTACTCTCATTATCAATGTTGATAGGAGTATTCTTGAAGTTGAACCCATAATCCAAAAGTTGATTCTGCATCCATAACACTTGTCCACAACAGCTTGCAACAGCAACATATTCGCCTTGGATGATGTTGCTGCAATAGTTTGCTTCTTACATTGCCATGAGACTAATCTTCTTCCAAGATACTGGCATCCTCCAGTGGTTGATCTTCTATCATAGTTATCACTTGCATAATCACTATCCAAAAGTTTCCAAGTGAAAAGGTGAATCCTTTGGATACCACAACCCTAACTTAGGTTGTTGTTTAAAATAACTAAAAATTCTCTTCACTGCATTCATATGAGAGACCTTAGGTGAGACTTGATATCTTGTACATAAACGCAGACAGAAACATGATATCGTGCCTAGATGCGTTAAGTACATAATACAACCAATCATAGATCTGCACTTGACTTCAACAGTTGACCATCTTCATCCTTGCCCAATGAATTGATAGACTTGATAGGTGTAGTAACCGGCTTCATAGCATCAAAATTGAACTTCTTAAGAATGTCAGAGACATACTTATCTTGACTTATGAAAATTCCCTCCTTTGACTGTTTAACGTGAAGCCCCAAAAAGAAAGTTAATTCACCCATAGAACTCATTTGAAATTCATGTTTCATCAGCAGCTCAAACTCCTTCACCATGGACTGTTTTGTAGCTCCAAAGATGATATCATCTACATAAACTTGAACCAGCATGATATCCTTCTTATCTCTCTTGATAAACAAAGTCTTGTCAATTGCTCCCCTCCTGTAACCATGTTGCAATAAGAAAGTATAGAGCCTTTCATACCAAGCTCTAGGTGCTTGATGAAGGCCATAAAGAGCCTTAACAACTTTGTAAACTCTGTTTAGATGTGCAGGATCTTCAAAACCAGGAGGCTGTTTAACATAGACCTCCTCTGAAATCTTGCCAAATAGGAAGGCACTTTTAACATCCATTTGATAAACCTGAAATCCCATATATGATGCAAAAGCAAGGAATATACGAATAGCTTCAATCCTTGCTACAGGAGCAAATACTTCATCATAATCTACTCCTTCTTCTTGTCTATAGCCTTGTGCAACTAAACTTGCCTTGTTCTTGATGACATTCCCTCTTTCATCTCTCTTGACTCTGAAAACCCATCGTGTACCAATTACTTTCTTTCCATCTGGTAGATCACATAGTACCCAAACTTCTTGAAGTTTGAATTGAAGAAGTTCTTCTTGCATAGCTTCAACCCAACTCTCTTTAGTTAATGCTTGAGCTATATTCTTGGGTTCTTCTTGAGAGATAAAGCAAGTGAATAAGCATGTTTGGTGATCCTTATGATTTAACCTGTTTTGTTTATACACAAAGCTTAGTAATGCATTATGTGGTGTAGAAAAACCTTTAGCTTTGGTTCTTGTGAGCACTCCATGAGTAGAAGGTCCAATGATTTGACCAGTAGGATGATCTTTATGAATTCTTAGGATAGGAGTCTCAGAGAACTTCAAGATTATCACCTAAATTTGTGAAATCAGCATCTTTATTGGAATCTGAGAAAATACCTTCATCTTCAAACTCATCATCAGTATCTTCTAAGCCAGGCATGTTAGGATCGACCAAATCAACCAAAGTGTGTCAACAGTGCAGCAGTACTTTGATCTAAAGTATTGTCATCCAAAGTACTGTGGAGAGAACTCTGCAGCCTTGTTCTTTTCTTTGCTTCTTCATAAGCTCTTCTTTGATCATCATCATAAGATTGTGCTACTACATCTTGAAAAAGCATCCTATTAAGCTCATCTTGAATAGCTTGATCCTCAGCAGATAATAAGGATTTTGGTTCATCAAGACTTTCTTTGTTTCAACAGTATGGGTTCTTCATCGGAACAAAGATCGTCTAATATGGACTCCATGAACAATGTACTGTAAATCTTCTTCTTTGTGGACAACTTGATTTTCTTCTCTAACAGGTACATAATTCATAGAAGGAGTCAAAACCTCAAGATCAAACATCCAATCAGGACCTTTACCCTTTTGATTTTCTTGGTCTTCTAAAAATTCAATATGAAGACAATCTTGAACCTTCTTGGTGACTATATTGTACACTCTGAATCCTTTGCTATTGGTACAATATCCCAATAGACATCCTTCTTCTGACTTGCCATCAAATTTTCCCAAAGCATCAATAGTGTTTAGAATAGTTAGAGGACATCCAAAAGGTTTCATAAAACATATGTTAGGTTTGTTTCCCATAAGCAACTCATAAGGTGTCTTCATCTGAGGTTTGGTGACTGATATTCTATTAAGCACATAGCAAGCAGTACTTACAGCTTCAGCCCAAAGTAATAATGAATCTGCAAGCATTGTTCTGGCTGCTTCAATCAAACATCTGTTCTTTCTTTCTGCAACACCATTCTGCTGTGGTGTTCTTGCAATGCTAAACTCCCTCTTGATTCCTTTCTTAGCACAAAATTCATCCATAAGCTTGTTCTTGAATTCAGTCCCATTATCACATCTAAGACCTCTTACTTTGAGTCTCAATTGGTTTTCAAGGGCTATGATTAGATCATGAATTGCATCAAAAGTATCATCTTTAAATCCCAAGAAAAATACCCAACTAAATCTACTGCAATCATCTGTCATAACCAGACAGTACTTCTTCTTGTTTAGACTAGCAACACAAACATGTCCAAACAAATCCATGTGCAGTAACTCCAAAGGTTCTCTAATAGTTCTTTCTTCAACCTTCTTGCATGATGTTTTGCCCTTCTTGCATGCCAAACATGAGTGATCATTCCTGTATGTTTTGGAAGGTAAACCCCGAACTAAATTTCCCTTGACCAACTTGTTGATATTCTTGAAATTTACATGGCCTAATCTTCTATGCCACAAATGTGCTTCTTCAAGTGTTGCCTTAGCTACTAAACATGTAGCTCTTTCAGAAGAGAGAAGACTCTTCATATCCATACTGTACACATCATTTGTTCTTGGTACTCTCAGTACTACCAAGTTATCATCAATAAGCTTGAATTCAGGGGAAAGAATGAGACATTCTGTCGCTGACTAGCACGGTGCTTCTTGTCACAGATCTGAGAGACTGACAAAAGATTGAATTTGAGCTCCTTCACATAGCGAACATTCTCAAAATCTATGCTTCCTGCCTTGATGGTTCCTTTGCCAGTTATTCTTCCTCCACTAGTATCATTCCCAAATGCAACTCTTCCTCCACAATAAGATCTAAAATCTGACAGAATCTCTTTGTCTCCTGTCATGCTTCTAGAGCAACCACTATCCACAATTAGATGATCTTTAAGCTCCTCTTCTGGGTTGCCTTGCACAAAGATAAAAGAGTTAGTTAATTTTAGGAACCCAAGCCACTACTGACTTGTGTTCCCCTTGTGGAGTTACATACTTAAATTCTTTAAGTATGTAATTTCCACTATCTTTAAGCACATGATCAATTATCTTTGGTTGTTCAAAAACTTGTGTTGGTTTTTCAATAAAAATCTCTTTTTCATCCAAGTTTTCTTTATTATTTTCAAAAAAAATCTATTTTTCAACCTTATTTGCTGAAAGTACTGTTTGTTCCCCATCAGTACTTTCTTTCTCAACCCATTTGGTTTTAACTTCAGGTGTAGAGTCCTTTGATCTAGCTACTCTTCTTGAGCTGTAACGCCTTCTAGATTGATAGTAATTGGATCTCCTAGGCTTTCCATTCCAAAAAGTGTTAGCAGTACCCTAATTGTTTGAAAATCTAGCAGTACCTTGAGAAGGTACTGGTGATTTTGAAAAAGATCTTCTCTGGTGAAGGTACCTAAGGTCTGGTGAGAAATTACTGTGGTTGACCCTATGTGAATGATTCCAAACTGGTCTATTCTCCCTTGGTTTTTGGTTGACAGTTCTGGTCTTTGGGAATTTGCTTAAGTAATCTGAGTGAAAGTCACAGTCCTTAATCAAATGATCAGGACTATAACAAACAAAACACAATTTTTGACCCATACTCCTAAAATGTCTTCCTCTATGTCTATGATTAAAACTATCATGTCTTTTTGGTGAATGATGAAAACTATTTTGACCAAAATTATCCCAAAAAGGTTTAGCAGTATTTTGAAAAAGTTTTCTTAAAGGTACTGCTGAAGGTGTAGCAGTACTTTGAGTTGAAGGTACTGCTTGACTCCTAACATCATCATCCTTAGGTTTTTCATCTATTTCTTTTGAGGTGTCAGAACTAGATTGACCAGTAAGCTTTTTCCTAAACTCTAAGTTGTCTACTCCAAAACGAGAAACATCTGCTCTAAGGGGTTGAAAACTACTAGTGGGATGAGGGACTGCATGATAACCCTTGTCTTTCTTAAACTCAGGAGGTGTTTGGCTAATTGATTCCTAATTACTAGATGTATCTACATAGTTAATGAGTTCATCATCACTAGTTGTTATATCCTCAAAATCAAGTTCATCCTTATCACTAGGTGGGTTTTCTTCTATGCTACTAAAGTCCATACCAAAACCTAGTCCAATTCTAATGTAAGCTCTTCTCTGTTTTTCAACATAACTAACATGAGAAAGGTCTGATTGTCCCCAAGCAAAGAAACTTTTCTAGCAATTCATCCCTTTCTTTAGTCATCTTTTCTAGTTCAGCTACCTTACATCCTAACTTCCATTCACTTAATTTTAATTGGTAATCCTGTTTCTCATATTTTTCTTCCCAAGCCATCTCATTATTTTCATGTGTTATTATTTTTGCTTCCATTGACTCTAAAGTAATTTGATAACCAGCTACCTCAGACCTAGCCCTTCTACAATTATCTCTTTCAATTACATAATCAGTAAGCACCTTTTGATAAAAATCATGACACTTAGAGCATTACTCAGAGATAGGGGGTGAATTTGGTGAAGTAGCTACCATAGCAAGCAGAACAGGTTCATCTTCACTCTCCATGCTCTAATCAAAGCTTCTAATACCATCTCTGGACTCCAAATCAGCAAGTCCAGGTTCCTCATCAAAGGTTGTGCTCCAATCAAACTCTTCCACTGAGTCTTCCACTGCTACCATGCAATATGTTACTGGTTCATCATCAAACTCAGCACTCCAGTCAACCTCTAATAGATTTTCTTGAGCAACCAAAGCTTTTGTTTCAGTAATGGGCATTTCCTTTAATTCAAGCTTGGGTTTCTCAGTCATTCTGTTTGCCTGGTATTTAGCAAACTTGCATTCCCTTGCAAAGTGTCCAGTCCTTTGACAATTAAAACATTCAATCTTGGACTTATCAAAAGTTATACCCTGCTTAGGCTTGAAGTCAATGCCTCTTCCTGTTTTCTTCATGAACTTCTTGATTCTAGATGTGATCTTAGCAACTTGCCACCTGATATCAATTTCTTCAAGAGCATCCTCTTCAATCTGTGAAAAATCCTCTTCATAAGTAATGTAAAGTGGCTTGTCGAAAGCAAAGAATAAGCAAACAACTTCATCAGAATGGATGGTGTTTGTTGGTGTGACTTGCTGAGCAAAGGTGGGCGTAGAATAGGCAACAAAGACTTTGAGCAACAAGATACTTTGAGTAGAGAAGCAAGATACTTTTAGTGAAAGTACGCCTCTTTTTCGAAGACAAAAGGCAATACTGTGAGATTTTGAACTAGTTTGTCCATTCATCTCATGCTCATACACCTTCAAATGGTTGTAGAGATCATCAAAGTTCATAACATCCAAACCAGTTGTCCTCTCGATCATAGTAGCAATCACATGCCATGTAGATGGCAAACTCCTTAAGAACTTCAGATTTGCATCTTCAACAGATACCTCTGCTTTGTATAGCTCCAACATGCTAAGAAGATTTTGGAATCTATCATAGGCAGCATCAAGACCTTCTCTTTCACCAACAGTGAATGTTTCAAACTGTTTCTTTAACAGATTTCTGTGCATCTTCTTGGAAGCATCATTACCTCTAAACCTTGTCTTGAGAGCAGCCCATAGTTGTTTAGCATCCTTAGCATCATGAAACTTGAATAGGTGACCATCAAGTATAGCAGATAATGGGATGTTGAGAGCCTTTTCTTGATTCCTTATTGTAGCTGCTGGCAAGACAGTCTTAGGTGGTTTAGGTTGTCCAGGGACTTCAATAGGATCTACAACAACTTCATTACCATTGACAATTACATTCCACAGTGCATGGTCTGTAATAGCAATGTACTGCCTCATCTTCATGCTCCAAAGATCATACTCTCCCTTCTTAATGATAGGAATTCTGAGTGAGGTGATGGATGAGGGTGGTGCAGCTTCAGTCGACATCTTTAGGGTTTTTAAGGTTTCTTCTTAATCAGAGTTTCTACACAAGATCTGATACCACTTGTTGGATCGATGTACTCTAACCAAACTAACTTATGTAGCTTGTAAAAGGCTTAGCAACCTCGGATAAATCCTAAGTCACTAACAATGAAACACTGAATTATCTCTATTAAGTATGCGGAATTTACTTGAATAAAGCTAAGAAGAATTAACTTTAACTTTAACAATTATATTAAAACTCTGAACCTGTTTGATACACAGATTCACTAACAATCCCTAAAAGCTCTAATATCGATCTTAGTAAACTCTAATAATGCACGTATGAATTCGTACCTCTAATGCCAATCTAGAGGGTCCTTTTATAGGCATAAGGATAACCCTAGTCGGTTTACAATTCTATTCCTTGTACGTCAAGTAATTCTAAACTAAACTTAGAACATTCTAGAATTACATTATTATCCTTAACGATTTTGCATAACACTCCTTTAACCATGCAGTACTTTGATGATCAAGTAGTACTTTGACTTTCTATATCCCAACAATATATATATATATATATATATATAGAAAAGTGAATATGAGGCTGTTATGCATCTAAGATTACATGCGAAACCTTCTGAAACTACGTCATTTTGATTGAAATATTTATAAAACTACGTACTTTTAGTTTCCTAAGTTTACTCAACCATAAAAACATATCTATCTAGCTTCTTATTAATTCCAATTCCTGTAAAAGTTTGAAATGCATTAGCGATGGACAAACACCTTCACTAAGATGTGTATCATTATTATATTTTTATTAATATATCATGGAGGTGTGAAAAGGTAACTAGATTTGCAATCTTAATGATGGTCAACAAATATAGATAGAAATGCTAGGCCCAGATGGATCAAATATATTATTTAGATAAACGATTACATTGTGGAACTAATAAATGAATTTGTTAGATGAATAATAAATTAGACGAGTGTGATTGTGAAAAATTACGTCCATGAATGATTTTTAGAAAAATGGGAAGTCTCATATGACAACTTAGAAGAAGATTTTGTCAAAATGATAGTAGTTTATTAGGGTTTCACATGTAAGCTTAGATGTGTGACAGCCTCATATTCACTTTCCATATATATATATATATATATATATATATATATATATATATTTAAAAATTTACCACTTACAACCTTATAAATACCAACCTCAAACACACTTCTAAACACACAATTTCATATACAATTCAAACAACTTCTCATAAATATTCATCATGTCAAAAAAATACTCACACATCAAAAAACCGACGATCCCGACTAGCCCAAAATGCTCCGGATTTGAATTTCTCTCCGGATCCACCGTTTCAATTAACCGAGATAATACCACCACAAAATCAACGTATTCGGTTTCGTGCACCCGCTTTTGAATATCCAACATGACTACAACAACAAAAACCGTTTTACGTTAATCGTCCATATGTAAATCCGTATCGTCCTAATATGGATTTTAACCAATCACCAAGTGGTCGTCGTATCGTCCTAACATGGATTTTCATGTAGTCTTCCCAACCGAAACAAGCATTTTCACTGCTTCAGGGTGTTAGCCTTGATATGGATTTAAAGAATTATATGCAAGACTATCCGACTCAACAATACCCGACTCAAAACTATCCGAGTCAAGATGTTTCAATGGGGCAAGGTTCAGGTCAGGGTTCGTGCCACGGTTCCATGCCTGTTGAAGACGATGACAATGGCGATGTCAAAGACAAAGGCAAAAAGGCGAAGGACAAAAGCAATAAGGCCGAACCAACCAAAAAGGCTGAACCATGGACAAAGGCGGAGGAGATCGCGCTTTGTAGAGGTTGGGTTCATGTTTCAGAAATTCCAAGAGAGGAAACGTGATAAGGATTTAAAAGGTACCATTTTGAGGGGTCATTTAAGCCCTTAATTGATCACTTTTGTATCCGTTACTACCTAATTTCGTTCCTTTTCACTTTTTAGGTCTCTTGAAGGCAAATTGCTGGAATGACACTTATTCGGACGAAAAGGCGCGAATATATGAAGAAAATGGTCAAAGTCAAGAATAGAGACACTCAGGCTGCTAAAACATAAGGGGACGGCGTCAGGTTCTAAGTGTGACGCCGTTAGGACATGTTTTGTGACGACTCAGTAGCCAAATTGCTTATTTTCAAGTGACGGCATCAGGTTTTAAAAGCGTAGGGCGTTGCAACTCAGACAGCCTAGATTTGATCCAGACGACATCAGAGATTGAAGGCGACGGCGTCACAAGCATAAGGTGACGCCGTCACAATGTTAACGTGGCCAAGAGGAAACCCTAATGACGGCGACCCGACGGCGTCACAACCTAAAAGGTGACGCCGTCGCATTTGTAACATTATATATAGAAACCGAATTTTTTAGTTTTCAGTAGGTAGTTTTGTGGAGTAAAAACCTAAACTGAACCAAGGCTGTCTTGTACAGCATTTTAGGGTTCCATACCCTATCTTACATCAAGATAAGTGTTTTACTTCATTAATTCGATTACGTCTTCAATTATTTGTGTGTATGCTTGCATGTTTCTCATGTCCGGCTAATTTACTTGTGTGTTTGCTTAGGGAATATGAAACTTAGTTATTGAATATTGAGTGGTTGTCTCTTGTCTTAATTGTTAATGATCTAGTATTGCGATAGGTCATTCGTTATGTAGTTAATGCTTGATTAATCTTTGTGAACTTTAGCTTATAGTTACCTAGAGTCATTGTAGGCTAAAATATCCGAAGAGTACCTTAGTGTTTAGTTTATAAATCCTAGAGATTTTGTAGGCAATAACATTTGGTAGTTTCAAAGAGTTAGGGATAAAAGCATACCCTATGACCTTAGACACACAACGCGATTAAGAATAAGGACGTGACAATTCAACCATCAATAGGAGATAATTAAGGAGTAATAAAACCTAACTAAACACATCTTTAAATCATCATACGAGCACACAATAATTAGACATAGACTACCCACTAGTTTAGATTAGATAATTAGATAAGTAGAGTAATGGGTAGAAATACCAACCCCCAAATCCAAACGATTAGATAATTAGATAAGTAGAGTAATGGGTAGAAATACCAACCCCCAAATCCAAACCCTGAGATTCGTACCTTTCCATTTCCTAAAAAAACAGAAAAAGCTAAAAAAAATAATCTTCCTCAACCCCAACCTTAGCGTAGTAATTCTCAACTAGCATTCTTATTCCCCTAGAGAATGATATCAATACCCGTGGCTTACCCTAATACTACACTACAACGATTAGGTTCACTGCCTAGGGTGTTGAAAAACTTGCTCGACGAAAAGGAAGTTCCTTTGACCTCGAACGCGCTTCGTAAGCGTCATCAAGTTTTTGGCGCCACTGCCAGGGAATAGAATAGCTAGTTAGATTTCTATCTCGTTTAGGTTTCCCTACTTGATTCCTATCAAGTAAGTTTTTTTTCTCATTTTTAGCTTCCTTGTAGTCTATCCCCCTTCTTTGTGTTTGTGTTCGTAAAACCCTTTTCATTTGTCGCTATGGCAAGTGAAGTTGCAATTGAATCATTAACAAATGAGGAACAATTAAATTTCGCAGATTGGATTGCTTTTTATTGTTCTAATGAATTTGTGAGTGATCTTAGAGATATCCAAAAGGAGACGGGTGTAAGGTTGGATGGATTTGATAAATTTTGTGCTTGTGTGGCTTCTATTCAACGATCATTGTTAGAATCAACTCCTTTTAGTGAGACCCTCTGGAAATTTTTTGAGAAAAGCCTCCTAAGCATAAACCATTAGTTGTCACAACTTGAGGAAATAGATAAGGAGGATTTATCCAACCTTAGGCATCATGATCAAAAAGACCTAGTTTTTAAGAACATGGAACCTAAACCCGAACAAGATTGTGAGATGGTTATAGTTGAACTCCCTAGTTGCATGCGTGGGATAAATTTCACCAAAACATATGACACGCGTGAGGAATCCTTTAGGCAAATAGAACATAGTGATCAAATTTTTGAGAATGATTCTTATGAATCGGACCAAGAATTTGAAATGGCTAAAGAAGGATTTGAGATACTTAGGAGTGTATTTGGGTCAGATCATACTAAAACACATGATGAATTTTTAGGAGATCTATATATAATGGAGAATGAGGTGGAAACTCCAAGCCCACAAGCCCTACCATCACTTGAGGAACACACATCGCCTATAACTTACCCGGAAGAAGTAGAAGAGACATTGATATAGAACCTTTGGAGTAAACACCACTAGAGAATGTAGGTTTAGATGCTTGTTGTCATGACCTCTCTCTTAGTCCTAGGGAAGTTCCTAATTTTGATGAACCGGAGCCTCAACCAAAAACCTTACCCAATTTTCCGTCTTTAGATGTGAATATTGGAATTGAATTAGGCCCCAATCCACCCATCAAATTAAATAATCCGGGTAGTTGCTTGATAAAGGTGGTAGACTCTAGGCCATGTAGAGTGAAAGCTAATATAGGAGTAACCCATGACCTTACACACTTGTATCACCCATTCATGGTTGATAACATGAAACATTATGGGTTTAAACCGGGTTTATTAGGTCAAGATGGATCCTTAACTAATAATCTTTTGAAGTTGATAGAAGATGATCCATTTTTAGGAGAAAGATTTGATTCACCCGCTACACCAATAGAATTAGGTAAGGTTATAATGAATGGAGCACACTCTTTTGAGCATATAAATCACCCATCACCATCTCCTCACGTAGCAAATTTCCACCCTAAGGGTGTCTATCGCTACTATAACCCGCAATTAAGCTTAAGTGTAGGAAAAACTTCCCCTTTATCCGTTAAATAAGGGTAGAGTCCAGCTCGTGACTCGAACAAAAACAAGCGCTTCTTGGGAGGCAACCCATGTGTATTTGTTTTTCATTTTTATTTGTGTGTCATATATCTTTTTATTATTGTATGTTCTCATGTTTGAATTTGTGAAAATGATTTATTTTGTCTTTAACCTCATCTTAATTACATATAAATGTATTTTACAAAAGGGATAAGTGTAGGGAAGATTACACACGTTTTTAAAAGAACGTGAACATGAGAATTACGATTATTGAAAAGATATATATATGTGCGAGTCAAATGCTTGTATCGAGTCATAATGGATGTTTTGCATGAATTTTTCCAGATTCTAAAGATATAAATTTTCCAGAAAATCAGCACTGGGCCGTTATGATAACCTGACGGCGTCAGATCGCGAACCGACGGCCGAGGAGCAAACAGCTTATCTACTTTTTCTCGTTTTCTGTGTTACTTATAAATTTTTGGAATTTTCCAGGTCTTAATTTTCAAAGAAAAATCTGTAAACATCCATTCCACAAGCATTATATCCTAGTTTAGTAGAGTCTTTTATATATATTGTTAGCGCCGATTTTACGCGAAGGTTTCGCTTGTTTTCTTCAAGTGTGCAGGTTTAATTTATCAAGAAGATGATACAAAAGATTAGAAGGAGCTTTTCACGCATAATATTCTTCTTGAAGAAAGATTTAACCACTACTTCACACATGGATCCTACCGAGCTAATCAGGGGAGTATTAGTTTCTTTCGTTTTTAATTACCTTCTATTATCATAACTTTGATACTTTCGGGGAACATTGAGGACAATGTTCAGTTTAAGTGTATGGAGGGAAAATAAAACGGGAACTTTGAAACTATGCTTATCCTTGATTATTTGCTTTGTCCAAATGCATTTGTGTAATAAACCATGAGAAAATGTCGGTTAGGGTAATTTTGGCGCCAAATTTTTAATTTTTCATGACATATAGGAGTGGGCCATTAGTCTTAACAAAAGCGTCTCTTGGATAGGAAGTTACATGACTAGCACAAAAACCCTTTACCACCTAAATTCCACCCAAAATGTGAGGATCGCCCTTAGATTAGTAGGAATTAAAGCATTCGTCTTTAATGCTTAGAGTGTGAACCGGTAGTATAATAGATTCTAGAACTTGTTTTGTGATGCATCCCGAGATCGCTAGTAAGACTACACTTGTGTAGTTAGGAATAACTAAATGATAAGAGGCATTAGGATAACCCTTGTTTGATACCTGTAATATAATTACTTCTTCCACCTCGGTTGAGTAATTCCTCCACACCCTTGCGTTGTACTCACTTTTAGTACACGATACCCCTAGTTAACCCCTCTGAGCCTATCCTTTTCGCGGTTCTCGTGATGTTTCGGTTTTCCGGAATATCAATAAAGAGCATTGTTTACACCCCACCCCCAAATGTACACCCAAATCGCCTTAGCCTACCTTGTATGCACTCACTTTTAGTGCATTATTGTTATCACACTAAACCCTTAGTTCAATTATCCAGTTGCTTGCATAAGTTGCTAAGTCGAGTCATATCCTTTGTACACAGTTTTGGGACGATTGGGACTCATGGGAAAAGTTAAAGTTTATGAAATGACGGGAAGGAACGTTAAATTCAAATTCCCTTTATTTGCGTAATAATGTACTCCAAGTGTTTTGATCTTTTCAATTCGGGTCAAATTAGTGTTAGAGTAATAAAAACTCAAGTGTAGGGATGTGCCTATAAATCCCTATTATTTTGATGTTATCGTAGAGGATGGTAGAGTAAAAGTGTATAAAAAAAGTCGAAAAAAAAATAGAAAAAGAGAAAAAGAAAAAAAATAGAGTGTGAAAAAAAACATACGGGCTACCATCCTACATCTATCTTTAAATTTATGTGTGTTTATTTCAGTTATCTAGAGTTTAGAGTGTCGAGTCTTGGCTTAGAAACGCCATTCTTCTCATGCTTGTAACATAAAGATTTTTGACTTGCCACCACTAAATCGCCTATCCCACCAAACCCTTTGTTTCCCTACCGTAAGCCTAACGTTAAAAACCTTTAAAAGACCTCTTGGATAGTCTTTCCTAGGTGCTTACGCCAAAGCGATGGAGGTTTGATCTAGTCTCAAGCCTATGGTAATCTATGTACTAGGACCGGTTAATGAGTGTTTATCTTCCATTTCCACTTTGTTAAACACAAAGACCTCTTGATAGATCTTAAGCACTCGGAGATCGTTAGTGTTGCCTATGTAATCACAAGCAAACTAATAGAAGATCTCTACAACTAGTATTTTATAGCGGAAAGTAAATACAAGTTATAATAACTAAGAACTCTTTGATCCTCTATGGATCTTTTGATTATTGAAACTCTATGTTTCAGATGTTTTACAAGACTTGAAAGACTTCAGAAAAAGAAACCCCTATCTATTACATACTCTTATGGTTCCTTTTATAGGCAAGAAAACCATCTAACCACTCACGAGCATTTTTAACGTATGCTTCTAATACAAACACAAAGAACGCATGCATCTTAGACAAGCATGCAACTAATCATATTGTTTTACTCATCATATTGTTTATTCTGAGTAAGCTCTATATAATACGGTGCCAACCTATACATACGGCCTGACTTTTCCTACATGCGCCTACATATGTGCTTATCTCTCCTACGTGGATAAGCACTTTCAGCAGAATCACGATCTGCATTATCACTTCAAATTGAAGTATTACTTCAGCAGAATTGCTCCTTCTTCGCAGTAAACTTTTCGCCATTACTTCAGCCAGATCCAAGATTAGTTTACCGTAATTCCCAACAATCCTCCCCTAAACTGGAATTTGACTAGGTTAAGTTCCAGTTTCCTTGATAGATCTTTTTTAAAATTGTTGAGGATTGTGTTCAACATCGAACAAAGATTAAGAAGAGGAACATCTCTATGATGACTGAACTGATATGTGATCTTTGCAAAGCAACATATGACATCATGTACATCAAAACATATAAGTTTCATACTATTCTCATCACTTCCCGGTGTGTTAACTCCTGTGAGAGGTGAATCATTGAAAATAATGGGTTTGATGTCTCTTTACCAATAGCCATTACTACTTGAGTAGCCATATGTTTGAGTTCGAAAACCATGGTACATTGATAACCATCTTATTTATTGGCAAACCAAAGAACCATATAAACGGATTTGATTTGTCTTTACCTGTAGCCGTTTGCTCAGGACTAGTCAATTCTTAGTATTGGTGAATTGAGCACCAAATATGGATTCAGTTGCCTTTACCACATGCCATATACATGTGGGCTAGCCAATTCTAGGATTCCAAAAAGGAATAGATCATGGTGAATTGATGACCATCCAACCCTCAGCAATTAAGCATGGGTGGTTGCATACCCTATGATTTTGAGCAAACCATTACAGCTATCAACAGATTTGATGTGTCTTTACCAAAGCTGTACCCTTTGGACTAGTCAACTCTTTGACATACACAAGGTACATCAGGTGAGTAAAAAACCATCAGAGTGGTACAACAAACAAACCTGCATAAAAGTTAGTTTGTCTTTGGAGCCCCCTGCATAAAATCTCATTTCAGCCAGAGTGGTACAACAAAGAAACCACAAGCTTCCTTTTGGAGCCCCCTTTGAGTTTGTCCTCTAACTTCTTGACTTGATTCTCAGAGATCTTCAATCTTACTTCCAAGAGAAGACTTGGTCTCTGCAAGCTCTTTTTTCAGACTAGTAACCTCAGAAGCATACCTGACCGAGCATAGACAGATGAGAGTGTAATAGGGTCCTCAGCTCCACCAGCAGATTGCTCTGTGGTAAGGGGAGCTTCATTGGACCTTTCAGTAGAAGCATGGTCTTGCTCAAAGTGAGGAAGATCTTCAGTGAGAGGATCCCTAACAGGACTTGGTGTGGGTAGTCTATATGGATCGGACTCATCATGAGTAGCTAGTGTGGGTGGAGGACTGGGACATGGTGGCTGGTCTGGAGCAACATGAGTTGCTTCAACAGTTGATGAGGGCCCGCATCAATGTCAACTAATGGAGTACCATCAGTAGCAACTGGTGAAGAGGGAGGATTATGAACCACATTCTCCTCATCAGCAGCCTCATTACCTTGGGGCAACATGGCTGCTAGCAAGGGATGATGTTCCCCCTGAAAGTGGGTTCTCATTGTGGCAAACAATTTAGCAGTTAAAGTACCTATGGGATAGAAAGATTGGGATTGGGTAGTGGCAAACAATTCAGAAGAAACTAGCAACACTCTTTTAGCTATCTTGACCATGTACTAATGAACCACACTTGATGAATTTGATCTTGATCATGGGATATACAAACTGCAATCCAGATAAGGAACAGACAAAATGCAGTACAGACAACTGCAAAACAGACACAAAAACATACACAACACAAAAACACACAAACTAGAGAAATATTAGAAGTTAGTGTTAGTAGACAAATAATATACAAAAATATGCAGAGTTTGCACAAATCCTCCCCTGAGGCATATGCCTCCCCTGAGGCCTATGCCTCCCCTTAATCGATGCAGTCAAGGGTTTAACATTCCAATATTGACCACGAGGTGTTGAAACCTTGGTCCATCAAAAGCTTTTGTTAATAAGTCTGCCACATTATCATCAGTATGGATTTTAGCCACTTTTATTAAATGTTTTTCATAAGCATCTCTTATAAAGTGGTGCCTGATTTCAATGTGTTTTGTCCGACTGTAAAAAACTGGATTTTTGACTATGCAGATGGTACTTTGATTATCTATATGAATTGTAGTGTTCATAAGGTTGTACCCATAGTCCAAAGAATTGGTTTTGAATCCAAAGGACCGACCACAGCAATTTGCAGCAGCCACATACTCGCTTCAAGTAGTTGAGGCGGCCACAATGGTTTGTTTCTTGCATTGCCAAGAAATCAACCTCTTGCCCAGAAATTGGCAGCCCCAGTTGTGGATCTTCTATCCAGATTTGCACAAGCATAATCACTGTCACTATATGCTTCCAACTTGAAAGGAGATTCTTTTGGGTACCAAAGGCCTAAAAGAGGTTGGCCTTTGAGGTACTTAAAGATCTTCTTGACAGCATTGAGATGGGAAGTAAGTGGAGTGACTTGATGTCTAGAACAAACACTCACAAAGAAAAGTAATATCAGGTCTTGAAGTCGTTAGATACATCAATGAACCAATCATGGACCTGCAGGATGAACATTCACAGGTAGATCTGGTTCATTATTTGCTTTAGTCTTTGGAGCTTCATAAGGTGTTGTGGCAGTCCTAACACCTTTCATACCAAACTTCTTCAAAATGTCCCTCACATATTTATCTTGACAGATAAAAATGCCATCTTGTTTCTACTGAACTTGGAGACCCAAAAAGAAAGTAAGCTCTCCCATAGCACTCATTTTAAATTCACCCTTCATTAGTTCCTCAAATTCCCGGCACCAAGTTTCGTTTGTGGAACCAAAAATAATGTCGTCCACATAAACTTGCACCAGAATTATGTCTGAGTAATTCTTCTTGAGGAACAGAGTTTTATCAATAGCACCTCTCCTGTAACCATGCTTCAGCAGAAATGATGAAAGCCTAGCATACCACGCTCTAGGTGCCTGATGTAAGCCATACAGAGCTTTAACAACCTTGTAAGCATGATTTGGGTGATCTGGGTCTTCAAATCCCTTGGGTTGAGAGACATAAACCTCCTCTTCAATCTCACCATACAGAAAAGCACCTTTAACATCCATCTGATATACCATGAAGCCCATGTAAGAAGCATAAGCCAGGAAACTGCGAATGGCTTCTACTCGCAACAGTGCAAACACTTCATCATAATCAATTCCCTCCTCTTGTCTGAAACCTTGAGCCACTAATCTTGCTTTGTTTTTTATCACAACACCCCGAGCATCTCTCTTATTCTTCAAAATCCACTTTGTCCTAATGGCATATTTGCCATCGTGAGTGGAACCAAGATCCAAACCTGCTGATTGTGAAATTGTTGCATCTCTTCTTGCATTGCTTCTAGCCAGCTTGAATCGTTAAGGGCTTGAGAAACACTTGTTGGTTCCACTTGAGAAAGAAAACAAGCAAACAGACAATGCTTGAAGTCTGTGTGATTGTCTCTTTGCTGGTTGGAGACATAAGAGAGAAAAGCAATCTGTCCAAACCGAGGACCTGGAGATAGCCCTTCGAGTTCGAACATGTGCCAAAAGATCACCTATAATGTTGGATTGAGGATGAGCAATATTGATCCTCTGAGTAGTAGTGGGGTTGACTTCAATGGATGAATCAAGATTAGTGATGGTTGGTTCAAATTCAGCATCATAAGAGGGTGAGGTGAAGATGCCAACTTTGGGTTGATGATTTCCAAGATCTGAAGGTTTTGGAAAGCGTGTATAGGGTTCACCAAAGTCTGAAGACACTTGAGAAGGAACATGAGAAGAAACAGCATAGCCTTCAGTGGATTTGAGGAGGGTAGGTGTGACAGAATCAACTTCAGCAGAAACATGGTTTCCACCGACTACTTTATTAGCAACCTCTCCATTCAGTTTCTCTGCTTCAAGTTTAGCTGCAAATTCTTGAGTCTGAAGCCTAGCAAGGTCCTCAGCATAATGTGATTCATCTTCATCACTTGTATCAGCAATATCCTTGGAGGTGGTACCTGCAATGTTGTTAGGGGAGAAAGAAGGCACAAGTATAGGTTGCTCATCATCTTCAAACTCATTTTCAGAATCATCATCTAAGGAACCTGCATTGTTAGTGGGAGACTCTTGAGGACCTGCATTTTGGTTAGTCAAATGTCTGGTGTAACCCAAATAATCAGTTAAGTAGTCAAGGTCAAAGGACCACGTATGACCTTGTCCTTGAACATTAGGCTTATCTTCCAAAAATCTCAGATTCAACGTCTCCTCTATCTTCTTGGCTTGCAAATTGTACACCCTGTATGCTTTACTATGAGCTGAATAACCCACAATATAGCCATCATCAGCCTTTTCATCAAACTTTCCCAACGGATCACTGGTGTTCGGAATGGTCACTTGACACCCAAAAGGTTTTAGGTAGTGAATGACAGGAACCTTCCCAAAGAGAAGTTCATATGGTGTTTTGAGTTGTGGTCTAGTAATGGAGACCCTGTTTAGCACATAGCACGTTCTGCCAACAGCTTCAGTCCGAACATAGTGGGCGTTTAGAGTCTGCAAGCATTGACCTAGCAGCCTCTATTAAGGTCCTATTCTTTCTTTCAGCCACCCCATTTTGTTGTAGGGTTCTTGGATTACTATAGTCCCTTTTTATGCCTTTTGACCCACAGAGTTCTATAAGAATAACATTCTTGAACTCTGTCCCATTATCACACCGAATTCCCTTAACCTTTTGTTCAACTGATTTTCAACAAGAGTGATGAATTCGGTCAGCACTTGAGATGTTTCATCTTTGGTTCTGAGAAAGAAAACCCAACAAACTCTGCTATAGCCATCGGTGATAACCAAACGAAGTACTTATGATCAATGCTTCGACTTGAGTTGGACCAAACAGATCCATGTGGAGCAACCGAAGAGGTTCGAAATGATGCTCATAGCATTGATAGCTTTGTAAGAGGCTCAGTGTTGTTTTCCTTTGTTGCATGCAACACAATTATGATCATTGGTGAATACTTTGGTGGGAAGACCTTCAACAAGACCCATTTTAGAGAGTTTGTTTATGGTCTTGAAATTCACATGAGCCATCCTTCTATGCCATTTAGTAGATTCATCAAGTGATGCTTTAGCCACCAAACACGTGAGGTCACCACCGGGTTGAACTTCATTAAGGTTGAATGTGTATAAATTGTGAGTTCGAGGAACCTTCAGCAGAATTGAAGTTTCTTCTGGGAGTTTGAAGTCTTTAGACAGCACAAGACATTCATTTTCAGTGAAGAGAACTTTGTTCTTAGTGTCACAGATTTGTTAAACGGAGAACAAGTTGAAATGCTGAAGTTCCTTAACATAGTACACATTTTCAAAATCCATATGAGGTGTCTTTATGGTGCCTTTTCCTGTGATACTCCCATCACTTCCTCCAAAGGTCACATTGCCTCCTCCTTCTATAGGAACAAAATTGTGCATCATATCCCTGTTCCCAGACATGCTTCTGGAACAACCACTATCAACAATACCAATGTTCTTATGCTTAAGGGGATGATCCTACAAACAACAATAAAATATATACATACTGTTAGTATTCAATGGAGGTTCAAGTCATTACTGACTTGAACCTGCCTTGTGGATCACAGGTGTGGGACATGAAGATCTAGAGGATCCACCATTGTTCTTGGTCCTCCATTGATGATTTGGTCCCTTGATAGTCCAAAAACAACCTGCTGAGGGCTTCACAGCAGTACTCCCATATCCCATCCCAGCATACATAGAGTCAACATAAGTAGGCCAATAACCATGTTTGAAGTATGGGCTAGTTGGTTTCACATAAGGTCTGGTAACTGAACCTCTCCAATGAGAGTCAGAATTAGTAGCTTGTGGGACATAAGGTGGAATATTATCAACATTGGTCCACTTAGATTTATGTTTCTGGTGAGTAGCACATGTACCCAATCTTTGCTCATAAAAGTCACAATCCTTAATTAAATGAAATTTACTTCCACATACAAAACATGTCTTCTTCTTGGAAGATTTATTCAAATAGGGAGATGTTTGATTACATGCAGAAGTACTTAAAACAGAAACATTCAAGGAATTGTTTTTAACAGACTGATTATTCAAAGATTTAAAAGACAAGTCTTCAGAAGAAACTGTCTTGGAAGTTGATTCCTCAGAAGCTTCCTTAGAAGGCTTGTAAGTAGACTGTGGTGCAGGCTTGGGTGTAGGCTCAGGCTTGGAAAGGTCAGACTTCTCATTTGAATCATGGCTTTCATAGGAAGTAGACCCTTGATCCGATGAATTGTCACCGTCGAGCAAGAGACAAAATCATTAGATGAGGTATCGTGGTCTGGCAAGTCTTTTGACTTTCTGCCATATAGATGATGTGATCCATCAAAGTCAACAGTGATGGATAGGTCTGTGGGCATAAATTCACCTCTAATAGGTCCAGGGACAGCATGCATATTACCCTCTTTTACAAAGTTAGCTAACCCTGCTGGTGTGGATTTACGACCATCATACCTAGCTTCTACTCCAACATATTTTTGAAAGCCTAATCCTAAGCCAGAGGTTACTGATTGATTGTTATAGAGTTCTCTAGCCATATTATCACCTGAAATTAACCATTGTTTATTCCTAGCTATTTCCTCAGCTACCTTTTCTTTAAGCTCTAGGTTCTCAGACACAGCTTCATCCTTTGCTTTCTCAGACAGCTTTAAGTAATTATTTGCAACTTCTAGATCAAACTGTAACACCTTTATCTTTTCTTCATAAGCTATTTGATTCTTTTGAAACCATACTTTTTGTCTTTCTACTGTTTTTAATGCTAGTTTATGAGCTTCATTTTCAACATAGCATTCATCAAACTTAGGTTTCATGGCATCATATTCTTCTTTAAGTTCATTGTATCTAAGACTACAACCAAATATACAGTTGTGTACCTGAGATAGTCCCATCAAGGCAAACTGATCATGCCTTTCATCCGAAGTACACCTTGCCAGCAATCCAAGCTTATCAGTATCATGAGCTTCCTCATTCACAGGTTCATGTGCAGTCCAGTTGACCTGATCATCCATGGTAAGAAGGGTGCTGAAGCTCCACTTCCTGCTGTTTCTGCTGATAGGAGAGGTAGTTGGCTCCATCTCCACTCTTCCTGTCTTTACATTCCCTTGAGAAATGCCCCATCTGGTGACAAGTGAAACACTTGATTTTTCTCCTATCAAAGCGAATGGTTCCTTTCCTTGAAAGCAAACTTCCTTCCAGACTTTTCTTCAAACCTTTTGATGTCCACTGACAGCAATGCCACCTGCATTTTCAGTTTCATTTCCTCTATTTCAAGTGGGTCCACCTGATCAAAGTCTTCATATGCAAGATACTGCTGAGTATCATAATCAGCAACAAAAGAATGAAGAACATCCTCCATCACACTACTAGACTTAGTTTGAGAACATGGTGGAGTGGGACAAGTGTTATGTGGTGGAGTGGGAGCACAAGATGATGATGGAAAGTAGTTGGAACTTGGAGATGATGGAAAGTAGTTGGAACTAGGAGCTTGTACCATCATGTTGGAGTGAGATGTCCCAACAAAAGCTGCATGACAAGAAGAAGATGTACGGTATGGAGTTCTGACATCAGGTTCAAGAGTTCTGAGTCTGTTGTACAGCTCATCAAAGGTGAGCATGTCCAACCCACCTTTAGCCTTGAGGGCTATACTTACATGTAACCATGATGGAGGCAAGGATCGAAGGAACTTTGAGTTGCAGTCATCATTATCAGGTTTTGCATTCAGCTGGTTTAGCTGACTCAAAATCCTATGGAACCTGTCGTATCCTTTGTGGATACCTTCTTCTTCGGAGATATTGAAGTCTTGAAATTGTTGCCTCAGCATAGACTTTCTCATTCTTTTCGATTCTTCATTTCCACCGAACCTTGCTTTGAGAGCCATCCATATATCCTTTGCATCATCCATATGGTGAAAATCACACAGGTGATCTTCAGGAATGGCTTGAAGCAGAATAGTTTTTACTTTGTGCTCTCTCTGCATGGCCAGTACTTCTTCAGCAGTTTTGGGAGGAGCCATGATAAACTTCACATCCCTATCTGGAATCATTTTCTTTAAACTGTTTCCTTTCTTCACCACCTCCCACAGATTCCAATCAATATTGGAAATCCAGTTTTCCATCTTCATAGTCCAAAGATCATATTCTTCCCTTTTCAAATAAGGAAATTTACCATTACTGTTTGAAAGACTAAGCTGTTGCATGGAAGTGGTGTTGGTGTTGTTTGTGTTGGTGACTTCAGTTTCATTATCCGATCCAGGCATGGTGAGGGTATGTTTGGTTGTATGAGGGTATGAATGGTTCTTAGTATCGTAGAGACTTTCCCGAGGCTCTGATACCACTTGTTAAACACAAAGACCTCTTGATAGATCTTAAGCACTCGGAGATCGTTAGTGTTGCCTATGTAATCACAAGCAAACTAATAGAAGATCTCTACAACTCGTATTTTATAGCGGAAAGTAAATACAAGTTATAATAACTAAGAACTCTTTGATCCTCTATGGATCTTTTGATTATTGAAACTCTATGTTTCAGATGTTTTACAAGACTTGAAAGACTTCAGAAAAAGAAACCCCTATCTATTACATACTCTTATGGTTCCTTTTATAGGCAAGAAAACCATCTAACCACTCACGAGCATTTTTAACGTATGCTTCTAATACAAACACAAAGAACGCATGCATCTTAGACAAGCATGCAACTAATCATATTGTTTTACTCATCATATTGTTTATTCTGAGTAAGCTCTATATAATACGGCGCCAACCTATACATACGGCGCTGACTTTTCCTACATGCGGCCTACATACTGTGCTTATCTCTCCTACGTGGATAAGCACTTTCAGCAGAATCACGATCTGCATTATCACTTCAGCTGAAGTATTACTTCAGTAGAATTCGTTCCTTCTTCGGCATAAACTTTTCGGCCATTACTTCAGTAGATCCAGTAGTTTACCGTAATTCCCAACACACTTTGATATATTTCATATACACCCGAGAGATGTGAGTATCCAAACACCCCTTGTGAGGTACTAGTATGTAATTTCCGTGCTTGTTATGACTTTTGCGGGGCTTATATGTGTTGTGGATTATTTTAAACCAATGCTTCATAACCCCTAACTTATAAATTAATTGGTTAAAAGCACATTTGCTTGAGGACAAGCAAATACCAAGAGTAGGGATATTTGATAAGGATTTAAAAGGTACCATTTTGAGGGGTCATTTAAGCCCTTAATTGATCACTTTTGTATCCGTTACTACCTAATTTCGTTCCTTTTCACTTTTTAGGTCTCTTGAAAGCAAATTGCTGGAATGACACTTATTCGGACGAAAAGGCGCGAATATACGAAGAAAATGGCCAAAGTCAAGAATCGAGACACTCAGGCTGCTAAAACATAAGGGGACGGCGTCAGGTTCTAAGTGTGACGCCGTCAAGATATGTTTTGTGATGACTCAGTAGCCAAATTGCTTATTTTCAAGTGACGGCATCAGGTTTTAAAAGAGTAGGGCGTTGCAGCTCAGACAGCCTAGATTTGATCCAGACGACGTCAGAGATTGAAGGCGACGGCGTCACAAGCATAAGGTGACGCCGTCACAATGTTAACGTGGCCAAGATGAAACCCTAAGGACAGCGACCCGACGGCGTCACAACCTAAAAGGTGACGCCGTCGCATTTGTAACATTATATATAGAAACCGAATTTTTTAGTTTTCAGTAGGTAGTTTTGTGGAGTAAAACCTAAACCGAACCAAGGCTGTCTTGTACAGTATTTTAGGGTTCCATACCCTATCTTACATCAAGATAAGTGTTTTACTTCATTAATTCGATTATGTCTTCAATTATTTGCGTGTATGCTTGCATGTTTCCCATGTCCGGCTAATTTACTTGTGTGTTTGCTTAGGGAATATGAAACTTAGTTATTGAATATTGAGTGGTTGTCTCTTATCTTAATTGTTAATGATCTAGTATTGCGATAGGTCATTCGTTGTGTAGTTAATGCTTGATTAATCTTTGTGAACCTTAGCTTATAGTTACCTAGAGTCATTGTAGGCTAAAATATCCGAAGAGTACCTTAGTGTTTAGTTTATAAATCTTAGAGATTTTGTAGGCAATAACCTTTGGTAGTTTCAAAGAGTTAGGGATAAACGCATACCCTACGACCTTAGACACACAACGCGATTAAGAATAAGGACGTGACAATTCAACCATCAATAGGAGATAATTAAGGAGTAATAAAACCTAAGTAAACACATCTTTAAATCATCATACGAGCACACAATAATTAGACATAGACTACCCACTAGTTTAGATTAGATAATTAGATAAGTAGAGTAATCGGTAGAAATACCAACCCCCAAATCCAAACCCCGAGATTCGTACCTTTCCATTTCCTAAAAAAACATAAAAAGCTAAAAAAATAATCTTCCTCAACCCCAACCTTAGCGTAGTAATTCTCAACTAGCATTCCTATTCCCCTAGAGAATGATATCAATACCTGTGGCTTACCCTAATACTACACTACAACGATTAGGTTCACTGCCTAGGGTGTTGAAAAACTTGCTCGACGAAAAGGAAGTTCCTTTGACCCCGAACGCGCTTCGTAAGCGTCATCAAAACGTTATCAACAAGAATGGGTTTTGGGAGGAGGTGATAGCGTACTTTGAGAACAAAAATGGAAAAGAAAGAACGTACGACTCGATTCTTTCTAAATGGAAGAAAAGGGTTCGAAGTAGGGTTGTGCAATTTTGTGCAATTATGGATAATATCAAGGAGAATCATGGAAGTGGTGAGAATGATGTAGACGACTACTTAAAAGCTCTTAGAGAATACCGTGTGATTTACTATCATGATTTTACATTGGAGGAGTGTTAGAAAATTTTGAGGAATTATGATGCTTGGAAGAATATTGAGATGCCTGCTCTAAGAACGAAGAGTCGGAAGAAATCCAAGGCTTCATAAACCACCTCGGGATCAACAAAAGGTCATTTGAGTTTCCAAAACATGGATAATTTTGATGAGGAGGAATAGACTATAAAATCACGACCACAAGGTCGTGATGGAGCTAGGAAGAAATCATCCTCCTCCTCTCGTGATCCACCATCATCATTTGTTAGTTCGTTAGCCCATAGCTTTTTCAAGTTCAAGCCGTCAAAACCGGGGAAAAAGAACGACATAGAAGAGTCATACTTAGAGTTGAATGAAAAAGAGCTGAAGATGCAAGAGGCAGGGGCAAGGCGAGCCGAGGATTTGAAAATAGAAAAAATTGAGCTCCAACGACAGCAAATGGAATTCATGGCCCAATCAAAATTGGAGCAATACTTAATTTTCTACAATACAAATATCAACCCAAATTTGCCCCCACGAAAACGACAAGACCTTTTGGATATTAAGGCAACAATCAAGGCACACTACAACTTAGATTATTAGTTTAAGTTTTTAATTAGTGTTGTATTGTTTTATTTAGTTTTAAAAAAAGAAATCGAAAAAATGAAAAAGAAAAAAAAGGAGAGAGAGAAGAAAGAGTGAGAATGTGAGATAATCAGTTTGTAAAAGCTTAACCGAATTTATATTATGTGCTAATCGATTATTCGTTTGTACGTGTTATAAACCAACGAGTTAAATTATGTATTAGTGGAGATATCACCACTATTTATTGCAATATATTTATGGATTGCAAGGAAGTAGGTCGTTATGGGAATGCCAACTAAGGTTTATTTTTTGATTGAGCCATCATTGAGTCTTATTCATGTCTACCTATTAAAGCATGAGTCTACCTAAAGCGTGAGTTAGTCTATGATTTGTGTCTTTTTCAAGGGAAGGTCGGGAAGTAGCTAACCACATGTTCCATTTTTGTATAGACTTAATCTATTTGTTTTGTGATTTTATTTTAACAATAATTATATGTTTCCCTTATCCTTACCCTTTTGCGTGGCTTAGTAAGAATGTCAAATGCATGAATAAGGTAGTGACCATCCGAGTCTTTGAGGAATCGAATGACGTGCCAGCGATCTAGTGTGTATTTTGGTGACCATCCGTTATGCAAATAACATACGCGAACTGAGATACACACGACCATCCGTTGTTTGAGAAATCAAATATTCGCACAAGTGATCTATTGAATTTGTATAGGAGATGTTTGAAAAAAAGCTAGGTACAACCTTATCATGTTTAACCCAATTTACCGCTTTAGACTTGTTACTCCTTAGCTTTAGTGGGGGAGAGGTGTATCATTTCCAAGCTTATGATAGAATATTCGTCACGACCGAGCAATTGAGCGAATTACGTAAATGTTAACACATAGATTAGTTGAGTGATTTGAGTGATTTCATTTTCCTATTTTGTGAGATATTTGGATGTGCAATTGAGATTAAACGAATGAATACTTAACTATAAAAACATCCTTGACGATTGTCTTAAGATTTATTTTCACAAGTTTAAATCTAGAGTTTACTTAAGGACAAGTAAAGTTCAAGTAAAGGGATATTTGATGATATCAAATAACAACATATTATTAGCATCATTTATCCTATGAATATTTCTTGTTTGATATTATTTTGTATGAGAATTGGTGCTTATTTTATTTATTTTATTTTATTTTATTTTTTATTTTTGGTATTATTTCTCAGTTGAAAACAAGCATTTGGTGAAAGTTAGCTATGTTGGATGTAAAATGGATTAAGTTGAAAAAGTCTACTGAACTGATGGTAGATAGGTCGTATCATTCTAGACAGATACGCCGTACATCAAGACTTAGACAGATATGAAGACCATTGCCTGACTTTGAAGAATACGCCATATGGTTTTCTCCCATATGTCGTATATGAAACCTTGGTCAACATAGAAGATCTGACTTATTCTACTCCATATACGCCGCATGACATCCAAGAGATGCGATGTATCAACTTGAAGACTTCACTAAGACATTCCAAGATTACGAAGAAGAGATACATCGTATGAGCATTAAAGATCCGCCGTATCCTATGACGGTGTGTGAATATTCTAGAATATAATAATCTTGGACCAATGCGAAGTTACCAAGATAGGGCGTATTTAGTAAATGGATACGCCGTATCAATGTCGTTTCCAGAAACTATAAATAGAGGTCGACTGCTTTCAAAACAAACACACAATATCCCATACGAAATCAGAAGACCAAGCACCACAAGACACATCCAGAATAACGAATTCAGAAGAGTAAGAAGGCCTTGCAAGTGCATAATTACATAAGGAGATTCACTTAATTGTAGTAGGACTCTTTAATAGTTTGGTTAGTGTGCTCTTTCTTTTATTAGATTCGCATTGAACATACTACTTGCATAATTGATTATATGATGTTTTATTTGGCTTTAATATTTGGTGTGTAAGCATTGATACCTCTTGATTATCGTGCCTTGCCGAAGCGGCTCGTACAATTACTTCATTAACATCTTTGCATAGTTAATGTAAGCCCTAATGAAATAAATAGTTTAATAAAGTACATTAAGGAAAGATTAATACGGATTCTAGTTAGTCGTGACATGACTTTTACAAGAGATCTAGGTGATTTAGTACACTACATAACAAGCAGCCTCAGAGTAAGTACCTAATTAGTACTCATAATATATAACTAAACGATTAGCGAGAACATCTTCCTTACTATCGTCTTGACCTTTTATTGCTATATGTTTTCTATTTGTGTACGTCCGTGTCTTGTTGTCTTCACTTTTACTTTTATTAGTTTTACTTAATATACACATCGTGCTAGTCTCACAGGCTGAAAACCCCCTTGCGTTATATTAGGTTTAATTAGACTAACTTTAGGATTAAAATATTGATAGATATTTAAGTGTTAACATTTCACTCTTAGTAATCGACACTCTACTTACCAACTAGGCTACATTGATCGGGTATACTGCTCGTTAGTGTTTGTTATAGGTTAAGTCGGCTAAATATAAATATCAAAAGTTGAATTCACAAATAGAACTATACTAAACGACACATTAGGTACACTACACGTTAGTATGTGCAAGTCCTATGTATTTTCTTGTTATAAATTTAAAATAGGATTTAAACGCATCAAGTTTTGGCGCCACTGCCGGGGAGCTAATTAGTGGTTTTTAATTTGAGTTTTTAGTTTTTAAAGTTTTCAAAAATTTCTTTTATTTTTTGCTTGTTTTTTCTTTTTCTTTTATTAGCTTAATCTATTGATTTCTCTTGTGTGATTTTTGGGTTCATGACTAAGAGCTCGAATTTTGTTTGCACACACCCTTAGAAATATTATCATGATCTTAAGGTGAGGAATATATTTTAATCTCCTAAGGAGGTACAAGTGTGATACATTATGAGATGCTAGCTTTCCTTCCTATTTATCTCGCATCACACATGCAAACACATGTGTAAAAGTATGGACAATTCCCTAGACCTTAAGTGTTATAAAGCCTTGAGGGTATTTTTGTAATTTTGCACTAAATTTCATACTTTTGCACCGTTAGTCCTATCGTTAAGTCCGTTACGTGAATGTCCTTTTCTATTAAATAATTGCATTTCTAATCCTTATTTCGCCAAATAGTTAAATGGACTAACACAATAATATTAGATACATCTTATTAAAACATCTATAGGTAAACGGTAAAAATTGGGGTGTTACACTTTCCTGCCTCAAAATCTTCAAAATCTAAAGACTAAAATACACCGTTGGTCCCTAAACTTGTACCAAAGCATCACAGTGGGACAAAACTGGGCCTTTTCATCGCCACAGGTCTAAAACATGGCCTTTAAATGCCAAATTAGTCCTTTGACCAAGTCAATGTCTGTATTTTGTTTTGTAGTCTAGGGTATTTTAGTCCATACACATTTATACTTTTATAACACATTTATATTTTAGCCATTCATCTTTCATCCTCTTCATCATCTCCCCAAATCATTCATCTCCTCAAATCATCATCTCCCCAACATCATTCCAGTTATGCCTAACTGACTTCTCATAACTCAGTTTCTTGAACCTTTCAAAACCAGTAAATATTAAGCAATGGAAACCCTTAATGCAAATGTGCTAAAACCCATTTCAGTCCTTAAACGAGACTCCAAAAAACCCATAAATAATCCCATAATCCCACATATTAAACTCCCAAAAAACCATTTTAAACATGCAAAAAACTTAGTACTATTATCCTCTGTTTCCTCTGTTTTTATCTCTGCTTTTTTGAAAGCATTGACATATTAGGGAAGCATTAAACCAATCAGTATCATCTGACTCATCATCATTTGCAGCACCTGATATTGATATAAGTGGTGCAATTGATGGTATAGTAAATTTTGGAGAGGAGAATCCTTTGGTTATAGCTGCTGGGGTTTCAGTTTTCGCGGTCCCAGTTATTTTGTCATAAGTGTTGGGGAAGAGTAGTAAGGCTTATGGGGTGACAAGTGCTAGAGTTGCTTATGAGAAATTGGGTGAGGATGGCGATGCTCAGTTGGTTGATATAAGGGGGAGTGGGGAGATAAGGAGTGTTGGTGCACTGGATATTAAGGCGTTTAAGAAAAAGGCGATTTCGGTTGCTTATAATGGTGATGATAAACAAGGGTTTTTGAAGAAGTTGGGGTTGAAATTTAAGGAGCCTGATAATACTACATTGTTTATTTTGGACAAGTAAGGCTATGGAAAACTGATATTTTTTCTGGTTTTGTGTTTTTGAGATGTTATTTATCGGTTTTGATTTTCGCTAAATTTATATTGACGAATGTTTGTGAATGGTAGGTGATAATGGTGTTTGAATGTGTGATTACTTTGACTATTGTGATATTACCGTAATTAGTATCAAGTGTTTGGACTTACCGGTTGTGATTAAGATTTTTTGATTATTAAGGGTTGAACTAATCAGACTTGGATAATCAAGTAAGGTGTTGTAGTATGGAAACTAAGTTACAATCAGCTGTACTTGTACTTGTTCTAAGTCTATCTAAAATTCCATGTCACAATAAGCACTCGAAAATGCACATCCTAACACCCCCTTGATTTAGGAAATTTTACTGACCGCTATACTTGTTCTAATTCTAACTATGAATCTTGTTAGGCTGCAATACATTGAAACTGTTTTGGAAATCGATGTGCCTTTTAACAAGTTATGTATGAAATTATCATTCTTGTATAGTGCTTTATGTGCATTTTGGCAAGAACGATACTTAGTTTCTGACAAAAGATCAGGTACAAATGTTTGAAAATTCAGTCACTAGTTGATGTAAAGATCCCATGATGAAACTAGAGCAAGCAAACAAAATGCGTTAAGCCATCATCTAGAAGAATGTTCATAAATACAGTAGTTAATTTGGGCTATCTTTAAACTAATGCACGAAACCACAGTCATATTTGATGATTTGAATTGTGAAAAAAGAACTCTACAAACCACAGTTAATACTGGGGAGATGATGATGTTGTGGAGATGATGACCAGGATGATGTTGGGGAGATGATGATATGGGGAGATGAATGATTTGGGGAGATGATAACGAGGATGAAAGATGAAGGGCTAAAATATAAATGTGTTATAAAAGTATAAATGTGTATGGACTAAAATACCCTCGACTACAAAACAAAAATCAGACATTGACTTGGTCAAATGACTAATTTGGCATTTAAAGGCCATGTTTTGGACCTATGGCGATGAAAAGGCCCAGTTTTGTCCCACTGTGATGCTTTGGTACAAATTTAAGGACCAACGGTGTATTTTAGTCAAATCTAAAAGTTATCATGATTGAACAATAAATAAATAAATAAAATTCAATACATTTAGTTATAGTTATTTTATTTTATTTTATCATTTTAATAGCATGATATGTTATAATTTGACCAACAGTTTGATACCCTTTTTTTAAAAGGTAATTATATATACACCACTTAAAACTTGCATATTTATGCAAAGCATACTTAAACTACTTTGAACATTATGCATCGAAAAGGGATTAAACTACTTGTGAGTAACCTAATAATTTCTCACTCCTAAAAGGGATTAACAAATGAACTCTATGTAAAAAAAAGGAATGTGATAATTAATTTGTGTCGTTTAGGAGTATATTAGACCTTATGTAATGGTGGTATTGGTAACTCCACGTCATCCCCTTATTACTACTTTTCCTCCCGTAATAGTCTCATTTGAGCATAAACATATCTCACAACACAATAAAATAAACACGCTCACCACTTTCATTTTATTTGGTGTTCACTGCCACTGAATCATCCGTTTTTTTTATCCTATCACTTGTGGTCTCTCCTTTCGTGTAATAGAAATTCATGCGTGATTGTGCCAAAATCATTCAGACCATGCAGTGTCTTAGGCCTTGTTATAACCAACATTATATAAATTTTTTACAATATTAATGTTTAGATGGGTATCACACGTGTATAAAAATAAGAGTTTTGATAAACATAGCCCTAAAAGCTATGCTTAAAATAACGGTTTATTGTCTGAAAATGTATCTTACTTATTATTTTTTAGTTGTATATATCATCATTAGGATCCGACTTTTCAATTTTAGTTATTCTGTGTTTCGATTGACGTATGTTTGGGTATCGAATTAAATATTTTTAGAATCAAATCACGTATGCTTGAGAATCGATACATAGAAAAATCAAAATTTAAAGAATTAGTAATTAAATTGTCTAATCCTAACAAGGATACATACATGTCAAAAAAATAACAAATAACATACAAACACTTAATACATATCTTAATATCTTAAAGAGTATTGCTAAAGCCTCTTACTAATCCTCCTACACACATAATAATATTATATAAATATATATATATATATATATATTCACTCATACTAGTTTCTGCATTCAAACCGTCAATTTTAACATTTATTAAGATGTCGTGAATAGAAAGATAACATTTTACCTCCTAAAAAATTAACAATAACAAAAAGTTGTATGTTATGTTACTTTTGTTGCAATTTTGGCCCTTGAGTTTCACATCATTGTCACATAACCAATGACATATTGCCACATGCACACCCGCCGGAAAAGCAAAACTCACTGTAAAACACACGTTAAATCACACACACACACACTAATAAACAACCCAACCATTAGTTAGATCTATCTTATAAAAATGGGATGGGGATTAGTGATATACGAAGGAATAATAATAGCCGGTTCATTGTCATTACTCGGTTGGACCGGATTATGGTTCTTAAACCAACGTCTTTACAAAGAATACGAGGAGAAGCGTGTTCTTGTTCAGATTATTTTTAGTATTGTTTTCGCCTTTTCGTGTAATTTGTTTCAGCTTGTTTTGTTCGAGATCATTCCCATCTTATCCAAAGAGTAATAATTTTTATAATACCCTTTTTTATATCTTTTTCTATGTTTATGTTGTGTAGTTTTTATTAGTTAAGGATTGTGTCATGTTGTCCTTGGGGGCGGGGCGGGGAACATTATGCGTAGATTGAAAAGTTAGGGTTATGTAATTTGTTAGTGTTATTGAGTTTGTTTGATCTAGTGAGTTAAGCTAAGGGGGTGTTTGTTTAAGTTTATATGTAGGCTTATTAGCTTATTTGATTTCGCCTTATATTTCGTTAGCCCGGATTTTCTAGTTTATTATAAGACTTGTTATTAGAAGCTTATTATGATACAATTTAGAGCTAGATATAACAAATTACGGCGAAATCATACAATTTAGAGCTTTCCACCATCTAAAACCCTAACTATTCAAATGTCAATAACCTCCCCGCCCCGCCCCGCCCCGATGGAAACATACAAAAGGCAATACTTAAGGGGTGTTTGAGTTTGTTTGATCTAGTGAGTTAAGCTAAGGGGGTGTTTGTTTAAGTTTATATGTAGGCTTATTAGCTTATTTGATTTCGCCTTATATTTCGTTAGCCCGGATTTTCTAGTTTATTATAAGACTTGTTATTAGAAGCTTATTATGATACAATTTAGAGCTAGATATAACAAATTACGGCGAAATCATACAATTTAGAGCTTTCCACCATCTAAAACCCTAACTATTCAAATGTCAATAACCTCCCCCCCCCCCCCCCCCCCCCGATGGAAACATACAAAAGGCAATACTTAAGGGGTGTTTGAGTTTGTTTGATCTAGTGAGTTAAGCTAAGGGGGTGTTTGTTTAAGTTTATATGTAGGCTTATTAGCTTATTTGATTTCGCCTTATATTTCGTTAGCCCGGATTTTCTAGTTTATTATAAGACTTGTTATTAGAAGCTTATTATGATACAATTTAGAGCTAGATATAACAAATTACGGCGAAATCATACAATTTAGAGCTTTCCACCATCTAAAACCCTAACTATTCAAATGTCAATAACCTCCCCGCCCCGCCCCGCCCCGATGGAAACATACAAAAGGCAATACTTAAGGGGTGTTTGAGTTTGTTTGATCTAGTGAGTTAAGCTAAGGGGGTGTTTGTTTAAGTTTATATGTAGGCTTATTAGCTTATTTGATTTCGCCTTATATTTCGTTAGCCCGGATTTTCTAGTTTATTATAAGACTTGTTATTAGAAGCTTATTATGATACAATTTAGAGCTAGATATAACAAATTACGGCGAAATCATACAATTTAGAGCTTTCCACCATCTAAAACCCTAACTATTCAAATGTCAATAACCTCCCCGCCCCGCCCCGCCCCGCCCCGCCCCGATGGAAACATACAAAAGGCAATACTTAAGGGGTGTTTGTTTAAGCTTATATGCGGGCTTATTAGCATATTTGATTTCGCCTTATATTTCGTAAGCCTGGATTTTTTCTAGTTTATTATAAGACTTGTTATTAGAAGCTTATTATGATATAATAAGCTTCTATAAGCCCATAAGTCTTGTAATAAGCTAGAAAATCTGGGCTTATGAAATATAAGCCGAAATTAAATAAGCTCATAAGCCCACATATAAGCTTAAACAAATACCCCCTAAGTATTGCCTTTTGTATGTTTCCTTTGGGGCGGGGCGTGGCGGGGAGGTTATTGACATTTGAATAGTTAGGGTTATGTAATTTGTTAGTATTATTGAGTTTGTTTGATCTAATGAGTTAAGCTAAGGGGGTGTTTGTTTAACCTTATATGTGGGTTTATTAGCTTATTTGATTTGGCCTTATATTTTCTAAGCCCGGATTTTTCTACCTTATTATAAGACTTGTTATTAGAAGCTTATTATGATAAGCTTCTATAAGCCCATAAGTCTTGTAATAAGCTAGAAAATCCGGGCTTATGAAATATAAGCTGAAATTAAATAAGCTCATAAGCCCGCATATAAGCTTAAACAAACACCCCCTAAGTATTGCCTTTTGTATGTTTCCCTCGGGGCGGGGCGGGGTGGGGCGGGGCGGTTATTAACATTTGAATAGTTACGGTTTTAAAAGGTGGAAAGCTCTAAATTGTATGATTTCGCCGTAATTTGTTATATCTAGGGTTTATTTGTTATGTGATTAGGTTTTATGATGGGTGTTTTTTTTGGGTAAAATGGTTTATGACCTTTTGGCCGACTAATCCACAAGGTTTGAGCCTACGGGGTTAAGCACTTAAGCTCTTGGCGTGGCCACTCCAAGCTTATTTGCACCAAGTAGGAGACCTCACATTTTAGTTATGATAAGCATTTTATATATTTCCCTTGGGGCGGGACGGGTGGATGGGTATCAATGTTTTGGGTAGATTGAATAGTTAGAGTTAAGCCAAGTGTTGCCTTCTACATATTTCCCTAGGCCTGGGCGGGTGGAAGTTAGGGTTTATTTGATTATTTGTTGTGTGATTTGATTTTATGTTTGGGTTTTTTAGGGGATGAAAATGGTTTCTAACATATTTGGCCGACTAATCCACGGGGTTTGAGGTCCACCGCCACGCAGACTCAAACCGGGAAAGCCCTTGGCGTGGCCATTTCTCACATTTTAGTGATAATACTCACAAGCCTTTTACCATCTAGCCACCCCTGGGTGTTGGGGTGGAGTGCATTAAAAAATGACATTAGTAACGTTTGTATACAATATCAGTGGGCTCAAAATGAAAATCATGCTAAATCGTACTAAAGTTATAAAAAATCTCTTATTCAGTGGGTTGAGTTGAACCCACTCAGCTATATGTAGCTCCGCCCCTGCTTGGGTGGTGGTTACATTTTATGCTGTCTGTGTTTATTTGCTTGATTAGCTGTTAATAGGTTGTGGAATTACGGCTTAGAAGGTGGAAGATTCGAATCCGTTGCAAAATAATTGTTCATTGGAAATAAAAATTAGAGCTGTAGAGGAATTTATAGTTGTAGGAATGGACAGCTAATGTAGGTTTTAGTTAGTCAAAGGTCGTTTTTGGTATAAGTTAGTTGAGTTTCAGTTTTAGGAATGTACAATTGTGATGAGTGTAAGTATGGAACACAAAGAGGAAAAAACATATACCTGTAGGGACTGTACGTCTATCTGGTAGAGATATTACGCGGTTGGTAAAGGGTATGATGGATTTGCTCTAATAGCTCATTAGGCTATATTGCTTAGAGCTACGTTACGTAGGGTAATTTATGCACATGTTAGATTTAGGTAGTCAACTTAATTTCTTTGTTTAGGGTCATTTCCTGTTTCATTTCCTGTTTCAATGTTATACACCTGCATCTCAAATAGTCAAATGTCTAATTAAGGATATTCCAGTAATCATGTAACTAGCCAATGTTTGCATTTAAGATTATGAGTATACCCGAAGTTTAGGTAAATTTCCAGTTATAGAACATCTGATATTGTTCTATTCTTTGTAGGGCGAGATGGCTAAACTGGAAGGTGGATTTATTCTGCTTGATAACATTACTGGTCTTCATGCTGCCGTATTATCATTGTTACTTGATGCTCTGCAATAGCGGTACGTACTGCTTGAGAGTGCACTTATATGCCTGATATTCTGAATTAAATCATTGTTGATGGTTCTTTTTTTAGTTACTCGCTCCACAACCTTAAATTGCAGCAAGTTAAATTTAGGATGTTATGTATTATCATAAAGACATTAATACTGGTACTCATTATCATCATTACAAAACTGTCTTGGTCCACAAAATTTAGTAATTTACTTAAACCTGAAAATAAAATTTACTTTCACAAAATTTACTTGCCGTATTTTGTCACGATATGAGTATTTGACACTTTGACTGATACTGAAGGTTTCTATATTAATATGCATGCGTTACCAGTTGTAACTTATGTGGGATGTATGGGATTCATGAGTATATTGGTTAATGGTAATTCAACCATGACCTTGATATAATTATGGCTGATAAGATCTTTATTTGTACTCCCTCTGTCATGAATTATGAGCCTTTCGCTTCTTTGTTTATATAGGAAAATTCCAGTTTATATCGAGATGGAGGTAGTGTGATATTTAGGCATGTCAAGATTGGTTTAATTACCTTAAGTTTCCAAATCTTTTTTCTAATCCCTTTAAAGTATTTCCCTCTAAAATGCATGTAACATTTTGATCTATGCAAGACGATTAAAACATATCATAATTACAAGAAGCTACTAGCTAGGAACGTAAAGTAGGCTGTGGAGACATCATGATACTTGTTGTGCAGTGCATTTACATCTTAGTGTAGTTTTGGTGAACGTGAATTATAACTTGTCTTTTCTTATTCTCTAATGAAGTATTAACTTAACTCACTAATCGTAACTCTATATGACAGGTGTCAGGAAGCGACGAGCTGCAACTGGAGCTGTTATATTCTTAATTGCATTTTTGTATGGTTTTTGGCGTATGGGAATCCATTTCCCCATGCCTTCACCTGAGAAAGGTAAAAACTAATGTCCCTTGCCAAGTTTCTGTGTTTTTTAGAACATGAATCATTATCTAAATTTGGGAACCGATCTTAAGCCCTAAACTTTATTGAATTTTTTTGGAATGTCCTATTGTTAGAAGCCACTAGAAAGCAACTGAATATGGAATTGCTTGAGCTAAATGTGGCACCCATGACGAATTTCCTACCTTGTTTTACACAGTCGTTTATTGCATTGCGTATCTGATCCACTATTTTAGTGATTTGCATTCCAATGAACCCAACTCTTCAAATGCAAAGAAGATGACTAATCTCCACTTGATCATGTTAGCCCATTAGGTTGATTTTTATTTTTGTTTGCCTTTGCGATTTTGTATAATGCTCCACCAACTGCCGGAACGTGGAATCCTATTCCATGATTTCTTCACATCTTTGACCTGGCGTCATATTTGATGTATTGTTTCTATTTACTTAGTATCTTGTGTTGTATCTGCAGCAAAAGTGAACACGTATTGAACAGTTTTTATGTCATTAAACATTTAATACCTGTCAACTCAGGAGTCATCTCTCCAAAATAACCTGTTTATTTTAATCTTATTCTGTTCTGATGGACTATGATTTGTATGTTCATGTTTCAAATTTCTCACGCTGTGCTTCTGTCTATTTCTGCGCAACCAGCATCTTAAAATCTGTAAAGTATGCCTTTTCACATGTTAACCAGATGCTTTTTTGTTACTTCATGATATTGTCATTCGTATCATTTCTATTTACCGATTATACCTAACGACAGGCTGATTTTTTAATTTTAATGCATCTACTCAGGATTTTTCACCATTCCACAGCTCGTCAGTAGAATTGGAGTTATCGGTGTGACTGTCATGGCTGTCTTATCTGGTTTTGGAGCTGTGAATTTGCCATACAGTTATTTATCTCTCTTCATTAGGTAAGATAGAAATTGAGTCTTTTGATTCAGACAATGCAAGTGCAAAGGAAAAAGTGTTAAGAAATGACAATTGAGAGTCTTAGTTTCTGTGTACAACTGCAGTGAGTATCTTTCGACAATATACATTGATTGTGAACCTATTCTGCCTTATTAGCCTATATCATTTGCTTATAACCACCTGTGATGCTTGTTGTTTGAACTTAAATGTTATCACACTTCAAATGTCCATGCACGATGTCAGTACTAGTGTGCGTCTTCTCAGGATCCATCACCTTTACGCATTTCTTCATCCATTGCTCTTAAGAGTTCAAACCTGAATCATTTTTATTGGATCTGTAACTCACTTGTCTATTTGAATAAACCGTTATGTGCATGTACTTTATTTGGGAGCACCAATTTCAGATTGATGCTAAATTAGTGATAAGAGAACTACAAATTGGTGATGGATAACTAGATAGTGGTCTTGAATAAAAGGTAGACTCCTGATGCATACATAGGTCTTAATCTTTCTTTTTTATGTATGTAAATAACAACTGCATAAGCAGCTGTGTGCTTTCATTTTTTCTATGTACGTGGTTGACCTAGTGTTTTATTCTAGATTACGTCTGCATCATGGTTAATATTTGATAAACATCATGTTATTTCTTCGCAACATAATTCGATTAAGGGCCCAGGGTTCTTGATACTTTCCACCAAGTCTCAATCAGCTTCATAATTTTTTATCGTCTTATACAAACAAAAGAAAATTAAACTGGTTTCTGAGGGGAGGAGGGGGAAGGGTTAACTAATAACTTGTTGTAGCTCATCATATGAAGGAACATAATGCAAATGCTCTTTTGTTTATTCTATGTTTATATCATTACCTAATTGCTAATCTTCAGCTCTCTGATACTCTTATTAACATTGTGGTAGGGAAATCGATGAAACAGAAATCAAGGCGTTAGAACGACAATTAATGCAATCAATTGAGACATGTATTGGAAAGAAAAAGAAAATCATTCTAAGCCAGATGGAAATGGAGCGAGTTCAAGGACAAGAAGAGGTTTGTTTATCTTTGTGATAAATTTTATATTCTCTGTTCTGCACAAACTTTTGCTTGATGACATGTCTTTTGAATTCAAACACATGTGTCTTTTGATATTCTAATTATTAATGCTCAATGTTAGATAGTTGGACCCATGAGTGACTTATACTTTTTTTTTATATAGTTATTCTTTTGTATTAAGTGACACTTATCTGCTGCAGAATTATAAGGCTGGGTCCTTTTTCAGGCGGATTGTTGGAACAGTTGTGCGTTCTGTACAAGATGACCAAAAGGAACAAGGTTAGAATGCATATCATCTTGGTAGTTTCGTTTTACTTTCTACTAGTAAGCATTTAGGTTTCTGTCATTTACTTCAGTTTTATATTCTTGTTTCTCATTGAAGATATCAAAGGCATGGAATCAGAGGTACAAGCTTTAGAGGAGCTCTCAAAACAGCTTTTCTTGGAAATCTATGAGCTTCGCCAAGCGAAGGTATATCATCTGTATTGTTCGTCCTGATACTAGGCTTAAACTCGCATTTACACAATCAGTTGCCAAGGAAATAGTTCATGTCTCCTTGATACCAATTCTATTTTTCTGTGTACATCGCCGAAGCTCCATTTATTTGTTTTATATTAGGGTATTTTTTTGCTCTTTTCGTTGCTTTGCTTTTTGGGTACTCTAAATTATTGCTGAATATTATCTGGTAACACTATCAGGAAGCTGCCGCATATTCTCGAACCTGGCAGGGTCACTTGCAGAACCTACTTGGCTATGCATGTTCAGTATATTGTGTCTACAAAATGATAAAGGTATCAATTGTTAACCACATGTGAACCCTTATTGGAACTTCTTCACTCTGTATCAAGTTGCAGTGCTCTGGTTTATATGCCATCTTATAATCGTTTGTATTGTATTTTGCAGTCTTTGCAAAGTGTTGTCTTCAAGGAGGTGTGTCTCACTCTTATAACTTAAATTAATAGTTATTTAAGATGGTGTTTTATCAACATAATATATTTGTCCTCTTGTAATATTAGATCTCTTGCTCTTCTGGTATTCTGATATGGTTCTCTTTCACAGGCTGGTTCAGTTGATCCTGTGACTAGGACAATCAGTATCTCCTTGAAGTATTTTGACATAGGCATTGACGCAGCACTGTTGTCTCAGGTTCTTATTACTGCTTATGTCTATAAGTTCGTCAATTCAGTTTGTATAATTTTCTTAAACATATTAAAGGATGAACCCCAATACTTGATCACTGAATTTTCACTGGTGTTCTTTTTAACTAAAAGGAATCTTATTCATGATTCTGTTGGACAGTATATATCCCTCTTATTCATTGGAATGCTGGTTGTGATATCTGTTCGTGGATTCTTAAATAATCTGATGAAGGTAATCCTTGTTCCTCTTTCTCAATCTTTCTTTAGTTATCTAGAGGCTGCAAAACAAGCGTGCTGGGGAACGGGTCAAAGCAGATTACTTTTATATCTGTCGGTTGGGTCGACTGTGAACACTTTTGTCCATTTTTTTATACTTATTTGCTAAAGAATAATTACTCTATCAAATATCATTACATAGTTTATATTATTTCAATAATCTAGTTTTTTTTTTTTTTTTTTTTTTAATTATTATTATTAAATTAATTTTGGAGCTTTTATGCTTAAAAAAACACTGTTGCCGAACTTTAACATGTTCCCTTTATAGGTCAGCTTTTTGACCCGTTTGACCCAGTATTTAATAAAACATTGTATGAACCAACCAATTCATAAGTAAATGAGTTGGGGTTGCCATGTCTAGGACAATCATTTTTTTTAATCATATTTTATAGATTTGGCCTGTTTATCTATTGATTACTGAGACTAAGCAACTTGCTGTTGCAATGCTAGTACATATAAATATAGCTAACCATTTTCTCCCAAATTTTTGAGGCAACCTGAAATAAAAGCATTAAATCATGACACCCTGTGTTACAAAATTTCTTAATTTTTCTGCATGCAGTTCTTCTTTGCGGTTTCTAGAGTTGGTAGTGGATCGTCTAGCAATGTTGTGCTTTTCCTATCTGAAATCATGGGGATGTATTTTGTATCTTCTATTCTGCTGATTAGAAAAAGTCTGGCAAATGAGTACAGGTACATTCATCATCTTAAGCTTTTTCTGGATGTTGGTTTGATTGAGCTTGAGCTTTATGTCACATCATACTTATGTAGATTAGTACTCAAAGTGCTTCTCATGAGAGTTTTCATACCATGTCGCTTTCAGTTATCCGTTATCGTCTGGTTTGTGTAATGGTCCAAATGGGCAACTTATAGGACTGAGGAGGGGTTGACCCACCAACACTTTTTTTGTCCTTTTCGTAAAACATTGATAAAGAAATAAATGTGTTAAAATATGATTAAAAAAAATACAGTATAAGAATAACAATCTATATTTTGATATCTAAAGCAGTCGAGGTTGTATGCATTGAAAATTTCAACTTGTTCCCTTTTTAGTTAAACTTTTATTCTGACCTGTTTGAGATAATACATTTCCCAAATCTACCCAATTCAATGGCTCAGATTTGCCAACATTGGTTTACATAAACTAAATGACTTCAATTTATGGTACCCTTTTGCAGAGTAATCATTACAGATGTATTGGGTGGAGACATTCAGTTCGATTTCTACCATCGATGGTTTGATGCAATCTTTGTGGCAAGTGCATTCCTGTCTCTGCTTTTGCTGTCTGCACATTACACGTCTCGTCAGACTGAGAAACACCCAATCGATTGATTTGTAAGCCCATATAAGTGCATTAATAGGGTGTTAATTATATAAATATACAAACAATAGATATACTTCTACTGTTTTAGCCTCAGTTTTGTACCATGATGTACTTGAGGATGAGAGCCTTTTTATGTAGCTCAGGTTATATAATTGATTGAACAATTAGTTTTTTATTTCCGTCGTATTTAATCTTAGGCTACATGCATTAGGAGAGAAAAATGGTCCAGTGACCTACGTTACCGAATGTGAAACTAGCAACCTGGTTCAATGGTATCCGCGGATTATTATTGTTTGAATGTTGTAAACTTTAGTCTCTTTTGAGCCGTTGGTGTGTTTGACTGTTACCAGTTTCAAGAAGAATATGTTGGTGAAATAGACTTTTAAAAAGTAGCACTAATGTTTCCACGGGTTATTGATTAGAGGTAGAAAAGAAACTGGTACATTCACAAAGATTTTAGAAAAAAACTCACAAAATATTTTATCATCAATGGCCTTCGGAAGGCAATAGAGGCCATTGTGGTTTGTGGGGGTCCTTTTTTTGGGGATTTTCAATGGAGGCTCGCATCCCTTCCGATTCGGTTTGGTGGGTTGGGTTTATGTTTGGCTGAGGATGTATCTACTTATGCTTTTGTGGCCTCGAGGGCGCAATCTTGGAGTTTGCAGGATCACATTCTTCGGGGATGTGGTATTGATGGGGTTGACTCTGATTATGGGTATGCAATGGATCGCTTGCGCATGTCCCTTCCTGATTTCGATCTTAGCGGTTTCTCTAACAAGGACACCGCCCCACCTAAAGCCCAAAATGTTTTGGCGTGTGCCCTTTTTAGTGGAATCGTCCGGAGTTTGGGAGAGAAGTTCGATTTATCCCCTCGGCAAAAAGCGGTGTTTGAATGTCTCCGAGCTCCTCATGCTCAAGATTTCTTGACGGTTATCCCCATTGAAGGGTTAGGCCAACATATGTCGACCCTGGAGTACCGGACTATCCTTAAGTACCGGCTAATGATCCCTCTGTTTCCGGCTGATGAGCCTTGCCCAGTCTACCGCAAGGTTTGTTTAGATTCCTTTGGCGAGCATGCGGTCCATTGCAAGGAATTACCGGGTTTCAAATACAGGCATGATTTGGTTAGGGATGTTCTGTATGATGTTCTTAAATGAGCAGGAATTTCTTCTAAAAAAGAGGCTCCCGTGAACTTTCTGACAGATCCGCTTGAAGGGAGGTCTACTTTACGGCCAGCTGATATACTTGTGTTTGGATGGGCCGGGGGGAAACATGCTTGTGTGGATCTTACCGGAGTGTCCCCTCTTGTTGGGCTAAGGGACAATGGGTTTGTTGCGGGACAAGCGGCGTTGAAAGCGGAATCGAGCAAAGTTGCTAAACACGAGAAAGCTTGTTTAGAGAATCAACACGTATTTACCCCTTTTGCTTTTGATACATTTGGGTTCCTAGCTTCGGCAGCTGTGGAGTTTTTGACTAGGGTTCAACGGGTTGTGCAAAGTAATTTTGCGACCCCTAAGTCACAAAATTTCATTTTTACTAGAATTGGTTTTGCTATTCAAAAGGGGGTTGCGGCACAGCTTATTGCCCGTTTGCCTGCCATCTTATTGTAATCCGTTATTACAAGTAATAATAAAAACATAATTGTGTTAAAATCATCTTAATCAAACTTTATTATTTTTTTTTATTATTATTTTCTTTTAATTCAAATCTTTTTATGAATATATGCCAGATTTTTTTTGTGAAAGTCTTTTGTAAAAATTTTATGGATGTAGCATCCCTTGATAGAAAATGGGTGGCTTGGATTAGATTGGGATGTTGAATAAAAAGTTCTAACGGTTTCGAGTCAAATCTATATTTTTTTTGACAAACTTGATTTTTCACAAATACTTTCTCTGTTTTAAAATAATTGTGCTCTGACAAAAATATAATTATTATTGTTTTCTCTTTTTTACATTTTAGCAAAATAATAGTTTACCCTTAACAAATTAATTAACTCTTATTTAAAGTTCTTAATAATAATTTTAAGTAGGGGTAGTCAGATAGACTCGATCAATTAAATTGGGACAATTAACTTTTAATAAACTTCCCTATCTATTTTTAACATTAGACAATTAAATTGGGACATGTCGAGAAGGAAACGTAGACTATTAATTTGGGATGGAGGGGAGTAATCAATGTACTATATATGTGGTTAATAAAGTCAAAGAATTTAAGGTAGGTTTTTTTTTAAATGTGCCCTCAAGTACATGTTAAGGTGTGATAATCAAACTGATACTTTTTATAAAAATTATAATATGCAATTAATGCACATTAATTATACTTAAAAATTACTATAATTACATGTAATTTTCTATTTAATAAACTTATACTTGACTTTTTTATTCGCTCAAACATGTGCCTTCGGGGCACATTTAGAAAATCCCTAATTTTTAATATATAACGAAGATATGTGTATCCGCGTGTTATGACACCGTTTGAAAACAAGTTTTTTGATAACTTAGTATCGCAAAATTGAAATATGAAAACTGAACACTAATGTATATACCTAAAATCGTGTACTTTAATATCACAAAAATGCAATACACATCGAAGTATAGGTTTTATGATGTGTAACACAAAATTTAATCATTCAATAAAACGAAGTATATATTTTTTTCTTTCTCTTTTGTATAAACTTGTGATTATTTAATCACTCTGAAACAAAGTACATAACATATTTTAAACCAAATTTAAACCCTCGTGAAAAACTTATAAAAAAAAAAAAAAAAAAAAAAAAAAAAAAACCTCTTGTAAAGCAATGACGCTATATTAGTTCATTCGCATAATTATCTAAGTAATTTCTTATTTTAATATTATTTATTAGTTACTATTCATAAGCCTCGTGATGCCTGGTGCGTAATTTTATAATTGAGGAAACGTGCGTCAGGTGTTTCGGTGACTTTTTAAAATCTACATTCTGCAGTGGCTAATTTAATCATACATTTCTTATCGGGTTTGTATATGTCATTTTTTTCAATTCATTTACTCGTCAAGAGCTAAACAAACAAACATTTTATGATATACTGTAATATGTTTTTTAATGAAAACGAAACATAAAAGCAACATTTAGTTTGATAATGCTAGTAACGTTTACTTTACCATTTTTTTACTTTTAATTTAGTAACTTGAATAATGTTAACAATGTTTGAAACTTATAATACATTTCAAACTATACTAAGTTAGAAAGAAAGATGATTAAATAAATAAACAACAAAAAAAAAAAAGTGTGGATGCTAAGATTTAAACTAGGCCATTTCATTTCATTAAACAAAGTGTTAACCACCTATGGTAGAACTCAATTGTTGTTTTGTTATGATAATCAATTTATTTATCATTGCAGGATCAATAGGAGTGCACCATTCTGCTTACGTGACAAAAGTAAGTATTTTTAATGATCAACAAAAGTTAAAATTAGCTTTAATATGGTCAAACACATCTAAAATTCATTCAAGAAAATAAATATGTATAAAAACACAATTGTCACTTTTGTTAAAAATAATAAAAATAATAAATAATAATAATAATAATAATAATAAGACTTGAAAAAGGAGGGGGTACTTAACAAAACATTAGTTGCATAAATTATATGGACTTAAGTATACTTATCAGTTTTGAGGAGAGTTATTTTACATACCAAACTTTTCTTACATATTAAGGGACTCATCTCGACAATCTATCTAAAAAGAAATCAATGGCTGAGATTAAAATCATTTTATTATTTCACATATTTTTTATAATTTAAATATCTCTTAAATCGTTAATCGTTAAGCAAAAATAATTACACCATCGCGACGAGCATTTAATTATCTTTCTATGGACGGGCACTTTGATATACTTTCGAAAAAAGAAATAAAAATCGGTTTTTTCACGTTTTTTCGTCTTTTTTTGTTTTTCTTCGAAACTAGAATATGCATGAAATATCATATATGATTTAATACTAATTTGAAGATCACATGTGATATTAGTGTTAAATCACATATGATATGTAATATCATATGTGATACTAGTGTTAAATCATATATGATAAATCACATATGATATATACATATCATATATGATTTAACACTAATATCACATGTGGTATTCAAATTAGTGTTAAATCATATATGATTTTTTCATGCAAATTTCAGTAACGTAAAAAAACTTTAAAAAACGTGAAAAACACGAAAATTTTTTTTGTCGAAAGTATATCAAACTGCCTATCTATAGAAAGATAATTAAATGCTCTTCGTAATGGTATATTTTTTTTTCACTTGACAATTAACGGTTTGAAAGATATTATATTTAAAAAAAATGATGAAAGTGGGTTTTTATAATTGTTGAGATTAATCTCATCCATTATATCTAATAAAAATGAAGGGTGGAGATTGATCCCTTAGTATGTAAAGAAGTTTTTGTCCTCAAATAAGCTTAAATCATCAGTTTTTATGTTTTTAAAAACTTTGTAAATTTATTGAATACCCTCTAAACTTTATACCCCATATACTTTATATTTTCTAAAAGAAAGACAGCATATATGTTATTGTTATATATAAATTATTGTCAGTATATTTGAAATTATCTATTTGCACGAAATTATACATATTAAAAGGAAAGAACGAGTTATTGTGACATGTACATGAATACATGATATTATATATATACAAACGACTCGTGTAATTCCTTTTTATGAGATTATGTAAAGATATCTGGAAAAGTATTTGTTTTAACTACCCGCATTTAATAACAACTCATATTATTCTTCCTTATAAGTCTAACATGCGCATGGGTTAAAATCAATTATAGCTTAAATTATTATTAACAGGAATATAAATTTTAAAATGAAGGCAAGACCTCCCGGGTTACTGTGAGAAGAAAATAAGTAGACGAAGTTGTACATATAACAACTACATATATTTTTCTGTCATTATGTGTTGCTAAACACATATAATGTCTAGAACATAATATTAATAGTGAAATTGAAACAAAATTAACTAAACATCATGTCAGTTAAACAAAGTTAAATTATTCGTTCAACAAAAATGTATACAAAATATTAATCGATAATAACACATAATTATGTAAAAACTCGTGTGTGCATGGGTATTATAACTATATAAGTATTACGAATATAATATAACTTATAGAAAACACTTAAACATTACAAAACTATGAATTTATAAAAACAAAATTTATTGAATTATTATTACCCTTTATACTATATGCCCAAACTCCGTGCATGCACGAGTTGTAAAACTAGTATCAATAGTAAAACTCCATTTATAATATGCTAAAACTCCATTGTTTTTTGGTTATGGTAATTAATTTATTCAATACTGTAAATCATAAAAATACAAAACATCTTAATCATTAGTCAAACCAAATGCATAAATCTGTAAATAAAGTAATATAACTAATTTAATATTGTAAGTCACAAAAATACAAAAACACTTTACGAAGTGTAAAGCCCAATTCATAAATGTATAAGTAAAGTAATTATGTAATATGATATACCAATTTACTAATATGTAATATGTAATGTAATATACTAATATTGAGTATGTAATCAAGTATTTATGGGGATAATTTGCATGCACGAGTTTTAAAATAAAGTAAAGGGGAGGAAATGTAGTGAAAGTGAAAGAGAGTAAAGAACACGATACTTTTAAATGAATATGTTTTTAAAATACTATTATTATATCGTAAGAGTGTTTCGATAACCAATCTAAATAAATTTTGAATTATTTTAAATAAAATTAACCACAAAAGTAAACAACGATTTTTTGAAAAAGTCGGGACAATTTTTTTAAGACAAATGATGCAAAAATGTAAATTCACAAGTGATAATTAATTTGATTTTATACATATTACACATATATATACAACATATAAAGCATTTAACACCCTCTCTCCTAAATTTTTTTAAGATGTCATTAATGTGTTTTTTAAGCATTACAATTTTTAATGCATAATATAAACAATACATAGCTTTTACTAACTAATCTTCCACAACATTTTAATGCTTCATTTATTATTTCTTTTTGAATTAGTTTAGTTTAATTCAAAAATGTAAATATAAATGAATATGATTTTAAAATGCATGCAAAACTACAAAGTTCCAATACTATTATTATATCGTAAGAGTGTTTCGAGAACCAATCAAAATAAATTTTGAATTATTTTAAATAAAATTAACCACAAAAGTAAAAAAACCTTTTTGTAAAAATCGGACAATTTTTTTAAGACAAATGATGCAAAGATGTAAATTCACAAGTGATAATTTATTTGATTTTGTACATATTACACATATCTATACTACTTATAAAACATTTAGCACCCTCTCTCCTAAATTTTTTTAAGATGTCATTAATGTATTTTTTTTAAGCAATACAATTTTTAATGAATAATGTACACAATATATAGCTTTTACTAATTTATCTTCCATAACATTTTAATGCTTCATTTAATATATATATATATATATATATATATATATATATATATATATATATATATATATTTGAATTAGTTTAGTTTTAATGCAAAAATGCACATATAAATAAATATGATTTTAAAATGCATGCAAAACTACAAAGTTCTAAAACTATTATTATATAGTAAGAGTGTTTCGAGAAACAATCTAAATAAATTTTGAATTATTTTAAATAAAATTAACCACAAAAGTAAAAAACGATTTTTTTTTTAAGTCGGGACAATTTTTTTAAGACAAATGATGCAAAGATATAAATTCACAAGTGATAATTTATTTGATTTTATACATATTACACATATCTATACTACTTATAAATCATTTAGCACCCTCTCTCCTAATTTTTTTTAAGATGTCATTAATGTATTTTTTAAGCATTACAATTTTTAATGCATAATGTACACAATATATAGCTTTTACTAATGTATCTTCCACAACATTCTAATGCTTCATTTAACATATGTATATTTTTTTTGAATTAGTTTAGTTTTAATGCAAAAATGTACATATAAATGAATATGATTTTAAAATGCATGCAAAACTACAAAGTTCCAATACTATTATGATATCGTAAGAGTGTTTCGAGAACCAATCTAAATAAATTTTGAATTATTTTAAATAAAATTAACCACAAAAGTAAAAAAATGTTTTTTGTAAAAGTCGGGACAATTTTTTTAAGACAAATGATGCAAAGATGTAAATTCACAAGTGATAATTTATTTGATTTTATATATATTACATATATTAATACCACTTATAAAGCTTTTAGCACCCTCTCTCCTAAATTTTTTTAAGATGTCATTAATGTGTTTTTTTAAGCATTGCAATTTTTAATACATAATGTACACAATACATAGCTTTTACTAATTTATCTTCCACAACATTTGAATGCTTCATTTATTATTTCTTTTTGAATTAGTTTAGTTTTAATGCAAAAATGCAAATATAAATGAATATGAATTTAAAATGCATGCAAAACTACAAAGTTCCAAAACTATTATTATATCGTAAGAGTGTTTCGGTAACCAATCTAAATAAATTTTAAATTATTTTAAATAAAATTAGCCACAAAAGTAAAAAACAGTTTTTTGTAAAAGTCGAGACAACTTTTGTAAGACAAATGATGCAAATGTGCAAAGTGCTAAGTACTAATTCAATGATTTATATATTAGTATATTAACTATTATACTTTTCATGGATAACTCTAAATGATTGCTTAAACATTTAAATTTTCTTTACATTATAAGCATTTTTTTATTTATATTTTCTATCTATGTGGGACAAGTGTTATAAACAATATTAATGATTCAAACATTTTCATAAATATATACTTACAAGATGTATACATTATAAGCTACTCAAACTCGTTATGTTTTCGCTATTGGTAAAGTTATTGTAAGAGAAAACATAAATTTGAAAACATTTTTGCCGAAAATTTTATTACTTGACAACGCGCGGGGTACCCTCCAATAATATTCTAAAGAGTAGAAATATGTGACATGAAGCTGTTGGCATCCGCAAATTTATCGTCACATAAAACATTTCAGATTATAAAGCATGGTTTATTGAAAAATTTTATTTTAGGATACCCGTCGCTGCATCGCGCGGGTACCCTGCTAGTAAGTCTAACATGCGCATGGGTTAAAATCAATTATGGCTTAAATTATTATTAACAGGAATATAAAATTTAAAATGAAGGCAAGACCTCCCGGGTTACTGTGAGAAGAAAATAAGTAGACGAGGTTGTACATATAACAACTACATATATTTTTATGTTATTATGAGCTGCTAAACACATATAATGTCTAGAACATAATATTAATAGTTAAACTGAAACAAAATTAACTAAACATCATGTCAATTAAACAAAGTTAAATTATTCGTGCAACAAAAAATGTATACAAAATATTAATCGATAATAACACATAATTATGTAAAAACTCGTGTGTGCATGGGTATTATAACTATATAAGTATTAAGAATATAATATAACTTATAAAAAACACTTAAACATTACAAAACTATGAATTTATAAATTGTCACAATAATTTACTTCAAAACAAAAGTTATTGAATTATTATTACCCTTTATACCATATTCCCAAACTCCGTGCATGCACGAGTTGTAAAACTAGTATCAATAGTAAAACTCCATTTATAATATGCTAAAACTCCATTGTTTTTTGGTTATGGTAATTAATTTATTCAATTCTGTAAATCATAAAAATACAAAACATCTTAATCATTAGTAAAACCAAATGCATAAATCTGTAAATAAAGTAATATAACTAATTTAATATTGTAAGTCACAAAAATACAAAAACACTTTACGAATTGTAAAGCCAAATTCATAAATGTATAAGTAAAGTAATTATATAATATGATATACCAATTTACTAATATGTAATATGTAATGTAATATACTAATATTGAATATGTAATATGTAATTTCAATAAAGTATTTATGGGGATAATTTTGATGCGCAAAATGTAAATAATGAAATTAAGCATAAGTACGATACTTTTAATTTACACTGTATTTTCAAGAGAAGTAAAAGGGAGGAAATATAGTGAAAGTGAAAGAGAGTAAAGAACACGATACTTTTAAATGAATATGTTTTTAAAATGCATGCAAAATTACAAAGTTCCAAAACTATTATTATATCGTAAGAGTGTTTCGATAACCAATCTAAATAAATTTTGAATTATTTTAAATAAAATTAACGACAAAAGTAAACAACGATTTTTTGTAAACGTCGGGACAATTTTTTTAAGACAAATGATGCAAAAATGTAAATTCACAAGTGATAATTTATTTAATTTTATAGATATTACACATATATATACTACTTATAAAGCATTTAACACCCACTCTCCTAAATTTTTTTAAGATGTCATTAATGTGTTTTTTAAGCATTACAATTTTTAATGCATAATATACACAATACATAGTTTTACTAATTTATCTTCCACAATATTTTAATGCTTCATTTATTATTTCTTTTAGAATTAGTTTAGTTTAATGCAAAAATGCAAATATAAATGAATAAGATTTTAAAATGCATGCAAAACTATAAAGTTCCAATACTATTATTATATCGTAAGAGTGTTTCGAGAACCAATCAAAATAAATTTTGAATTATTATAAATAAAATTAACTACAAAAGTAAAAAAAACTTTTTTGTAAAATTCGGGACAATTTTTTTTAAGACAAATGATGCAAAGATGTAAATTCACAAGTGATAATTTATTTGATTTTGTACATATTACACACATCTATACTACTTATAAAACTTTTAGCACCATCTCTCCTAAATTTTTTTAAGATATCATTAATGTATTTTTTAAGCAATACAATTTTTAATGCATAATGTACACAATATATAGCTTTTACTAATTTATCTTCCACAACATTTTAATGCTTCATTTAATAAATATATATTTTTTTGAATTAGTTTAGTTTTAATGCAAAAATGCACATATAAATGAATATGATTTTAAAATGCATGCAAAATTACAAAGTTCCAAAACTATTATTATATCGTAAGAGTGTTTCGATAACCAATCTAAATAAATTTTGAATTATTTTACATAAAATTAACCACAAATGAAAAAAATGGTTTTTTTTTTAAAGTCGGGACCATTTTTTTAAGACAAATGATGCAAAGATGTAAATTCACAAGTGATAATTTATTTGATTTTATACATATTACACATATCTATACTACTTATAAAGCATTTAGCACCCTCTCTCCTAAATTTTTTAAGATGTCATTAATGTATTTTTTAAGCATTACAATTTTTAATGCATAATGTACACAATATATAGCTTTTACTAATTTCTCTTCCACAACATTTTAATGCTTCATTTAATATATGTATATTTTTTTTAATTAGTTTAGTTTTAATGCAAAAATGCACATATAAATGAATATGATTTTAAAATGCATCCAAAACTACAAAGTTCCAAAACTATTATTATATTGTAAGAGTAATTCGATAACCAATCTAAATAAATTTTGAATTATTTTAAATAAAATTAGCCACAAAAGTAAAAAATGATTTTTTGCAAAAGTCGGGACAATTATTTTTAAGACAAATGATGCAAAGATGTAAATCACAAGTGATAATTTATTTGATTTTATACATATTACACATATCTATATCTATACTACTTATAAAGCATTTAGCACCCTCTCTCCTAAATTTTTTTAAGACGTCATTAATGTATTTTTTAAGCATTACAATTTTTAATGCATAATGTACACAATACATAGCTTTTACTAATTTATCTTCCACAACATTTTAATGCTTCATTTAATATTTCTTTTTGAATTAGTTTAGCTTTAATGCAAAAATGCACATATAAATGAATATGATTTTAAAATGCATGCAAAACTACAAAGTTCCAATACTCTTATTATATCATAAGAGTGTTTCGAGAACCAATCTAAATAAAATTTAAATTATTTTAAATAAAATTAATCACAAAAGTAAACAAAGGTTTTTTGTAAAAGTCGGGACAATTTTTTTAAGACAAATGATGCAAAGATGTAAATTCACAAGTGCTAATTTATTTGATTTTATACATATTACACATATTTATACTACTTATAAAGCATTTAACACCCTCTCTCCTAAATTTTTTTAAAAGGTCATTATTGTGTTTTTTAAGCATTACAATTTTTAATGCATAATGTACACAATACATAGCTTTTACTAATTTATCTTCCACAACATTTTAATGCTTCATTTTTTATTTATTTTGGAATTAGTTTAGTTTTAATGCAAAAATACACATATAAATGAATATGATTTTAAAATGCATGCAAAATTACAAAGTTCCAATACTATTATTATATCGTAAGAGTGTTTCGAGAACCAATCAAAATAAATTTTGAATTATTTAAAATAAAATTAACCACAAAAGTAAAAAACGGTTTTTTGTAAAAGTCGGGACAATTTTTTTTAAGACAAATGATGCAAAGATGTAAATTCACAAGTGATAATTTATTTGATTTTATATATATTACACATATCTATACTACTTATAAAGCATTTAGCACCCTGTCTCCTAATTATTTTTAAAATGTCATTAATGTATTTTTTAAGCATTACAATTTTTAATGTATAATGTACACAATATATAGTTTTTACTAATTTATCTTCCACAAGATTTTAATGCTTCATTTATTATCTTTTTTTTTAATTAGTTTAGTTTTAATGCAAAAATGCACATATAAATGAATATGATTTTAAATTTTTTTTTAAGATGTCATTAATGTATTTTTTAAGCATTACAATTTTTAATGTATAATACACACAATATATAGTTTTTACTAATTTATCTTCCACAAGATTTTAATGCTTCATTTATTATCTTCTTTTTGAATTAGTTTAGTTTTAATGCAAAAATGCACATATAAATGAATATGATTTTAAAATGTATACAAAACTACAAAGTTCCAAAACTATTATTATATCGTAAAAGTGTTTCGATAACCAATCTATATAAAATTTGAATTATTTTAAATAAAATTAACCACAATAATAAAAAACGCTTTTTTTTGTAAAAGTCGGGACAATTTTTTTAAGACAAATGATGCAAAGATGTAAATTCACAAGTGATAATTTATTTGATTTTATACATATTACACATATCTATACTACTTATAAAGCATTTAACACCTTCTCTCCTAAATTTTTTTAAGAGTTCATTAATGTGTTTTTTAAGCATTACAATTTTTAATGCATAATGTACACAATACATAGCTTTTACTAATTTATCTTCCACAATATTTTAATGCTTCATTTATTATTTCTTTTTGAATTAGTTTAGTTTTAATGCAAAAATACACATATAAATGAATATGATTTTAAATGCATGCAAAACTACAAAGTTCTAATACTATTATTATATCGTAAGTGTGTTTCGAGTACAATCTAAATAAATTTTAAATTATTTTAAATAAAATTAACTACAAAAGTAAAAAAAGCTTTTCTGTAAAAGTCGGGACAATTTTTTTTAAAACAAATGATGCAAAGATGTAAATTCCTAAGTGATAATTTATTTGATTTTATACATATTACACATATCTATACTACTTATAAAGCATTTAGCACGCTCTCTCCTAAATTTTTTTAAGATGCCATTAATGTGTTTTTTAAGCATTACAATTTTTAATGCATAACGTACACAATATATAGCTTTTACTAATTTATATTCCACAACATTTTAATGCTTCATTTATTATTTTTTTAAATTAGTTTAGTTTTAATGGAAAAATGCACATATAAATGAATATGATTTTAAAATGCATGCAAAACTACCAAGTTCTAATACTATTGTTATATCATAAGAGTGTTTCGAGAACCAATCTAAATAAATTTTGAATTATTTTAAATAAAATTAACTACAAAAGTAAAAAAGCTTTTTTGTAAAAGTCGAGACAAATTTTTTAAGACAAATGATGCAAACATGTAAATTCACTAGTGATAATTTATTTGATTTTATATATATTACACATATCTATACTACTTATAAAGCATTTAGCACCCTCTCTCCTAAATGTTTTTAAGATGTCATTAATGTATTTTTTAAGCATTACAATTTTTAATGAATAATGTACACAATATATAGTTTTTACTAATTTATCTTCCACAAGATTTTAATGCTTCATTTATTATATTTTTTTTGAATTAGTTTAGTTTTAATGCAAAAATGCACATATAAATGAATATGATTTTAAAATGTATACAAAAATACAAATTTCTAAAACTATTATTATATCGTAACAGTGTTTCGATAACCAATCTATATAAAATTTGAATTATTTTAAATAAAATTAACCACAATAATAAAAAACGTTTTTTTTGTAAAAGTCGTGACAATTTTTTTAAGACAAATGATGCAAAGATGTAAATTCACAAGTGATAATTTATTTGATTTTATACATATTACACATATTTATACTACTTATAAAGCATTTAACACTCTCTCTCTTATTTTTTTTTAAATGTCATTAATATGTTTTTTAAGCATTACAATTTTTAATACTTAATGTACACAATACATAACTTTTACTAATTTATCTTCCACAATATTTTAATGCTTCATTTATTATTTCTTTTTGAATTAGTTTAGTTTTAATGCAAAAATGCACATATAAATGAATATGATTTTAAAATGCATGCAAAACTACAAAGTTCTAATACTATTATTATATCGTAAGAGTGTTTCGAGAACCAATCTAAATAAATTTTATATTATTTTAAATAAAATTAACCACAAAAGTAAAAAAGCTTTTTTTTTAAAAGTCGAGACAATTTTTTTAAGACAAATTATGCAAAGATGTAAATTCACAAGTGATAATTTATTTAATTTTATATATATTACACATATCTATACTACTTATAAAGCATTTAGCACCATCTCTCCTAAATTTTTTTAAGATGTCATTAATGTATTTTTTAAGCATTACAATTTTTAATGCATAATGTACACAATATATAGTTTTTACTAATTTATCTTCCACATGATTTTAATGCTTCATTTATTATCTTTTTTTTGAATTAGTTTAGTTTAATGCAAAAATGCACATATAAATGAATATGATTTTAGAATGCATGCAAAACTACAAAGTTTCAAAACTATTATTATATCGTAAGAGTCTTTCGATGACCAAACTAAATAAATTTTGAACTATTTTAAATTAAATTAACCACAAAAGTAAAAAATGATTTTTTGTAAAGTCGGGACAATTTTTTAAGACAAATGATGCAAAGATGTAAATTCACAAGTGATAATTTATTTGATTTTATAGATATTACACATATATATCTATATCTATATCTATACTACTTATAATACATGTTTGACCCTCTCTCCTATTAATTTTTGAAGATTTCCTAATATAGATTTTAAGCAAATACAAGTGACAAAGCATTAGTTACAATACTTAAAGCACAAATAAAAATACAAATCAAACTACAATTAATGCACAACTTAAAACACCCCTTCACAAAAGAGTAGATGTCTCTAATCACAATGTACACGCAAGTAGCAGCCCAAAACTTTTTGCTTCCACAAATCGCACTGCTCATACAAAATTGCTATTTAATACTTCAATCATTGATGTCAAAAAAGAAAAAAAAAATGTAAATAATAAACTTGAATACATGTTGAGAAAATATTCGTGCATCAAACTTACATCCATTTAAAAATGTATACAGGAACTAAAATTCTTGACTAAATATTTAAATGTATATACAAACCAGAGACTGTAAAACACAAAAGATCGGTTACTATTTTCACAAATCCAGATTTGCACCCTCATCTTGTTATAAAAAACACAATACTTTGTAAAACATCAAAATATGTATAGAGATCATGTTTCTCACAACCTCATTTTTCTCAAAAACTCAAACGAAAATGAAAAGAACATAAGATCTCGGGTTTGGTCATTTTCAAGATAAGATCTTTAAAGATCCCCAAGAACCCATCATTAATCTATGAAATATCCCAACTAAAACAAAAAGCTTACCCGAGACCTTTTTATCAAAGATCTCTGAAGTCGAAACCCACAAAGAAATAATCTAAATTTGTGATTTGTGTAAGGACGAACACACAAGAAGAACTCAAACCCATCAAAAACCTACCTGGTCCGGAATCAACAAAGATAAAGTTCATTGTGTGAGTTTCTTGGTGTACAAATTTCGTGGCTAAGGATCAACTGAAAGGTATAGATTTTGTGTGCATCAATTTAAGAGAGAAACCAAAGGAAGTGGTGGCTGCTATATGTTTTTTAGGTTTTAGGGTAGTATTGTATTTTATCATTAGCTTTAGTAATAGGTTGATGGTTCTGATTATGATTAGAGAAATAATGGGCCGAGTATGTTGAATTTTTGGTTATAATATTGTAACACCCCCAAAATCATAATATGACAGCGGAAGACTACTTGGGGTATTACTTAGATGATCACAGTCATAAGTCATAAAAAACGACTCTAAAGAGACATTTTTAATAAAAGATTGTCATCATTTCATAAAAACTCAATGTTTTGGATCACAAGAGAAAATACCACAAGTTTTGAAGTTACACAAAACATAAATCAAAGTTTGAGAAATGATAACTTTATTTAAAACACCACTTCCAGCATTCCATTCCGTACACTCCGCACCTTCAAGATTTTTCTAATTAGTACCTGAGATAAACATGCTTAAAAAGATCAACAAAAATGTTGAGTGATATTCATAGGTTTAATAAATGGTTGAACACAAGTAAGAGATGATAATCGCTTCGAAGACAATTACCATAGAAACCAGAGATTATTATTATGCACTAAGCTCATGACACCAATACTAACTGCATACACCTAATTACTGGTGTAAGTAATAAAATTGCCCCAAGATGAAATTTCCAATTCCATAGATAACCAAATATGGTGCGCCCCGGTTATTTTCGATAACCGAGTCGGGGTCGTTAATTCCCATAGTACTATCCACAATATTTGCGTTCACTCGCAAGTGATTAATGGTTCATGATGAAGGGGACTTTTGGCAGGCAACTTAGGCTATAATAATAATGATCAGGCAAGCATACATTTTAAGAAAAGACTTGTGTTCTAGTTTATAGCATGCATCTCCCTCGCGGGGGTTGAAAAACAAGTAAAAGCGAGGCTATGAACTCACCTTAGCAAAAGTATCCGAGTAGTGTAAAGATCAAGTAGTAGATGCACGAAGTACCGTCACGCGACCTATAATTAGTATATAATACTTTAATCATTACGTTTATACTTAATTCGATAATGTCTAAATATGTCCAAGATTTGAGTTGTTGATGCTTGTGTGGCATTATTCAAGTTTAGATGATGTATTTAGAAGGAAGGATTGATGTTGACTCTAGGAACGGTTAGATAGAAATAAAAAGGGATACATGTCGGATGATTAGGATGAGAACTCGTGGACAATTAAATGACCTAGCACGAAGGCTTTATTCTTAAATAGTGCGATATCATATTTTTAGAGGAATTTGGCATGGTTCCGTTTATATATTGTTAATGTATGGTTTTTGGAAAATAAGATATCCTTGTAAAATTAACTTTTATATAGTATATCTATGAAATCGTTATATAAAGAAAATACCGTTATTTCTTATTAGCCATAAAAGAAATATAGTCATTATTATTTATTAAAAGTAAGTTTAGTTTTCATGTTTATTAGTTATAAAATTGTTATTTTTACACTAAGATGTAAATATAAGTCATTGTGAAACCATCGTTAAGATTATAAAATGTAGTTTAGCTTTTATAAAAGTAATCGAGGAACATTATCATGTTGGTTTTGTACATTTGTCGAGTCGAAATAACGTTGGTTGAGTTTTAGTAGACAAGGTTATTTAACATGCTCATTACGAATAATTCTACAAGTCAATTTGTAACGGGGCGTGCATGATGGGGAGGCGAGCCGGGTGATTACCAGGCTGCCCAAAGAGGTGGGCTTGGGCCCAAAGTGAACGATAGCCTATTGACTGGTAAGAACATAGAGGTGTTGGGTTTCAGCCCAATAGACCCTCGACATGGGCTATGGCCCAAATCAAAACCAAACGCACCCAACTGGGAAAGGGAGAAGAGCAGGAAATCAAGTTTTATTTTGAGATATCTTGACACAAATAGTGGAAACATGTTACTGAGTGTTTGTAAACAAAATTTTGGAAAGGATAGCACTTGGTTTGGTGTGAATACACGAATCATGGTGATTATTTCTAGTTCACGAAGCTTACTAAGACCTTGGGTCGACCTTAGAACCTAGTGAACATATAGCCATACTTGGACAACGAGATGAGTAAACCCTTGAGCCAAGACTTGACACCAAAACGTTTATACCAGGTTATTCAAGAGGGGAGGCGGTCTAGCAGCCTTTCGACTAACAAACTCCCTTCAACACGACCCATCAAACCTATTCTAAGCTGGATCTATTGAGTCCAAAAATTTCCCATTCCTACCCATTACCATAGCTTAAGCGCTCGAGGGGATGAATCAAAACAAGAGTCTACGTTACTGGTACTAACATAGCAAACTTCCAATTTTTACAAGCCAATATGACAATTAGAACACTCCATCAGGGTACTGACCATGCCAAGCTCGTGTCATTCGATTGGTTCGAACGAGACTCGACACTAGTCACTCCCCTTTGGTTCTAGGGTCGTACAACTCAACATTACACACGAGTCTCGCATATCGCGAGGGGTTGGAGGGTCAGCCTAGGTCGAATACTATCTTAACCCAAACATGAAAACTTGTTAACTGATTTTTATTACTTCCACCACACAAGTCAACCAACAACAAAATACATCCCCAAGGTTTATATCCATCGATTAAAATGAGAATATTACTGATTCCATAACTAAATAATTATTCAACAATCTTACAATATTTATTAACACCAATGTTTAAAAAAAAGAATCAATTAAACCTTACAACAAATGAGAGCCGATCGGTAAGGAAAAGAAAACAAGGAGCCAAGATGCTTCGATCCAACCGAGTCCACAGGAACCACCAAGCACTTCAAACACTCTTTTTAGTTTTTCTTTTGATGTGAGTTGTGGCATCTAATCCTGTGAATCGGTGGTGGTATTTAAAGAAGTAAAAGTGGGTGGTTTGACTTGCACTTTCGACCTTTGTAAGGAGGTAGAGACCCTTCTTGAGTAACATCACCAGGATTGCGCAGGCTCTCACTTGTCTCTTCTTGGTATTGTCTTCACTCGTGACCCCTAGAGACAAGAAATAAATGGGGACCTCTGATTCTTGTCGACTTTCTTCCATGGGAAAATCCAAGAGTGAGATAGAGAATACTTCAAGATGTGTTTATATCTTTTGGAATTATAGTGGAGCGTGGTGTGGTCAAGAGGAGATGATGGAGCGTTTTTCTTGCTTGACTTCTTGAGGGTGTCAGCCATTTTTATTCGAAAGGAGGTAATGAGGTTTGAGGGGTGGAGAAAAGGTTGTTGGAATCTTGCTAGAAGAAGAAGATGAAGGAGAGGGAGGCGCAGGTTTTAGGGGAAGTGGGTAAGTGATCACGTGGGTGTATGTATGTGTGGGGTTAGGAGTAATTTTAAATTTTTTTTGTTTATACTTTGTAAAATATATATATATTAGACACTTTAGGTATTTTATTGGGTATTAGGTGTATTTCGTGTCCCGCTGTTAAACTCGTAAATGTATAATTCCAAACGGGAAAAATATAATATTTATATTTCCGGACACGTTTTAAATAAACTGATCCGATGATGTAATTTCTGATTTTGTTAGTTCGTTTTTACTTTTCATGTTTTCTTTTATTATACCGGTACGCGTGCGGACTCGTAAGACAAGAAAATTTCTTGTGAGACTGATTTAGCTATCAGTAAATACCAGGCATGATTAAGTAAGACTACTCGAAGATGCATAAATTTTTGTGCAAGAAAAAGAAATGTACATGCTAAAATGCTCAACTTAGATCAAATAAATTTTGATAAACAATCTAGTTCATTAATATGAAGATTAAAATAGTGAAATTTTACAGGTGGCTACAAATATTTTCAAGTGGGCTGAGTTTTTGTTATTATTGTGTTGGGTTGTGTATGAGTTAAGAAAACAAAGTCGGGCCAAAGTTGTGATTATTTTTGGGTTGAATCGAGTTTGGATCACTAATTATTTTTGGGCTCATAAATATGGGTTTGTTCACTTGATCGTGACGGTAGATCGATGATAATAGAAGGAGACGAACAACATATGAGAGGAATTGGAAATGAATGAGAGTTTTCTTTGCGCACATGACTTTGTATACAATTTGCTATTGTAGGTGAGAAAAAAGGGTTCCGTTGTGGTTGGCTGAAAAATTAAATATGTAGTTTTTTACTCTCAACAATTTTGACCTCGTATATTCACAATATTTCCGTGTACTGTTTTTATATTTTTACAGTATCGCATGCGCACTCTACTATTTTTGTATGAAACATTTTGTTTTTTTACTTAAAAATCTCGCTATTTATAAAGTTATTGCCACAAAATGTATATAGCTAGAAAACATTGCTCGCTAAAATTTTAATTACAAGGTACCCGCCGCCACATCGCGCGGGTACTCTACTAGTACTACTTATAAAGCATTTAACGCTCTCTCTTCTAGATTTTTTTAAGATGGCATTAATGTGTTTTTCAAACATTACAATTTTTAATGCATAATATACACAATACATAGCTTTTACTAATTTATTTTCCACAACATTTTAATGCTTCATTTATTATTTCTTTTTGAATTAGTTTAGTTTAATGCAAAAATGCACATATAAATGAATATGATTTTAAAATGCATGCAAAACGACAAAGTTCCAATACTATTATTATATCTTAAGAGTGTTTCGAGAACCAATCTAAATAAATTTTAAATTATTTAAATAAAATTAACAACAAAAGTAAAAAACGGTTTTTTGTAAAAGTCGGGTCAATTTTTTAAGACAAATGATGCAAAGATGTAAATCCACAAGTGATAATTTATTTGATTTTATACATATTGCACATATCTATACTACTTATAAAGCATTTAACACCATCTCTCCTAATTTTTTTTAAGATGTGATTAATGTATTTTTTAAGCATTACAATTTTTAATGCATAATGTACACAATATATAGCTTTTACTAATTTATCTTTCATAACATTTTAATACTTCATTTTTTTTTATTTTTTTTGAATTAGTTTAGTTTTAATGCAAAAATGCACATATAAATGAATATGATTTTAAAATGAATGCAAAACTACTAACTTCCAAAACTATTACTCCCTGCGTCCCATAATAATTGTCTAGTTTGACTTTTTTCAGTCTTTCTTGTTCAACTTTGACCACTAATATTTTTATTTGTGTTATATAATATTTGATGAAAATTATACCAAATGAAAATACATTTAAAACCCAATATATTCATATATTTTTTATCAAGTATTATATTAAACAAATAAAAATATTTATAGTCAAAGTTTAATAAAAAAGACTTAGAAAAATCAAAGTGGACAATTATTATGGGACGGAGGTAGTATTATATTGTAAGAGTGTTTCGATAACCAATCTAAATAAATTTTGAATTATTTTAAATAAAATTATCCACAAAAGTAAAAAATGATTTTTTCAAAAAGTCGGGACAATTTTTTTAAGAAAAATGATACAAATATGTAAATTCACAAGTGATAATTTATTTGATTATATACATATTACACATATCTATACTACTTATAAAGCATTTAACACCATCTCTCATAAATTTTTTTAAGATGTCATTAATGTGTTTTTTAAGCATTACAATTTTTAATGCATAATGTACACAACACATAGCTTTTACTAATTTATCTTCCACAACATTTTAGTGCTTCATTTATTATTTCTTTTTGAATTAGTTTAGTTTAATGCAAAAATGCACATATAAATGAATATGATTTTAAAATGCATGCAAAACTACAAAGTTCTAATACTATTATTATATCGTAAGAGAGTTTCGAGAACCAATTTAAATAAATTTTGAATTATTTTAAATAAAATTATCCACAAAAGTAAAAAACGGTTTTTTGTAAAAGTCGAGACAATTTTTTTAAGACAAATGATGCAAAGATGTAAGTTCACAAGTGATAATTTATTTTATTTTATACATATTACACAAATCTATACTACCTATAAAGCGTTTAGCACCCTCTCTCCTAAATTTTTTTAAAGATGTCATTAATGTTTTTTTTAAGCATTACAATTTTTAATGCATAATATACACAATACATAGCTTTTACTAATTTATCTTTCACAACATTTTAATGCTTCATTTAATATTTCTTTTTGAATTAGTTTAGTTTTAATGCAAAAATGCACATATAAATGAATATGATTTTAAAATGCATGCAAAACTACAAAGTTCCAAAACTATTATTATATCGTAAGAGTGTTTCGGTAACCAATCTAAATAAATTTTGAATTATTTTAAATAAAATTAACCACAAAAGTAAAAAAACGGTTTTTTGTAAATGTCGAGACAACTTTTGTAAGACAAATGATGCAAATGTGCAAAGTGCTAAGTACTAATTCAATGATTAATATATTAGTATATTAATTATTATACTTTTCATGGATAACTATAAATGATTGCTTTAAATATTTAAATTTTCTTTACATTATAAGCATTTTTTTATTTATATTTTCTATCTATGTGGGACAAGTGTTATAAACAATATTAATGATTCAAACATTTTCATAAATATATACTTACAAGATGTATAGATTATAAGCTACTCAAACTCATTATATTTTCGCTATTAGTAAAGTTATTGTAAGAGAAAATATAAAATTGAAAACATTTTTGCCGAAAATTTTATTACTTGATACCCGTCGTCGCCACGCGCGGGTACCCTACTATAATATTCTAAAGAGTAGAAATATGTGACATGAAGCTGTTGGCATCCGCAAATTTATCGTCACATAAAACATTTCAGATTATAAAGCATGGTTTATTGAAAATTTTTATTTTAGGATACTCGCCGCCGCATCGCGCGGGTACCCTGCTAGTAAGTCTAACATGCACATGGGTTTAAATCAATAATGGCTTAAATTATTATTAACAGGAATATAAATTTTAAAATGAAGGCAAGACCTCCCGGGTTACTGTGAGAAGAAAATAAGTAGACGAGGTTGTACATATAACAACTACATATATTTTTCTGTTATTATGTGCTGCTAAACACATATAATGTCTAGAACATAATATTAATAGTTAAATTGAAACAAAATTAACTAAACATCATGTCAGTTAAACAAAGTTAAATTATTCGTGCAACAAAAAATGTATACAAAATATTAATCGATAATAACACATAATTATGTAAAAACTCGTGTGTGCATGGGTATTATAACTATATAAGTATTAAGAATATAATATAACTTATAAAAAACACTTAAACATTACAAAACTATGAATTTATAAATTGTCACAATAATTTACTCCAAAACAAAAGTTATTGAATTATTATTACCCTTTATACTATATGCCCAAACTCCGTGCATGCACGAGTTGTAAAACTAGTATCAATAGTAAAACTCCATTTATAATATGCTAAAACTCCATTGTTTTTTGGTTATGGTAATTAATTTATTCAATACTGTAAATCATAAAAACACAAAACATCTTAATCATTAGTCAAACCAAATGCATAAATCTGTAAATAAAGTAATATAACTAATTTAATATTGTAAGTCACAAAAATACAAAAACACTTTACAAATTGTAAAGCCCAATTCATAAATGTATAAGTAAAGTAATTATGTAATATGATATACCAATTTACTAATATGTAATATGTAATGTAATATACTAATATTGAATATGTAATATGTAATTTCAATAAAGTATTTATGGGGATAATTTTAATGCGCAAAATGTAAATAATGAAATTAAGCACAAGTACGATACTTTTAATTTACTTTGTGTTTTCAAGTGAAGTAAATGGGAGGAAATGTAGTGAAAGTGAAAGAGAGTAAAGAACACAATTTTCACTTTATCTTTCCTCCCTTTTCATTTTCTCTTTCCTCCTTTATATCTCATTTACTTTCATTTTCATTCTTAAAAGAACACAACTTTCACTTTTACTATCTTTCCTCCTTTTTCATTCTACTTTCACTTTCATTCTTATAAATTTTACTAGTCTTGGTGTTTTGTGCACACACAAGATTTTGACATGAGCTAAACATAATATATATACCTGTGTTTATATACGTTATAATCTCGTGCATACACAAGGTTTAGGTATAAAAGTTAATCTAATTTCACAACAATACAATAAACATTGTTTTATTAAAAAAAAGTTGAAATCCACATCTTGTATATTTATTTGCATATCATAATACTTGTGTTTCAGCTTGATATTATGCATATAGTTTTAGTATTACGATCAATTTAACAACAACAACAATAATATACCCCGTAAAAACCCTGGAACAAGCTGAAAACGACATCTAAACAGAGAATAGGGGAACACCTAGCCAATACTCTTGTTGACATATGTTCATGTTCGGGGATTTCGGCTCGTAAAGAAGTTGATATTGGGCTTAGTGGAAAAAGAGACAACCCATTACTTCCAGCTAGTGATTGACGCAAACTGGTATGGTTGATTTTGTGTTGGGTCGTGCGGTGATTAAACACGTCAAGTATGAGGCTAAGTGCGCGAATATTGGATATGTGTTTCTCCGCATCTCATTCTCTTCTTTTGAGAAACTTGAGAAGGATGTGGTGACCTTACTGAAGTGAATACGAAAGTTCTCTGTGACTCAAGACATTGGGGCACGTGTTGCTATTCATATTTGTAATAGGATTAGCTTTGTTGTAGCTAGAGAAGTGGGGGCTCAGATAATATCTCGGGTCCCCACTAATTTCTTGTAAATTCTATGAGATTCTAATAAAGCGATGTTTATAATAAAGTAAATAAATAAATAATAACAATAATAATAATAATAATAATAATAATAATAATAATAATAATAATAATAATAATAATAATAATAATAATAATAATAATAATAATAATAATAAACTCAAAATATTTCAAAAAAATAGTGGGAAGTGATTCGTTGAGGTTTAGGGGTGTGTGTGTATGGATAAAACCACAATATCGATATCAAAAATAACCACAAGTAATGATTTAAAATCCCTTTAGGAAAAAGGATAATGAATCAAAACCCGTGAGTGATAGTGATACGGATTAGGAAATCTGAGTCGTTTCCCAACGAGGTGTGAATGGGCAACGTCGTTATTGGTTCGTTATTAAAATGCTCGATGTTTTGGATTTTTGATTATATTAAAACTACGGGGAATGGGAAAACAATTAAGGGAAATTACACTACGGGAAATCCTAAATACGTGAATTATACTAAAACGTATTAAAAGAAACGTAAATAAAATGCAACTACGTCTAATCTAAGTCCTAAAAATAATCTAAAATTACTTTCTAACTAAAAATGATATTAGAAAATTAACTAATAATTAAAACTAATTTTTATGATTTTTCTGGAATTTATTTGAATTAAAAATTAATTTAAACTAATTTAAATTCTAAAAATTACAAATTAAACTAGGAAAAATTTGGAAAAATAATTTTTTGGCTTTTTATAATTTTCTTAATCTAGGAAAATTGAAAAATTATTTTTTGGAACCTTTTCTGATTTAATCGAATTAAATGCTATTTAAAAAGTATTAAAAACTAGTTTAAATCAAGAAAAATAGCAAACAAAGTTGGAAAAATATGAACAATTCAGGGAAATTCTAAAATATTATTCTAAACCTAGGAAAAATATAAAAACTATGACTAATGTGCAAGAAATTGGAGCTGCAGTGAAACTGATTATGAATAAGCTATTAAAGATAAGCTAATAAGCACTAGGAAGCACAAGATGAACATAGAAGCTAACTTGAGCTATAACTACTCTAAAACAACTGATTACAACTACTCCTATCCTCAGATGAGTAATCTACAAAAGTTTGATGCTAGTTAACAACTCAAGCCAATCAGCCCTCACCCTCTATCTTTAAGCTGTTGCACAGGCTTATACAATAAGCTAATCTAAAAACCAAAAGTGAGGTACTCAAGATCACCAACCAGAGATTAACTAGACCAAATTATAGCTCCTAACTATCCAATATGACCTCTGTGCAAGATCTGAACAAAACCTGTTTCACACTCAGTATATGTTGAGTGTGAACAGGGGAAAACCAGCTTATTGAGCAGTTATTTTAGAGCTTATAGAAGCTTCCAAAAATTTGACAAAAATCAGATTTAATCAACTGACCAACTGAAGTTTACTTATCCAAAATTTCAATCAATATGAATCAGAAATGAATCCATGAAAATTCTACAAAGTTTTGCAAAAACTGAGATTTTCACTTTTTGACTTTTGTTGACAGAATTGGGTTTTGACTAAAATGAAATTGTGAGCTTATAAATTGGAATGGAACTGATGTTTAAAGATAAAATGGACCTAATGCAAGTTATTTTAACTAATTATGAGCCTTAATGCCAGATATGATCCACTGATTCTAACAGATAAGAAAACTAGAACTGATCTAATGTAATTTTGACTTATGATGTTCTAATGTGTAAATGATTAACTAAAGTGACTATAGTGAACCTAAATCAGACTTAACCAACTGAGTCTAACCACTGATAAGCTATAAATCTCCAAAAACCAGCTTATACCAAACACTAGTTTCAAAACAGATTCGCAAGCTTAACACTATAAATCACTGAACTGATCTACAACTAAGCTATATCTAGATTTAGTATGCTATATTACCACTAATTGAACTGTTTTTAATAACTACACTATACTAAATCTACTATGATGTATCTAATGCAGATTTGAAAAGTAGAATGCAAAACTAGAGTAACACTATGACTAAGACTAACTATGATAACTAGAGCTAGAATATGATCAAGTAAATACAAATCAAAACAATTGAAGCAGATTAAACTAATTTTAAGCTAATAGCATATTTCAAAAGAGATTAGTACTCACAGTTTGTCCAGCTTCTTTGAAGCTCAGAACCAAAACTACACTAATTCAATCTAAATATACCCCAATCCAGCTTCTAAATCAACCCAAATCCATAACTATCTCAGCAATACAGATTAATTCACCCATGATTCTGAACCTTTGACTTTTGTTGACCAAGATTGTTTTGAGAGTAAAATCTGAGTATATGACTCAACAAGCAATCAATAAGCTACTGAGAAGCTTATAAGAGCTTATGAAAACAATTGTAACAACTTAAATCAAACTGAAGACAGATTAACTATATTTTTTTATATTTTTGAGAGATTTTTTTTTTTATTTTTTTTATATTTTTGTTATCATGAAACCAAAAGCTGGAAATATCATTTGATTAAGCTGAAACAGAGATTAATTTGAACTAAACAAGCTTCTAAATAAACTAAAACAGATTTAATGATGAAATTTGGAAACCAAATGAAAACTGAAATTCATTAATTAAAAAGGAATTACAAGTACTGAATAAGAAAATACAATATTTGAAGGAAATTAAGCTTAACTAATACTAAAACTACTTAGATATTACACACTTTAAAGCTGTGATACAAAGGGGGTATATATAGCATCTGTTTGAGCTGTTAGAAGGATCCAGAACTTGCACTTGAGCTTTCTCTAGGCTCTTATCAACCCTTGGATTAGTTCCCAGCATCATCCTTGTTATCTCAACCATTGGATCATGATTACCACGTAGCCTTGGCCAATCAGAGGTGAGTATTTAGATGGAATGACACACGGATTGCCAAGCTGGCATCCGTGTGTCAGTGTGTGTCAGGGATTGTACTATTATACCCTTAATGAGAATGAATTGCATCAATTGGGTTTGAGGGTATTTTAGGGTTCTAAGCCTGGGAAAGTTTGGGGGTAAAAGTGGCGCGCTTGGATTTTTTATATTAATTCGATTATAGTTGACCAGGTGAGTTGGGTGACTTGGGTTAAATACCGGGTAAAGGTTTAAACGGGTAAGAGACTAGTGGACCGGGTTTGGATGTTTGGTTTGAGCTGGGGTGTTTTGGACTTGGACCGTGGGTTTATTTGGGCTAGGATATCTTGGACTTGGACTAAGGATTAGATATGAATCAATGTTTTATTTCAAGGACTAAAATGGCCAATTCTGAAAATCCAGGGACCAAACATGTAATTCTAAAAATATCTTTCAAAGGCTGAACTTGTCATTCTCAAATAATCCAAGGGTTGAATTTGCAACTTTTGAATTTCGAGGGTATTTCCTGCCAAGTGCTGAAAGTTCAGGGACTGTTTCTGACATTTCTTCAAACTTTGATCAAATCTTCACAAATCATCCTCAGAGAGTAGAAATCTCCACAAATGTATAATTCTGACCTTCCGGCTCAGCTTAAGCTCTCTTAATCTCTCGTGCTCGGATTTTCGTCTGATATGGCTTCTTTTTGTGTGTTTAATCATATCCGTACCTGCACATGCAAAAACTCAAGAAACACGCAAATATTAGCAATAAACGGCTCTTTCTTGGTTATTTTGGGTCAGTTTTGATAAACAAAAGATATGTGTTTAAGCACATATCAAAATACCCAGACGAGACCATTGTCGTGTCCCCACGCAATGCAATCAACTCACGCTTCTAAAACCAAGGATTTCAATCTCTTTCTACTAAACCTATGAAGAAGTAGCAAAGATTCCTCAAAAGAGATTAAGAAAGCCTTAATTCTAAAAACGCCCCGTTTACCTTTTAATTCACATATAGATATTACGATTAAGCACATTCACGTTATGAGTGACGGTTTGTTGAACTTTCATGTCGATCAATAACTCCAACATTTTTCAAACGACACGTTAGGATCACGGAGCAGGAAACACAACACAGCGTGAAGTGACCATATGGATAGAATACATCGTCCCTGATTTTTCACAAGTTCCCAAACTAAGCGTAAAATCGAAATCATTGTTAAATATGATTCTAGATGCTAACACTACCCATGGAAGTTACTTGTGTAATTACATTTTGCTCTCATTTTCCTATTTTCCTCTAGATTTTTTTATCTTTGTGAGAAATGAATTTCTTCAAGTTTCTCATTTCGATAATTTTATTCCGATAAAGATACAAAGCTAAGTCGCTAATTAGTTATCCACCTTCCCTCGAAAACCATTGCACACAAGAATGAGGTCCACATCAAGGTCCTAATTTCACACGATTTAGGGAGAATATCCTTTTTATGGCGACCGAGACAACTCATCTACGAGTCCAGAGACAGAAGCTTTATTTAGACATCTCCCGGATCCAAAGTTTGGCTTAACACTATTTCAGCACAGTTGCATTTTGCAATTTAGGCCCTTGGTCTTTTAAACTACTAACTCAACGGGATTACCGCTTTATCAGAAGTCTTATTATGACTTTGGATTTTCCTCTGCCTTTATAGAAGTCTATGACAACTTTTATAGCTTTGGATTTTTAATTTTAAAACATTTGGGCTTTATTTCATGTTAATTTTTGTGTCAAACTCCAAACCCTACGGCTTTTATAACAATAGAAACAATAGCGACAAAATATCAGAATCAGTTGTCTATTACACCGTAACAACAGACGAGTACCTCGATGTGTACCCAACTATCATGGGCAAGGATTCTCTAAAGAAGACAAAGAACTAACTATCGCCAAAAACTCAACATCTTTAATTATTATTTAACATATATGGGGTGAAACAATTTTGTGGGAACAAAAAGCCATAAGTACCTTCGATGGGCTCTAAAGAGAACCAACTACTCCACGCTTAGCATCTAAACTCATAAGTAACTCTATCATTTCTCGATCTCCGCAAATTTAAAATCCCAAATAATGAGATCCGCGGATGCTTAGCCGATAATTTTTAGATTATCTATGGTTAAGGGAACAAGCTAGGGCTCAACACGCCCGGTCAAGTCAGAATTCTATTCCTACTCTCACCAGCGGAAAGTCAACAAGGTGTCAAAACATATATTAATTTAGCATATGCTTTGTCTAATGAAATCAAGTTATGCATATTTAAAGTCACTCAGGGAAACTTGCAAAATCTTGGCCTTGTGAGCTAGAATTCGCATTTTATAGCTTCTTGTCTAAGAGACTAGCAAACTTTTCAATCAAAAAGACTTAACAAAAGCTTAAAAATTTTTAAATTTTCTCATATATAGCACAATTTTTTCATTTTCTAAGGAAAAACGGGGTTGCGAGAGTTCACGACAAAAAACAAGCAAGTGCGGTCAAATCAAATCGAAGATTACCCTACCCCAGACTAGAACGAAACATTGTCCTCAATGTTTAAAAGCAAGGGTATCAACGAAAATCTAAAAGCCGTTTATTAAGTATGCTCAAAGATAAACGTTAGTCGATAAGATTTCGGATATCGGATTTCCATTAGCATCGAACATGAAACTCGAGTAGAGAAAATGACAAACTTCGAGCACGAGAGTCTTCATATCGGGAAAATCCTACACAACATCACAAACAACCAAACACGAGAAATAGAAGAGGCTAACCCCTTCACGTCACTTATTAGAAAATAGAAAGAAGATAGAAGGATAAGCATGGGGTGCCTCCCACGAACCGCTACTGTTTTTGATCACCGAGTCGCGAGCCTGACTCGTCCCCGAATTCATTTGTCCTTGGGGAAGAAAATGGTAGAGATACCAGGGTCAAAAACGGTGTCCTCATTCCCGAAAGAATGAGACGGGGCGGGTTGGGAGGGAAAGAAAATATCGGGCTCAAGCACATACGGGATAACTCCTCCCAAACTCACATAAGGCATATGAAAGAACGATCCATCATCCGGCGGTTTTGCGGGCGGACGAAGGGATGAAGGATCGATAAGAGAATACTCCAAAGAAGTCGGAAGCTCATGGTATAGAAAGGTGTTACTCAAAGGTTCATCAACGAAGGCATCCAAGAGAGGATCCTTATCTCGAATGACATTTTTAGCATAAAACTCATCAACGCGTATCCCGGGGTTGAAAATCTTGTCTTCGGAGAGGAACGAAATTAACATATCATCTTCATGAAAATCCTCACGAGGAGAGGAATCGCTTTCGGATAAAAAATAATATTGGACCTCAGGATCAACAAGTTCATCTGTCGAAATCTTCACTTCCTTATCATTCTTCGGAAAACACGGATCATCGTATTCTTCTCCATCCTCAGAGAAAATCGAGTCGGTAAAAGCAAGTTCATCGGTGAACTCCTCACTTTCTTCGTTAAAGAGCTGATTTTCAAAAATTATAGTATATTCAGAATCGAATTCAAACAAGGAATTCGTGAATGTCGTTTTGAAAGATTCTGGATCGAAAGATGTCTCAAAAGAAGGTTCCATGATTTCAGAAGAAGGAGTAGGATTGCCACTCAAAGGAAGGTCAATTTTCTTAGAAATCGGAGGTGGTGTGCTCTTAGAGCTAGCAGTTTCCACCACTACCGTTGTAGACTCCTTTTCTTGTTTCTTTTTCCGTTCAGCTTGTATTGTCGACATACTCTTGATCGTAAACCTTGAAAGATCAATTCGAGACGTTTTATGTTCAACTTTCTTCACATCATTCGGATCATCCGGAGGGGGGTAAGAAGACGGCTCATTATATAACAACTTTTCAAGTAAAAGAATGTCCCCCTCCGGGTCAAAAGTAGTATCATCAATCTCAACGGGAACTGAATCATCATTAAGAAAGGCCTCGATCTCTTCCCAAATGGAGTCACTTTTCGTAGTGAGAGACGGGAAAGAGTCGGTCATAATCAGATTAGATGGTAAAATACTTTCTTGAGAAAAATCAATCACACCGATGCTATGAATCGAATGATCATCGGGTGGAGGTTTTGACGTTTTTTCGGCATAAAACACTATTTTTTCATTTCCTTTTCTTATCGTCAACGTTCCTTGGTAATGATCCACAAGGACTTTCGCGGTTCTCAAGAATGGTCTTCCTAAAGTGAGAGGGACTCGGGCGTCAACCTCTATATCAACTACGGCGAAATCCACAGGAAAATGGAATTTATCCACTCGTACCATAACATCGTTGACTACACCAACCGTGTGAGCAATAGTTCGATTAGCTAATTCGATAGTCATACGAGTCGGTATAAGAGTCTTCAATCCAAGCTCATGATATATCGCAAGA